>CM067358.1:54919318-55074318 GCA_034190875.2 Urechis unicinctus | reverse complement strand
CATCTTATATTACCACCTTATATCACCTCTTGATATCACCAAATGGTGACTTTTAAATATTAACTCCTACGAAAACCGTTTGATATCATCACCGTTTGGTATCATTACTTAATATTACCACCTGCTTTCATCGCTTGATTTAACCACCGCCTTCATCACTTGATATCACCACTTTAACACCACACCTCCTCTGGAAGCGGTAAAACAGTTGCCTTAGGTGAAGCGATTGCCGGGATATGAACCAAATCAGAGGATTCGGACAAATACAGCTGACCTCGACCGGTCAACGCGCGGCTTGCCACCGCCATAATGATACGCACGATGGAGCTGTCTGAGGAGCGGGGAGAGCGTTATGTTCTCGGATCAGCTGTCTACACAGACAGTACAATGTTAACAACTGCCTTACACCTCGTTCCATGGGAAGAAACCATTAATGCCGACAAATACAATGTTTTATGATGATGCGAACGAGCTTATTTAAGCATGGATACAGTTCTCTACTTCAGTATCAATGCTGCTGAATTGCAAAAAATGTTCCAATCATAAAGGTACAGGCGGTGATAGCAGGCGCGCCTCTAGAAGCTGTGTCTGGTTCCCCGACAACTGATCAACTTATGAAGCGCACCGTACACCATGTAGTTAATGAATTATCATCGAAAAGACATTACCTGTGTTTACATAGAGTTAATGCATTCATTGTGTGAACTTTTAACTCTCGTTTTTTTTACCAATTACCACCCTCTGACCTGCTAGGAAACATCTGTGTTATTTCAGAACATTTACATGAACGTTGCAAACGCATTCATTGTTGAAGAGCCCTATGACTCAGTATTTACAGTAACAATCACTTACACTGCCTGAGGGGATTATTACATGATATTTAACAGTGCCATTTCATGCACATACTATGACCAGGGGATCTAGTACATAACATTTACAGTAATGTTGCAAACACGTGCACTATCTGGGGTAAAATTATATAACATATACATCAATATTTCAGGGAAATATATGAAAGATTCCAGGCACTTGCTCTCTCTATGGGTATTATTGCTTAACTTTTACAGCAGCTTTGGCTATATTTACTACTGTCTAGTAGTGTTACATCATCAGTTACAGTTACATTGCCAAGATATACACTGCCTAGCGGTGTTCCATTATCATTTATAGTAGCATTGGAAACATATTTACTGCTAAGTGGTGTGACATTATGATTTAAA
Organism: Urechis unicinctus; assembly: GCA_034190875.2. Classification (NCBI taxonomy): domain Eukaryota; kingdom Metazoa; phylum Annelida; class Polychaeta; order Xenopneusta; family Urechidae; genus Urechis; species Urechis unicinctus. The sequence goes on along the minus strand of CM067358.1, from coordinate 55,073,098 downwards.
GTAGCATTGCAAATATATTCACTTTCTAGTGATTTTATACAATTATTTACAGCAACATTGCAAACATATACACTGCCTAGTGATTTTATACAATTATTTACAGCAACATTTCAAACATATATACTGCCTAGTGATTTTATACAATTATTTACAGCAATATTGCAAGCATATACACTGCCTAGTGATTTTATACAATTATTTACAGCAACATTGCAAACATATACACTGCCTAGTGATTTTATACAATTATTTACAGCAACATTGCAAACATATACACTGCCTAGTGATTTTATACAATTATATACAGCAACATTGCAAACATATACACTACCTTGTACATTATGAATTACAGTAGCATTACATACATATACACTGCCTTGTGGTGTTACATTACGATTTTCATTAGTATTACAAACATATACACTGCGTAGTGATGTTACATTGTAGTTTAAAGTTACGTTGCACACGTTTACACTGCCTTGTGGTGTTCCATTAACATTTACATCATCATTACAAACATATACACTGCCTGGTCGTGTAACATTATCATTTACCGTAGCGTTCAAAAACATTTACACTGGCTTGTGGTGTTCCATTAACATTTACATCATCATTACAAACATATACACTGCCTGGTCGTGTAACATTATCATTTACCGTAGCGTTGCAAATATTTACACTGCCTTGTGGACCTCCATTAACATTTACGGTATCATTACAAACATTTACATTGCCTAGAGGTGTTACGTTGTAATTAATTGCTAACATATACAATGTCTATGGGTATAATCACATTACATTTACAGTATTTATAGTACAAAACATGCACTCCTTAGTGGGACTACTAAGCTGCGTTTACAGCAACGCTGCCAACCCATAAATTGTCTATTGCATAACATAGAACAGTTAAATACTAAGCATAAACTGTGTCGGTGTATTTATACTTAACTTTAAAAGAAAAATTGCAAACATATACACTGTCTAGGGTTTATTATGACCAAAGGTCACCGTAGTTAATTCGGGGATGGTGATGAGAGACGAGAGATGATTATTATTAGGCTGCTGACGTTATTGTAGGTATCTGAGGGTTAGTGTCTTTATAGATAATACCCGAGACTTAATATGAAGATATTTTGCGCTTTAATTGTCTCCGCTGACTGGCGCGCTCTTTCTTAGTATTTTCTCTTACTTAACCGTGTTGTCTCGTATATTTTCTGTGAGCTTCTATCCGTATGAATCTTCTTTTTGCTTTTCCTTATGTTCTCTAATTGTTTTCGGGTGTCTGATGCTGTCGTATTAATAGTGAAAGATGGGGGTGGCTTGATGTGGTGAGCTGTGATTGGCTAATCACAGCTTGTGCTTGGGGTCATTCGGGATGACTTGTATATACCAAGAGCTTTAATTGGAGATCAATCAGGTTTATGTTATTTGTTATGGGAATTGACAAGAATCGAATGTTTACCTCAAAGGTTTGGACTAAACAGGTACTATTTAATTTGGAAATTGACCCGTTCGGAACATTAACTTAAAAGGATATTAAAGGTTTATGTAAATTGTACAACAATTAATCTGGTACGAGTGAAAAGGGGTGAAACTTTTGGAAGTAATGAGGAGGTGGTGGGTGTATGTGTTCGTAAGTGTTTGCGTGTATGTATGCGCTTGTTGGTGGGTGAAAGTATTATTAAATAACGGGCACCTGCACCGTCTAGCGGGAATGTGCATAGCACTTCCAGCCTCATAACACACACATACTCGGTCTAGGGGTATTATTATTGCAGTTGCATTAACATTTCAAAAACATATACTATCTTGGGGGAGGGGGGTTATCGCGTATCGGCTAAGGTAATGCTACAAGCATATGCACGGTCTAGGTGTTATAACAGAGCAAATGCTATGCAATTGCAAACGAGTACACCGTCAAGCGGCGTTATTAAAATATTTCATATAACACGGACACAATGTCAAGGGGTGTCACAACGAAACAGTAAACAGTTTCTGTGACACTGCAAACACACATTGTCTAAGAAGGTAATTTTATATTTCGCTGCTCTGCCACATACCTGCCATACGTAGGTAGCTTCTTCCACTCGACATATCCTACGTCACAGCATGGCAACCAATAGCTGCGCCCAGTTCGCTCTCTCCCTCCACAATACCCGAGCATATCACGGGCTTGTCAGAACTCTGACGTCCGTGGAGACATGAGAACACTAAGAGAGCACAGAACGAACCTCCAGCCCTCCAAGTGATTTACATGCACTCATGTACAGGTGCGAAATAATATACAGGTAAGCTATAATTAATGAAATATCTTGAGAAGCTATGAGTTATATGGACTAACGTGCAAGGGCATTCTTACGTACATTCACGTGCAGATGAGTTATGGATATTCCCATACAGGCGACATTATGTTTATTCACGTTCAGGTGAGTTATGTACATTAGTATGCAGGTGAGTTATGTACATTAGTATGCAGGTGAGTTATGTGCATTAGTATGCAGGTGAGTTATGTGCATTTATTTACACGTGAGTTATATACATTCACGTGCTGGTGAGTTATGTACATTAATATGCAAGTGAGTTATATACATTAATATGCAGTGAGTTATGTACATTCATCAACAGGTGAGTTATGTATATTCATATACAGGTTAGTTATGAGCATTCATGTAAAGGTGAGTGAGGTACATTCGTATGCAGGTAAATTTTGCACATTCATATGCAGGTGATTTATGTACATTCATGTACAGGTGAGCTATGTACATTCATATACAGGTGCCTTTGTACATTCATATGCAGGTGAGCTATGTATAATCATAAACGGGTGAGTTATGTACTTTAATATACAGGTGAGATATGTACATTTACGTGCTGGTGAGTTATGTACATTAATATGCAGGTGAGTCATATATAACTTTACATATATGCAGGCAATTATATGCACTCATCTACAGGTGTGAATAGCTCCAAGGGGCAATGATAAACTTTAACGTGATGTACAGGTGTGAACTGCAATCAGTTATAAACACGCTAACAGTATATTTAAATACGCTGATATATAGCTTTTAATAACCCAAAAGGTGAGTAATATAAGCTCACCTACATAAATAAATAGCGCTACAAGGTAGTAATATACACTGCCATCTTGTCTGCTTGTTAACGCCTGTGGGTGTGATAGTCAACGTTAGCCAGCGGTAATATTAGTCTGTCAATTTGTATATCAGTTTTCTTGTTTGGTTAACCTATCACAGGCAATTACCTAATTGTACCTTTGGAATGATACAGCAGGGGATTTGAAGTCACAAGTCCGGTCAGGAGCCAGTACGCGCGTTGCCGTGCAAACTTCCTTTCTGACTTGGCTGTGTTAGCTCCACGCCAGATGAGTGTTAGACCACTTCGTAGGAGTCCGGTAGACAGTACCAACGGTGTAGAAGAAGGAGGGTATCCAACTGGAAGTAAACTAAGCCCGCGATAACGCCCGGCCGTCCTGCAGCAAGTGAGGGGCAAGTTGCGCCTCTCCACAGAACTGCTGTGATATCAGACGCCTGTATCCAGACTTAGATACCTGGCCCACCTGTCTCCGAATCAGCATCCCTCAGAGTGATACCTACCTAACCATGCTGAGCTTAGTGTCAGATCGTGGTGTCGAGTTTAGCCCGTGTTAATTACGCGTCTAGCCAGCCGCCTGCTGGTATATCATCTCCTCACGACCGCATCACGCCGGTGTAATGAGGCACGTAAATAGATAACGACTAAAATGTCCAAGCGTTTCCCCGTCTACTACATCAACACCTTCCGCCTAATGATCTGTCTTGTAGCTAGCCAGATGTGTGCCTCCTTACTTATGAAAAAGGCGACTTAGTGATCTGGCCTAACTGGACATATCACTCATTGGCACGTGATCCCAGGAATAGGCATGGCTATGGCAAAACCGTCCCATTTCATCTCATAATAAGTGGAGGAACTACTCGTTGTGATGGCTAGCAACACCAGCGCTTTTGATGCGGAGTCTCGTCCTGATACACTGATGCTGAATGCAACCGCTGTACGCTATGTGGAGAAGGTCACAGGGCACAACATCCCAGGACACAACGTCACAGGACACAGCGTCACGGGACACAGCGTCATAGGGTACAACGTCACGGGACACAATGTCACGGGACACGACATCACGGGACTTAATGTGACGGGACTTAATGTGGCATCAGCGGAGGACGACGTGAAGCCGAGCATCAGTGAGATGCAGCTGATGAAGGTCATTGTCCTCGTGGCTGTCATCGGGGTCCTCCTCATCTCCACTTGTAAACTTATCTTCAAAACATTCTCCAAGTACAGCGCCAGCAAGAGAGACCTGGCTGCCTAGAAATCCTGGCAGAGCTTTTCTTGTTGTAATCTTCCGCTATGGCAGTGAGAGACCTTCCTGCCTCGTCATCCCGACAGAGCTGGTCTTGTAGTAATCTCCGCTATGGCAATGAGAGACCTTCCTGCCTCGTCATCCCGGCAGAGCTGGTCTTGTTGTAATCTCCGCTATGGCGGTGAGAGACCTTCCTGCCTCGTCATCCCAGCAGAGCTGGTCTTGTTGTAATCTCCGCTATGGCGGTGAGAGACCTTCCTGCCTCGTCATCCCGGCAGAGCTGATCCTTTTGCGTGCTCCTGTGGCGGCGGTGTGACAGGTACACGCATCTCATCATCTCACCTGGTTGTTCATATCACTTACATGAAGCAGTCTGCTGTCACTGAGTACGCTAGTCTAAATACTAATCACGTGAATGAAAAGCAATAGAAAAGGTAACATATTCTGGAAGTTACTATTTTTTGCAATGCATTGACCATATATAGAGTATAGTCTTCAACTTGTGGAGTACTGTCGCGTGCATAACAACTTCATGTAAACTTCCCTCCCTTCTGTGATACATACGCGATGTATTGTATACAAATAAACAGATACTGAAAGATCGGCGTCGCCATTCTTTGATTGATCTCTTATTTGAGTTTCTTTTTACATAACTCCATAAATTTTCTTGATGTTTTTTTGACAGTCGATGCTGTTTACTTCACTTTTCATTTATGTTCTAAATATTTGTCTGGAGTCTGGAACAACGCCACAGAATAATAATATGCAAACTAATTACATTACATATAGTAGTGCAATATCATGATGGCAAGTATTGTCAGCAGATTAATACAGGGACCCTATACAACACCATTGAAATCACGGGAGTAGCCGGTGAAGCAGCTAGGTCCATTAGTGGTACCTCTGCTCGGCTTCTAGGACACACTCTGAAGACAGAATTATGACACGGGTGATATCCTCACACCTGTCTCTGTTAATGTCAGCCATGACTTGAGTGGCGACCCATAACAATGATTGCCAGCTGGTTTGTATGGTCGCTATTACGCAGCTTGCTGAGCACGCTCGCGTCATCACCACCCCCGCTACATGACTTAATGAGCTGCTGGCGAGGTGTGTGGCGGGAGCATCGAGCCCACAATATCCTCCGTTTAGCATCAACTCAAACACTCATGAAATCATTGTAATAACTCCAGAGCTTCTGATTACGAGGGTTTCCTCAAATCCCAGACTGCCGAGTTATCAAACACGTTGTCGCTATCGTTTGATGTCACCATAATGGAAAAGCATTGCACTTATATCACGTTATCACGTACGTTGTCGCTATCATTTGATGTCACCATAATGGAAAAGCATTGCACTTATATCACGTTATCACGTACGTTGTCGCTATCATTTGATGTCACCATAATGGAAATGCGTTGTGCATATATCAATTTATCACATACGTTGTCGCTATCATTTGATGTCACCATAATGGAAATGCGTTGTGCATATATCAATTTATCACATACGTTGTCGCTATCGTTTGATGTCACCATAATGGAAATGCGTTGTGCATATATCAATTTATCACATACGTTGTCGCTATCGTTTGATGTCACCATAATGGAAATGCGTTGTGCATATATCAATTTATCACATACGTTGTCGCTATCGTTTGATGTCACCATAATGGAAATGCGTTGTGCATATATCAATTTATCACATACGTTGTCGCTATCATTTGATGTCACCATAATGAAAATGCATTGTGCTTATATCACGTTATCACGTACGTTGTCGCTATCGTTTGATGTCGCCATAATGGAAATGCGTTGTGCATATATCAATTTATCACATACGTTGTCGCTATCGTTTGATGTCACCATAATGGAAATGCATTGTGCTTATATCACGTTATCACGTACGTTGTCGCTATCGTTTGATGTCACCATAATGGAAATGCATTGTGCTTATATTGTTATCACGTACGTTGTCGCTATCGTTTGATGTCACCATAATGGAAATGCATTGTGCTTATATCACGTTATCACGTACGTTGTCGCTATCGTTTGATGTCACCATAATGGAAATGCATTGTGCTTATATCACGTTATCACGTACGTTGTCGCTATCGTTTGATGTCACCATAATGGAAATGCATTGTGCTTATATCACGTTATCACGTACGTTGTCGCTATCGTTTGATGTCACCATAATGGAAATGCATTGTGCTTATATCACGTTATCACGTACGTTGTCGCTATCGTTTGATGTCACCATAATGGAAATGCATTGTGCTTATACCAATTTATCACATACGTTGTCGCTATCGTTTGAAGACACCATAAGGCAATGTATTGTGGTTATATCCCGGATGAAACCAAAAGAGAGTGTTGTGACGTAGTCGTGGGATGTTGTGTTCTAGTGGTGAGAAATGTGGGAGCTGCGGCTGCTAGGACTTGACCCGGCATAAAACTAACGGAAACCGCGCTATGCTTAGCCGGTCTACATCTGCGCGCCCTAGATCTTAAGTACTGAGCCATGCTCAAGATAACCTGGTGGCCGGGCAGGTGTCGATGAAGGACAGCATCCGTAGGTGATCTGGGGATGGAGTTTACGACACAAAGGCATGGTATCTCCCGCAATACACTGGCTATATACCGGACGTTCCACACTGTGAAATCCGCGACGTAGTTGGATCGAGTTGATTACTTGCTGTTCCACGGCCATTTCGTGGGGCGGGGGTTGAATCTATAGTTTGAATTAGTTAATTAATCACACACATATATTGATGACGTGTGTGATATGCGTAGGCTGAGAAGGAGCATCAAATATATAGTCGTATGTAGTCGTGTGTAATGTATATATTAATGTAATGTGTAATGGGTGCTACACTAATCAGCGGATGACCAGCAGCTAAGATAAGCGCGCAACACATGCTACTGGGAAATATAAAGAGCACACAGTAGCCAGCTCACGCAAACAATTGCTATTTTTATAGCCTGAGTGGGCGGTTATTGCAGGCTAGATTATATGGAGGTTCTTATCTTAAATGCCAAGAAACCTTAATAAGTCATATTGATGCATGCAAACCAATGCAGTACGACATGTTTGAGTGACAGCAGACACGTTAGAAGCCCGCCGCCAGCACTTTGCTGACATTATTAGGAGGCTCATGGCAATGCTTTCTAGATCCGGAAAATACAACGCATTCATGTGACTGATAATCTCAAATGGATGTGTGTGTGTGTGTGTGTGTGTGTGTGTGTGTGTGTGTGTGTGTGTGTGTGTGTGTGTGTGTGTGTGTGTGTGTGTGTGTGTGTGTGTGTGTGTGTGTGTGTGTGTGTGTGTGTGTGTGTGTGTGTGTGTGTGTGTGTGTGCATATAATATTCACCCGCATTATCTGTCGTAATGGTATTGTTCCCGGTCTCCTGTCAAGTCTTCTATTACCTGATTAATATGTCAGCTTGGGGTAGTTTGTAAGTAGGTAAAGCTGAAGTGACCACTTCATCACGAATGTGGTGCTCAAAATCATTCAACCTGTGTTATTGGATTCAGATAGTCCAATAAGCACTTCTGATGTGTCCGCATTTCATCCACCTATCTGGCCCGTGGACAGTTGCTCTGGGCCAATGTATAGTGGGCTGGATCGTGGACAGCAGCAGATTATGGCAGCCATCTAAAGTTAAAAGAAAAATCAGTCGCCTGCACTATATCAGTCTGGCACGCTCACACAAATACAACTCAGGAATAGAAACAGAAGGGAAGTCGTGGGAATGGAGAGTTGACTCGGACACTTGACCCGGCGCAAAACTCACGCCATCCATGGAGATGCATTCAGCCAGTCGACGGAAGCGTGCTGTAGACCTCAAGTGCTGAGACGTGTTCCAGATAATTAGGCATGCCGGCAGCTGATTTGCTTTCCCAGTGAAAGGGATTGTTTTAACTTATGGCAGAAATATACATAAAATATAACACAACATTGTCTATAGTCCGTATAACTTTACCAAAGCTTTTCTGACGGCAATATACATAAATATTTAAATATAAACATATATAAATATGTAAATATATATGTAGATTTATATTCATTACTAAATAATAACATGAATACACTAAATATACAAATAATTATATTTATATATATGTATATATATATATTTATATATTCTCGAATATATATATGTACATATATAAATGTTTATATATACATGTTTATATATTTATATCATGTATACGTATATTATATGTATATCAATGTGTATATGTATATATATTAATGCATATATATGCATATATACATATATATAATATATATATATAAATATACATATATATATATATATATATATATACATATATATATATATGCATACATATAAATATATATATATATATATGTATATATGTATCTTTCTATATGTATACGTATATTTGTGTCATATATATATATATATATATATATATATATATATATATATATATATATAAATATGCATATATATATATACATATATATAATATATATATATATGCATTTATACATATATATATATATATATATATATATATATATATATATATATATATATATATATATATATATATATATATATATATATATATCTATATATATGTATATGTGTGTGTGTGTGTGTGTGTGTGTGTGTGTGTGTGTGTGTGTGTGTGTGTGTGTGTGTGTGTGTGTGTGTGTGTGTTAGTGCGTGTTGGGGTGTGTGTTTGCGTGCGTGTTAAACCTAATGCCAGGTCACTAACGCCATGAGTATATAGTGCGTTGTTGACTAATTTGGCACGCTGCAACATCCGTAGTTTCCCGTAGAGAGATTTATCTTGGGTCAGAATGAATAGCAAATATGCATTTAAAAGCTTGACATGCAGCAGATGACGTCAAAATAATGCAACAACGGTTCTTGCCGGGAATAAACCTGCACATAACTCGACCCGGTCAGCCTTACTCCATAATTCTAAGCCGTCATAAAGACCAAATCTCAAGCTAAAAAAAGGAGTTATGCGTTCCGATTACGATAAAGTTAGACATTTTGGTTAAGTTTATGTTGTGAGTTACATCTTACGTAGACCATTAAGTTGGGTCGTGTGACATTTTGCTAACGACACTGTTAATGATGTGTTAATACTCAATGTTGCCACACTTTTATACAAGGCACATGCGCAGTCAGGTTAAGGAAATACGTATAACAGTTTAATTTCACAAAATACATAAATTGATTTGATATATTTCCCTTTAAGTTATTCAATAAAGCCCTTGATACCAAATCAACCGAAGGAAAGCCTGTAGAGGCAGGAAGTAGCTCTCGGTAGGTCGGATCGTTTATTAGTAAATTGAACCTAACGTTCCGTTCTGCTCGTCAGATCTGCAGTGGCCACTGATTTGTCAGTCCCTCGGCGTTGCTCTTGGTACAGCAGTACCCCCTCACGATACTGATCACCACTCTACCCATAAAGACGAGAATAACAGCAATGACGACCATGAGAATGACGAGTTTGACCAGCTCCGTCCCGCTTATGCTCGGCTCGGCTTCCTCGTACGGTGATGGCCAGGTTATATCCTCGTTTACAGTAGTTTGTGATACCGCCCAGCTCGAGCTGTCTGTAATGTCCATGGTACTCGTCACATCATGAACTTCATTCATACGTTCGGCCATCATTAAGTTCACATACGATATTTTCTGCCTATTAAATTGTGGATAAAGCCTGATCACACGAACACAAGTATTTTTGGCATAGGGGCTGGAAACCACTCTTGACTCACCAGATACAACGCTGTTCTAGGCGGTGGTAATGTATTCCATGCTGCTCACACAGTGGTAATGTATTCTTTGTTGTTCACGGCGGTGGAGATGTAGTCCGTGTTGTGCACGGCGATGATAATGTCCTCTGTTGTGTTCACAGCGCTGGTAATGTGTTTCGTGATGTGCACGGCGTTTGTAATGTATTCCGTGTGGTGTACGGCGCTGGTAATGTATTACGTGTTGTGTACGGCGGTGGTAATGTATTCCGTGTTATGTACGGCGTTGGGAATGTGTTGCACACAGCGATAGTAATGTATTTTGTGTTGTTCACTGCGCTGGTAATTTATTCCGTGTTGTGCACGCTTCAGCTTGTTCCACTCCTTCATTCATTGTTTTGTCGATGAACAATGACCATATCAATGGACAAGGCCACGGGTACTTACGTCTGAGACAAGATCTTAAGATCGAGCATCCATTCATCATGTGATAAGCTGGGTGTCAGCTACCTCTGCCGTGATCCTGACCCAGCAAGAGATCCATCTGTTGTCCAGAAACAGCGCAATCCAGCTTCTCCGTTATTCGTTCGTTCATCGACTATATACCGTTCCGTGGCGCACATCGGGTGTTGGTCGACGTCAGACCGATCGTATCCTGCTTTATCGAGTAGCCCGTCGGCTGGTTACAGTCGTGACCAGTCGTGAATAAATAGAACAAGTCTGCTGACTTTGTACGCTACGCTGGTAGATACGGGTAACGGCGCTTGGCGCGTATCTCTCAGCCCTGATTGCCAGCCCCAAATGAGCATCTCATATAGTGAGTTTCCCCTCACCATGAACAATGCTGCATCTTATGTAACAGACCTCGCTGTATCTGTAGGACGGGATACATGAAGTGTAGCAACACGGTAAGATGGCGGGGTCAAGGTAACACACTCCTGGCCTCAGGCAGGCCAAACGCAGTTTCGGATTGGAGCTAGTTTTGCAATGTTATTTCCGATTGTGCTATTGGATTTAACTGTACATATTGTTTAATTGCTATGCTTGGTATCAACTTGGAAAGGTTCCACATGAAATGAATAATTCGCTTGTTCATTTGTAGAATTTACCTCGAAAACCTGATATAATTGATTGACGGGATTCGACAAACAAAGCCCTGGCCGTCTCGATCTGATGGGTGATATTACGGGTAGAGCAGGCAAACGGGACTGTTATTATTATTTATACACCCTAAGATGTAGGTCGCAAACCACCGTTCACATTACCTTCTATCAATATTAGTACTGAAGCACTCGAGAGTGTTATTCAAAGCACATATCGGCTGCTGAATGATTGGGCGGACACTCACTTCACTGGTGTCAAAGGGAGGTTTGCATTTAGGCCGGGCGCTGAAGCACAGATAATTATTGTAGGAAGAGGGTTTGGGCGTGTTCCCATAGCACCAAGCGTTTACCGGAAACAGTCGTACGCATCATATCACAAACGACGTAGCGCGAAAGCGGAGTATATCTCTAAATTCTTTACACCAGAACTATGAAAGATGAACTAATAATATCTTCTATAAAAGCAATACATTAGAACAACAGGAAATTGTCATGCAAAATATGCACGGGTTGGGCTGTACATCGCGAAAACGAAGCAGTCGATATTTTGCAATCAAAAGCTTCCTATTTAGAGTGAGGCCTACCTACATAAGCCACTCAAATGATTTATACAAAAGATAACTTCAGAAGAATAGTGAACTCCGTAATAAATTAAAGCTTCAAGCAAGCTATTTGTTGTCAGTTATTTATTGTAATTGTGTAGAATCCATAAATGAACGTGATTAAACGGAATGCTTCGTTAAAACATAATCCAAAGCCGGCTGGGAAGATTTCCAACTGCTTGGTTTATCATTTTATACAAGAATCACACTATACATGTATTTAAAGCAACTCTTCTCTCTCACAATGTGAGATATGAGAGCGTCCCAATGATTCTAAACCCGATTACAATTGACTTGATAAAGTGCGGTGTTCTTGATAGAAGGTGACAAATGATAGTCATCCTGTAATAGTAGGGTCTCACTTGACGAGATGGGCATCTTGTAAAGATAGGGTCTCCTTTTGACGTGATGGGCATCTTGTAAAGGTAGGGTCTCCTTTTGACGTGATGGGCATCTTGTAAAGGTAGGGTCTCCTTTTGACGTGATGGGCATCTTGTAAAGGTAGGGTCTCCTTTTGACGTGATGGGCATCTTGTAAAGGTAGGGTCTCCTTTTGACGTGATGGGCATCTTGTAAAGGTAGGGTCTCCTTTTGACGTGATGGGCATCTTGTAAAAATAGGGTCTCATTTTACGGGATTATCATCCTGTTATGGTATGGCCTCATTTGACGTGATGAACATCGTGTAATGGCAAGGCCCTATTTGACGTGATAAGCATCCTGCAATGTAAGGGCCTCATTTGATGTGATTGAAAGATTTCAGCGAACAAAAGCTAGCATTACATAACGCCGTGAACGTGCTCCTTTTTCGTCTATGTCACCCACGGAGCAATGAGTTTATTTACAGACGCGAATGTTCAACAGTTTCCTGTTAAACAGTACGCTGCCAAAACATTACAGAACCCTATGGTTTAATCCCAGCGAAGAATCAGCAAATCTGGTACTCCAATAATGGTATCTTAAACAAGACCAGCTGTGTTTTACAATGCGACTGATTTGCTGCCTAGGCATCTTGTAAGGTAGGGCTTCATTTTACGTGATTAGCATCCTATGATGGATCCTAATCTGAAGTGATTAAAACATTTCAGCGAACAAATGCTACCAATACATAACGCCCTGAGCGTGCTCCTTTCGAATATATGTCACCGACAGAGCTTTAATGAGTGTGTTTACAACCACGAATTTACGTTGAACAGTTCGCTGCCAAAACATTATAGAACCCCATTGTTTAATCCCAGAGGAGATTCAGCCAATCCGGTACTCCGATAATGGAATCTAACACAACACTATCTATTGTTTACAATGCGACTGATTTGCTGCCTTGGTATCCAAGAGAATTTCCATGCATTGTCTACTTGTAACAGAAAAGTAGACAAACGCCGATATCCTAAGTAGCATCAAGATTGACAACACACATGTACTCCTGAGTACTATACAACCTGTCTTAAGGGGCACCTGCACGTTCCGAATGTTCCCAGTGGTTCTTTAACCGTTCGGTTACCATGTACGCCTTTCTCAAGAGGACAACGGAGAACACTCTCGTCCACTTGTTATTGACCCGGGATGGTCTGCAAACTGTGGTAAGACGCTCTTCTATTGCTGAATAAACTCTGCTTCCAATGAAAAGCAGCTAATGGCTTGTTTACGACACACTTAGTCGACGGAAGTGTCCATCACCAAGATCTGTGCCAGAAAGTCATTTCGAATACAGACATTCTGTTTACTTGGGAATAGAAAATCAAAGTAGTCAATCAATAATGCAAGACATACAAGAGGTCCTTGCCCCACATTATAATATCCACATGACATACAAGACGACCTCGCCCCGCATTATAATATCCACATGGCATACAAGACGACCTCGCCCCGCATTATAATATCAACATGACATACAAGACGGCACTGCGCTGCATTAAAATATCCACATTACATACAAGAAGACCTTGTCCCGTATTTAAATATCATGCCATATTATATCAGTTGAACCACACATAAGTCTTCTAGATTCAACAGGAATACATGTTTTCGTTATTCTGGCGCAGTAATGCACGTCTATCGGCAGGAATACTTGTTGATCAAATCCCCCTGAGACAACTTCAGACATTGCCGTCTAACCGCAGGGATAGTTGATCAAACCACCCCGATATAACTTTAACCATAGCACGGCAAGGATACTTTTTGATCAAACCACCCTGATACAACCTTAACCATTGCACGACTAACCGCAGGGATATGTGTTGTTCAAGCTACCCTGAGACAACCGTAACCATTGCACGGCTGACTGCAGGGATACTTGTTGATCAAACCACCCGGAGAGAAGTTCGCCCACAGCACGGCTAACTGCAGGGGTACTAGTTGTTCAAGCCACCCTGCGACAACCCCAACCATTGCAAAGGCCAACCGCTTGGGATATTTATTGTTCAAGCCACCTTGAGACAACCTCAACCATTGCACGGTTAACTGCAGGGATACTTGTTGATCAAACCCCCCTTAGACAACCAAGACCATGGCACGGCTAAAAGCAAGCAACCTGAAGCACACTCTTTACGCAAAGGTATATTTAGTCTTATGATATTTTTTCTTGATAATGGGGTAGGTCGGCGATGAATTATTGAATCGAGCATCTGTTAATGTACTTCAAATACCAGCGATGTTGGAGATGGTCACAGCTTTTTTCAAATAGTTTCTCTCCAAATAGTGTAGCATTATGTCGAGCATGTATCAAAAGAGCAGATACAACATGGTCGCATGACGTCACGGGCGACAGCAGAGCATGGTTCATGCCTGTTAGGTAACCCTGTTAATCGTAAACACAACATTGTGGGTACAATAGGGTTAGGAAACATATTAGGTCTGTATTTCTGCCATAATGTGTCTAGTTATTGCTTATGTAAGCGGTCGGTGACGTCATATTTAGCGCTATAATGACGTTTTGTGGCGTCTTTTTGGGGGGCATTGATGTCGCATTAGCTACCATCTACTGTTTGATGCATCTCGCAGATACCAATTACGTCACACCGCTGCCTACCATATGCACTGATAGGTCAATAAAATTTCTACGTTGAGAACATTTTGCTAGCTCCACGTAAATTTTAATTCCGCCAGTTTTTGTTACGGTGTTTTTCATAAAGTTGCTGATAAAAATTGACCACTATTGAATACTGTTGCATAACTCGTGTAGTGTTAAAACCACCGAATGACTGGCTACGCCTTTGCAACACCAAACGTGTTCTTTACAGTAATGACGCAGATTCCAATATCATGATATCGTACTCAAGCAATGTTTGGATCGTACTTTGTCATTGAAAACGAGATTTCCCGTATGTTCAATAAATCTCATGTTGTATTTTATAGCGTGTAATATCATGCATCCTATTTCAGCTGCTCTGGCATGATTCCAATAGTGAGCAGCAGTAATATCAACACGTCTTGAATATTTATGATGGCAGATGTTAAGACTATTGTAATGATTTTGTCTTTGCCTGAATACAGAGATGTATTCCGTTGATGCTGTAGTGCTAGTAATAGGTCAGGAGGTTGTCGACACCAGACTCAAGGCATCCTGTTGTACGGACCGAGCGCTAGTGTGGTGGATACCAACCAGCAGGTAACAGAGGAAGTATGAGGTCGGTTGTCTCTGTAGACTCCAGGCTTATAGGCTAGAATTACACCACCTGGGGCATATCGCACCAGAAAGAGGCCAGCACCGCATTGTGGGCCAGACTGTGAGTAACCTTCCAGTATAAATAATTCTATATGCTAAGTAACTATCGGCCTCAAGGTATTGTTACATTTGCTGGGGGAGCTACATACGATGAAGAGCAGAGTTAGATCCCGATGTGAAACACAGCGCCGGGTACGATGCAGGAAGGGAATTGAAGTTGTTAGATACCATACAGTTACGACCTATGCAGATCATCGCATGGTTTGTATGGACATATTGTAATGATATGGTCATCTGGATGGCACATACAGGCGATAATAAAGCGCAAGTTTACAGCTCAAAGGGTCTTAGCGCATGCAGTCCGCAGCTTATATTGTGCGCCCAGCACCAAATGGTAATGTATGGTTTCAAAAAGATCTACTGGAACAGCTTGCTTCGTTTAAATAAGTTAAGAAATCCTGAATAACACCAAACATCCATGATCCGGTAAACTGGACACTGGTGTCAGTGAGATCTTACAAATGTACCTTCACATTTGTCAAATGAACGCCCATCGATATCAAATGGCGTTTTTACGACAACGACAAAGCCAACATTCTTATGCAACAATCACACGAGTCTTACGGGCTGTGTATAGGCTGTCTAAGGGACAAAATCGTGTGAGTCTGTGCGGTTCCGCAGGGTGTGTCGTGCTGCCCCGTGCCTGAGACAAGGTTATATTTTGCAATATCAAGCGCCTTAACTTCGTTGCAATACTGTGTGTGGTTTATGCCACAATTCAACCAAATCATCCCATAGCATAGAAGAATGCAATTTGATTTTTCTTTTGGGGGCACGAGGTATTATATAATATAGGTATTTTATTCCCAAGCTACGTACATAGTTATTTACGTTAAAGCAGGAGATGCATGTGATAAGTATGCTATTATATCTATGCCATTCACCAGGAATTTGGATTTCGATTTGTGGGTGTGTGGCGTTCCCGTGGATCAAAACAGTTGGTAATGTATTGTTCTGTGTTTTGAGACATTTGAGAGCAAATCCTTATTGTTTGGGTGCACTGCAGAGCAGGTCATTGAATGAAAAATACCTAACACCTCATATTTAACACAATAAGTTGCGCGTACAAAATTATTACCGACGACTCAGGCAATGCACACAAGTTCATCAATATACCTGCAGACTACAAGATCAATTATGAGAACGTATAAAATTGCCAAGTGTTGGCAAGGTGGCCAAAATGTTAACAATACCAGCATTTTGAAATGCCATCACTCAGCATCCCACAGGTTCGCACTGTCCCTGTTTTGATTATCTTAGTCCCTGTTTTGAATATCGTACAATCTGTTTGAGTTATGGACGGTGGCCACCCCATTATACAAAAGTGTAATAAGATCAAATAAACTTATGTAACCCACGACTCGGTAGGGTTTCCGCTGATTGTGCCTCATCAGCGCCAGTAAAGAGTTTCTCACCTTGATAATCATGAAGCATTTGCCAGGTAGATGTCGTGTGTTATGAGTAAAAACAACATACAATTACTGCTATATCAGTTGCAGCAACAGAAAAAAACCTGTTGCTTTATATAAGAATATTCTTGAGAAATTCTGAAAACAAATACTGAAATGAATAACTGTAGCTAAGCCAACGACACATGTTTAATATAACCAACAAAAGTTGAATATAACCAACAAAAGTTGAATATAACCAACAAAAGTTGAATATTACCGGAGAATAGAATGATAAAAACGCGGACATGGATGAGATTGAAAATAATGTCATAATTTGTTAAATATGCATTACAGAAATGGATGAAAAGTAGTTCGTGCGCACAGTGCTACCAAGCATATGCCTGCCATAAGACCATGCGAGATATAATAAACCATTATTGTGATGATTCGGCATTACAAGTAGTTTTGAAAATATATCGGTTTCGCAACTGCTGTCCTAAATATAAATACGGCGAGATACATAATTGTAGTGTGCACCGTTATATGTCGGCCATGCACCATCTTTAGCAAGTTATCTCAAAGCTAGTCGTGTTGGCAGCATAATTATCGTAAAGGCTAATATTGCTCTAACTCTACATGGTCACTCCGATTCCGGTCACATGCCAACAGTTACATTGCTAACAGTGACTACCATTGTTAGCTGCCCATGAGTGATGCTGCCAGTCTTGTTTTTCAAATTACGAACATGCTATATTGTGGTCATGTAAGCGTGGCGTTGGCACTGTGCTTAAGACGATCCCCATTCATTACCTGTCCATGCAATGATGAGGTGAGGAAAGCATACATGCCAACTGATCGATTGTTAAGAAATTGTAGGGTGTCTGAAGATAATCATGTAGTTTATCAACTGGTTACTGCCTATGTTTGTAGTGCCTAAGGTGACGTCATTGACCGCTTACCAAAGCATGAGCCATGCTCCACGTAACCAGGCAACTCCGGGTAGGATAAAGAACCAACATGTTTCCGATTCCCAATTGTAGTCATCATGTTTTGTGTACGAGATGCTCACGTACCTGACGGCCATGGCCTGGAACGTTAACAGCAGCAACATAGGCCTGAAAGTAGTATAAGAAGAAGAATTGTCAGTGGTGAATCATACCGCGGTGCCTGCTGTGACGCCATGCTCTCTTTGATACGCGCGATTCATCATGTAGCACTATTACACCTACATTTGCAATTCGAACAAAAAAAGAAGTGGCCATCTCGGACATGGTATAGGAAGTACAATAACTGGTGTCTTATTTTCAGACCCCTCTACTACTCCGTTAATAAGACAAAAATAACGCATATCATTTTGAGTAACTGGAAATTGAAGACCACAACATTTCGGTCATAAGCAAAGCCTATATTGCGTTTATTGTAGGTAATGTTGTGTATTCAATTTCAGCTAAACATTATATCATTCGATTTGTGAACAATATAAAATAGTTACCATTGTGTACAGTCATGTATATCAGAACTGATCGTAATTTGCTGTTAGTCTCTAGACTCTGTCGTCATTTCGCTTGGTACAGCAGTACTGAACGACGATTTTCATCACCACTCTACACATGAAGGCGAGAATAACAGCAATGACGACCATGAGAATGACGAGTTTGACCAGCTCCGTCCCGCTTATGCGTGGCTCGGCTTCCTCGTACGGTGATGGCCAGGTTATATCCTCGTTTACAGTAGTTTGTGATACCGCCCAGCTCGAGCTGTCTGTAATGTCCATGGTACTCGTCATATCATGAACTTTATTCAGCCGGTGAGCCATCTTTTGGCTGCTATACGGAGTTTTCAGCCCTTTAAAATTGAGTTTATAAAGCGATCTTGGAAGCAAATTAAATGCGTTTCGATTCTAGGCATAGGTGCTTGGAATCACTCCTCGACTCACCACACACAACTTTGTTTTTCACGACGCTTGTGACTTGTTGTGCACGCTTGTTTCACTCCATTCATATATCATTTTTTCAATGACCAATATCCATTTAGAGGACTGCAGTCACGGGCACTTACTTCTCAGGTAATGTCTTTAGATCAAACTTCCATTTATCTTTGGATTCGGCGTGCGCCTCCGAGCATTATCCGCATCAATCTGTCATCACACACAAAAGGGCGTTTTGTCACGGTTTTTAACGGCGATCCAGCTTCTCAGTTGTTCGTTCGAGTATTGACCAAGTAGCTAGTTTTATCGAGCAGCGACTCAGCTTGCATTGTGCTGCTGATTGCGTTGTTTGCTCTCCGTCTACGAGGAGAGATGTGTGCGCGGCTGAGTAGCATCACTGAGTGGGCAGCAAACTGACCAACAGACCATTCAGCTGCCCGTGCACGCTCCACACTGGTAGATAAGAGCACATCTGCCAGCTCCGAATACGAGCGAAAATGAGCATCTCATACTGTCTGCAACCAGCTACGATAAACAATGCTGCCTGTTTAGTAACAACCTCGCCATGAGGCCTCGTTGTATTTGTAGGGTGGTATACATGAGGTGTAGCATGATGGTTAGGTCCTGGTGTATGGGTCGCGCACTGCTGCCGAGCCAAACTCCTGTATCTACATCTGCTACGTAAAACGTAGATCAGGAAGGGTACTGCTAGGGATAACGAAAGTAGTTTGCCAGTTTGAGGCCAGGAATACGGCTCCATAATGGTGTGTTACTGCCGTTAGCATATGGGCATTTATCTGAATCAGATGTTTAAATGTTGTGCCGGGTACAAATTTGTAGGTCGTTTCTGTGTAATCTTCATTCAAAGGTTCCACCTAACATGTTTAACATATGGTCGAATTAATTGGTCATTTGTAGAGTTTAAAAATCGATCGGCGGGGTCCAACAAAAAAAACACTGACCGTCTCGATCTGATGCAGAGCAGAAAAGTCACTAGCATCACGGTCATGCATAACATACCGGAAGAACACTTTTGGCGAACGAAGCATATAATCAGATATCAAAGGAGAATACAAACATTGGTAGACATTGGATTATTACATAACTAGACAAGCAAAAGCAGATGTATTCAATACGGACTTAAGTGTTCCGCCTGATATGTTTAATATATTGTCGAATTGATTGGTCATTTGTAGAATCTACCCTGTGAACTTAATATAATCGATCGACGGGGTGCAACAAACAAAGTCCTGGCCGTCTCGATCTGATGGGTGATAATACGGGCAAAGCAGACAAGCGAGACAACTCGCCAGCATACATAGGTCATACATAACATATAGGCAGAACACTTTTGGATAACAAAGCTGGTTATTAAATACCTAGTAAAGCAAATAGAAAATTGTAATTCAGTTGAATGTATTCAATGCGATCTTAGATTTGTCTGCTGCTTAAAGATCAAAACTAACGTTTTTTGGCATATCCGATTTGTATGTTTCAAAATGTAGGAAAATATCTTTTAATCTGACCACGGTAGATAATTTTACATTCTCTCAAGTACTGTGGACATAAATCCGCTGAGAATGTGGTGCTCGGGTTTAATTCCGATTGAATTCCCAGAGTCCATTTTGCATCAGTTGGTCGCTAGGAGGCAGGACGCGTGACGTCACGTTTGCGGCTCGTCCCAAAGCAAATTCGAAGGCGGTATTTCGAAAGCTGAGAAAAATTATACGATCCGCGATTTCTTCCCTGCAACTATCCTTTCAACTGATTGGTATATATTAACATGTCGTCATCAGATGAAGATTATGAAGCCTCATTAGATGAAATGAGGACTTATGATGTCCGTGGGTATTTATTTTAGCCCACACAATTGCGAATAACAACCGAGTCAGATAAATGATGTTGGGAGCTCAGAAACGGATTCCGATTCGGAAAATGAATGCAGCAAAGACGCTTTGACTTTCTGGCCAGTGGAAGTGTGGTAGGTAGAATTTTTTCGTCTCTATTAGTCTAAATGGATTGGCACCGGTAGACATAACAATGCCGTGTAATGGGGTCTATCTGGCCCACACAGTCAATAAATCCACCCAGCGCGTTCCCCGAGCGATAGTGAAATGTATGATAATATACATAATTGACTTGGGTGCCTGTGAACTGGCCCCTTTCAGAATTTAGACGTCCTGTTAATATATCTCTCATCAGTGCATATTTAAAAGACTAAGTCTACTCTTTTGCTCACAAATAAAGTCAGAATGCTCAGAAGAATTAGTGAATCATGGACAAACATGGACTGCTGGGTCAGCTTTTGTTATGTGAATGATCTAACTTGGAGTTCAAAATGGCTAAAGCTTGATTTGGGCAACCTTTTAGGTGTAGCTGTAACAACTGGGATTAGATGACCCCATTGCGGGAATGTGTTTGTTGTCAACAAAATGACTGGCAACAATAGAAGAGTGGCCATGTATGACCGAACATCTAGGGTTCAAGTCAAACTGCTTGGACCGTTATGTCCTGCTTGCATCGAAATTCGAGTTCATACAGATAGATGGACATATAGGGGATGAAGTTAACACAAATGAGTTAGTTATGCCTTTATTGAAGCACATATAAGACACACAGCCACTTCTGGACATGGACAATGTGTATCCCAAGTGTCCATGTTGTGCAATAGATTTGGTAATCACGTTCAGTGCTACATGACAACAAACAGCAAAACCAGCAATACATTTATATCTGGAGTACATAGTTGACAAAAAAATAGAGTTAAAAAAACATCATTTTCATATTTCCCTAAGAAATAATCAATTATTTTTTGCTCCAGGTTATTCAGATATTTGGCCTATCTACTGGGTGTGGCACAGATTAGGTAGACAGAAAAGTATTGCCATCATGTGTCGTAAACAAAATAAGATCTACATTCCCAGTCCCAGAGGGCCTTTACAGAGGATACCTAGAATGTAGCTGAGGAGATTTTGTTTGCATGATTGAAGCGGCATCGGTGTGCTCCCACAAGGATGTCCTTTGCTGGCTTTTCAAATTGAGCAGCAATAGGGGGCGGAACACTCCTTTCCGCCGAAAGAACTTTCGCCAGACTGTAACTAGGATATTTCTCACGAAGCACAAACACTTCAGTAATGAGATTGTTAACATAATCTGAAGCATAACCAGTTAATAAAAGATTAGTAATAAATTGTCTTTTGAATCATTAAATGGAATGTTTGGTTTTTTGTGCCAGTATAATTGCCCTATGGGCACGGCGGAGACTCATAATAAATTTATCTTAATAAATGCCAGCATTACATATATTGAACAACAAATCCGGTGATATATACCAACCAAAACAGGCTTCACCACTGGATCACCCTGTCTGGACTTTGGAAAGGACACTCCCCATTGTGCCTGGCCTTGTTGAGTGACTGCCTGAGCTCTATTGGAGTTTTCATTAAAATGCAAAACTGCAAGGAGTAATCTGGAAGTAAAGCACCAACAGTAGCAGATATAGCCTGGTGGTCTGGCATGCCTATGTGAGCTCACAATACACCAGCATGTCATAACTTTACAAACACCAACATAAACTCATGTTTTACATCAGGTATTTGCAATTTATACCACACTACAGTCACAGCAAAGCTCAATCATTAAATTACCTTGCTTCCATAGTGGCAAAGGGAAAGTGTACACTCTTGGGCGCGAAGAAGATCACCACCTTGTGGAAAGATTCTAAGCTGGATGTCTGTTCAGACGGATATAATCTGCCAATGTCTTTCAGATGGTGTTTGCTGTTTACGACCAGGGCCATCCTCTAGCTCAATGCCACTATAAAACCAAAGTTGTAGGTGCTTTATTAGGCTTATGAGAGAGCACTGATTTTTATAAGTATGCAATACAATTCCACTGTTTACAGGGATTTTCAAAGTAAACTATCACTTACATGTTCATCCATACCATCCTAGTCACTTTCCATGTCGAATATAGACATCCAGGTGACTCAATATACTTACAAGCAAACATGTTTGAACTCCAAACCACTTGTGGGAGCCCTCTACCGGTTCAGTTGAGCTGGCCTCTATCTCAGGCACACCTGTCATCTCGTTTTCACTTTCACTGGAGGCATCAAGCATCTCAGCTCCAGTTAACATTTCATGCAGCACCTAAAAACAGAGGCATCATGTGTTTCAGTGTCAACCAGTTGTACACCAATGATATTTCCCAAAATAGGGATCAAAATCACCTGTATCAATATACTTCTATATACAGACTGTGGTCGGAGCAAAGGACAATTGTTTTGGTCGGCTTCCAATCCTTCCTCTTCACCTTTACATTCCAATTCTTGTGCATGTTTCGGTCTTTCGGGAACCGAAAGAAACTCTTACCCGACCTCTCGTCGTTTCTTCTCCCAACCGACACAACAATAAGGCATAATCCAAACTGTGAGTGTAACAAACCGTGAAGACTTTTTCATAAACCATCATTCATCAACGAGCCGCGACAACAATGGCGAAGCTTGTTGACATTCGTGATCAGCGAGCGCAGAGCAGCGAACGTGACGTCACGGGCCAAATAATTCCGAACGTTGCCGAGCGGGATGTTCAACGAGTGGAAGAAGAAAACATACACTTTAAAATCCTTTTTTAAAAGGAATAGGGTGCTCCAAAGTAACCGCTATTGATATGAATACCATTATTGAAGTTTATTCTTTCGAATTTCGCTTTAAAAAAAATTGTGTTCATGATCTTTAACATATAAATGTTTGAACTTTCGCTACTAATTACTCCCCCCCCCCCCCCCACGCCACTACTACAGGTACAACATGGACAATACATTCAAAGTTACGTACTCCTTGTGATTTGCCCATTATAACTCATAATTCTTGTTATTCCCTTTAATGATTTGGCTTGTCATACATTTCTAGAGCTAAATTTGCTCCATTTCGCACGACACGAAATATGCTTACTTAGTCACATCAATTCTAGTCACTGGGACTAGAATTGTCACAATATGGATGCCGACAACCAACACAGGAGACGATTCAGAAAAAGCACCACATGATATATTCAGCTTGCATGTTCTTTCTGCAAATATTATCGTCCTGAGTTGCACAACAGCTTAGATTCACAGACGAGGTCGAATGTCTTACCATGTGTGAAATACCTTCAAGCCTCTTCTGTGGTCTGACCGTACAGAGCACCGTATCCAAGCTTACTTTTACTGAAACGACAATTGAACCAAAGCGAATACTTAGAATAGAGACCGATAAAACATCTCACTGTAATGATCAGTTCAAAGCATTGTACACATTACCTCCATAAACAACATACCAATCATAACGTGTTGTCTACGATGAACGCCTAACAGCTTACATCAAACAGCGCCATGCAATGACGAACCACGAACATCAAAGGTTAACATCATCGAAGATTTACAAAACTATTACGAGCTCAGTCAAGACTCGGATAGTTTTGTTATGTATTGGAGAAGTTATTTGTTTACAGAAGTCGATAAAGGAAGTTTACAAAAGACTACTGGCCCAAATTGACGTCCAAAGAAAAGAGGGATGAAGGCATAAAACAGGCTATTTTTGTGGTGACGATTGTGCTTGCTGCGTACGTGAAGCAAATTCCCCGACCAATTCGTTATCTAAATGTGGATGGTATACTATACTCATTGACTTGCATTACTAAGTGGTCATGTTCTCAATTTACCTCGAAAGGAAAGCTGTGATTCCCCCCCACACCCCTCCGGAAAGGTTGCATGAGTGGAGGCGCTTCCCAATTGGTCCATTGTATTATTTTGAACTACTTACCTTGCGGACTAGTGTGTTACATATTGCACATTGAAATGACCTGGTATAAGATGCGGGTCACGTGACTGATATCATTATTCAAACCCCTATGATGTAGGTCGCAAACCATCGGATAGTGGGATCCCATTACCTTATATCAATATTCGTACCCCACAATAGCGGTAACTGAATGAACCATGTTATAAATATTTCAGCATATCTTTCCATGTTATCATGCTATAAGGTTGGAATCTCGGTTATCCATATTGTGGCTAGAATGGTTATGTGCGGTGGAAATGAATGTATTATGCTAAAGCTGTAGCTTAATTCTGCGTAGGTCTTTGTAATGCTACATGTTCATTTCTATGTGAGATGAACTACCATAGAAATGCTGATTCTCTGGGAGTTAGGCTGCTACCTACATCATCGTGATGTAGAGGAGAAGAGGTGGCAAGCGACGAGTGAAGAGTGGAGTGATAATCGTCTGACCCAGACACCAGTCTGCGATACGCCCACTGGTGCTCTGTGCCTCCCATCTGAAGCGCTCGAGAGCGTCATCCAAAGCACCTATCAGCTGCTGAATGATTGGGCGTACAATCACTTCACAGGTGTCAAAGAGAGGTTTGCAGTTAGGCCGGGCGCTAAAGCACCGATAATTATTGTCGGAAGAGGGTTTTGGCGTGTTCCCATAGACCCCAAGTGTTTACCGGGAACAGTCGGGACATATCACATCACAAACGACGTAGCGCGTCAGTGGAGTATTTCTGGAAATTGTGTACACCAAAACTATAAAAGCCGAACTAAGAATATCTTCTACAAAAGCAATATATTAGAACAAACAGTAAATTGTCATGCACACATATGCCCCAGTGTATAGATGGCACATAGACAGTGTATACAAGGCCCATGGACTGTGTATAGAATGCGAATGGACATTGTATAGAAGGCACGTGGACAGCGTAGAGATGAATGGTGTATAGATGGCATATCGCAAGTGTATGTACGGCAGATGGACTATCTATAGTAGTTATATGGACTGTGTTTAGAAGCCACGTGGACAGTGTATAGAAGGCACATGGACAGTGTAAATAGAACACCCCGACAGCGTATGGATGACACATGTTCTGTGTGTAGAAGGCACACGGGCGGTGTATAGAAGGCATATGGATAGTGTTTTGATGGCGCACGGCGAGTATATAGATGGCAAACGAAATTTCCAGCTTTAAGCAGGCAATGCTTGGTTAAAACACAATCCAAAGACGGTTGGGAAGATTTTCGATTGCATAATTTTAAACAAGCACCACACTGTAATGTATGTTTAGCAATTCGTCTCTCTCATTAAGCGAGATATGAGTGCGTACAATTACAGTTGACTTGATAAAATGCGATGTTCCTGATGGAAGGTTACAAACGATGAGCATTCTGTAATGGCAGGGTCTCATTTGACGTGATGAGCATCCTGTAATGGCAGGGTCTCATTAGACGTGATGAGCATCCTGTAATGGCAGGGTCTCATTAGACGTGATGAGCATCCTGTAATGGCAGGGTCTCATTAGACGTGATGAGCATCCTGTAATGGCAGGGTCTCATTAGACGTTATGAGAATCCTGTAATGGCAGGGTCTCATTAGACGTGATGAGCATCCTGTAATGGCAGGGTCTCATTAGACGTGATGAGCATCCTGTAATGGTAGGGCCTCATTTGACGTGATGAGCATCCTGTAATGGCAGGGTCTAATTTGACGTGATAAGCATCCTGTAATGGCAGGGTCTCATTAGACGTGATGAGCATCCTGTAATGGTATGGCCTCATTTGACGTGATTAAAAGATTTCAGCGAACAAATGCTAGCAATACATACCGCCCTGAGCGTGCTCTTTTCGAATATATGTCACCTACAGAGCTTTAAAACACGGAATTTTACCTGTGTCCTGTAGAACAGTTCGCTGCCAAAATATAATAGAACCCCATTGTTTAATCCCAGCGGAGATTCAGCCAATCTGGTACTCCGATAATGGAATCTAACACAACACTATCTATGGTTTACAATGCGACTGATTTGCTGCCTTGGTATCCAAGAGAACATCCATGCATTGTCTATTTGTAACAGAAAAGTAGACAAACGCCGATATCCTAAGTAGCATCAAGATTGACAACACAAATGTACTCCTGAGTACTATACAACCTGTCTTAAGGGGCACCTGCACGTTCCGAATGTTCCCAGTGGTTCTTTAACCGTCCGTTAACAATAAACGCCTGTCTCAGGAAGACAACGGAAAACACTCTCGTCCCCTTGTCATTGACCTGAGATGGTCTGTAAACTGTGGTAAAACGCTTTTCTATTGCTGAATAAACTTGGCTTCCACTGATCAGCAGCTAATGGCTTGTTTACGATGCGCTTAGTTGATTGAAGTGTCAAGTTTCAAGTTACCACATCATCAAGGTCTGTGTCAGAAAGTCACTTGCCAGACCTGCTGTTTACTCTAGGATCGAAAATCTAAATGGTCAATAAATAATGCGTCTACCAGGAGAAGAAACAAGTCACGCCCTGTCTAATGGATATGCACATGGCATGCAAGAAGACCCCCTCCCCCGCATTATAATATCCACATGACATATTAGACGACCTTGCCCTACATTACCATATTCACATGACATACAAGACGACCCTACCCTACATTACAATATCCACATGACATACAAGAGGACCTAGCCCCACATTACAATATCCACATGACATACAAGAGGACCTAGCCCCACATTATAATATCCACATGACATACAAGACGACCTTGCCACACATTACAATATCCACATGACATACAAGAGGACCTAGCACCACATTATAATATCCACATGACATACAAGACGACCTTGCCACACGTTATAATATCCACATGACATAGAAGATGACCTTACGCCGCATTATGATATCCACATGACATACAAGACGAGCTTACCCCGCATCATGATACCAGGCCACATTTGATCAGTTGAAATACACGTATGTCTTCCGGATTCTACCAGAGTAAGTGTTGTCGCTGTTCTGGCGCAGTACTGCATATCTATCCGCAAGGATACATATTGATCAAGCCACCCTAAAACAACTTCAACCATTACACGGCTAACTGCAGGGATACATGTTGATCAAGCCACCCTGAGACAACTTCAACCATTGCACGGCTAACAGCAGGGATACATGTTGATCAAACCAGCCACCCTGATGCAGCTTCAACCATTGCATGGCTTACCGCAGGGATACTTGTTGATCAAGCCACCCCGGTACAGCTTCAACCATAGCACATATATAATCATAGAATTTGTTAACAACCTCAATTCAATCGACCATCCACGTACCAAATAAATAGATTCATTTGTTTAAGTCGATTGTAGATGCCTTATTGTATGCCTGGAACATCAAGAAAACGCGTAGTTGTTACTATGCCTGTCTATATGTTATATGAACGAAGGTAATTAAACGATATTTGTGGTTGATATGAATATATGATGCGAATCTCATACGAAGACTATGCTGTAAATATCAGCGGTATTCATATGTGAAGCTGCTGGAAAGCGTGATCACTTGTTTTTTCAGCCTGGGTTCAGCCCTAATTGTTGCTATTGGCTAATTGAATACTATGCCACATCAATATAGTTATTAACTACTACAAGTTCTGGCAGGGTGGTTCCAAGCTTTCATAAACATTGCGCTGACTGGCAATAATTATACGGTACATTAGTATCTTAACGACATTGACGGCAATGGATGTGAAAATTGGTCTTATTGATTTGCTACATCTCTGTTGGTCTATTGGCGTGATTTGCATCCTTTTGCTACATTTGTTTTGGTCTATTGTCGCGATTTGCGTCAGTTTGCTGCATATCTATGTTGGTCTATTGTCGCGATTTGTTTCCGTTTGCTGCATATCTATGTTGGTCTATTGTCGCGATTTGCTTCCGTTTGCTGCATATCTATGTTGGTATATTGTCGTGATTTGCTTCCGTTTGCTTCATCTCTATCGGTCTATTGTCGCGATTTGCTTCCGTTTGTTACATCTGTTGCTGGAATCACTTACACGGAAGGTGATTAAAGCATCATATCAACTGGAATAAGGTCAGTCGTGTGCGTGTAATCCGGGCAACACTCCCACCACACGGACTAGTTTCCACTTCAGCAGGTCCTTTTAAGCCAAGGCCAATGTATCTATGTTAGTGGGGTTTTATCTTACGACGGGGAAGACATCCTTGGCCCCCATTATCATCAGTTAACATATACTCCCTCACAATAATTACGCCTTGTATCTGTTGCCGCTGAGAGGTCTTTTACCTACTTTCCAACAGAAATCAATGTCTAACAGAGAATATCTTAGCTATGTTTTATTCTATGTTTTATCAAAGCTCGGAATAGGGTGAAGGTTGTTAGCGTCTGATGATCTATTATGATCCTACGATCGCTTTCAGGATGTGATTTTTTACCGCCCGGCGGTTTTCTACTTTCTATGGCGCCAAAGGTAGATGTGTTGGCAATTAACCACATCTGACCCTTGTAAAAAGTAAATTACAGGAGACGTTCTTCATGAAATCACTAAGCTAACCAACACACTGCATGATGCCATCGAATTGACACGCACTTGATGTAAAATGACGTATGTGCAAGTCACAAGCTGCGACAGCCTGAACGAGGGGAAACGACAAGGATCAGAGCAATTGCTTGGCATTTTCAACGTGGGTGTCGAATATGAAAAATAAGTAAAAGAAACAGTTTTTGCATTCACTGCCTCCGAATCACGGCCAGCTATGAGATCACGTGAGCTATGATTGATCCTTATTGTGATAATTGCGCATAAACGGTAGTTTTGATGATATGCTGCATTCCGTGGAACTTACCCGCTTCGCTACTGCTGTCCCCACAATAGACCTGTGTGGCTTTTTAGTGTGTATAATTATATAAGCCTTATACTACCTTAAGCAAGCATGTCTTTTCCAGCCATTCAAATACTCCCATGTTATCGCAATAGATTCCCGTGTTGGCAACATACTTAGCGGTACCATCCTGTAGGCGCTCATATTGTATTCGATCTACACAGTCATTGTGGATCTAATCATATTCCACGGGTTACAATACTAACATTGCCTCCAACTCTTAGCTCTCCATGATCGATGAGGCTTTCCTTGGTTTTTTAATATTGAGCACATTTGGTCTGGACTATGAAGTCGTGTTGTTGATATGTACTGATGTCAGGGAAAGCCCCGCTTCCGTGCCAAGGTCCGCGTCATATGGTACCTGTTTAAACTATGTTAAGGCGAATGACGCATGCCTGTTCACTGATCGACATTCATTACTCGATTGCTGTGCCATTGATATATCGATAATGATGTCACTTTTGACCACCATATACACAAGCAGGTTTAAAAATTAAGAGGAATATATCACATTGTTCATCAGCATATCAGCTAATTCATATTCCTCATATCAGAGACTACACGGGCAGCAATGTTCTCACATGCTATACCCGATAAATTACTTACTTACATAGAAGTGACTAGGTCAACCCTAATTTTCCACCATTACATCCATGTATGTAATTAAAGTTAGGCAACTTAAAAGCAAGCAGCCTGACGCACACAGTTTACGCAAAGGTATATGGATTCTTATGGTATTTTGTCTTAATATTGGGGTAGGGCGGCGAGGAATTCTTAAATCGACCATCAGTTAATGTACTTCAAATACCAGCAATGTCCAAGATGGCCACAGCTTTTTCAAATAGTAACTTCCCTATAGTGTAACATTATGTACCGCAAATCCGTCATGGTCGCATGACGCCACAGACGACAACACAGCATGGTTCATGGCTGTTAGGTAACCCTGTTACAATAGGGCTAGGGAACATATAAGGTCTGTATTCCTACCATAAAGTGTCTGGTTATTGCTTATATAAGCGGTCGGTACATCTCGCAGAGACCAATTACGTCACACCGTTGCTGACGATCTGCACTGATAACTTGCATGACAGGTCAATAAAATTTCTGCGTTTAGAACATCTGCTACCTTTATATAAATTGTAATTCCGCCAATTTTGTTCGGGCTTTTTCATAAGTTGCCTTTAAAAATTGACCATTATTGAGCACAGTTGCATGAATCGTGTAATGTTAAAACAACCAAACGGCTAAACACGCCTTTGCAACACCAAGTGTGTGCTTTGACGCAGAATCCAATATAATCATATCATGAATCTAATATGATGTCGTACTCAGGCAATGTTTAGATCGTCCTTGGTCATTGTACGCGAATTGTTGTATGTTAAGTAAAGCTTGCGTTGCATTTCATAGCGTGTAATATTATGCAACCCATTTCAGCTGACCTAACTTGATTCCAATAGTGAGCAGCACGTAGCAGTTTCAACAATGAGAGTAATGTCAACACGTCTTCAATATTTCCAGCAGCAGCAGCAGCAGCTCCGCCTGCTTAGTGGTGACAGATGCCAAGACGATTGTAACGATTCTGTAGGGTCTTTGTCTGAATACAGAAATGTATTCCGTAGATACTGTGGTGTAAGTAATAGGTCAGGAGGCTGTCGACACCAGACTCAATGCATCCTGTTTGTACGGTGCAGGCACTAGTGTGGTGGATACAAGCCAGCAGGTAACAGAGGAAATATGAGGTCGGTTGTCTCTGTGGACTCCAGGCTTATAGGCTAGAATTACACCACCTGGGGCATATCGCACTGTTGGATACCAGAAGGAGGCCAGCACCGCATGGCCAGACTGTGAATAGCTACCCAGGATAAACAATTCTACATGCTATGTAACTATCGGCCTCCAGGTGTTGTTTTATCTGCGGGGCGAGCTACAAACGATGAAGAGCAGAGTTAGATCCCGATGTGAAACACAACGCCAGGTACGATGCAGCTAGGAAAGTTGTTAGATATCATACAATGTTAGTACATGCAGCCCGCTGCTGCAACTTTGTGCCCTGCACCAATTGGTAATGTATGGTCTCAAAAGATGCTCTGGAACTTTTTTTAGACATCCTAAATAACACCCCCAAAGCAGTGAACAGGTAGACTGGACGCTGGTGTGAGTAACGACAAAGCCAACATTCTTATGCCAAAGTCACATGAGACCTATGTGCGGTCTACAGGCCAAACTCATGGGAGTCCACGCGGGCGTGCAGGGTGTCGTGCTGCCCCGTGCGCTTTTGTGACGATTTTTGTCCCGTACGGGCCCAGTAGAGCCCGCGACCAAAAGTTGAACATGCACCACTTTCAGACACGGGCTCCTTACAGGTTTGAGCCCGTACAACGCCCATCGACAGTTGCGCGTATAGTGCACATATTTGTTATTTAGGCCCTGCGGCCAAATCAAAGCGCTCGCGGTGCAAAGCATTGTGATAACTTGACAACGCCCAAGAATCGAATAGCGTGAGACGTAATGAAGAATACTGTCATATATTGTGTTCAGTGGTTAAGAACACGCGGTTATATTATCTGCCACACAGAGCAGTGGTGAGGTATGTTTTGCAGTAGTATTTACCGCACATAATGTGCATTAATGATCTGCCATCGATCAATAGCAGCCCTGCCGCGCGTGCTTCAATGCTTCCTGTCAAGTACGCAGCACAGAGCAGTGACAGAGGGCCAGGGTACTAATGCACTACCTGGATTATCAACTGACCCCCACCTTCTGGCGATTTATCTCTACCAGCACCGATCACTTAACAGCAGGCCACGAGCGTCTGCATTGCGAAGTGTCGGCTGCCAATAACATGTGTCCGGCGAATATTGCATAGATGCAGGACGCAAAAGTGGTAAAGTGATGGTAAGGTAAGTTCTGCCCGGCGCAGCAGGCATCGGTTGTCGTGATGAGTATTTCCCTTCTATGAAGTGTCTTCTATTGTCCACTGTTCCCTCGTAATAGAAAATGCAGAATCAGACCTTATCAATTTCTTTGTTAAGAGTCACCAGAAAAGATCCAACGGAGTGGGGCGCTCATGTGTGTTGCGACGTGCCCTCCTGACGCTAGAGAACAATGTCTGCCATAGGATTGACGACACTCCATGATTCCATGATTCCATGCCCGATCTGATGTGCCGCTTGGTATATCAAATGTTTTTGCTAACCTGGTACTGAGTGATCTTCAGTCAAGGTGAACCTGTAAGATAACCGTCTAGTCCTGGATGATAAAGCCTGCAGGCAGTTCTCGGGTGTCTGGTAGTTTCCTAACTCTTTTCTAATCCATTTTGCACCTTGCAATCCATCTAAAACGTTGCCATGAATGTCCATAATATGTTTGACTTTTGCTGAGCATTTGTACGACTTATAGCATATGTTGATATGAACAATGTTTCTATGCAGATTCTGTTTTCATGATTAAGCCAGCGATTGATTGATTAAAGCTTGTTATATGTCGGCGTTGTCTTGATGGGCTGATGTAGAATTATCTGTTCTTTATGAGGTATTCCGAGACGAATTTTTTATATGCCGCATCCCTGTAAAACTGAGAAGAAATGTTTACATAAATAAGGTGTGTATCTCCGCTGGGCATCACCGCAGTATCTCACAATCTCTGCTCCAGACAACATGACAATCACGGTCTGTATTTAACTCTAGGTGTAATTTTTAAGCATTGCGACACCTATTTTTGAAATTGTGCTCGACGTATGACCAGTTCTGAACGAGGTAGATATCTAGCATCAAAGAAATTCCATTCAAAAGTAACTCGGCTGTTTGGTGAATGTTCTGTGACTTGAAACCCGCAGCGCATCATTGATTGAGCAAAAAGAAAGCCCTACCTTCGGGTGTCCCTTTCTTTGCTGGCGTGTTTAATTATGTGCCATAAGCTCGTGTCGTACGACAATAGATCCCCGGATGCGATGAGGTTGCTGACAGTTTTAGGTTGTGGTCAATGTCCAAACGACACTACAGCGTCTAGCTGTAAGACAGTAGATGGCCACCCAAAATAATCACGCTGCGAGAATACAATGAATGTTTGTCACCCCAATTAGGGAAGTGTTGGTTCAGCAATAGCGATGACATTGCAATTACGTTGGTTGGCAACCCGACCACGTAAACGCTTGACTTGGGATGATGAAGTATGCTTTGACCAGGAGGCGGTAGGACTCATCATAACGCAAAAATACTATTTGCTTGCATAATTAGCCAAATGCAAGTTGTCAATATTCAGCAAATATTCTGTTTACGTTACATGGTCTGAATCCCATCTAATGTAAATGCGCTTTTTGTGTTATCATATGCAGCAAGGCTACCATATCAGGACCTGTACACCTTGCTACGAACCATATTAGTGTACAGTATCTACTAGGTAATCCATGCAAAGTAACCAACAGCGATCATCGGTTGTCGTAACCCAATACATCAATTGTGGAGACACTGTTGGTCACGCATATTTTGTCAAAGAGTAAACATGATTTCATGCATTGTCATGTGCGCTAATGTTTCATATGCAAGGCGTTTGTTTAGGTAGGAGGTAGGTGTCTTCTTGGGAGCTGCTTGCCAGCAACGTTCATTTATAGCTCGCATGGTTTGTCAGGCGCCGTGCTCTGCTGGGGCTTAGTAACCACTCCCGTGTATAAGATCGATGACGCTTCATTGTTCCTAGTTCATCACTTAGCGATTTGAAGTGCCACCAAATATATCAACCCTCTTTGCACTGTTGAATTATCTATAGGTGCTGGTTGATTAAGTCATTGGGCAGCCTGCAGGAGGTCTGGTAGTTGCAGCATGTGACGGCAAACAATTACGGTCATTGTTTAAATCAAGTTATGTTGTCACCATATCCAAATATCGCATTACAACAACATCTGTCACAACAGGCACCTGTAACTATGAAGGTTCGTGTTACGTCTGCTCACCATGTACATGTCTTTGAAGACAATTAACACGTGACCACACCTAAAGTTGTCCACTTTTAATGTAGCTGCATAGTCTGACATCGTTTCATTAACTAAATGGTGCTATATAAACTGATGCATTCAGCTACAGGATAGTTAAATAGGCTTAAGTGGAAACTCGATCGGAAATAAACTTGCAAGTAGAAAGCCCTTAATTATCTCGACGTGCCACCCAACACCTGATTGTTTGTATCCAATACAATGCATCTGACTTAACCTGAATGAACCCATTCCCCGTTATGTGACAGTACATTGTAGGCTGATAGTGGTAAACCGACATTCTCAATGATTCTACCTGCTTCGTTTAGCACTCAGGACCCGGGGTATTTAACAGGTATAAGGTTACTGAGCGTTTGTCTTCTTTACATTTATCTGTGGTTTTGGTCCGGTACATGGGAAAACTAGCACCTATCACCACAAGTCATTTCAGGTCAACTGCTCGAACAGCTTTTTGTTGCATCCTGTCCATTCAATCTAGTATCAAACCTGTGAGTATTTAGGGTTATTACCTCAGGTGTTCATGTTTCTGTTACAAGTTAATTTCAAGAGTGGAAATTTTCGAAACCTATTCTCATTTAGGGGTAAACTCCATGGCATGATAATGATTCTACTCCACGAATACCGAAGAGCATTCTCTAAATGTGATGTGGTAATCAGGACATCGTAAACAAGACAAAGTGCCACAGTTCTACGCATCTGTTTTGGATGCGCAATGATCTCGACGATTAGGAGTGAATAAATCACTTTTTATGTTTATACAACTATTGTTGCTTGTACGTGACAGATGTGAGCAGTAGGAATAATATTCTATAATCAGCGTCTATAATTAGAAGAATTCAACACAACAATTATTATAAGATTGTCCTTCAGTAAATTTAACATCAGAAATGCCATAGTTTTACCTTTGCATATAAATGCTATGTGAAGCCACTTATTTACACGAGTTACCCCGTGATTGCAAGGGACAGATCGGAAATGACGCAGCATCTTTTTGCGGCGTTACAATTGGATGTTGCTGGTTTCCATATATAAATGAGTATGTCGCATGCTGCTCTGCAGGTCCCGCGTCTACTCTTTGCCTGCAGTTACCTGGACGAAGCTTGCCGTATGTCAGGGATTATTTCCACATGATGACTTTATTGTTTATTGTTAGAGGTGGTATAGAGATTAGGCGTTTCCATTGGCATCTGGCCACGTCCTGAAGACATTTAAATAGGAGGCTAATGCGCTAATGTTGAGTTATTCATTGCTGAGAAGTTAAGGAGACCTTAAATTACACAAGAAAAACCTCGAGGAGAATCAACAAAAGCAGTTATGTCCCGATAAACAAATTCTTCATCGCAGTTCACTGCATGACTTGTGCATGGAATATAACGCCCGTGTGAGAGGCAAATCCACTCCAATGGTTGAATGGGCTCTTTCCGTGACTCTTTAAAACTGACCCTTTTTGCAATTGTGTCCTGACCTGGCCATCAATAAGAACTTACATAAGCCCGGTATGTTATGGCGTTATAATAGCGTTATAATACTGTCTGCAGGTTAGTACATCTACACAGCCCATCATACCCCAGAACTCTTATTGATTGCTTTCAATATATTGTCAGGGTTTAGTATCGGCGATACCCAAGCAATAAAGTTTAGCAGTAAAGATACCTTTTATTGTGTTATTTCAAGTGCAATATCTTGATATTTCACATGAACAAAACCGCGTCATGTAGTTTGGTTTCTTGCCAAGTCACCGACATTCCGAAGCAGAAGCCAGCTTTTGCTTCGGTAGCTTGATAATCGATAAAACTTGAACGACCGTTTCTTCCTGTAATGGGAAGCCCATAAACGAACAAGTTGTGTGATTGGATTCCTGATAATAAGTTGAAAGAGTGTACACGTGTTCTGTTCAGTTCTCTCCATCCCATCTACACTTCTGGATAGCCCTTCGCAACCACAACCTAGTCGGAGTTTTCAGGATGCCTGATATCATATAAAGCATTTTGCAGAGCAGTTAACATTAGACAAACCATTTCATTTAAGACTGAGGAGAAAAGCCCCCGGACACGAAATATTATAATAGGGATAATAAAGTAAACGTAGCTGAATCGTGACGTCGTCTATGGCATCAAGAGATCGGTAGTCTAAAAAGTGCTAGCTAATAATATACTAAGGCAGTATGCGGAAGTTCGCTCAGGAACTAACACGTGGCTTAACAAGCCCAGCTCTGGTGATGTGATTTAAGTGACATGGCGAGAGAAAGTAAGAAATTAATGATGCTTCACGATCATTATCTGCGAACTCCATATTGGCTAATGAAACAGATCGATGATATCTTGACACTCAATAGTATGTCTATCATCATCAATTCCAGATATTAGCACTACATCCTGCATACAGGTGGTTGGCAGCAGTTACTTAGGGAGGGTATTAACTATTAGCTATATAGCGAAGATGAAGCAAATTGCTGCATTGCCCGGATTAAGGGTTGTCGCTGATGTTTTATTAAACCTCCGCCATGGATAGGTAAATTCGGATGCGCCGTATCTAACTGCAATTAATCATTGGTCTTCTGTTTCAAAAGACATCATGACCCCTTTCATGAACTGCAGTAATGTTATTGTACACACGACGCTGGATGAACAGGTCGCATTCGCTATATTGATCGCTGGATAAAACGGATACTTTATAGTGTATTCAGCAGATTAAAGTATATACAACAGATAGTACCTATAATGATTGTACCATGCATCATTCTGCGGTGGCACCGGACAACATTTTGTAAACAGACAAGCAGCGTGGAGTGTCTGAGCGATAACAGATGCTGCGTCATTGAGAGCGTAGTTACTTATCAATGCAGAGTGAATGATTGGCCAAAAACATTGTATGATGAAGGCGATTTCGTAATAGAAAACTAGTATGATATGGTAATTTGGAAAAGTGAAAGTGGTGACTCATACGAAGGCGCAACGCGCCGCCAGGAATATGACTCACCAAACCGGCTGTCAGCCAAGGAATGCGTTTTAGAGTTCATTACCTGGATGAAGACCAGGAATCACAGTAACTTACAACGGAAAACGGTTACCTAACTGTGATCATTTGCACCCAACAGATATTACATTTTACTGAAGAAATAACCCTACAGGAAATATGTTAACAGTGTGCTTTAAATCACACTTTTCAGAGTATGAGATCGTTTGGCTCAAGTGGGTGATCTTTGCCCGCCACACCCCAGCACATAAATCAAGTCGAGTAGACGTAGGCATTAACCCTTATCGCTCGTACTTTGCAGATTTGTCCAATGAATCATCTGCATCACATGGTGCCCCTAGCTATATGACCAATACTATCAGTCCCATATGTTGGATTTGAGTGACAAAAACCTGCTGCCGTAAGCTCATCTCCAGCATCAGAATCCTAACTGCCTAACCAACCATTTCTTCAGTCAATGAAGCCATTGCTGGCTGAGGTCCAGAAGATGCATCAATGACTGAAACTTACTATTGCAAGTTACCGAGAAATGAACACAATTGATGATTTACACTGAAAATGAACGTTAGCTGGTAAGTAAAGTAAAACACAACGTCTGAGCAGTCATGCTGACAGGTTTCGACCGCCTACTGACGTGTTTGCTAGAGCATCCCGAACAGATGGGGAATGAAGCTGGTGCATTAGTGGATCAATCAGTAAGTGTTCCTTGAAAATATGAGTTACTTCGTTGGGACATCCAATAAGAAGCCGGCGAGCATATAATCATCAGTATGAAAACCGCTTATATCAGTTTTATCAGGCGCATATCATGAGTGAGACTGTGGTTCCTCGCGAAATATATCAAATGCGCGATATAATATCTACATTGAGACAATGTGTTGAATATATATATATATATATATATATAGATATATATATATATAGATATATATACACACATATATATAGATATATATAGATATATATATATATATATATATATTTATATATATATATATATAAATATATATCATTTACCAGATATATATATATATATATATATATATATATATATTTTATATATATACATATATGTATATATATATATATATATATATATATCATATATCTATATAGATATAGATATATAGATATATATATATATATCTCTATATATATCTATATATATATATATCTATATATCTCTATATCTATATATATATATATATATATCTATATATATATATATATATATATATATATATATATATATATAAAGATGTGCATCTGTCAGACGATACCGATCACTGCCGATCGCGCTCGACTTGGGTGCCTGTGATCTGGACCCTATCAGAATTCAGACGTCCTGAGTATACTTAAACACTTATTATGTAATTTCAAAGCACTGATTTTGCCCCCCCCCCCCCCCCCCCCCCGCACAACTAAGTATTCAATTAGACTGTCATCGGTGTGCTCCCACAAGGATGTCCTTTGATGGCTTCTCAAATTGCGCAGCAATAGGGGGTGGAACACTCCTTTCTGCAGAACAAAAATTTGCTAGCCTCTAATTGGGATATTTCTCACGAAGCACAAATACTTCTGCAATGAGTTTGGCAAAATAATCTGAAGAATAACCAGTTTATAAAAGATTAGTAATAAATTGTCTTTGAATAATTAAATGGAATGCTTGTCAGTATAATACCTATATTGATACATGGTAACCCTATGGGCACAGCAGAGATTCGTTTATCATCATAAATGACAGCATTACATTAATGGTGAACAACAAATCCTATGATATATACCAACCAAAAGTTATTGGAACTTTGACAGGCTTCACCACTGGATCACCCTGTCCGGACTTTGGATATGACACTCCCCATTGTGACTTGCCTTGTTGAGTGACTGCCTGAGCGCTACTGGAGTTTTTATTAAAGTGCAAAACTGCCAGGAGTAATCTGGAAGTAAAGCACCAACAGTAGCAGATATAGCCTGGTGGTCTGGCATGCCTACATGAGCTCACAAAACACCAGCATGTCACAACTTTATAAGCACCAGCACAAACCCATGTTTTTCATCAGGTATCTTCAATATATACCACACTACGGTCACAGCAAAGCTCAAATAAATTACCTTGCGTCCATAGTGGCAAAGGGAAAGTGTACACTCTTGGGCGCGAAGAAGATCGCCACCGTGTGGAATGATTTTAAGCTTGAAGTCTGCCCAGACAAAGATAATCTGCCAATGTCTTTACGAAGGTGTTTGCTTGTCGCAATAAGTGTGGTATTGTGTGACTTTGATCCTTAATAAAGGAACATAAAATACAAGATACTGTGTTATATATGGCCATGTTTAAGGATGAGTGCCCTTACAAACTCTGCCACAACATTGCCCCGGCTATGACTTGCACACTGTATAAAAAAGCAAATGAATAACCGTCTCATGAATATGAGTTGTACTTTAAAGCAGGAATAAACTTAAACACAAGCAATGGTCAATTATTTGGTGTTCGATTGTTTTTTCCCTTCTCACCCTTCCTCACCCATTTCCTGTCTTCCAATAGGTCATCTTCACATTCTGGGTAATCAGCTCCACTGTGTTCATTGACCACATGTCCTGTCACTGACAGCCGCTATGCTTTAATCATAGCCTCGTCCCCATTGCTTGAAGCTGCGCACCAATAGACGTGGTTGGAAATACTCCTGGACCATTCACTTAAAATTTGACAATCTTTCCGTCTTCCTTTGGCACGCATCATCTTTTTGACACCTGCCAGACAGAAACAACCTTTCTATTACTTAAATATTACTTTAACTTGTAGTAGCAAGCATGCACGTGGGTGCCTGTAATATGTACACATGTCCATTTGTGTGGTCTTAAAGTATGAATATTCTATTATCATTTACAGTTATTTTCTACCGGTTTAGTTGAGCTGGCCTCTATCTCGGGCACACCTGTCACCCCGTTTTCACTTTCACTGGAGACATCAAGCCCCTCAGCACCAGTTAACATTTCATGTAGCACCTGCATACAGAGGCAACATGTGTTTCAGTGTCTACCAGTTGTACGCCAATGATATTTCTCAAAAGAGGGATCAAAATCACCTTTATCAATATATATCTATATACAGACTGTGTCGTATTGGTCTTATGACATAAGTAGTACTCCTCATGTAAATGGACCAATTACAGTATGTAGTGCATTCAAATCCCTAAACAATAAACAGGCAATGTCATTTGGGTCGTATGATTATTCATATAAGTAATAAATTTTGCTGTCAATCAAACATAAAGGCAAAAGCATGACTGTGTATGAAAATTGAATGGTCCTAGCTATCTTACCTGTTGACGTCGTCTTTTCTCAAAGGTTCCTCGACGTTTCACTTGACCCTGATTCACACCCATCTAATTGAAAATCGTTGGCACGGCATCTAGGTGAAGCCTAGGTTGAAAAGCCCAGACTTCTGAGCAGCTCGGTGTCTGTTTCATAGGCGTCCCTCTCAAAGTGGTCGGAGCAAAGGACAGTAGTTTTTGATCGGCTTCCAAGCTTCTAGCCGCGGAAAACGGTAATATAAATATATACCAATGAGACGTCGTGCACGGCTACTTCCAATTCTTCCTCTTCACCAATACAATTCTTATGCATGTTTCGGACTTTCAGGAACCGAAAGAATCTCTTACCCAACCGCACAACAATAAGGCATAGTCCAAAATGTGAGTGTAATAAACCGTGAAGAACCTTTTTATAAACCATCAACGAGTCGTGACGAAAATGGCGACGTTTGTTGACCTTCGCGATCAGCGAGCATCGAACAGCAAACGTGACATCACAAGCCAAACAATTCCGAACGTTTTAAAATAAAATTGTGCCTGTTATCTTAAAAGGAGAGTATTGCTGTTTATATTTCCCCTGTCAGTCCCTTTCAGCAATCACGTGGATTGAATGCAGCTGATCGAGTCACCAATTGTCTACAGACGAAAGTTTGCACAACAGTACAACCAACCTAAAGGAACACCTGCAAATAGAGAGTTTTCAAAGTGTTTCTTCAGCTGTTCACTTACCGTGTACATCTATCGTATAAGGACTACGGATACATAGTCTCTCCCTCTTATTATTTGGATTGCCTGGTCCTCAAATCTCAAGTAGATGCTACTGTAGGGCTAAGCACAGTAAACAGGAATAATCTTTATCAAGAGGCCACATAACCGCGGCTGTGTCAGGAAATCACTATGGCATTACATATGCTGTTCAACTGGGTACAGGAAATCATAGTGTTTATGAGCTAATGACCTGAAAATGGCCGCTTTACCTCTCAGGGTGCATCTTTCTCTGAATAATCAAGAAAACAAGTGATTATAGTTATATGCAGAACCGCTTGTTGATAACACACGCGTAAATGTTATGCTGGCTCTTGGGATCATCGATCGAACCACATCTGTTTTAAGCTTAAAATTCAGGTCCCGTCAGAGAAAGCAATCAGACTCAGGGGTCACAGATTGTAGGCAATTGTGCGGATAGCATAATTAAAAGTAACAGGAAATCGGGAGTAGTAGGTTTTTTTCATAACAAAATATTGATGATTTGTGATGAAATGCATATATAAATAAATCTTTCTATCCAAATCCTGGATAGTTAAATTTTTCATATATGACCAACGTTCAAATGAACCTGATTCCTGTTTATTCCATGAGCATTGTGTGTATACCCTGTTTTTTACACGACATACGCCGATACACAAAATCATCAAACCAGATTAATGAGTTTGCTATTGATGCAAAGTCAATGCGGGACTACCTGCAGTATATTATGCAGCTTGTATGGAATGCAAAGGTTGAGCCTGCTCGTCCGGCAACTGCTAGAGGATTGTCAGCAAACCTCCAATTCGTCGATTGAATTCACTTGGTAAAATCTGTTTATGCCGGGAGTGTTCTGCACTCTGCATAGCTGATCTTTTGCGTTAATAACACTTTGTCGTACTAATGAGTGCCACGTGGATGCAATTGACTAGGCAATATCTATTACGCCTACATAGCAGTACAGGAGGTAAAAGGCGCGGTGGTGGAAGGGTAACAAACGAGACCCACTCAGCATGCATGATATTGTATGCTTCATTTGGATACGTTTGTATCCGCGTAATTATATGGCCTATGCAATATATAAGTTCATTCTAATCACTCATGTACGACCCACACTGCCGATGTAGTTTAATATGGTCGTGTGAAGCTATCGGTATTGCTGTCATTCTGCCAGTCATCACAGCGCATTGAATTGGATAGTGTGATGCTATACGGAATATACTAATAATATCTTATTGGCAACGCTTGAAAGAATTGCATTCAAACATTCAGCCGTGTTGGTCAACTGCTCCCTTTCGTACCAGGAAAGACACCGTAGTATTGTGGCAAATTCACATTACAATACGTAATTCATGCAAGTAAGCTGTATGAATGATATCAACAGCTGACAAATGACCCAGCCACTTTTAATCATAATGCGTTATTGTTTAATGTTAATATACCGCACCTGATTAAGTCGTCCTCCAATTAGTCTTGATGGTTGTGCGTCGATGTTCGTCAAATTCAGGTGACTGTTGATGTTGGTCGATATTCATATACGAGGAGGACAAAGTCGATATTGTGATGTCTGAACTGTAATTGCCACGAACATCCCTACGAGATCTTGACATGGACCATGTTATGCAGGTGTTCGGAGCCTCAGGCCATCGAAGGATTACTACTTACAGCACCGTGTTAATCCACTTTTTTCAGAGTGATTGCAGCCCTAAGTTTAGCCAAATATAATCCGATAGTATGGCTTACGGGCAAGAAGTAATCTTGTTGCCACTTGCCATTAGAAGACCTAAGTTTAGCCAAATATAATCCGATAGTATGGCTTACGGGCAAGAAGTAATCTTGTTGCCACTTGCCATTAGAAGACCTTGCCAGAGGCTATAAGCGCACGTGGTTATATATCTACATACTTAGCAAGCTTGATCAGTCGCTGTCAAGGCATGTCATGATCTCGGGATCGACGATGGTTTAGATCCTTTGATCGTTGTTATGTTAATTGGAATGTGGTTGACGACGAAGCTATGGACGATGTCGAGTCAATGATTGGTAACGACGCATCTAGTCCAACAGACACCTGTATATCAGCCTCTAGCTAGAATTATCATCATGAATTAGTTAACGTATGATGGTGTTGATAAACAGCAATAATAAAAACGCGACATTTTATCTCATAAAGCAAGTTTCTTTGTCGACGATATTGCCCGATTCAACTTTGCGCAGTTCGTGATTTGAATTCTTCGGATCAATATGTGACATTATTTTATAGTGATCCCCAAGAGGCTTCTCATTTAGATAATCATTTCTCTTAATAAACTCGATGGTATTAGCTACCCTATAATCTCTTTATTATATACATCTCTTCCCAAATTGCAGAATATATTCCATCTTCTCGACAAAAATTACCAAGGGTTATCCCATCAAAGAGAGAGCATTATTTCGACTTTGATAGTTGACTACAGCGCTGTACGTGGCTGTAAACATGACGTGCTGCTATCAAGGCGTGCTGCTATCTTAGTGATGGTTAAAGGTGGACTGGAATATCAAGCATCGTATGCCACACACCAATCCGACCAATTTTGTCTGTTTACCTACACATATATTGTACCTCAAGTACCTGATATCCTATCGATTTGTTATCAATGATCGCAAGACACGTGTTGAATGTCTACCCCATCAGTGCCTGTGTTGAGATTCCAACCTGAAGAATCATGACGCATATGTCAGGTGATGAGATACGCACATGAAGAATCATGAAGCATTTGTCAGGTAAATGTTTGATTTGGTGAAGCAAGACCAGTTCTTTTATTATCAACCACCGAATACTACCTACAATTCGTTGCGTCATGCACCAAACAACACGAGCAAACGTCGACCTTCTTCAGCTAATCCCTTTTACTGGAACAATGGAAGCCTAACGTTGCATTCGTATATGCCCTCTTACTAGTATTCTTTCACCTAAACCCAGCCTTAAGTAACGAATATCGACTATATGATTGCCAGCACATTGAGTCAGGTGGGCGTTAATGTTAATAGCCAATCTAGCAACCCGGTCACCTTTTTCTCATTTCAGGTATATACTTGACATTCCTTAACCTGTGGGTACCTATAGATATCAATTAAATAATTGATAAATCAATTGGGAATACGACGATGGCAGCTCAGGAAGTGGCTGTGGACAATGAGATATGTTCTTAATGTAAAACATTTGCGGGCATGGCATAAACGGAATTATGCTTATCTTTGTCAAAATACGATAGAT
Organism: Urechis unicinctus; assembly: GCA_034190875.2. NCBI lineage: Eukaryota > Metazoa > Annelida > Polychaeta > Xenopneusta > Urechidae > Urechis > Urechis unicinctus. The sequence goes on along the minus strand of CM067358.1, from coordinate 55,028,276 downwards.
TTATAATGAGGCTAGTTGTCAATGCCATTAATATGTAATGCGATGGGGGTTAGGAAGGCACACACGCGATATTTGCTGACGCCAGGTTCTTACCTGAGTAGATCTATCATTATCCAACTAATCCTTTTGCACGAATTGATTGACTATTTTGAGTCGAGCAGTTATAGAATTGCCATTTTATGATGACTGCACATATCGACGCATAAGCCATTAAGCATATCTGACTTTTGTTAAAAGCCAATTACACCTTGCGTTCTTTAGAAACGGCGAGTCGTTTTCTTCTTTCGGCGCCAGCGACTAGTGGAAGGGCAATACAGCATATCTGACCTTTATTAAAGTTCAATTACATGTATATAATGATAACAATTTATTGAGATTTCTTCGGCTCCTGATAGAAGCAGTTGGCAAAGCTGCATGGCATTTCCCAGGCTCTATCCTCCGGTCCGATCAACCACGTCACAGACATGTGAAGAAGATACATATGCCTATATTGAACTTTTAGTATAAATATAGTGCAATGGTGATAGACTAATTATCAGTCTTATGTAGGTAGCTACCGCTTAAAAATCACGAAACATTAAAAGCTCAACTTTTCCAGCAATGCACGTGCCTCCACAAAGAGACTTTGGAGTAATTTTTTTGAAATATTTCATTTACTTAGAGAAAGACACCGCAAATTGCACTGTAGGTTTAATGATAAAGGATTCATAATGGATTAAAATAGTACAGTTGAAACAAAATAGACAAAATGCAAATATTATAAGGATGTGTTTCACACAAACTGTAAAAGTCATGTACTTCAATACACCCGATGCTTATCCCTGGTGGCCAGTATCCAAACCATCCAGCAAACAAGTTACGTACGTGGCAACCATGAACAAATGTGGCCTTTTGCCACAACTTGTGAGAAAATATTCGGAGATAGTCATTATGCAGGATTTTTATGCATTACTTGCACAATATGTGATAGGGCTTAGCAAATGTGAAGCATATATTTTGTCTGATAATTTTTAATAAACAACATCAACAACAGTGCAAGGATGGGTATAGACAATGCAATGATCTTTTTCAATGATATCCTGATTGCTGTAACACATTGTGATAAGCAACGGTTAAACTGTGAATGGTGCATCGGTCTAAATAATTTCGTGGATTCATCAGAATACATAATATTTTGGATTTTACAATAAGAATCTTCATGCCAATAGTACACGGATTCACCGGGCATGTCATATGAGTAATGTTGTGTGCAAGAACAAATATTCGATGCTTCTGGTCAATTTGTAGCGATAGATTTAAATTGCAGATGTAAGCACAACATAGCATTAAATGCATTGTAAGGAATCTACATCGGACGTACATTTTCCACATTCATACGAGGACATAGCAAGCAGCAATTTCTTTAGTTTTTAAATTGTTAGAATTATGATATATTCTCATTGCAATGCCATCTTGCGGGGCCAAGCGAGATCAATGACGGGCCACCACATGATAAACTAATGCACAGATTGCTACATTAAATGGTTTTAGCAACAGCAAAACCATCTACATGTCCTTTTCTAAGATGAAATCATGTGCTCAAATGAAAATTGATTATGACAACCACTTTGTTGGCACATTGTCAATGAGAGACCGCGGCTTCTAACAAGCTCCAATTAACGGCTGTCTATATTATGGTGCAGTTTTCTACAGTGATGTTTTATCATTCGGGTCACAGGAGGCATTCATCTTCTATTATACTGCATAAGTGAATGGGGAAAAGAAAGGCCATAGTGTACCGCCAACAATCATCTATTATGCTAAAATCGTAACTCACGCAGAGAGAGTTTATGATATAATACTGACAACGTGCTTCGTGTCATGAGAATATACGTATTGATAACAGAATACATGCTTTGCCAGCATTACTTTCGCACAGTGCATTAAAAGCACCCATCGAACAAGTTTTGATCAACTTTCTATCGCTTATCACCTCCATAGGCTTACGTTGCCTATGTTTTTGCCACCTTTCTATCACTTATCACCTCCATAGGCTTACGTCGTCTATGTTTTGGTCACCTCTCTATCACTCATCACCCCCATAGGCTTACATCGTTTATGTTAAGGCAACCTAGTTCGATATATTAAAGCCTAAAGAAGTAGATTGAAATTTACAATCAGAATCAAGTTTTCCCAGATAAATATTACATCACAATTATCTGTTGACTGACGGCCTGGAATTATATCCACTACCGCAGCTATCTACGGCCAGACTAATCACTTGCCCTGTCAGGCGGTTGATGTGATGCGTTGAAAGTGAAAGTCACCGAATGAAACTTGGTGAAGTAAACCAGAGCGACTGACTTGGTTCTATTTATATACGAGCAGGTATTGAATGATAGCCTATATTACTATGAATGTTTTATCAATATGACAATCCTGTGTGAGTACTAGACCGTCGAACTGATGTAGCGCGCTGGTGTAGCGGAGAGAAGATGGCTAGTGAGGGATCAGGCAGAGAAATCAAGCCGTCAATCACTTTACAGGTGTCCAACGGAGGTTGGCGTTGAAGCACTCCGCCTAAAAGTTCTTTTGCGCACCGTAGATTTTGTAGTGAGCTGTTGCAAGGGGCAGACTTCATAACGCAAGACGTCCTGCATCAGTAAAGTGTATTTTGGAATCGATGTACACATAAACAGACAATGTGGGATTGCGGATATCACCAACGAATGCAATACGGTAGCATGTGAGCTGTCATGCACACGAACCTTTACTGACGGCGTAAGTTGAGAAACGGAAACTTTCGTCCTCACCTGAGACAACTCCAATCAGTGACATCAGCCATTCTTTTGGACAAGTCGTCTGTGTACTAGGCTTTCTGTTCCGTTGACGTATTATGCTGTACTTTCCATTTTAATGATGAAACCATAACTCCGTTAAAGATGCATGTTTCGCCGTTTGGTGCATTTAATTTGTTTACCCCCAGTTTTTGTCGAGTTGTTGAATAACTCGATATCAATCCTTTAACATCATTGGGGACATCAAAGCAACGACAGTGAATCAATATAAGTGCATTGAATAACAGCCTCGGAATTTTGCTTTCTCAAATATTCTAATGAATAGCGACAAGTAACTTCGCATGCTCAACTCCAATATCGTCTAGCATTATCGCTAAAACTGTATCCGTTTTCACCTTCGAATTTGGGTTTTGCAGGGTGAGCGAAGTGGCAGATATTTTCTTTAATGCGACATCATTCTACGAGCTTGAACAGAATGGATAGAAATTCGCCATTCAATAGCTCGGTGAGTTCAGCCTTTGATGTGGAATACAATGAAATCAACATGACTAGAATCAACAGCTCAGTGAGAGATAACACGACTAGAGACAATATGTCCGATGCCGTGACAGATCATGACACTAAGCTGAGTATCAATGCGATGCAGCTTGTTAAAGCCATCGTTCTCATTGTTATTATTGGCGTTCTACTGATCTCAACGTGTAAAATGGTCTTCAAAACATTCTCCAAATACAGCAGTCCGAAGAGGGATGATTCAATTTAGGAGACCTTTTCCCATATGAATGAGGTATGCTGTAAATGCAGGCATCATATCCTGTCAGCTTTGTTGTATTATGATCATATTATTTGAATATCTTTTTCTTGCGCTGTAATGGCACAATATAATCATGCATTCAATGTGAACCTTATTTGTGATATGACAACTCTCAAAGAACATATCTTTACTTGCAGGTGCCCTTTACACGCAGTAATTTAACCTGTCGGAGTAAGGGCAGGTAGGCACGCATATCATATGGGGGCGTTCGGGTTTTATCCATATCTAGCTATTACTCTTTCACGATAGGTTAGATTATTTAGCGTTGAGGTGTTGAATTCATATATTTTATCGATGGCTCCAGAGATATACCTACACGCGATTAAGCATATCTGACATTTGTAGAATGTCAATTATAGTGGTGCAACTCGGTTGGATGAGGCCCCGTCAATTGCCTCTGTAAAGAGTTGATAAAGCTGTGGCTGCTTTTCACGAAAAAATATGCTATGGTAGAGTTGGTTCTTGTCAAAACACCTAAACATGATTTTCATGTGGAAGCTCAACTTCAAAATACTTGCTACTTGGAACCTGACATAGGTTGTCGCAATTAACATTCATATCAAATTTTTAATGTTAGCAACGCCGAGCAAATTATTGTATGTGTGCTTTTTATCTGCTTGCTGGTACAAAATGACAGTCACGCAGTAGCAATTGTAACTGTTGATAGTATGGAGTTAACATTAATAACCACCCACACGTCAACTGCTCTATAGTCAATGTGGCATTTTATTGTTGAGAAAAAATGAACGAGAGGTTACTCATATCAGATTGACGACTATATTGTTCTTTATAGGATTACAACATGTGGTTAGCACATTCAATCGGCGGAGAAAGCACACATTGTGTCTGGCTTCGTACTTAGCAGCAAGAACCTCATAATTTGCATATAGTTGTTAACCCTAACCTCTCATTTATTCCCTTGTTCATATGAGATATGCTAAACTATTAATAATATGGCATGGACGAAATGTACGACACAGCAGTTGGCAAGACAGTTGTGAGATGAAGCAAGCCAGATGCCAGTCCATTCGGGTACTGAGACTAGTGGGACTGCGCCTGACTCTCGTAACGGAAGAAGCAGACACCTACTGCCATAAGTGCGACATGCCTAGCGTTATGACAGGATTAAAAACAGAACACTGAAACGATTAACCACAGCCCCGTCACAACCACACATTAAAGACAGAAAAGGGTTCCTATTGGACAGCACGACTCCTATCACATACCATAAGCTACTATGCTAACATTGGTCCATGTATGGCATTGCTGGCATCATTTGATTATTGATAAACGACTGTCAGTGTATTGGTGTTATTGCTTTGCTTGTATTGTAATATGATTGTGTGCGTGTGTTTGTTTGTGCCCCATGCATATAAGTGTGTTTATATATGCACGCATATCCCTTGTTCCAATGGGAGTTTTATATGCTAGCCTGATGTCTTATGACTAATTCAGCCAAACTCGAGAAGAAGCCGCTACATATCAACCAACACTGCAGTTGGAAGTAGGTTGTCATTGGTCGCGCACATTAGCGTAGTTTTACGTAGTTTCTCTTTGGGGCCACACATCTGCTGGACTAGTACCGTATGATTTTGTTGTATACTTTTAGTAGCATCGTTCATTTAAGACGACACCCACTCTGAAGATTGCTGTGCAACCTGACTGGGGTGGGTGGGGGTGGGGGGAGATTACGAATATGCATGAAACAGATGGAAGCCGATTTGCAAAGACGTGGTATTTATCTTGTTGGCCAAACCCCGGTAAAGTCGTCCTCAGGATAGCTGCATCCAGATATATAGATATTGGACATTTTATATAGAACACACGAATATATCAATAAAATTACCCCTCCTCCTCATGTACCGCTACATACATAACTTATCCATGCTATCTTCAGATAATTGATTCTCCTTAACGGCACGCCGTTAACTAATCGAATTCCAGGCAGGTGCTTTAGGGTGTATGACGAGTGCCCAGTGGTACTACTTACGGTCTAGAGTGGAAACCACTAAGTACTAAGTAGGAAACTAAGAGATTTACACCATGGGTAATTGACTTGTTTGGAGTAGTCAAGTATGCTTTATTTCATAAGCATCTAACTCTTCCAATATAATTAGACAGCAGAATTTAGATTTTCTTATCTTCTTCAAACGCTGTCTACCCATAAATGCGTTCTGCGATGTCGTTTGCAGAAATCAAGGGATACACCACTGACTCGTGAGGAGCCAATAGTCGAAGATACACAATAATTGACACTGGCTCAGTGATGGTGTACAGGGCTGGTCATGTTCGTCACAATATTTGTCATAATGCGCCTGTAAGGTCAGTCATGACGTTTGAATTCAAATGCATTCACGAACAAATCGGCCGGTTCACTTTCCGAGACATCGGCAGCAAATCAGCCAGCTATTCATCGCCTTTATGCGATTCCAGAAAGAGCACGGAAACGTCAATACATATGGAAAACAGTAATGCTTATTTGACGGGCTCAACAACTGACCAAATGATTCAAATGACGGATGGCTAATACTTTAACGTATCGCATGTCCAGCTGATTCCTCCTTGCCTTGGCCAGAATCTATGATCAGGTCTATAAATGGCTCTCCGTGTGTCAAATGACCTCATACGGTCGTTTTATTGGCTGTATTGAGTTTCACATTGCTTAACTTACAAGATATACGACACCACACATTACCTCCACCTGAGTCTAATGACCTTGCTGCCTCGCGTGCTTCCCTGAGAATAAAATCGCCTGCGAAGCTGCAGCTAATCAATATTGAGGCAAACATCGTTCCATTAATATATCAATGACGTGATAAATATATTAAACTCACAGGTAGAAATTAGAATATCCATCGGCAGCTCTTCTAAGTTTTGTCGTTTATAGTGATTACACAGGTAACCAAGACATTTGGCAGGTTTGTCGGCGTCGCGATGTACAAGCAGACCCATTTACATTGTCTATCAATAAACGATACTTAGAGCAAAACTACTTTTTACAGTTTGTATCTGCACGAAGAAAGCATCATATTTTTGATCTAGCTACTAATGGTGACTGCAAGGTGCGTTAAAGTGACGAGCGTTTTTAACAGAGTTTTATAATCAATTCAAAATGTTGAAATTTAAATGACAGGAGACATTGTATGGCAGAACATTTCATGTTAACCTGGCTGTGGTCTGTACTGAAACTGCTGGCAATGTCATAGTAAGGTGCAGTGATTACATTAGGCACGTGGCCGCCGAGAGAGGTATGTAGAGGGTATGCGAAAACAGCAAGGCGCCAATCATATTCCTCACTCGTATTTTGCTACACGGTAAAATCATGGTTGATTCATCCATAATACATCATGCATTTAGCACGTGATCATACGCTACTATACGTAGCGTTTGGTTCCATCCGCAAAATGTGTTTGTTTGTCACACGCAGGAACGTTACTGATGCGTTGTGGAATGTACTGTAGGATGTGATGTTTGTCATGTCATGTCATGTCAAAGGAATCCACCTGCATTTCCAGTTTTAGATGCAACACAGGCTCGAGCGTGCTCGGCGTGGAAAACGGCGCACTTTTTCTCTATAGATAAATCGAACAATAATGTTGATTGTTGCAGAGGCCTGGAAAGTACATCCGTTTTTAACCAGGAATCCCACAAATGGCCGACGGCGATGGTTCCCTCAATGGTGAGCCGTGCATGATATCCTTTTGGTCTCTGTTAGAATTGGGAAGTTCAAAGAGCTCAATGATATCTGCATTGCATTGTAATCCCTGTACCTAAACATAAACATGGTTTTTCAGAGCTGATATAATGCAACAGTATGGCTTACGGGCGGGAAGTTCATTGGATGACTTAGCCATATTAATTTATTTGCATAATTTTTCTGTGATGTACTTGGCCATTATAAAAAATATGGACTACTCTGTGTATTTCAACATTTTATGAGAGGACTATATAGATTTCAAACCTGTTTTTCATTGTTTGCGGATTACTTGTCTATTCCGATTTACTGTGTTCTATTGTGGAATCCATCACATAAAGTGTGTTGCGGCATTCCTGTATGCATTTATATACCCTAGCTACCCACCAGCTATGACGGCGATAATGCTCACTAGTAGTGATTCTTTGTTATGTTTGCAATCAGAATGCGGTTGACTACGAAGCTATGGTCCATGTAGAGTCAATTATTGGTAACGTCATGTAAATATAAACAAATGTTTCTGGCGAGATGATATCAATTTTCACACATTAGCCCATGTAGATTCTACAGGTGTTTCTTGAACTACTTTAGCTATATGTGACAAGATTTTGCTATAATTCTGGAATGGGAAGTGTAAATTTTACACCTTAAATCAGCCACAATAACACTTCAAATAATAACATGGAAACAACAATGCTCTTACTGTAATTTGTTTAGAGGCAATATAATGAATGATGCTCAATTACGTGGGTTTGTCTTTAGCAAAACATTACCTTGCTGGTCGAGAGTCATGTATGGCATGCAGCCATCTTGATTGAGATAACTGCACTGCATCCAAGAATACATTATCTATCTTATGCGTTGAAAGCAACGGCAATGAGTCACGGCCGATCACCCGTCACAATAAGGAAACTCCTGATACATGACTTGTGTATTAACGAATGCAGACGGCTAGTTGCAAAACACAGTTCTGGCTTTGCATGTCAATGATACACAGCTGACATGACACGTGACCCCAGGGGAATGATTCCTCTCACATCAGAGAGCAGCATAATACTTATCCTACAATAAAGCGATGTATGTAATGGTTTATCACTCCCCCCTGAGCACCCTCTTCATTGTTTCACTAGGACAGAGTCAATGATCTGTAGTTGCTCTATGTACAGTCCAATTAAAGGCCTAGCCCGCATGTGATACTCCTGCTTGTCGGAGTGTACATTGAATGAATAACGTTACCTTGCTGGCCAGGTAATAAATGCGGATCATTCGCCTTACCATTACTCAGCATCTACTCGTTATGTAATAGCTTTATCATAACGGTTAGCTCAAAACATGTAGACACTTGTAGTCTACTACTAGTATCTTTAATCTACACCACGCCATGATGTCATGGACCGAATATTTCAAAATTATTTTTATACTGCTCCGTCATGAGTATTAAAGATCACGTGCGCAGTTGGTAATAAAACCCATACCTCAGAACGTATTGATTGCTTTCAATCTATTGTCACTGTTTATTGCTTTGGTATCGCAGACATCAATCAAGTTAAGCAGTGAAGATATCTTTAATTTGTTTTAGCTCAAGTGGATGATCGTGATATTTCACGTGAGAATAACCGTGTCTTGAAGTTTGGTTTCTTGCCAAGGCACCAACATTCTGAAGCAGAAGCCAGCTTTCGCCTACGTAGCTTGTTAATCGATAAAACTTCAACGACCGTTTCTTCCTGTAATGGGAGCCCATGAAAGAACAAGTTGTGTGATTGGATTCCTGATAATAAGTATGAAGAGCCCTACACGTGCTCTGCTCAGTTCTCACCATCCCATCTACACTTCTGGATAGCCTTTCACAACCATAACTTGGTCGGTTGATTCAGAATGCCTGATATCGCGTAAAGCAAATTGCAGAGCAGTTAACATTGGACAAAACATTTAACACTGAGGCGAAAAGCCGCCCGACACGCAATGTAATAATAGGAATAACGAAGTAAGCGTAGCTAAATCGTGACGTAGTCGATGGCACCAAGAGATCGGTAGTCGCCAAGACTTGATATCAAAATGCACTAGCTTTGATGTATCCAAGTATAGTTAACAAGTTATGATCCATTCCGTGAAGAGCTCTTCCCGTATTGAACACGCGGTACTCTATGAACAGGTCATATTCTGATGAATCGCAAGCACTGATAAATCTTATATCTTGCATGTTGATGAGGCAACAGAATACAGGTTTGCAAACAGATAATCAGATTCGTGGGGTGACTGGCCAATATCAGATGCTGTTTCGCCGAGAGTGTAGTAGATGATATCCCTATTTCTATAAGGAATAAAAACCCAACAATCCATGCAGACTGAATTGTTAGCCACAAACATTGTATGATGCCTCGATGGAGAGTGTGGAGATGTGTTGATGAAGGTAATTTTGTCATAGAAAGCCAAGATGTGAAACATGAAGGAGCGCGGCTGATGATTCATGGGAAATACGCAATGTGCTGGTAATAACTCACCAGACCGGCCGTCGGACAAAGGAAGTACGCTCATTACGGCGATGAAGACCATGCTCATAATCCAGGAATAACAGGCAACCTACCTGAGATTATTTGTGCCTTGTGCCCAACAGGTAATCCATGAAAGTTCAGTTTTTCCTTTATCTTGTATTACAATAGAGACACCACTAATTTCTATTAAGCTTTTCTGCTACAGACAAATCCAACCGATTTATTGTCCACTTCAACCCGAACCAATGGGTAAATTAACTACAATAAACCAGGTCGTTATTCGCGTAGTTTTAGACTTTATCGTTGATACTCAGTGCTTGCAGAAGTCGATTCGGAAACTCACAGCCTGGCAACAGGTGCTAGTTCAATCTGCTGAACGAAACGTGGTAGCTATTCCATGTCAGTTTACTAGCATTGCCCATTTACATTACAGAGAGAGTGAAGTCGGTTTGGCTTAAGAAGGTGATGTTCAGCTACACGTCCAGACACAATATCAAGTGGCGTGGACATTAACCCATCATATTGCTCTAACATAATAGATTAGCTCGATGAATCATCTGCATCTAATGGTGCCCCTATCTATAAGACCAAAACACTCAATCCGGTATGTTTGATGATCCTCTGCACTTATTTATCAACTCTATACTGAGACAGTGTGTTGAAAATAAGATTATTGTTAGCTGTTGTGTACTGAGATATCCGCAGTATAAATAGTTCAAGCCATTCCGAATAACATTGAAGATGGACGCGGGGAAAAAACCTTGAAGTATGTTACCATTATAAGTGAATAAGCATAATTAAATAGGATCTTGGTCCGAAAGTCAACAGAGCGTTATCGGACGCCAAATCGACCAATGAAGTGCTCAGGTGTGAGCACTTAGCCCTCTTAAAGGAAAGTACCGCTGTTTATATAACGCCTGTCCATCCCTCTTGGCTTAAGTAATTTTCAGCAGTGGCACTCTACAGCTAACGAACCTGTAAAGTGATCGACAGTCTGGACGATGGCTGGAGTTTCCTACCTCCACCTGGTAGGGAACTGAAAGCAATCACAGACGTAAGAGGACTACGGACACATGGCTTCTCCCTCTTATTATTTTGATGAATTGGTCTTCAAATGTTAAGTAGGGGCAATTCAATGGCTAAACACACCCGCTCCATCTAAGTGATAAACAACTTATAGCGTACCTACTGTGTCCTTTGCAAAGTAAACAGGAATATCCTTCATTGCAATTTTGATGAGGCCACATAACCGCGGCTGCGTTAGGAAATCACTATGAAATTATACGTGCTGTTTAACAAGGTACAGGAAATCACATTGTGTATGACCTAACGACCAGCAAATGGCCGCTTTACTCCTTGCGGTTATTTTTTCTCTGAATAATCAAAACAATAACTGATTATATTCATATCCAGAACTGCTTTTTGATAACCGCAGTGTCATTGTTATAATGGCTCTTGGGATCATCACGTACTACACCTGTTTTCGAATTCGGACTACTATTGGCGTCTACTACGTGACATTTTATATAAAATTTACGTCTCGTCAAAAATAAGAAATCGGACTCAGGGGTCACAGATTTTGCGGATATTATTGTTAAAGGTAGCAGGGAATCGGAGGAGGTAGGTTTTTCACAACAGAAGTTTTACCATTTGTGATATAATGTATTTTTAATTCGTTTGGTCCTAATCCTGGTTATTTACAGCGAATTAGAAAATGCGATGCTACATGTACCTACTGCATCTGTACTATAATGACACTATCTCATTGCCAACGCCTCGAAGTATTCCAGTCAATCATTCAGCCAAGTTTGTCAACGTAGTAGTGTTGCAAATTCACCTTACGATGATAAATTCACGCAGGTTATTGTTTGATGTAAATAGACCACACCTGATTAAATCGTACTCAAAATGGTCTTGATGTTTGTGCGTTGATGTTGGTTAAATTTCCAGGTTTCCGTGCCTATTCCCATCAACGGTCCACATCCAAAATAAACGGACCACTTGACAGACGTAAGTCATTGATGGTTATTGGTGAGCCATAGACGTCGAGAATTTGTTTTACATATACAAAACATTGAAATGACTTACACTATACGTGGCTTGTAATAAATATTATAACGGTGTACGGAGCCTCGGGTCATCGGATTACTACTAAATGTATCCGTGTAAAGCCACTCATAGTGATAAACTATTGTAGCCCCTATTCTAGCAAAATATAACCCGATGGTATGGCTCACGGGCGAGGAGTAATCTTGTTGCCACTTACCATTAAATGACATTGCCATAGCAATCTAATTGCAAAATTATATATGTGGTGCAATGGTGCTTTCTGGCTATCGTAAAAAGGGCGCGTATTCATATGGACAGCATATTATTTAAGGGACAGACTACAGATAAGACATGTTTTTCTATTGTGAAATCCATCACATCATTCTCTTAATGCCTTTATATGGCCTTCTGTGTCTCCTCAATCTCGGCAACACACCCATTGCTTTGTCGACAATATTGTCCGATCTATCTGATCAATATGCAACATTTTTTGAAAGCGGTCCCCATGTGACTTCTCATTTAGATCATCATTTCTCTAGATACACTCGATGATAATAGCTACCCGAGAATACCTTTATCTTATTTTTCTCTTTGCAAATGGCAGAATATATTCCATCTTCTTAATAGAATTTACTTATCCCATCAATGCTAGACACATTATTTAGACTTTGATGGTTGACTACAGCGCTGCAGGTAGCTGTAAGCATAACGTCAAGCGCCGGCACTAGGTGTGCATGAGACAGTTGTACAGTGTTCGCGGTAATTATGAAGTGAACATTGATAACCACGCAAGTTATCCCCCAGCCACACTGATATGTGTATCATATGACGTATTATTGTTGACAAACAGCGCACTGTGTAGCACCAGGAATATCATAGGCCTGTAAAGCAGTTATTGTTCCATGGATAACAAAGACGGCAAGACGTGATTTATATTAGTATTTACAAACCATATAAGGGCAGTCTTTACACGTGTGTTATTATGACACCAGCGTGCTCCAAATGCCCATTCTCATCGTTAACTGACAGTCAAACAAGCATAGAATTATTGTCAGATTCATTCGGAATACGTTGATGGCATTCTAAGTGGCTGTGGACAATAACTAATGTTTGGGCACATGGCATCGACGGAAGGATGCTTCTCATTGTCAAAATGTGGTTGAACAGTTGAATGCAATGATCTAATCTGCTAAGATAGGGGGTGGGGTGCAAGGAAGGCACACGTGCTATGTTTCTCATCTGAGAGGATCCATCAGCATCCAAAAAATCCTTCCAAACGAATTGATTGATAATTTTGAGTGGAGCAGTTGTGGAATTGTCTTCTACTGATGACCGCACATATCGACGTTTTGGCCATTGAGCACATTTGACTTTTGTAAAAAGCCAATAACACGTTGATTTGTTCAGAAACGGCGATCCGTGTTCTACTATCGGCGTCAGCGACAGGTGGATGGGCTATACAGCATATCTTAAATTTGGAAAAAGTTAATTACCTGAAAATAATAATAAAACTTGATTGTGATTTCTTTGGTTCCTGATAGAAGCAGTTGGCAAAACTACTGGGCACCTTCAAGGCACCTTCCAGACACCATCCTCTGGTCCAATCGATCACTTATGATGAATAGGAACGATCAGCTATAGTGATAGAGCTAAGCAAATGTGAAGCATAAATGTTGTCTGAAATATCAGCACAATGTCTTGCATAAACAATACAGCGTTCTTATTGTAATTTGTTACCTGGTGGCTGTAATACACTGTAATAAACAATGTAGTCCATTTTAACGATTTTAAGTAATCAATATACGTATTTTGCAACCGTTAACCTGTTTATCGATCTTATTAATAACTTGGATTCATCAGAGTTCAGAACACTGTCGATTCTATCATGTTTATCACCATACCCCTACAACACGGATTCACACGGCATGTCACATGTGTAATGCTATGTGCAAAAACAAATTTTCGATGCTCCTGGTCAAATTGGTCGAATTAAATTGCAGACAAAAAAACATGTAGAAAGGCTACATTTCAAGCACATTTTCCGAATTCAGGTGCGGAGATAGCAATCAGCGATTTCTTTTGTTTTTAATTTGTTAGAACTGTGTTATATTCTCATGGCAAGGCCATCTTGCAGGGCCAAACGAGCACAATAACATGCCACCATATGTCAAACAAATACACATGTTGCTGCACGTCCTTGTCTAAGATGAAAAAGTTGACAATTGTTCGTCACCAAGTGCTCATATGAAAACTGATTATGACACCCGCTTGGTTTGTACGTTATCAATTAACCCTTCTCATTTAACCATGGTCTATATCAAATTGCACACTGGCATAATAGTTATAATAATGATAGTCATAGTTGTTTCAAGCCGCGAGATGCGTACCTCAGGAATTCAGACAGTATCTGTTTTGGTCTAAGTAAAGGATCTGGATATTTTACTTGACATTCAGAGGGGCTGGTTTATTGCCAAGTCGTTGCAGCTTTTGTTAATCTTGGTAATGGTGGTTGTCTAACCATAGAAATTAGTCCGACCATTTTGTCTTGTATTGAGAAGTTCTAAAGTTGTGTACTTGGATTTCTAACTATATATACAAAAACACAAGTGTTATGCTCAGTTCTCGGCATACCATCCGCTCTTCTGGGTACCCGTTCTTAGCCAAACTAGGTCGGTATTGGCAGAATGCCCGGTACCATGGACACATAAAGTCCAGACTGGCAATGTAAAACTGGGGCAAAAACCTTTAATTTGCACAACAACACAAATAATGGCAGAGATATAAGAAAGAACGTAGTTGTACCGTCACTTAGCCATAAGGAGAGGTAGGTAGTCGCAGCAAGCATCCTCCTTCTGCATTGTGATACACCACACTATATTCTTTAAAAAAAACACGACAATCGTATGCACCTTCGCAAAACTGCTCATTGAATTGCGTTGCCAATTTGTTTTGTATGTCTTTTACAACCCAATGGATGCTACTAACACTGGTAGCTACAAAGATTGGTCAATATGAATGTTTCTAATGTCAGAGACACTCTGTGTCATTAGTACGACATGATTCGCAGCCTGGCAGCACAGCGTGATTCATCCACCCGACTCATCTACATCAGCCTGTATCTCTGGTAGGCCTACGTAGCTGATATCAATGTGTCGTGTCATGACCGCGCCAGGTTCATGTGCATCTCGTGAACAAAACAATAGACCACTAAATACTTTGTTGATCTGTATTTCTCTCACGAGGTCCTTGGTCAGGTCTATATAATGTGCGCTTGTAAGGCTTTCTGTCTGGACGGTGAAATGCGTCCTACTTGGCGCTTTGTGGCTTAAAAGGTTATCATGAAGACAGAAAAAAAGTACTCTACTACATCCTCATAGACACGTGGATAGCACGACTCGTGGGAACGAGAACTTCTGCAATCTGACGTCTTTTACAATCTCAGTGCATTAACTGTTAACCTTGCTAATCTCGCTTACCAGGTGATTTAACGAATGACTGTATCATTTAACATGTCAACTCATCACCAGCATTCCGTCATTAACAAGTCACTAACTGTTTGCCTCATCTCTATTCTGGTATATGTCGTACACATTCAACAGATTATAATATATTCTACGAATAGTGCTGATAAACCTGACGGCGTTCACCTATCTAATCAGAAAACAGAAGTCAATTGTGTAGACAGAAATCAGCCGTGTTGAGTGTTTGACCTAAAACAATAAAGATGTCCCTGTTTCTGTTCAGGATAAAAACCAACATATCTAAATAATATTTGTCTTGAATTTGCAATACAGATTTAGTGACTTTCCAAAAAAAAGGATTGCATGACGCATGGATGCAAAGTAGGTTGCAGGAAAAGGGTGTTGTAGCCATAGGTAAGTTAGAAACTGTGGTGTCTTGGAAAAGAGAAAGTGGCATCGTTACAGGGAACGCTTTTCTGGCTGATTGGTCAAAATAAACCAATTGGCGACTGTACCACATTAAGTTCTGTAGATATTCTTGTAGTTTAGTTCGATATACCAGGAGCTATTTGCTAGCGGTGGTTAACACGGTAGGTTATAAGCCCACATAATAGGCTAGTCCAGGATGAGCTCGAAACAACGAGACCATATTGATTTACATCAACAATGACTGTCATACTTGAATATTAAGCCTATGGTAGCCTTTCCGGTTGACGAATTCAAATTCCCTCAGACAAGGTGCTTTGATTTTCACCTGTGTTCCGTCAACACAGCCAACCACATTAGGGAATCCTGTATGACAACAAATGAAATATCTGATATTTCATTGAATTTGTATTAAAAGAATAAGAGTTATTCATTAAGGTTAACCCCTGACCTGCTTTATGGAAGAACCATTGCTTGGTTGATGAAATGTTAGCTGCGTTGGAAGGCATTTGTATAAAATCATCTTTGCGCTCAACAATTAATTTGGTGCAATTGTGGACAATTCTGGAGACTGTGGACATCGTTACACCAAACATGTCGCCCACTGTGATGAAGAATCCCCCTGTGGCCAGGAACTGAAGTGTTATTAGAACTTGAATTATTGGGGAAATTGGAAGGTTTCTCTGGGTCTTTCGGGTCAGTTGTGACTCCAGCATCATAACCAACCAGTAAATAACTCCCCGTCTGAGCCTAAATCTTGCCTTTAATTGATCGTCGTTTAAAACATCCATAGGATTGTTCCTGTCTCTAAAAACTCTGTCCCTATGCAGGGCCCTTCTATATTCATTCAGTCTTTGCAGGTGAAGAGCCATGATGACACTGTGATTAAACAAATACATGATATCAAAGTATGATGAATATGTGAAAAATTATTTGATATCTATTTCATCCGTAATAGTTATCAAAATACAGCTTTAACCTCGAATATTTCATTTATTAGCATGATCATCACAACCAGCACCCCCTTTCCCCAATGTCTCATAGTATTCTGACACACTCAGCTTGCCATACAGCAATGCACGGAAACCGTAGTGTTCGGCTGCTATTTTGAAAAGAGGGAGTGTTTACGATATGCGCTCAGTGGTTATTACTGACATTCACCATCAAAAAATTCAGTAAAAAGCAAAAATGACCAAGTAAGAGTGAAATGTTACTCACACACTTCTTTGTGTGTCTGTCTTGAAGCCGCTAAAATTTGCAGCTTATAAAAAGGTAAACATCGTTTTCGGAAAGTTACGCTTCGGAGATTCGATCATTTAAAAACAGAAAACGGTTCAGCACACCCGGGGGGGGGGGGGGGGGGCACTTGGCCTTATTCTGGATAGGGGTGTGCCGCGGGACCTCAAAAACCCGTACCCGTCGTACAAGGTCAAAATGGCCAAAAAGCATACCCCGTCGTACAAGATATTATGCGAATGTATAACCCATCGTACACATTGAACCTGAAAAACATACCCCGTCGTACAAGTATGAGGCCCAAAAACCCGTCGTACAAGTCGAGAGGCCAAAAAAAAATACCCCGTCGCGCGGCACATATATACTACCTCTATACACTTAAGTGCCCCCCCCCCGGGTCAGCACAATATGTTGGTTAATGTTTGATTGAATGATAGAATAAATATTTTGTAAATGTCAGTTGACGAAATGTCGATTGTGTTCTTATTTTATTCATTTGTAGGATGTTTTAATCATTTTAGTTTACGGCTAAAAACCGCTAGTCTCCTTGCTTGAGGCTTGGAAGTTTAGTCGACTAAGTGTTAGTGGACTAAATAGCCGAAGACGGCGTTATGCAAGCGGCCCCAGAGGGAAGTCAAAAGACGCAATGAATGTGCTTCCGACAGAGCTCTTGAGCAAAGCAATCTTGACCAAGGGGCGAGTTGTATATTTACGAGAATTCTCTATCTACATTAGTAAGAGAGTGTAGGTGGTTTTGTGTAGGAGAGCGTAGGTGGTTTTGTATGGGAGGGTGTACGTTGTTTTGTAAGTACAAGTTTAGGTGGTTTGGTGTACGAGCGTGTAGGTGTTTTTGTGTAGGATAGTGTAGATGGCTTTGTGCAGGTGAGTGTAGGTGGTTTTCATCTAGGAGAGTGTAGGATGGTTTTGTGCAGCAGAGTGCAGGTGGTTTGGCGTAGGAGAGTACGAGCGGCTTTGCGTAGGAGTTTGTAGATGGTTTTGTGAAGGAGTTGTGGGTGATTTTGTGTAGGAGAGTGTATGAGGTTTTGCATTAGAGGGTGTAGATGGTTTTGTTCAGGGGAGTGTGGGTGGTTTTGTGTAGGAGAGTGTAGGTGGTTTTGTGTAGGAGAGTGTAGGTGGTTATCAAATGGTGTCACTAGCATAATGCCAAACAACCAAGACTTTTTGTTGGTTTCGATACATTAAAACCTTAAATTCACAATCATATTTTTCCCAGCTACATATAATTATCTGCTGACTGACGGCCTGGGATTATACCCACTACTGCAGCCAACGCTTGCAGTTCTTCTCTTGTGTTGCACAGTTTCAAGAACAATATGTTTATTAAAGCCAGACTTATCACTGGCCCTGTCAGACGGTTGATGTGATGCGGTGAAAGTGAAAGTCAGCAGATGAATGGAACTTGGTCAAGTAAACAAAAGCATCTTGGCGCCAGCTGACCAGTTTTAACTGTTAACTGACGCGTGGGCTAGATCCTAAGTACCACGAGTAGAAATGCAGTAAGTCTGGTGTTTTAGTAGACCGATCGGGAAGTGGTGACTCAGTGCGGAATGCATTCTACTGACGCGTGAGCTAGATCCCAAGTACCCTTCGTAGAAATACAGGGAGTCTGGTGTTTTAGTAGACGATCGGGAAAAGTTTACTCAAGGCAGAAGAAGAGGCCAACCTTTAGCGTGACCCCTAAGCATTTCTCCTAGTGGGAAAAAACTAACGGAAGCATCGCTTTTCTTGCAAATAACGGTTTTATTTGGCCGAGTCAAAGTCAACCTTGCAATATGAGATGACCCAATAATGTCCTGATTTCATCGGTAATTGTTCGGTCAACTACCCTATCAGTTAACTTAACTAGTCCAGCAGCCTCGTGTCTAGTAATCAGATGTTTAATATATGTGGCATCGCTATTGACTATTGCTGTTATGGTGTATGCTTGTAGGAGTGTGTTTTAAAAATTGCATGCGTCACACCAAAACTCAAAATGTTTACAATGTTGAAGGAGTGTTTATGCTCATCTCGTCATCATATTCAATAAGTATCTGGAGATTTCGTCGTAATTATCAATAAAACCACCAGCCATTCACTGTGCATCACGATATTTAGGATAATGCAATTCTACCACATGAGATTTATGTCCTTGATTATGCATATACCACACAACAGTCTTAACTGAATGAATAAAGACATCAATAATTTGGCATGTCATTCCATGATATCATGATACAAAATCGGAAACTAAGTTATATATATTGGAAGTACAGTTGTCTTGTTAGATGGAACGGAATGACCATTATAAGGGGCTAAACTCGGCTTTTGCTCTATTTATTTACTTATTACGACACAATAATGAATTATAGCCTATATTTCTATGAATGTTTACTTACTATGATAGTCCTGTGAGATCTAGACCGCTAAACTCAGTCAGCACAGTGATGTAGCGGAGAAGAGTTTGCTAATGAGGGGGTCGGGAGAGGGCTGATATAGACAGGCCAAGACACCAGTCTGTGATACGCCCACCGGCGCTCCATGCCTTCCAGCACCTCTCTCCGAACAGCAGCGTTCGCGAGTGTTATCCAAAGCACATCTTATTTGCAGACAGATCAGACAGCCAATCTCTTCACAGTTGTCCAATGGAGGTTGGCGTTGACGCTCTTCCCTTTACAGTTCTCTAGCGCAGCGAATATTTTGTTGTTGAACTGTTGTGGACAGATTACATAACGCCCTGCACCAGTAAAGAGTTTTTTTGGAATTGATGTACCATAATCATACAATGCGGATATTACCTACGAAAGCAACACGTTAACATGGGAGATGTCATGCACATGAATCTTCACCGGCATCGTACGTTGAGAAACTGAAACATTCGTCCTCACCCGAGACAACTCCAATCAGTGGTATCAGCCATCCCCTTGGACAAGTCGTCTGTGTGTACTAGGCTTTATGTTCCATTGACGTATTATGCTATCTTTTTTCATTTGAATGCTGAAACTATAACTCCGTTAAAGATGCATGTTTTGACGTTTGGTGCAATTAGATTGCTTGGATTGCGTTTTTGTCGAGTTGTTAAAAACTCGATTGCAATCCATCCACATCATTGGGGACATCACAGCAACGACAGTTAAACAATATAAGTGTATAGAAAACATCCTCAGTATTTTGTTTACACATAGATTCTAATTAGTAGCGACTATCACGCATGCACAACTTCAATGTTATCTGCTATCATCGCTCATAATCTATCCGTTTTCAGCTTGGGGTTTTGGTTAAAATTACAAAAGGTCATAATAGCCTGGGTCGGCGACAAGACTCGAGTTTTAGATTTTTTTTACTAATCACTGACTGGTTAATGGAGCTTATTTTTTAAACTACATAGCACTGACTTTTTCGCGGAAATGCACCTTTGAGCTTTTATATATTTTTAATAATCCTAATTCGCTGCACTACATCAACTATTAATGAGAGAGCGGCATTTACCGTTTCATGGAAGCATGTGTTCCAAATGCCTTTGTATCCGGTCAATTAATGTGTGTGCATTCAATCCAATTGAGGACGTTGTCCATATAGCTACCTTCTCAATATAATTGTCATTTTCATTTTCTTGACAGAAGTTTATGAGTTATTAGCGACTTCAGGAAGAAAGCATGGTGTGATGTCCGTGCAGGGTTACCTAAGTGGCAGATATGTTCTTCCGTTACAAAATACTTCCGGCTTTATGTGAACAGAATGGAAAGAAATTCGCCATTCAATAACTCGGTGAGTCCAGCCCTTGATGCGGAATACAATGAATTCAACATGACAAGACGCGACAGCTCAATCCGAGATAACGCATCTACAGGCAATATAACAGATGCCGTGACAGATCATGCCACAAGGCCGAGTATCAATGAGATGAGCTCGCTAAAGCCATCGTTCTCATTGTTATAATTGGCGTTCTACTAATTTCAACGTGTAAAATGGTCTTCAAAACGTACTCCAAATACAGCAGTCCGAAGAGGGATGATTCAATTTAGGAGCCTTTTTCCCATATACGTGGTATGCGGTGACTGCAGGCACTATACACTTCATGTGGATTAACTAAGCATCCTATCCTGTCAGCTTTGCTTTATATGTAATCATATTATTTGAAAATGATTTGTGATTGCGCTGTAATGGCACAATATAATCATGCATTCTATGTGAGCATTAAGTGTGATATGACAACACTCAAAGAGCATATCCACCATTCCCCGACCTCTTACTGGGGTCATTGAACTGAATTTGTTTTGTAAATTAGAGAGGTATTGAGTAAGCTGCTCTTTCTATTTTCCTTCACCACGGTAACATGAATTAATGAACACATGGCTTCGGGGAAGTCATGTGATGTCATGCGTAAATTGTATTAAATACAGTGACATATTGTATTATTACTGAGACAGAACCTCAAATCGCGTCGCATATGCCTAGAACAGGGAGATAAAACCAGATGTCTTGTTACTTCTTGAATAATTCAGAAATGTTGTGAAATATACAGGATATGATCAGTCCATTTGCAACCAATAATAGGTGTAGCTAGACGGATTCCTAGTGCAATGTTTCCTCAACCAAACAATGTGTTATATGAGGTAACTATGCTCAGTAACAAATCAAACCTGCTTGAACTTTAATAGCATTTTGCGTCGCTGGGTGGCCCAGATCATCATATATTCGGTCGTTGACCAGTACTGATCCTCAAGGGCATAGATAAATGGAATGCTATCGCAAAACAAAAGCCAAAACGCCAGCGCAGAGAGGCAGTGAAAGATTTGCAACTACCTAGCTAATCATTGAATACACTCATAAAGCAACAAAAGCAATTTAAAACAAACGAGCTATTCTGTGAGATTGCTCCTCCGACTTCCTCTCTCTCTCACTCTGCAAAACAAAAGCAAAACGCCAGCTAATCCTGCTGCATTTAAGCTTTAAAACGTCTTGAGTGTCAATCACTCAAAAACCATAAATAATTTGAGTAGCTGGCATATGAATAAATTGTATGATGTTACTGGGTTCCAACAAGATTAAATAGTTCTATACTGTCTTTATGGGTGTTAAACTTTAGGGATACTCGTTTTGTTGCCAGCGAGACTTTCACCTCTGGTCGAACAAATATCAATCTGACACACACCTTGTAATATGTCGCTCACGTTCACGGGCACCTAATGTTTGGAATCTTTGAGTCTTTGTTGTATCGATGATTTGAATCCTATGCTCGACGAAACCTCGACACAGGCAGTTTCAATCCTAGGTAAGAATGCATCCAGTCCCCAAGACACCTGTACGTAGGCCAGATATGAGTGTTACGTGGTAGTTTTGACCGCCCCCCCCCTCACACCATGTTATGATATCTTCACCACAATCAACTATCACTACCAATTGTTTGCCAGCTTTTGCCGAGGTGAATCATGTTGTATGCCAGTAATTGTCTTGACCTGATATCAGCCAGACGTCATCATTCATTGTGAAGTGTTGTATATAGATTAAACCACATGCCGCCTGCCACGTCCTGGGGGCAAACATCATAGAGGCTGGCATGCTTATGTTACATTGTTACTGGTTGCGAGGTATGCAGAGAAAAAAAGATCTGTATATGTCTCACTCCTATTAAATATACAGTTACAATTCTGTCTGTTTCGACATTAACCACAATCCCAGTTCCTATAAGTACTTCTGACTGGAAGTAAACAACAAATTTGTGGCCTAAATCATAGTGTTTTGTGGTTTGAATTGACGTTCCTGTGACGGACAGCTTAACAAATGCCTTGAAACGTTGGTGCTCACAGTGTAACCTATTTTGAAAAAGGCTGGATTCCTCATTGTGACGTGGCTTGTAGCAATCCTTTCCAAAAGCAACTCGTCGATTTTGTGTTTTTGTTCAGATTTTAAACCAAAGCGTGAAATGGAATGCAACATGTTACAATAATGCAAATGCCAGTACAAGATTGTACATAAAAAAGATAGACTTGAGATTTGTAGCAATTCTAAAATCACTGGATCTCATTATCTCGTTCCAAATTGCAGAATATATTTTTTTACGGCACTTACCAATAGCCAAATCGATTCTCAAATTGCTGTAAACATGACCTTAGCCTTAGAAGAGCCGCCAGAGCAAGGTGTACTGCTATCTTAACGCTGAGAAAGACGATATAAAGTTGGACTGGGATATCTAGCACCCTAATACTACGTACCAGGTCGACCATTATTCTTCACGATATGATAGATTGTATAGCGTTGAGTTGGAATCGTATCATCGATGACGTCAGAGTATACATACAGGCGATTATGCATATCTGACCTTTGGAGAAGTGGCGCGTTTCAGTAAATTGAAGGCCCGTCACTTCACTCTGTAAAGAGTTATTAAAACTGCTGCTGCTTTTCATGATAAATCTGCAATTCTTTTCCAGATCGAAATCCCATAACATGAAGTTTATGAGGATGATAATGATCTATGATGAAAATATTGACATTATTTTCATGTGGAAGCTTGATATCAAAATAATTGATGGTTAGAACTTTGTTTTTCAGGCGTTTTATTACGCCGAATAAGTCTTCGTTAACAGTAGTTCAGGGCCGTTCATAATAACCGTTCAGCCTTAGCATTGGCGAATTGTTGGCGTATGTGTGATTCATACCTGCGTTTCGGTACAAAATAACAGCTATGCATTAGCAATTGTAACCGTTAACAGTATGAAATTAACATTAATAACCATTCACACGTCGACTACCCTACTGTCAAAATGACATGTGTACCTTATAATGATATATTATTGATCAACAGCGCACCGTGTGCCGCCACATAAATCATAAGCATCAGTAACAGTTATCCTTCCTTGGGTTATCAAGCGAACGAGAGGTTACTCATTTAAGATTGTCGACTATATTGTTCTTTATAGGATTACATGATGTAGGTGGAACATGCAATCAATTGTGATCTGCGTTAATGGGAGGGGGGAGGGGGGGGGGGGGTGCTTATCCGTGGTGGAGGCTGACATTATGTCTGGCTTCGTACTATGCAGCAAGTACCTTATATATTGCAGAATGGTGTTAACCCCAAACTTTCACTTATTCTCTGGTTAGCCACCATAAGTTCATGGTAGATATAATTAAACATTAATTATATGGCATGGAGGATTTCATGGGAGAAATCTTCTTCCTCTGTGTGCTACAAAGAGACAATGGACGACACAGCAATTGGCAAGACAGTTGGGAGAGAAAGCAAGCAAGATGCGAGAGTATGAGACTAGCGTCATAAGTGGGCCTGCGCCTGCCTCTCGCAAAGGAAGAGGCGGATATCTACTGCAGTAAGTGCGACATGCTTAGCGTGATAAAGGTAGACCAGGAAAGGAATGAATGCAGAACACTGCAATGGCTGTTAACAACAGCCTCGTCACAACCAAACAGAAAAGACAGAAAAGGCTTCATATTGTACCCGATCAAGAAGGACATTCCGATTCCGGTCACATACCTGAGGCTACTATGCTAGCATTAGTGCAGACTGCAGAAAGTGACATTATGCCAAACCATCCGGACCGCTTCGTTGGCGTGGTGAATCTGGGAAAATGATGCTAAATTCCACTTATTCACGTTGCAAGCATCAGCCCACTTTTCACCCTTGTGCACAAAACACTAATGAATGGGGTGCGATATGACCTATTGACTTCCGTGAACCTCGCCCCACTTAACATCAGTTACCTTACAGCATCATTCCTTCACGTAAACCACCGCACGCGTTACCAGCTGACAGAGAAAGAGGCAACCACTTCACACGTGACCTGTGGGTATTTATACTGATGAGAAGGGAAAGCTGGGGTAAGACAATGGCGCAGCTCTAAGCTGATCCGATACAGATCAGCTGAACAGTATCGCGCTACGGATGCTGACCAAGTGGGTGTGAACACGCGCTCTACGTGATCCCTCTGTTAACACCAGAGGTCAAATAGCGGCGGTGCTGGTTAAGGATTATGGGGAGCTGCCATACCGGGTATTCACAGCAAACTGTTACCCACGCTGAGTTCTAAATACTACTGCTTAAGAGTCCTTGCCACAAAATATAAAATGTATATATCATGATGATATATGTTATACTGTCAATATCCTTTTTCTTCAGCCGTGTACACTTTACATGAGCACAATATTTGTATGTAACACTCATATATTGGTTTCTCGTTACACAACACAGAGACGCTATCATTTGACTTGGCAATTGCTCCATGTTAATCGTGCATCGGATATGTTGTAGCTCTGTGTCATATATATATATATATATATATATATATATATATATATATATATATATATATATATATATATATATATATATATATATATATATATATATATATATATATATATATATATATATATATATATATATATATATATATATATATATATATATATATATATATATATATATATATATATATATCGTTGACGTGAAGCTTACCGAAAGGTGTGCCGAAATATATATGCCGAGAATGGCTTTTTGTTGGAGTTCAGGAGATGTGTTCTGTGCTGTGGCTTTATACTGACTGCCTCATCCGGTCGACCTGAGGGGCCGGCTTTAATTGGTTGGCCAATTAGGGCACAGGAACCGCTTAATTACGGTTGCAATGAAGCCGAAATGTTAGAATATTTCTGTACAACATCGTAGTCCCTGTAAGTTGTTTGACCCACCAGTCGAAGGTCACACAGTTCATCTGGATATGGAACAGGTGTTATTATCAACATTTATGCAAAACTCTTTGCCTTAACAACAGGGTATAGGTGCTTTTAACGGCCGTCTGTTGTTGCCATTCTAATGCTCGTCACGTTCGTGGCACACACTCCATTTGTCAGATGCTCCATTCCTTCTTATTAGTGCTACGTGATGCATCGCGCGTATCAAAGAGAGCACATTTGTCGTGGCCGCATGGCGCCACGTCACAGCGTGATTCACCTCTGACTGCATGCTCACCTACATATGCCTGTATCTCTAACAGCCGAATGTTGATGCTGGGAAGGCATGCTTTTTGTAGATAATTTATGGCATCTGGGATATAGCAGTGCATTTTTCGCATTTATCCCAAGAGTTATCTAGTCTATTGTATAAACTCTATCTGCTGAGCGATTACAATGCCATCCGCTGCCTTGACTGTGGAATGCGTTCCACCTGACTGGCGTTTTGGGACTTGTAAGGTAATCGAGATTATGAGAAGCGAGCGCTGAGCTATAAACTCACACACATTTGCCAGATGCGTGAATGATATGACTTCAAGGGACGAGAGAGTTAAGAATGTAACGTTCAGTGCATTCAATGTTACCTAACTGAAATTATCCGCGAAGATTCAACCAACTTATTATGCACGCTTTAAACGTGATTCACAGGAATGAAACGTAATTTTCATAAGTAGCAAATATGTATTGGTCCTAACACATCAACAATAGCGCACAGTAGTAAAAAGCTAACGAAATAACATCCCCACAACCCTCCCCGTTGCGTTTCGGAGCATTCTCGAATTTGTTTCCCATCAGGGTTATCACCAAGGACTCAGTTATGGCGTGGCTTTGCACAATACTTTCTGGAACACAACAAATAAATGGAACAACATTTTAATAATATGTGAACCCTACTAAGAATATAAATGTTAACAGGTATTCTATATTTCATTGCGAAGGGATCTCTATTATCAGTTGTATTCAGCAAAATAAAAAGAAAATATCACTTTGGATTAAGCTGATTATAATTTCATTCTCTTGATTCTTACCAATAGTTACCATGCACAGAGCTGTGTCAATGAATACCACTTTTTCCCCCGGGAAATTGAGACAAATCTAAAGCTATAAATTGAAAAAGAAATTCATAATCATAATAACTATCACCTAGCACAATCATATAACCAAATGAAAATATACAACCAATGATTATCAAGCCTATTTATTTGTGAGTTATATGGCCAGGCTATGAATGTGAGCCAAAATCAAAATTAATAATCAGCTGAAATATCACATACCACTACAAGCTTGAGGCTTCATCATACATATATATTTCAGTTTTTGAAGAGAATGGACACAAATAATGAAACCTTTGAAATAATTAAATAGAACATAAGAGAACCGAGAATTTACAATATTAATTATTACTGAAACAATAAGTGTAAATAAAAACTTCAGTGAATAATTATTCAACCTAATACTTACCCAAGCAAGCAGTTTTCAGCTCTACATGAATGAGTTCAATTGAACTACTTCAGGCAGGTCCGAACAAAGGCTCACTCCACCCTTTGCCATTTCTTTCGCCAAGTCCATTATTTCCAGAAGAAAGAAACATCGTTTCTGGTATTCTTGATTATCAAAAGAGCAGATTAGAAACATTAGTGTTAATATGATCCAATAATAATGAAACACAGATTACCTGCCCAAAAGTTACTAATTTATGCTGTGATTAACAAAAATGTCAATCACGAACGTGCAAAGATCTGTATGTATATGGGGGCAGCAATACATGTGACAACTACACAAACCGATGCCTTCTAATAATCTAACCTTACCCAACCCTGCCATTAACAATCCCATTTTACAGTCTCATGCTCTCTCGCCCATTCCTCATTGACTTGTCAGCGTTTAACGTTGAATGAGTTTGTTATGACCCGGTGACATATGCAGTTTAGCTTTTCCCTTCCTCATGAATATCCTCCTATAACAGCTCGTTTCTAGATACATATGCATCTAGATAAATTTTTCGCGAGCCTCATAATTAACGTTTTTATCTCAGTTAGTAGCATGTTAGAAGAGACTCCTCCTATAACAGCTCGTTTCTAGATACATATGCATCTAGATTATCTCAAACATTGGCGCGACAATCTAATGAAACATCGATGTACCAAGCTACGGCAAGAAAGACGCCGATCTATGAGCAACCAATAGGTCTTTCTTCTTTTATGATGTTGTATGCTATGCTCCTATGTATATGACAACTACATATGTTTCAAACATTAACAATAATGTTGTGAGTCAACTGGAACATTCCCACGTTTAAGATGTTTTACACGGAACGCTTTTATATAACATCTCATTTTTGCCTTTTGCACGTTCCTACTCTTTCAAACATAATATGCAGCGAAATTTGCAATTGGTCTGTTTCTTTTAATTCTGTTAGACGTCAGTATTTGTTCAGCGACAATACCTTAGCACTCCTACCAATACAGTATAATGAAGTCGATAAATCAACACTTGCATGGCTTGCATATCACCAGATAGCTCTGGTTGAGAAAATTCCATAGGAACCCGGAGCGGTTAGGTGTCTTTAACACATAAATCAACGATACCTGCAAGAGGGTCATTTGATAGAAATTAATTCCTTGTATGGTTTAGGTGCTGAGATCAGCTCCGCCACTGTAGTAATATATGGAAGACAATATATATGAGATTTCGATAATTGGGAAATTTTCCCTTTCATTGTATTTCCCACCTACCGTCCATGTCACCATTTTGTGCCCTGTCTATTCCGCGACTTCAGGGACTTTAGATGGTTGCTAGTACTGACCAGACCACTTTCTATCATCTCCTTAAAATGTGTAACAGATTTGTTATCAATATATTGCAAAATGCTCGTCAAATGTCATCTGCAAAAGTTCAAGAGGATTCAGGCGTTATGTCATATTTGCTATGTCTGATATCACAGGACAACGACAGCGACAAGAAAAAGATTAGTTGATGCAACGATCGTACATGTTCACTTAATATCCCTCACATTGTCTGATATTGTACATCGTCCCTTCGAAAATCATCCAAATAATTCGGTCCAAACAGCCTTAGTTACCGATTTCCTGCTTAAATTGCTGCAATTGATAAGGTGAGTCATGTACTATATTCTGTTTTTATCTTTTGGGGTATAGATCAACTAGTCAAATTTGTTAAAGTTCTGTTCTCAATGCAAGGAAAGCCTCGCAAGTGCATGAATATAAACGGCTACATAATAATTTTGTAACGCTTTTTCAATGCACATATAGCGTGGAATGCCAACAAAATATTGCATATGCAACAAATACATAACATGCCAGAGCTACAATAGTTCTTCTAAATCGGCTCATCTCTCTTGGGACCACTGAATTTGGGGAAGGTTTTGAAGACAATTTTGCATGTTGAGATCAGTAGAACGCCAATTATAACAATGAGAACGATAGCTTTGACAAGCTGCATCTCGTTGATACTCAGATTGGTGGTTTGATGTGTCACTGCATCGGTAACATTGTGTCTAGTGCTGTTATCTATCACTGAGCCGTCGATGTTGGTGATATTTAATTCATTGTTCTCCATATCATGGACGATGTTCACACTCTGTATTGTGACTGGACTCGTCGAGTTATTGAATGACGCACTTCTGTACATTCTGCTGACACGAAGCCCGCCAAATGCTCAGTGTTAAACGAGGCACAGCATTCTCCAACACATATCGCCCACTCCCATCACGCAGCTACTTTACCCGGAGACGATTGTTCCACACAAGTGCAATAATGATAACAAGGTTGACAATATCCGTTGATAGATCGGCGTATCCATAGAATCACAATCCGGCTTTACGGCCATTTGGGAGCTATTCGTCTGAAATATGAGATGACAAGTTTAAGCACCTCCCATAGTTTATGGCTAAAACTTGTCTGTATCACAACGTTGCATTAATCATTGGGTTAGAAACTTCGTTTAATACCTTATTTACAAAACCCTGAGTGTACCCCATGTAATGTTACAGGGATAGTGTCACGCTTGTTACGCCACAAGCAACGACGTTTCCACCGTGTTCAACGCCAGTAATGACATCGCTTCATGCGACTTTCTTGGGCTCTCTCCCAATATGCCGTTCTCTTAGATTCAATCCTGTCCTGTATTTTGTCAGTGGATGTCTACAAACAGTCCGGAAACATTTCACTGATGATGGAGGCATTGCGCGATGCGATGCGTCCCATGAAACCGTTCTCTGTAAGATATCCACACAGCCAAGATACGCGGCTTTATATATGCCTGTACTCGTCTCCGTTCGAGCGCCCAGCCTCAAAGTAAACATCAGCTGGTCAACAGTGAAGTGATTGGCCGCATGATTCGTCTGCAGCGAATAGGCACTGTGCGTAAAACTCGTAAATGCTGCTGTGAGGAGAAAGGTGCTGAGAGGCAGAGACCGCTAGGGGGCGCATCTCATGGTGTTTGCTGATAGCGCCGTCAGTTCGAACTAAGCAATCTGTCTGCCTAATAAGCCACGCCCCCTCCCGGCCCTGCACATCCCTGAGGCAACTTAGGGTGGCTATTTTGCTTCCAGCACATAGTTTATCTTGCTTTGTTAACTGCATATATGGATGTCGAAATAAGTCCCCGCCCTTTGTAAGCTCTAATAGAATACTTGCTCTGAGTTAATCCTTTTCCCGAATCAAATCACCAACATACGTACAGCGCCATTGGCTACCATTGCAACTTGACTCTATGCTCCAATTTATATGAACTTAAAATCAGCTTAAAATCGAACATGCTTAATTATGTTAAGGGAAAATGGTTGATTTCGATTTTATATACTAGCGTCACACACACACATGATATAATTTAGTCAAGGCGGTGTGTATTGGTCAGGTTGCAAATTAAACTGACATAATTAGACAACTTTATCATAATCCTGGATTATCGGATGAAATATTTTCAGGTAGTGTCAGGTTAAGACATTTGCCTGCTGTCTATATACATTCATGTTTGTATACAGTAGTGCAATAGGTGCTTGCTGTTCACTTTGTTAAAAAACGTTCATGAGTTCGGAAACCCGTTCTGGCGTTGGACCTGTAGACTTGAACATGCTGTGATAAGACAAGTCAAGAGAAGACCCAACCTTGACCAGACTTGCAGACTATAATTAGTTCAAGTTCTGTTCCTAACTAGGCCACCTTGCAGAGCACCTTCACCTTACGGACAGCAACAATTATAGCTACACCCACTTGGTAGTGCTGCAATCAATACAATAGGCAAACTGGTTTTCACATAAGCTGGTTCCTCACGCGTGGTACATTCACCATGGGAAGCTCATGAGAACATCAATGGCAGGTATCCTTGGAGCATGACAGCATCAATATCAGATGACTCGCCTTGTTTAAGCTGTGTGATGTATGAAAGTAACATCAATGGCCTACCTTGACGAGTTGGTCTTTGACTGGGGCATTACTGATGTCTTTCCTTTCACATACAATCAGATATTAACACATTGCTCGATATTGATTAAAGGAAATGCTAGAAATTTTGAGGACTCTCAAATTGTCTTTTTCTGGCCAATGCATCGTTGTTCAAAATGAAAGGTTCATTGATTTACTCTGCCTGTACCATTACTGATTAAACCAAACATTCCACTTAGTTAACAATGAAATATGTTTGGAATAGCAATGTGAACGCTGACTCAAGGTTGAGCACTTGGTTGTGACATAGGTTTCCGTACAAATGGCTACCTTGTTATTTTATCACATAGTCCACGTGATCCCTCTTTTCATAATTTCGCAATGTCCTATACAAATCAACACAATATTATAAACGGGTGCCGTTGTAGTAATTATCATAAGCTACGACCATCGTCTGCCACTTTAAGACCAACACCATTGAGAAACCATCGTCACAGTTCAGCCAACGTCACTGTAAGGCCATCGTCACAGAAGGACCATCGTCACAGTAAGACAAAGATCAACTTTAAGACAACCGTCGCTATAAGACCACTGTAAGACAACCGTCACAAAAGGACAACCGTCGCTTTAAGACCACCGTCATTGTTAGACCACCGTCATTGTTAGACCACCGTCGTTGTTAGACCACCGTCGTTGTTAGATCACCGTCATTGTAAGATCACCGTCGTTGTTAGACCACCGTCGTTGTTAGATCACCGTCGTTGTTAGACCACCGTCGTTGTTAGACCACCGTCATTGTTAGACCACCGTCATTGTTAGATCACCGTCGTTGTTAGACCACCGTCGTTGTTAGACCAGCGTCATTGTTAGACCACCGTCATTGTTAGATCACCGTCATTGTTAGACCACCGTCATTGTTAGATCACCGTCATTGTTAGATCACCGTCATTGTTAGACCACCGTCATTGTTAGACCACCGTCGTTGTTAGATCACCGTCGTTGTTAGACCACCGTCGTTGTTAGACCACCGTCACTGTTTGACCACCGTCACAGTAAGCCCATCCTTACTGAAAGGCATCCTGCATTGTAATATCACGGTAAACCCACCGTTACTAATAGACTACCACCAGCCACAGTAAAACCAAATGATTGGCCAGGAAAGCTGATGCTTTAATCAATGACGTAAAACACCCGATGCGCGTCTATCTCATTACGTCGCTTAAAGGTCAACTTCAACGATTTTCATCATTTCTTTATTTTTTGTTTCAAAATGAAGATTAATAACTCATTAACCAACGGGTACTCATAATTCATTGCACCGCCATGCATAACTACTAAAAATCCACCGATAAGGTTCCACTCGGAAGAAAATACGAATCCATCTTCTCGATGCCATTTTGCCTTAGTTGGCCGCTAGGGGCAGGTTGCGTGACGTCATTCCTGCTGCGCGGCCTCATAGAGAATTTGACAGCGATCGAGCGAGCGAAGCGAAAGCGATTGTTTGGATTTTAGGATTACACTGTTTTTAAATGAAGCCATGTCATCTTCTGATGAAAATTACGAGGCCCCATAGCATAAAACTGGGGCAAATTATGTCCATGACTATTTATTTGAGCCAATACGGACGTATTGAAAAATCCAAGTCACACTTCGAAATGACACCGGGAGCTCTCACTCGCTTCGGATGAAGAATCCACAAAAGATTTCGACGAATGGTGAGTTTAAGAATACCCTTCCCAAGCTTTATTGAACTATGTTAACTGGTAAAAAATAATCGTTAGTATCATTTACCCAATAAATTTACACATTCTGTAAGTTGAGGGTGGTATGTTGACAGATGTAACTATTACAACAGATAGAACTTGGCTAGTGAATGTAGCTTTGCCATTGTACCCTCAGCACATTAAATATTTTGGACAGATGATTACATGCAGTATATAAAGTATTTTCCTTTTATATTCATTTTTTTGTACCACAAATATAAATTTACAATAACTCTTTAATTATTTCTCTAACTTAGGTGTAGCTGTCAGCACTGCATCCCAATGGACAAAGCCAGAGTGTGCAGCAGAGGTTTGGAGAGAGTGATGGCTATAACGGAAGAATGGACATGCATCACCAAGCATTCCAGATTCCTGGCAAACTGCCTGAATGAAAATGTGGTGGAAGCTTCCAAATTTGAATCTATTCAAATGGATGGACCTGTTGGAGATGAGGTCTCTACAATGAGTAAGTTAGCCATTATTGCTACCAAAAAGGACGGTTTGAGGTTGAACAATCATATTTATTGCTAAGGGAACATCAATCCCGCTGTGTAAAATATTCAGTGTTCATATTGATAAACTACAATATATTTCACATAGCCAAGAATAAATAAAACCAGTAACATGAAATCCAGAGGCAGAGCTTACAATAAAATTACAAAGTGAGGGAATGGTTGACAAATGACAATTGTTTTTTTTTAACTATACAACTTATTTCAAAACCATAGACAACTTATTGACATATTGCTTCAGATTATTCAGGTATCTAGCCTACCACCAGTTAACATTATGGATATGGCACAGACTGGGCAAAAGAAACAGGAAAGTGCTGACAGCCTGTGTGGTAACAGTTGTTAGAGAATCCTTCCCTCACATGGGCGGCAAATATACAGGTTATCTACAATGGAGCGGAAGATTACTTGGTTAGGTTAAATCGACACCTGTGAGCATCTACGAGAAGATCCTTTGCAGGATTCTCGTACTGGGAGGCAATAGGTGGTGGAACATTCCTTTCCTCTGCAAGGCCCTCAGCAAGTCTGTAGCTTGGGTATTTTTGCCCGAGATCAAGCACCTCAGCAATGAACTGATGTACATAGTCTGAAGCAAATCAATGATATTCATATTTTATGATAGTCATAAAGTAAGTTAGTTATAAAATATGCCCATTTGAATTGGGTAACAATGTTTGTGCATATGAAACTTATTTAGATTTCGGTAATAAATGTCAAAATAACATGTGTTTCATTTTAGATTAATGCATGTACACACCAAAAGAAATTGGTACTTTGACCGGCTTGACAACTGGGTCTCCCTGTCTGGCTTTGGGGTAAGACACTCTCCATTGGGTCTGACCTCCTTCAGTGATGGCTTGAGCTCTGTTCGAGTTTTCATTGAAGTGAATTACTGCTAGGAGCAATCTGGATATATATATATATAGCAGGTTGATAACATATTCCTAAGTAAGAATTGAAACTTGAGCACATACAAAGAACATTACAGCTGTCACTACACAAATGTGCTAAACTTCCATACAACAAATATACACAACTGAATTTCAAACTGTTATTTCATTGGTATTACCTGGCCTCCATGGTGGAATAGGGATAGTGGACACTCTTTGGTGCGAAGAATATGACCACTTTGTGATACGATTCTAGGCTTGATGTCTGCTCTGATGGGGAAAGCCTGCCAATGTCATTTAGGAGATGCTTGCTGGAGACTATCAACTCCAACTCTTTGTGTGGCTTTGATCCTATTTATGGTTAACACATATATCAATACAGATTACATTTCTTTGGTAAAGTACTACCACAGGGACATGGATTTTACCATTACGACTCATTTAATTACACTACCACTGAAATAAATATTTCTATATAAACTTATATGATTAAAAACTAATACTGACCCTTCAGTATCCACTTCCTGTCCTCGAATAGTGCATGCTCACATTCCAGGTACAGATCCCCATGCCCCGCGTGCTCATTGACGACATGCCTAGTGACAGAGAGCCACTTGGCTCTGACCAGACCCGCATCTCCATCACTTGAGGCAGCACACCAGTAAACATCATTGGAAATACTTCTGGCCCACCCACCCAGGATGTTGCAGTCTTTTCTTTTCCCTTTGGCCAGTATTTTCTTCTTGATCCCTTCATTTACAAATAAGTGTGTGTTTCTGCTCAGCTGCCAATACCATTTCATTTACTACCTGCATGACAAGAAACAGCTGGATTGATATACTGGCAACTTGTTGATAAATTCATTAACATCTAAATAAGTATACGTCAACATAGCAGGACTAGCCTAATTCCCCTAAAGTAAAGGTTCAAGCCAACAGATCTCACCTGTTGTCGTTGCCTTTTCTCCGAGGCACTCCTGTCGTTGCCTTTTTCTCCGAGGTACTCCGTCGATTACTTTGACTGTCATCAACTCCAACGTGGCTAAAGAGAGTCGGTATGGCTTCTTTTCGGAGCCTAGGTTTTTTACGAAATCCTAGACTTTTGAGCAGCTCTGGCTCAGTATCATAAGCACCATTCTCGAAATGATCAGAACATAGAACTGTCGTAAGGGTAGTAGGACTCCAGTGTTTACGTTTGAGTTGACTTTCGACACCAATATGCGGCGCATTTTGCTGTCTTTTGGAACAGAAAAAAAACTCACGCCTGACTTCTCATTGTTCCGACAACCAAACGCACAACAATAAGGCATAATCCACACCAATAAACGCACCAGACCGTGAAGAAAGACGAGTAAGTCACACGCTGTCAACCAACCGTGAAGGCTGAAGATGGCGAGGAATATTCGCGAACAACCCGAATGACGTCACTGTCCGGAAATTCACGAATTTTACCGAGCGGTATCTTGTCAGATTCGACGTGGAAAATGTACATTTCAAAATCATTTTTCTAAAAGAAAAAAAGCGCGCAGTCACCTTATTTTAGTTACGATACCCTTTTAAAACATAGAACTTTGGAAAAATGGAATAAAAAAAATCTTTGTAGTTGACCTTTAAGAACTCATCATCGCTCCAGATCATAACCAGCTTATATTCATAGAAAAACATGTCTTCAATTCAGAGCTGGGTATCGGACCTAGATGTAACGGACACAAAGGAGGCGAGCAGGCAACTACATGGAGACCCTACAGGTAAAGAATTAATTGCCAGTAAGCAGAAGCTTTTTAAGCGAGGCTATCTAAACTGGAAGGTCAAATACTTAGTTCTGAACGAGTCAGTCCTGCCGACATTACGCCTCACTGACGACTGGTAAACAATAACAATCAAACACCCCATTTTATGATTTATCACAACGTTAAACATACGACAAGTGTTAAAAATTTTAAAAAAGAATACTTTTGGTCTTTGTTAGTAGTGGGCATTAGCTAATCCA
Source organism: Urechis unicinctus (assembly GCA_034190875.2). Taxonomy (NCBI): domain Eukaryota; kingdom Metazoa; phylum Annelida; class Polychaeta; order Xenopneusta; family Urechidae; genus Urechis; species Urechis unicinctus. Next base: position 54,992,026 of record CM067358.1, on the reverse strand, counting down.
ATGTTACCATTTTGAATTATCAAATGGAATATGCAGAACACATCTCCACTTTGCTAATGAGATGATTCTGTCGACCGTTGCTAAACAAGTATTCTATTATATGAAATCGTGACGTCACCAACATGGAGACAATCAAAGGAACCAATTTGCAAGAAGGCAGGTGGAAACGTCTCGCTCAGAGCGTAATTACCTAAAACACTAAACAGTGCGTTGGTTTTGCATGTTTAATTAGTAATTACCAGCTTAGATTCTCTCACCATGGCCTATCACCAGATATAGGGCACGTCCCATGTGTGGGTACAAAAGAACTGTGTTACACAGCATTCACAGCCCCTCAAGCCCCCAAACAATCATCATATTGCAGTCCATCTTTGCTTTTGGAAGATTTATGGACCGTGGCATAAATCACAGACAGTATTGCAGAGTAGATACGCGGTTATTTGAAGTGAAGGCGGTTGATACTTAACTTCTATATAACCGCGTCTCGGGGTCTGGCTCCTTGCCAAGAAGGCAGCATTCTGGGAAAGATGCCGGTTGTTTCCAAAGTGGTTCGCTAATTTATAAAACTGAACCAACCTCCTCTCCTTGCAATGGGAGGCTCTACAACACAGCAGGTGTGCGCTGGTATACCTAATGATGTGTGTGACTGAACTATCAGTGCCCTGCTCATTTGTCTCCACCTCATCGAGTGATTGCTAGGACTTTACTTAACGCAAAACGTCAATGAAATGCCCCGGCAGTCTGGAGATGTACGGCCTGGGTCTTAAATACTAGCACGTGCCCTTACCTGCTCTATATCTGGTGATTAAGGTCACTGCCTATGGCTAGGGAATCCTAGCTGCTAATTGCTGATTAAACACGTATAACCAACGCACTATATAGTGTTTTATGTAGTTACTCTCAGAGCAAGACTCTTCCACATGCCTTCTTGAAGATTGTCTTTTTTTTATTTTATCCATGTTAGTGACGTCACGATTTCTTAGAATAGAAAACTTGCTTACCAAAGACAGACGGAATTAGCTTATTCGCAAAGTGGAGATGTGGTACACATATTCCATTCTATAATTCAAAATGGTAACACGAGCATTTCAATGTATGTGATTATCTTACAGTAAAAATTAGAAATGGTGGCGTCGGTTGTGTATCTGTTGATCTAGTGACATTGTATGGCTTCTTCGTTGCGTTACGTAAAGTCGAGCTGCATATGGATTATAGATGATAAACCAATAAACAGAAGAAGACAAATTACAGAGGCTAGTGTTGTCTGTAATGTGAAATATAAACACGGATTATTCATGCCTATATTCTCCACATAGCACAATGTTGTCTCCGTCGCAGGATTTCGCAAGATACGGCTGGATATATAATACATTAGATGCACTTTTACAAGGGGCCTTGCTGGCAGCTGCATATCGGTGATTTGTCTTTTATAATATAGGACTACCCCGGAATGTTACAGAAGACTCCGTGTTTCGCGCATCCATAAACAGCATCCAGCTTTCGTAATTTAAAACAGCTCTTTAAGTCTCATCTCTTTTATCAACGCACGACATCATTAAACAGTGATGCAATTCTACTCACACAAAAAGAGAGACGCGCTGCCATACTGCATATCGTCAACAAACTGATGTACGCTACAATAATAATTAGAAGCGTTATTCGTTGCATATACATTGTTCGGGCTGTCACGGGTTACATCAAGCAGAGGATGCTGTGTTAAGTATCAAATATTTTAATGTTCGACAATAGAATGAGAGCATGCAAGACTCCGCAGCCGGTAACTCACTTGTTCTTCGCATCTTAATCCCCCACCCCACCTTTCATCGACCAGGACCCCTTCTCGGTGGATGAAGTAGCTGTCAATGTGCCATGACATGACCCCCAGTTGTGGAAGCTTCTTGTAGATATTTTGTCGATTACATTTATGGCCAGTGTTTCTACCACGAGGTTCCTGGTCTGGTGTTTGTGGTGTATTTGGTTATAAAGCCTGTATGGTGTACAATGCAATGAAGACTTGTTCTCTTTGGAAAAAGTGCAAGCGATGTTGTTTCGGAAAATCAAGCAACTGTACTGGCTGAGTAAATAGGAGACGTTGTCGTGGAAATGGAGGTAGCTCGGCTCGATATAATATTTTTCGCCATTTCATCCGTGTTGTTAACAGGTAGATTACCTATAATATGCGTACACGCTTTGTCTCAAAATACAACACGATGTAGCGGTCACCCCTCGTAACATATCCTATTCCTAATAAGCTTAGGCCGGAGTTAGCTGAGAGCGTTTATTTTGTTGCTTCAACTACGCAGCAGAATGCATACCCGCTGGTTACCTGTGAAGTGATTGCTTCTCCCCCTCTCTGCCTGTGGCTAACGTGAGCTGTGGTTTATATGAGGGAATCCTGCTGTGAGGTGGAGCGAGGTTCACGGAGGTTCTGGTTTAGGGGCTTCACTCAGAGAACTTACCCACACATAGGTCTCTCAAATGGATGATTGAATTAACCAAAGCACACTAGTAGTTAAGACAACAGGCATTCTCTTTCTGTTAAACTCATCCTATTGTTAACGATAGAAAGCTAATGTGAATTTGTAACGCTGTGAGGAATCATAAGGTGGTGTGTTTTATTGTTTTTTATTACACCAGGCGTCAGAGAGACAGTAGGATTTACTTTTACTGATAGAAGTACTTGACCTTGCATTTAAGATTGGATAGCTTCTCTTTAAAAGCTACTGCTGTCATTAATTATACGCCCTGTAGGTTTTAAAAAGCATCATAAAACATTTACTGAGTGCAACCACACGTTCCGTTAGAAATGGGAGTTCAGTCTCCATGCTGTGAATAGTTGCCTCCTCGAAGCGGACTAGAGTAGACCTTTTTCATGTCCGATACATCGAGGCCCGATAAACAGCTCGGAATCCAGGCCGTACTCAAGACATGTTTTAGCAGGTTTAATGATATTGAGTACTTGGGACAGACGTGCATCAGACTTATTTCTTCATTGACTTCAGTATAACTTTTCCTGGCCGATGACTCTCGGTAGGTTTACTGTGATATTACAATGCAGGATGCCTTACAGTAAGGATGGTCTTAAAAGGGTAGTGGTCTTACAATGACAGTGTTCATAAAGTGGCGGTTGTCTTACAGAGTTGGTGGTCTTACATCAACGATAGTCTTACTTTGGCTGTGGTCTTATGGGCCGTAGCTTGTGATGATGACTAAAATGACTAAACCATGACATCCGTTTGTAATGTTGTGCGGATTTGTATTTTACATTCCCAGGTTATGAATAGAAGGATCGCAGTGTCCGAAAATAATGAAGAAGCCCTTTTTCGTAGACCTATGTCAAAACCAAGTGCTCAACCTTGAGTCAGCTTTTACATTGCTATTGCAAACATATTTCAACGTTAACTAAGTGGAATGCATGGTTTAATCAAAGATGGTAATAGTAAAGTAAATCAATGAACCTTCCATTTCGAACGACGATGCATATGCTAGAGAACTACCATTTGGTGCTGAAAGATGCACAGCTTCAGTGTCCTGCACTGCCTGTAATAAACACCGCACATTATTTAAATATCCGGCGTCTTTAAAATCAGCGGAGCTATGTGAGCAAATTGCAACGCTTAAGATATCGCAACAACTAGACTCCTTACCAAGAAAAATGATGGACACTGGCAGAGAGACTGTTACAGATAGATGGGCATGTTGGCTTGTTGACTAAATTTTTACCTTTTGTTGACAATACCATTCTTATGTGAGAGTGGAAGAAGTGGAATCCTACACACACCCTAATTACGTCGTTTTTACTTGCATATCACCTCACGAGTTCGAGACTAGATGAATGATATTTCCCCAAGTTGGCTCTTTATTTCGGATCATTTGCATTTGTTGTTGTTGATCAAAACTGACATTATTTACATGTGGATTGCATATGTTTCAATAAATTAGGTCAGCAACTCTAGATCAAATGAATAAATCGCCGTATACCTTTAAACCAACCACACTGATACTGTTCGTCCAGTGCGCCGAATTCAAAACAAATCAAACACTAGAATATCATTGTTATGCCCCAGTTAAAGTCCAACTCGTCCAGGTAAGTCATTGGTTTCACTTCCATAGACCACACAGCAAGTCATCTAATACTGATGCTGCCGTGCTCCCAGGATACCTGCCATTGATGTTCTCATGAGCTCCCATGGTAAAGGAAGCACATGTGAGGATCCTGCTGAGTTGGATAACCAGTCTGCCTATCGTATTGATATCAGCACTACCAACCGGGTCTAGATAAAATGCTTGTTTTCCGTAGAAGAGTGAAGATAGTCTGCAAAGTGGCCTGGTTAGGAATAGAACTTAACCTGGTTATAATCTGCAAGACTGATCCAGTATGGATCTACCCTTGACTGATGTTGTCACAGCATGCTCAAATCATCCGGTAGAGCACCAGAATTTGTTTCAAAACTCACAATCGTTTTCAAAGTGAACAGCAAGCACCTATTGCACCACTGTACAAACATGAATGTAAACAGACAGCAGGAACAAGTCTGAACCTGACACTATCTGAATATATTTCAGCCGATCATCTAGGCTTATGATAAAGTTGACTAAATATGTTGGTTCAATTAGCAACCTGACCAATACACCCCGCCATGATGATTTTGATACCATTTCAAACCTCTGCTTTCTATTCGTGGCCCAACTGTTTGAGTCGGTCGATATTCCTTTGATGCAATAGCATGCTGTGTATTTTACGATAATATAATTTCATTGCATCTATCTTACAACTTGGACACATGACTAAATGATGTTATGCGTCCGTGTGACATTTGTTGATAAAATCGAAATATCAAGCAACCATTTCTGAAGCAACATTCAGCATAATTAGGCAAGTTTGATTTTGAGCTGATAAAGTTCCTTTAAATTGGAGCATAGTTTTCATTGTAGCCAATGTCGCTTAACATATGTTTTGGATCATATTCGGGAAAACGATTAACCCTGAGCAAGAAATTCTTATTGATCCATATGTTCTTTTTACAAAGCAAAATAAACAATGTGCTGGGAGCAAAACAGTCAACCTCTGCCGCCTCAGGTGTGTGCAGGAACGGGGAGGGGGTGGCTAATTAGGCAGAGTGTTGGCTTCGAACTGACGTCGCTATCAGCAAACACCACAAGATGCGCCCCTAGCGATCTGTACCTCTCAGCATCTCTCCCCCCCCCCACAACAGCATTTACGAGTCTAATGTACAGTGCCTATTTGACGCCGACGGATCGGGAGGCAAATCACATCACCGTTGATCTGCTGAAGTTTACTTTGAGGCTGGGCGTTAGAGCAGGGAGGAGTATGAGCATATATAAAACCGCGTATCTTGGCTGTGTGGATATCACACTAAGAACGGGTTCAAGGGATGCATCACATCGCGCAATGCCCCCATCATCAGTGAAATGTTTCCGGACTGTTTGTAGACATACACTGACAAAACACAGCACATGATAGAATCTAATGTCATGCGATGTCATTACTGGCGTTTAAAATGGTGGAAACGTCGTTGCTTGTGACAGAACATGCAAAACACTACCCTTGTAGCATTACATGGGAGGCACTAAGAGAATTTTTAAAATGTGTATTCGACGAAGTTTCTTGCCCTATGATAATGCAATGTTGTGATACAGATAAGTTTTAGCCATAAACTATGTGACGTGCTTAAACTTGTCATCTCATGTTTCAGACGAATGGCACCCAAATGGCCGTAAAGCCGGATTCTGATTCTATGGATACGCCCATCTATCAATGGATATTGTCAACCTTGTTATCTTTATTGCATTTGTGTGGAACAATCGACTCCGCCAGAGTTGTAGACTATGTACGGTGAAATTGGAGTGGGCGATATGTGTTGGAGAATACTGTGCCTCGTTTAACACTGAGCATTGTGTGGGTTTCGAAGCAGCAGAATGTAAAGAAGTGCGTCAGTCAATAACTCGACGAGTCCAGTCACAATACAGAGGGCGAACATCGTCCATGGCGTGAAGAGCAATGAATTCAATATCACTAGCATCGACGGCTCAGTGATAGATAACGGCACTAGACACAATGTTACCGATGCAGTGACACATCAAACCACCAATCTGAGTATCAATGAGATGCAGCTTGTCAACGCCATCGTTCTCATTGTTATGATTGGCGTTCTACTGATCTCAACGTGTAAAATTGTCTTCAAAACTTCTTCAAATTTAGTGGTCCCAAGAGAGATGAGACGATTTAGAAAAACTATTGTAGCTCTTGCATGTTATGTATTTGCTTCGCTTGCAATATTATTGGGGCATTCCAGGCGATATGTGCATTGAAAAAGCGGTGCAAAATTATTATGAAGCGGTTTATATTCATACCCTGAGAACAGAATCTGCTTTTATACAAAGCGTGTTGGTGTAACACTTCACTGTACTGTATTGGTAGAAGCGTTAAGGTATTGCCGCTGAAAATATCTGATTTCCTGCTGTTACATTTGACTGAACTCTCATAGAATCAAAATAAACTAATAGCAGATTTCGCTGCATATTAAGTCTGGAAGAGTGGAACGGTGCAAAAGGCAAAAGCGTTCTTTGTAAAACATTTTAAAAGCGGGAATGTTGCAATTGATTCACAACATTATTGTGAATATTTGAAAGCGTGATAAGGTCTCAGCAGTCTACGATAAGCCCCATGCGTGCCTTCCTATAATAATATTATTCAATACACGAGGCATAGGTTGTTTTCATATCAACAGGAGCATAGCAAACAGTATCATTAAAGAGGAAACGCACTTTGATTACTCGTAGACCTGCTTGTTTCTTGCCATATCTTGGTACACTGATGTTGCATGAGTTTGTCATGATTCGCTTTAAGTCCGCGCTTATGTTCTAGATGATGTAAATGCATATGTATCCTGACGAGAGCTGGTATAGGAGCGGCCTCACATATCTACTAACATACTGCTAACTGCAGCAGCTGTAGAGACTAATTATTTCATGACGCCTGCACACTGAATCTAATGTCGAATCTATTGTCGATTGTCCTGTTCGAATTATGCATCTTTGAGAGATACAGATTCCCAATCAACCTTTGACAGATTGAATGCAATGATTGTGCTGTGTTTGAAAGAAAGGCGTTCATACCATCTACTTGTCATATATTGGATACCTAGATCAAGGAGACCAACAGGCAATGTGTCACTTCTTTAAAACTTGAGGTCAATATATTGAGTCTGTTTAAGCACTTGGCATCACCCTAGCTCACAGCATGCACCCCTGCGTCACAGAACACAACCAGGGCAATCAATATTATGTACTTCGGCCATGACTATACTTATAGTATTTATTTCGTTTTTGTGGGCATTATAAACGTACCTGATTTTTAAAGAATCAGTGCATCGAGAAAGCTGTTCATGAAGATTAACATCGTAACATATTCTCTAACTACTTTGGTAACAATGCACAGGTGTTTCCACAATTCGATCATTCTTTTATATTATCAAGTAATGCGGGCATTTTATATTGTGAAGGATATAATCCATCCATGCTGTGATGTAGTTTGTCCTGTCGAAGTCGCTGATTTGGTACGTGTCGGTGTATATAAAACGCAAAACCAAAACGGCCTGCTGATACAGGGAGCCACAGTTTAGTGCTTTATTAATTTACTGATCACTTATACTGTGTCCGTGCATTAATGACTCAACGCAGCATCCCCTCATCTCACACAGAAACGTGCAACCTAAGCGAATGATTTCTCAGGGAGAGGGTCAGATGACATCATAGATTGATAGCACCTGTGGTATTGGATGGATGCATTCGATATAAATCACGAGGTTGAAGTATATTGTTCTTAATTGTTATATCTCCAGATACATTACAGTTATACATAATTTGCAACGCATGATTCGATGGGATGGACCTTTGTGATGAAGATGTCTTAACGAGTGTAAGTTATATCATTTTATGTATATCTTATTAGCAATAGTTCGCTTACTGGTCACTGCGCGTCCAGCCAAGGTGCTTTTCTTGTTACATCTAATGACATTTAGCTTTGTATGCATTATCCATAATCGCTCTTTATTCAACATTCTTTCTAGTTGTGGTTTATCCCCAGAAAGCGGTAAGCGTAATATAATGCTCAGTCAATGATTACACTACTTGAAAACATTTATCACTGCCTCCTGCATAACCAAAGAATGTGAGCGGGAAAATAAGTATATTATGTTACTTATTTCACTGCTCAATCAAGTTTTGGGGTGTTCCTTTAGCATTAATTACAATGGTCGACGTCGTTGATGATGTTTACTTATGTTGAAGCATATAACGTATTGCCATGGTTAGGGATGGAGCTGCACATGAATTGGGGAAATTATTAGCGCAGAGCAAGTCATCTGAACGAACTTATTCACTGTCAGGTAATAATTTCTATGTACCGTTAACTTACCAAGATGGGTGCTACGCTGAGAGCGAAGTAGTCACCCAAACTTGACATATCTGAGTGCAGAAGTGGGGAGAATAATACCAATATGTTAGAAAAATATATTCTGTATGGTATACGGACCTTGTTGATAAGCTGTGACTTGAAACGCATTAAACATTGATGAAATGCTCTATACAAAATTAGAAGTATAGAAAGTGGCGCACCGCCACTTATCTTTTCTACACGTTAAATTATGGCTTTTACAGACCTTCACTCGAGATAGAAAGGCGGGTTGGGTCCGACCCCCAACGGACCCGACTCCATCACAATAGTTTGCTGGTAAACTAACGTGACCATAGGCCAATGTGTCTTCGCCGTTGTCAGCTATCCACTGCTTTGATTCAAACGGAGAGAGTGACATCTTGTTAACACGCTAACCATATATACGCCATGTGCAGATACTAGCTTGTCTAGCGAGGCTAGGATGAACGGTGCACTGTCAATGAAGCGCAACTATTTGATTGATAGGGTTATGTACTTCTACATATTGTTTGGGATACAGTTGATCTGCACTTCCACCTATGGGGGTGCCAGCTGCTTGTGCCAGTTCTGGAAGAATATCATGTACTTCCCTTCCGTTCGGCATGTCAACTCACACAGCAGCCTGCCCTATTCCCATGCACACAGACTTTTGCCTCTGGAGCAGTTTCTCAGTGGTATAACCATGCAGGCATCGCTCACAGAAGAACTTGCACTGTTCATGTTTACTCCGATCATGCCGCAAGCGGTTCAGATCTTTGATTCATGTGTAATGAAACGTGCCATCCTTCTCAATCAGCATGAAGTTTATACGTGGAATATCATGCGGCGTATGATAGTGGAAGCACCCTTCCTAGCTAAATACGTTCACGGGTAGGTTAGACACATGCTTCTCAACCTTCCCAAGCTGTGACACTGGTGATGGATACTCTCCTCCAGCAGTGTTAACAGCCTGTGAATATTATACTTAGATGGTTGCTGCAGGTCCTTGGCGTCTGGGACCATAGACCATTTTCACGTTTATGCGCACTCGGTAGCCGTAGGTAGGAGCCAACTTTTAATGGCCGGTATTGGGCAATGTCGATCCACAGAGTTGTGACTGACTACCAGCCGGAACGTGTGTTGGTCCACTTCTCCAACCGCTCTTGGATATTGGCATTGCTCATGTTCAGTATATCGCCAATATCTTCTATGGAGAGAATCACCTCCTGCTTATTACTCAGTACAGGCTCAACATGCTCAGTGCTTTCATTATCGCTGATGTGCTTTATGAGCCTCACCTACAGGGCAAACTAACACTTGATCCTGTTCAGCTTCTTAAGCACATCGGTCAGAACTTTAAGCATCTTTCTACTTACGCCTCTTAAGGTCATCAGAGCATCCCTACCGAGGGGGTGACCCCCAGGAACGTTGATCACCCACCCATGCAGATACTTCTAAACAGCCCCCTTAGTCTTATTGAACTTTAGACATGGTGTTTGAACAGGGGCAGCTTTGCTTCCATGGGTTGCTAGAGCTTGGAAAGCTTTGCTTCGGTGTGGCCTTGCTTCCTTATGTACCTCATGAGGTCCGTAATCGTACACCACGTGGTATGACGACTATTCTCTGGGTTCAACAGAAGCACAGGGGCAGACCACAGGGGTCCTTACCCCACCTCCACTGGAGAACGGTCTATAGGAGAACAGTCTATAAACCATTTGCGGCCCTCATGGCCTATTAAGAGGTCCATAAGTGAGTACCTCAGTCTATAACCATTTTTGCGGCGCTCAGGGCCTATTATGTGGTCTGTAATCGTGTACATCAGGGTCTATTGTGATGTCCGCAATCGTGTACCTCAGGGCCTATTGTGAGGCGTGTAAGCGTGTCCCTGAGGGCCTATTGCAAGGTCCGGTATCGTGTACCTCACCAAGTCTAAGGAAGTATTGAATAGAAGTCATGGGATACCTCCTCAATACACACGTAGAATGGTATTGATAACTTCAATGTAGCCAGTCCAGTTGTTGCACCTGGAGATCAAACCCACAACCAGCGGGTCGAAGGTGGAAACAGTAAACCACTTCACCACAGGGACTGGCTTCCTGCAACCTTTTATTTAAAGGTGTCATACAGAGCGAGAACAACAAGTAGGAAATCACCATTTGCGTAGGTTCTATTTTTAGAAAGATAAGCCTCACATCCACCCTCTGGGCTCAGCTGGGGCAGCACTTACCGTATATTGGTCTGCCTCGTTGTACATTACCGACAGTTTTCTCACAGAGCACTTACCGTAAATTGGTCTGCCTCGTTGTACATTACCGACAGTTTTCTCACAGAGCACTTACCGTAAATTGGTCTGCCTCGTTGTACATTACCGACAGTTTTCTCACAGAGTAGCCTAGCAGTACAATGAGTGTCATTTGTGCTGTCTTTAACAGAACCCTACACTCTCTGCTCGCCTCACGGAGCCTTTATATAAGGCTGTCACGCCTCGGTAAACAAAGATTTTTCCTGGCGTGAGGCATTTCTGTACACCTGTCATGGTGAGTCAGGGTGGTTTGAGTTTTGAGCCACCTCACATCATTGTGTCGTGCAGTATATCGGGGGATTCTTTTTTCTGATGGTAAGCAAGTCTGTGGTGGATTTTGTCAAACCCACAATCCATGCAGACTCCTAGTTTATGTGTTATGCCCTTCTGACAAAGCCTACAAAGAAGATTAACGACTCTTTGTTTCATCTAATATCTGTGTAAACCACAAAACTCATGCGTACAGGGCCTGTTACAAGGGTCTCCTTTCCCCAGCAATATCCTTGTTTGCAAATACCCCAAATCTTGTGTATATAGTCTATATGTTTAACGACTAACTGAGAATACCCTCTGGCGGCCATCAGAGAATCTACCCGAAAGTCAGGTGGCACCACAAGAGTCTACTCCTTTACAAAGCCATGGAGTTGTCCATTCAATAAGGAGTAGAGCACAGGCTCGTCGGGCTTAGTGACAGAGCGTCCAAGCTTGTAGACATTGAGTGACCACACAGGGTCAGTGGCAGGACAACGGCCCTGCTCCAGCTCACCAGGCTGGAAGAGGTAGCAAACGGAGGATACTCTGCAAGGAGTTGATCAATGATGATACCAGGATCCATTTTGGGTATATTTGCCCTTTATCCTGAGGGTTTTGCGTATCCGTCAAAGTGAATTTAGCTTGCGCCATTAGTACTCGTCATGTTGAATGTTAGGTTAACTGAATTATTGCTAATATATATTTAATACAGTCACATGAGATTTGACAACCCAACATATGAAGATGTTGGGACACGAGATGGGAGGACTAGGTACTCACAGAAGCTCCTATCCCAACTAAGGGTGCAATAGAAGGGGACATTGAGATAAATCAGACTATACCACAGGGAGGCCACCGCATTATAGGCGCCGTCAATGCCTTTTACGATGCTTTTGCTGAAAATGGTTACACACCAACCCTCGACCACGATTATAAAACGATTGACCCAGTTAGAGGAGTTGAAAGCTTCCTCAATATTAGTCTGAAACTGCTCTCGGGCGTCAAAGGATGTGTCTGTACCTAGTGTCTCTAAGCGGGCCTGTGCTTGAGCACCAAGAATAGTCCAAACATAGGTTCGAATACTGTTGTTAATCCGTGAGATACCTGGCGCTATAAACCCCTCAGATTTTTCCAGTGTGTAAGTTCTCCAGGCAGTACTTGCACTTGCAGTATCTTGCTTTATGTAATCAACATGTATCGAGCCACCCTGGAAAACGAACCTGTTCGCTGGTTTGGTGAACACATGTCTTCCAGCTTCGTACTAGTTGAGATTCTCGTAAATGAATGATTGGCCGTACTTCATCTGTTTCAGGGTCAGTGAAGTAAATTTGCCCCAGACCTTTGTTACCTCTTTTTATTCTCCAATTGGTATTTTCCGCAACACCGAACTCATGGCAGAAGTACATTCTCTTGTCAAAAGTATTATCGGTGACTGACCATGTAGCGTCATCCGGTAGTGCTACCCTCATTTCCCCAAAGTCTCCAAATGGTGACACCTATAAAGATCTCTTATTGGTTGGACTCCAGAGTTAAGATGGTCCAACGTGGAAACACCACAGCCAGATATTGCGCACCATACAACAATGTTTACCTGGTTCTGTCAGTATTGCATGTGGTTTGGCACTAAGTATTCTTCAAACAGGATGGAGAACTCCACCTCGAACGCTCCTATACTATCCTCCGCATGGAAACCCGTTTGCGCCTTGATGAGTAGATGTGTCAGCTGCTATATGGGACGGGTGCAGTAGGCCGGGTTTGTATGCACCATTCCTATTGATTTTAAAAGCTTGTGTACTCATTTCATAAACCAATATGTATCAAACACCTATTTACAACACCGCAGGCGATGTATGTGTTGGCCTAAGGTCAATCACGTGTACTCTGGGTTGGTGCAACCTTGAATATAATGTGTCTATGCAATGGCAGTCAAACTAAAACCTGGTCTCTGAAATTTCAAACTTCTGCAGGAGATTATTGTAACTATAGGTCTTAGTTTAGAGGTAGATACTGCAGATGAGATTATTTTCCTCACAATTCTTGACAATGGGGCTGTGTTCATTTCAGACGGAATGTTAAAAATGTTGGGTCTTGATGACAGTCAGGGAAGGCGATTAAATCCTGATATACACAGGCAAAGAAGGCATTTCTAGTAGATAAATCTGGTGGTACTATGACCGGAGGCCTAAACATGCAAGGTAACAAAATACTTCGGCTACGGGATCCCACAGCACCAAAGGATGCTGCCAACATACAATATGTTGATCGCCAAAAGAGGAGGCCATCTGAGAACCTACCCGAAAGTCAATAATTACGCTTTGGGCCCCTTTCGATGAAGTAGGAGGACCTAGGGCTGACATGTGGGCATTGGTGGCTCACTCGAAAATGATTATGGCTATACCATGATATCGCGCGGTAGGATATTACGTATAGGGTTGACTGCACCAATTGGCCATTCTGCAAGAGTCGCTCCAAAAATAAATGTAAGTCTTGTGGCGGATAATCAATCACATCTTAACAAAGATTCCAAACGAAAGTTATGCTACCAAAACCTGTTATCAACTTCTGGAGGCCCATATATTCGAATGAGCAATATGGTGTTATATCACTCATAATTGAACTTGATTTATAACATTCCTGTGTTGAAGTTTTAGTAATGGGACTATAAAGACGGCCCTGCTTGGTGGAAATGTCAATAAAAACTAGTTTCTACGGATCTGGACAAAATACGGAGAACATGCATCAACGACCTATGTATCTATTGGGGACTCACAAAAAATGGATAATTGTGGCGTTACAATGACTGGAGACCTTGAAATGAGAGATGGGTTTGCAGCACTAACATCACCAAAGGATTTTACTGATAAAAATGTTAATGACAAACATAGACTGCAAAACAGGGACATGAGACACAAGCTGTGGATGTATCAAGGGGTAATGTCGTTTGTATGGAGCTATATTCCGATGTAGGCTCTGATACTGACAGTTGTATAAATGGAACAAACCAAGCAGTAGAAATTAGTCAATATGTTGACCAGCGGGCTGTTGTAATATATTTGGACCAACCTTTACAGCTGGAACAAAGGCAACCTTATTAACATTTATACAACTACTCCAAACAAAGCAGTGACTTGTTCTGTAGTATCACTCCTAATTGAACTTAACTTGTAGACTTATAGACTCAGTATGAAACAACAACCAACCGTTCCGACGACATCGTTACAACCTGAGCTGCCCCCCCCCCCCCCCACCGATGAGAATACAGGGCACTCCTATCAATTGAATGAGATCAGCCTTAAGAAGCCGCGAGAGAGAGATCAAAACATATTGTGCTATGTACAAGAAATATAAACGTGCAGTTAACTCAGTGGATGCAGTAGACACTGCTTTGGTTACTGTTGGTATGTGTCTTGGCGCAGGTGGTGTAGATGTAATGTAAACAGTAATTGTCATTCCTATTGCCACGGTGTTGGGTGCTACTTGGGCTGCTTGTTGGCTAATTGGAATCGCTGGGAGATTTATAAGTCGTCGACTGACCATTAAGGTAAAAACAAAGATCAGATCCGCATTCTAGCAGAGAGCACCTTGAATACCATTGCTGACATTGTATCGATGGCAATATCTCGGATAATGAGCTTAGCTGAGGTCACAAAATATACCCATATGTAGGGGAAAATCAAGGCAAAAAACGCACTGATCCAATGATGGCAACGACGAAGCATTAGAAGGCTTCAGACAAAAATGAGTGCTCCAGCGGACTATGAATGATATCGACCCACCTCAATACACAGAGTGATTTCATTATGAGGACTTTTACGTGCTACCAACCTATTGAATAAACGAGGGTGTTACGTATAGAATGAACACTGAAGAGCACATTGCTGAGTTTCAAAGTTGTGCAAAAGAGTCAGATATAGATTATCTGAAAGACACGGATGAGAGATGTTGCCAGTGATTTTGAGACTAAGAACGATGACTCTATGTAGCTAAAGGATATCGTGAGAGATATGGAGTCTAAGAACGATAACCCATGGAACAAGTGGAATGCATAGAAGAGCTTGTCAGCGGGTGTGATATGCAGGCCACGAGCTTGTGATGTCTGACGAGGGCGAGATTAGAAAGGAAAAGGGAGTGAAGTAGGTTGTGGCGAAGAAGCACCTATGCCATGCACAGTACATAGGGTCTCTGTCTACACAGAAACAGTTCCATCATGGCATGAACATGCTGCGCAGTAAAGGTCACACGATATATGGTTAGCGTTTGACTCAAAGCAGGGGATAGCTGCAAATGGCATAGACACATTGGCCTAGGGTCACGTTAGTTTACCCGAAAACAAATGTGACGGAGTCGGGCCCGTTTCGAAAAATCCAGTATAAGCAATAATTTAACGTGTAGTATAGATAATTGGCGATGCTATACTACTAAATTTCACTTACCATGCGAATATGTGAGCATGTGTCTGTGCACTGCATCAGTTTTGTTACACAGCAAAAAACAAAAGAGTCATTGTGTACATGGGCTGCTGAGCCAAAATGTACAAAAGTATGACTTCAAAAAATGAGACAAATGAGCACATAGCAAACCAGGTCTTCCCGTGTACTACGGCCACATCACTAGAAGCTATTGGAATGATGAATTAATAATATATCCTTCTAGGCAATCTGTAATGGAACAAAGGTAGCTAATAACCGACACACAATAGCGAATGATGCTAAACAGCTGACATATTGGAATGTTTATTGGATTCGTACGTAACCATCTTGGTGACCATTTAATGAGGCTAGTCTAATTAAAAACCGTTATTAACTGTTAATCACATTCTGGGTTAATCTGCTCTTTGGGAAAGGAAAGGCACTAATAATGGTCGAGGAGGTGATTGGTTTACCGGTGCCAATACGAAATACACGTGACGTTATTCAGTCGACAATTTGGATCTCTGGTAATTAAATAGTAATTATGTCGGACAATTGGGTGCTCGTGTATGTCGCGACGTGCCCAACTTGGGCTGCATAACAGCAACAATGTTGAGCTTGCATGGCGCATCTAAAGCTGCCGCCCTTTGTAGCCTACTCTAATATCAGGATACAAACGCTATCTGATATATTGGATGTGTGTGGTCTCTGAGCAATAGCACGCAAGTGCTGGTGAATTGATCCCCTGGTCCTAGGTTATATATTTTGTGGGCGGTCTAGTGGGTGTCTGCTGGTTTGCTATGTTTCGTCTAGCAGAACTTAAAACCACCTTAGCGATAGGTAAGATATAAACGCTATATGTGTGCAGCAGAACCTGTCTAACAGGACACCTGCGCATAGCGTCCATTTGCAAAAAACCTGTCTGAACGGACAACTGTGTATAGCGTCCATTTTCAAAGAACTGAATTGTGCCATTATTTCTACTGGTGTCAGCTTATTCTTTTCAGCACACAGTAGTCTTTTTACCTTCACATACTATTCATTGTTACTTAGGTGATATGGTTTCGTACTACCCCTGTAAAGGATGGTACATGCGCTCAGACATCGCCTACGATCTGATGTGTGAAGACTTAAGCAGTTTGGCCATCATGTTTGAATGATAATTGGCCGCGGCATGATGAAATGCATAGGTTACTGAGGACCAGAACTCAACATCGAAACCAAAACATACTGCACATAACCACTGCCGTAATGCACAGCTGCTGTTGCTTGGTTACTGCTGCTGATCGAACCGATTGCAAAGTGAGTGGCATCATCAACAAGTCTACGTTCTCACATTAATTCAGTCTGGGCGAAGTTGCCACTCGAATACCAGACCTGCCATTTGAACCAAGCAGGAAACTTCTTAGAATCCAATACGCAACCTAGGCCAATATCTGTTCTCAATCCTAACACAACGCCATATACAAAACAAACAAATCATTGGCCGTATGGCGACATACAGACCATGGCCTGTTTGTTGTATGCTGCTTACGCCACTGTGATGGATGTGCAGCCGCTAGGATAGCATTCATGTAGACGTAAGCAGGTATAATAAGGATTTAAACAGGTATGTAGGTGATTGAAATGACACGTTAAGTCAATGCTCACGCTGTCGAGGATGCAATGTCTATTTGAGCGTCGAAACTGACCCTGTAATATTGGAATATATACATATATATATATATAACGATATATATATATATAAACCGTATATGGGCCGTATATATGACCATATATATGTTCTATATAACGGCGACTGAAATATAATGATATAGTATCTATGCATGGTGTAAAAGCCGTATTGTACCGTCATATGACCACGTATTGTTCTATACTGAACGGCGACTGAAATGCTCAATGATTTAGTTCTCGATATGGTGTTCAAGCGAAAGAAGCGTACGTATATATATATATATATATATATATATATATATATATATATATATATATATATATATATATATATATATATATATATATATACACAGTACGACAATATATCTGATGCACGATAATGTGGAAAAAGTGCCAAGTCAAACGATAGTGTCTATATATTTGTGTAACAAACTAATATATGAGTGTAGCGTACAGCTATACCGCTGTGTAAGAATGTACACGGCTGAATAAATGGATATTGACAGTATAACGTATATCATCATGATATCAACACAATATGATCGTAACTCTGAATATACATTTAATATTTTGTGGCAAGGACTCTTAAGCAGTAGTATTTAGAACTCAGCGTGGGTAACAGTTTGCTGTGAATACCCGGTATGGCAGCTCCCCATAATCCTTAACCAGCACCGCCGCTATTTGACCTCTGGTGTTAACAGAGGGATCACGTAGAGCGCGTGTTCACACCCACTTGGTCAGCATCCGTAGCGCGATACTGTACAGCTGATCTGTATCGGATCAGCTTAGAGCGGCGTCCATTGTCTTACCCCAGCTTTCCCTTCTCATCAGTATAAATACCCACAGGTCACGTGTAAAGTGGTTTGCCTCCCTCTCTGTCAGCTGGTAACGCGTGCGGTGGTTTACGTGAAGGAATGATGCTGTGAGGTAACTGATGCAAGCAAGGTTCACGGAAGTGACGCGTCTGAGAGGCGTAAGTGCGGAGAGGAGTAAGGCTGGTCAACAGGAGCAATGCTTGACAACGGATCGGTCGATGGAAGAGGGTGATATGTACAGAAGAACACAATTCCTCATTTAACGGCATATAATATATAGGGCTCCATGTGAGCCTAATGGCCAGAAGTGAACTATTCAATCGCCACTGATCTTAACACGTAAAACTGTCTTTAAAACTCTTCTCGCAATTCAGTTGTCATAAAAGTAGTATGCCAATTTATAGGTACTCTCCCGTCTTTACTGCTGCATATTGTGAATGATTTTGCGTAAGATTATTGGAGCATTCCACACGAGATATGCATTGAAGAAGCTGTTTTTTTCACAATGGCTTTTGACAAACTGCAATCTCTGGCTCATGTGATGCAGCCATAAAATAACTTCACAATGCCTTTTTTTGTGATTTTGTGCCCAATCAGCTTAGGGTTCACTAGTCGTTGCTTTATACCAGAACAGAACTATAGGGCGAGTTTGTTAATATGTATTCACCAACATCGTCCACCTTTTGTACGACGTTTTCCGGCTGAATTAAGCAGCACCATACATGACGACATTGGTTGCTTGCCGTGACATTTCACATCAGGCCTGTCAGTGCATTCCAGTATAAAGACGTAAGCAGCCGTGTAGAAAAACGGGTGGGTGAAATGACTGGTTTCAGAGTGACATTAATCACTCATCAATACTAGCGGAAGTCTTTAATTTTCCTTTCTTTATGAATAAATGATAAAAAAAATAAATGAACGACGTTTTGATATGTATTCATTGCTGGATAATCCCACTTAGCAGTGAATACACGCAATGAATCACGGAATCACGTCGATTGCTAACTGCATCACAAGCGAAAGTTATCGGTGCATGGTCTGCAATGCAGTGCAGTGCAGATACTATTAAACTATGACCCCTTACAGAGGCCACTTGGATATTATGCGTGGCTGGGTGCATGACGTGATCAATGAACTTCGCTATTGTATAACCAGCAGTTTCAGTACAGACCACAGCCAGGTTCACGAACTGATCTATTAGAGTCAAATATGTTATCATTAAATGTATCCTGTCATTTCAACATTTGTAATTGACTATAAAACTTTGTAAAACCATGCATTCATCATTAGTATTAACACGAGTATATCAACAGCGTGACTCGAACACCTTCTTACTGCAGATACAATCACTGCAGAAAGTGAAATAGGTTTGCTCTGATTATCGGTTACAGACGGACAATGTAAAAGTTTCTTGCTTGTAAATCACAACGCTGAGAAATCTATCCCTTGTCTTAGGACCTGTGTAATCACCATCAAATACAAAACTTACCTGAGCGCTGAAGAGCCGCCCATGGATTTTCTACGTAAGTTCATTGATATCTTTATGGAACGATGTCAACATTGATTATCTGCAGCTTCGCACAAAGGAGAATACCTGGCAGTTGTCATTTTCTTTGATGTCGATTCCTGGGAAATGAACTGGTTGATTTGAATGCAAAGATAACAAAACCAACGTTGCACTGTCTAATTATTTTGGATGATGTCTGGTGACAGTCTCAAAGTTGTGCTATTTTTGGGTCTCCAGAGTTAGATGAATATGCAATGAAGCATACCTGACCTTTCCAAACACTTCAATTACCTGTTGTGTAAATGTCATCTCTTAGTATCCTCCTTAGTACGCTGTGGTTTCCACTCTAGGCCGTAAGTAGAACCACTGGGCACTCTTCATACAACCTAAAGCACCTGCCTGGCAGTCGATACGCTGACGGCGTGCCGTTGAGGAGAATTAATAATCTGCAGATAGCATGGGTGAGTTATATACGCAGCAGTACTTGAGGGGGCGACGACATTTTACAGATATAGTCGTGTGTTCTATGTTAAGTCGACATCCATTGATCTGGATACTTTCCTGTGGACGACTTGTCCGATGTTTGACCAACAAGATAAATACTACACTAAAACAAATCTGTTTCATGCATATTCTTATATATCATATGTGTTATATTAAATGAACGATGCAGAAAAATGATAAACGTATACTACAGAATCACACGGTACCAGTCTAGTAGTAAAATTTGTAGCACCAACAAGAAACTACGTTCAACTACGCGAGAGCTGCGAGACCATTGACAATTACACTGATGCACGCTACGTAGCGGCTTCCTCTCATCTCTGGCTGGATAAAACTGGTGACTTCAACCTGTTAAATGAAAACCTCGTGACTCCTATTGGAGCAAGGGATATGCGTCCACATATATTCACACATAAATATCCATATATAGATGCACGGGGCACAAACAAACTCCAACACATTGGCAGTTGTTTATCATAAATCAATATTTACATCTCAGTTCATTATCATCATCATAAAATTTATGTTCAGGGATTTCGGTCTGGAAATCTCTACAGATTCATCATGAAAAACAGCAGCATTGATGGGTCTTCAATTTACTGAGGCGCGCCACTTTTAATTAATATTCCACGAGGGTCAGATATGCTAAATCGCCTGTATGTATAATAATGGTTGCACGAATGCCCACAACCTTGATATGCGTGCATACCTGCTCTAATTCCGTTACCATAACTTATTGCGTATGAAGCGTACCAGTAATTAAGGTTGAAGCGTATGCGACATGGATAAAAGTGTTATTTGATGCTATGTAGAATGGACTTGGCTATTAGTCATAAAAGCTCGCCCCTGCTGGACTTCGTTCACGCGTTCAATATTTACCTGGCAAATGCTTCACGATTATCCAGGTGTGAATCTCATCACCGGCGCTGATGGGGTAGCCCTTTAACACGTTTCTTGTGATCATTGCTAACAACGAAGATATCAGGAGCTTGAGGTACAATATGTGTGAAGGTAAAAATACGGAAGTGGTCGGGCTGATGTGTAGTGTGTGGTGCTAGATATTCCAGTCCACCTTTATGTTCTCAGCACTAAGATAGCAGCACGCCTTGATCTGTAACACTTCTTTGGTTAAGGTCATGTTTACAGCCATTTGCGAATTGATTTGTCTACTGTTAAAAGAATGGCTATTGTGAAGTGCCGTCAAAGAAGATGGAACATATTCTGCAATTTGGTAAGAGAGAATGAGATCTCGTGGGTTTAGAGTTGCTAAGAGTATCAAGTGTATATTTGTGGTGTACAACCTTGTATTGGGTAGGCATTTGCATTATTGCTACAAGTTGCATTCCCATTTACGCTTAAATCCTACCGATTCCTGGTCTGTCACAGCCTACGTCATCCCTGTCATGTGTATGTATGGGTGCCTCTTCACATTTGACACTTTGCATCATCGGGCGACGTAAAACTGATTTATGGTACATTTTATCAGTTTCCATAATTTCATGACAAATCATTTCATATATTCGTGCACTATGATTGCAAAGGGTCGTCAGCCATTTGCTCGCAGCTGGACAATGTAAGTCTCGGTATTTTGGTTTCAAATCATAGAAGTAATACTAAATCGACATGTTGCTTTTGTGAAGGATTGCTACAAGCCATGTCCCAAAGCGCTATCCAGCCTCATTAAGAATGGCTTACACTGTGAGCACCAACGCCTCAAGGCATTCGTTCAGCTGTTCGTCACAGGAACGACAATACTATGCATTTTGTCACGGTCGTGTACTGCTTTAGATAAGTGCTTATTGGGCACTGCGGTTTGGGTAAGTATCAAAACAGACCCAACCTATATTGTTGATTTTACAGGAGCATACCTCGCAACCATTAACATTTCAACATAAGCATGCCAGTCTTTAGGACGTGACAGGCGGTATGTGGTACCGTCTAATCTATATACAGCACTTCAATAAATGATGACGTCGGGCAGATATCAGGTAAAGATAATTACTGGCATACAACATGATTCACCTCGGCAATAGCTGGCAAATTATTGGTTATAGATAGTTGATTGAGGTGGAGATATATAATCTGGGTGGAGGGAGGCGGTCACAACTACCAAGTGTCTTGATGAATCCTAACATAGATGGTTTCGTTAAGCACAGGATTCAAATAATCAGTACAACAAAGTCTCAAAGATTCCAAACCTCGGGTGCCCTTCAACGTGAGTGACTTGGCTATCCAGCTGAAGCTGTATAGACATATAACCACGTGTGCATATGACCAGTTGTGTGTTCAAGTCTTCAATCAGCATGACCGCAACAACGCTAAAATACACGCCTTTTGTCCTGTCGATTGCTAGTCTGTAACATTCCTAGTGATCCTAATGTTCGCTCATACGTTGTCCGGTTGTCATCTGCATTGTGTCATCTGTCACCGTGCAGCATAAAAACATTTTGTCAATACAAACATCATTGCCGCCGCAGGCTGGGTGAGCTGTGTCTGATCCTGTTAGAAAAGCAAAGTTAAGTCACCCCCTGGTACAGATTGATTCCTGTTGGACCGGAGGTGAAAGCTCTCTGCCTGGCTGGAAAAACAAAACGAGTATCTCTCTGCTGTTTGACAAGCATAAAGACAATATAGAAAAAAATCATCTTGTTGGAACCCAGTAACATCATACAATAGTGACTGAACAATTAATTCATTTAAATGAAGCAGGCGAAATAGAATGAGAGGAAGTGAGAGAGAGAGAGTGAGAGAGAGAATGTAAGAGAGGTGTTTAGGCTTTCACAGACAGGTTGTTAAAGCGTAATGAGTGTACTTAATGATTAGCTAGGCATTTGTGAACCTTACACTCCCACTCTGCGCTGGCGTTTGCAATTCATGACTACTAACAGAATGCCTCGTTCAAAGGAGCAATCACTAAAATAGCGCTTTGTCTTTATATATTGTCTTTTGCAGTTTTATGTAGTGAGTCATCGCCATTGTATCAACAGGTATTGTAAGAATGCCTCACTCTCCACGGCAAGCTATTAATAGTAAAACGGCTAATCTGACAACAGAGAAAATTCGGATAATTCAGCCATAAACGAGGCGACAGATGTATACGTCTTAGTCATTTAAAACCCACCTGAAGGAATGGGCCATCAAATATATGAGCTTGTACAAATCAGTGCAATCAGCGACCGAATATATGATGATTTGGACCATCTTAGCGACCTAAATTGCGAAAGTTGTATTGGGTATGATTCGTTTCTAAGCATTATCACCTTCAATCAAACATTGTTTGGTTGTGAGGAAACATTGCACTAGGAATCCGTCTAGTTGATAGATACACTTATTATTGGTTCCAAATTGACTGATTATATCCTGTATATTTCACAATATTTCTCAATCATTCAAGAAGTATCAAGGCATCTACTTCTGTCTCTCTGTTTCAGGTATATGCGATAATATTTGGGGTTCGGTCTAAGTAACAGTACAATATGTATTGAATCTAATTTTCACGCCATTTGTTTATAGATTCGTGCTATCGTGGTGTAGGTAAATACAAGGAGCAGCTTACTCAATACCTCTCCAATTTACACAAATCAATTCAATGACCCCAGTCAGAGGTCAGGTTGTGGTGTACATGCTCTTTGAGTGTTGTCATATCACAAATAAGGTTCACATTGAATGCATGATTATATTGTGCCATTACAGCGTGATAACTAATCATATTTTAATAATAGCATCGCAATAAAACAAAGCTGACATATGATGTTAAATAAATCGACATGAAGTGTAGGGTTCCTGTATTCAAAGCATACCACATTCATATGGGAAAAGGTCTCCTAAATTGAATCATCCCTCATCGGACTGCTGTATTTGGAAAAAGTTCTGAAGACCATTTCACACGTTGAAATCAGTAGAACGCCAATTATAACAATGAGAACGATGGCTTTAGCGAGCTCCATCTCATTGATACTCAGCTTGGTGGCATTATCTGTCACGGCAAGGGTTATATTGCCTGTAGACGCGTTATCACTCGTTGCGCTGTCGGGTCTGGTCACGTTGAATGCATTGTATTCCATATCAAGGGCTAGACTCACCGAGCAATTAAATGTCAAATTTCCATCCATTCTGTCAACATAAAGCCCGACAAATAATGTCGCATTAACGGAGGGACATATCTGCCCCTTCGGTCACCATGCACGGAATCCCAAACCATGATTTATACCTAGTGTTGCTTATAACTGTTGCCAAGAAAATGAAAATGACAATTAGAATAAGAAGGTAACAATATGAACGAACATCCTAGATTGGATTTAATGCACACTCATTTATTAACTGAATACAACGGCATTTGGAACCCTTATTAATAGTTGATAGAACGCAGATAATTAAAGGTGCCTTTCCAAAACACATCATTACAATGCAGTTAAGAAAATAACTCCCATTAACTAATCAACGATTAGAAAAATATCAAAATCTCGACACTTGTGGCCGAACCCGGCTGTTCTTATGACCTTTGTTATTGTAACCCAAATCCGAAGCTAAAAAGGGGAAGAGCGATAATACCAGACAATATTGGAGTTGATAATGAGTAATTACTGGTACAGGTAGCAACTCATTAGAATATTTGTGCAAAATTCCCAGGCTGTTTTCAATACACCTATATTGATTAACTGTCGTTGCTGTGATGTCCCCAATGATGTAGAAGGATTGCAATCGAGTTATTTAACAACACGACAAAAACGGAAGCCAAGCAATCTAATTGCACCAAACGTCAAACAATCTTTAACTGAGTTATGGTTTCAGCATTCAAATGAAAAATATATCTTAATACTTCCATGGAGCAGAAAGCCTAGTACACACAGACGACTTGCCCAATGAGATGTCTAATGTCACTTATTGGAGTTGTCTCAGGTGAGGGTTTCAGATTCTCAACTTACGGCGTCAGTAAAGCTTCGTGTATATGACATTTCACATGCTAACGTATTGATTTCGTAGGTGATATCCGTAATACAGCACTGTCTGTCCCTGTGTATATCAGTTCCACAAAACACTTAACTGACGCAGGACGTCTTGCGTTATGCAATCTGCCCCATCCAACAGTTCACTGCAAAATCTTCGGTGTGCTAGAGAACTGTAAGCGGAGTGCTTCAACACCAACCTCCGTTGGACACCTGTAAAGTGATTGGCTGCCGGATATGTATGCAACAAGATATGCTTTGGATAACACCCGCGAAAGCTGCTGTTCGGAGAGAGGTGCTGGAAGGCATAGAGCGCCGGTGGGTGTATCACAGACTGTTGTCTTGGCCTGTCTATTATCAGCCCTCTCCCAACCCCCGCATTAGCCAACTTTTCTCCGCTACATCACTGCGCTGACTCAGTATGGTGGTCTTTTTCTCACAAGATTATCATAGTAATTAAACGTTCATTGAAATATAGGCTACCATTCAATACTTACACGTGATAAGTTATATAAATAGAGCAAAGCCCGAGTTTGGCCCGCTTAAAACGTACCAACACATCCCGTTCCACCTAACAAGACAACTCGACGTCAACTATATACAACTTGGATTCCTCTTGTGTAACATGATATCATGGAATGGCATGCCGAAATATTGATACCTCATTATTCATTCAGTTAATTAACATCGACATAAATATCAGTGAAAGGATTGCTTCATCCTAAATATCGTAGTGTACAGTGAATGGTCATTGGTAATATTGATAATTTCTACGAAATTACCAGATTCATATTGAATAGGATGACGAGTTGAGCATAACACTCCTTCAACATGGTAAGCATTTTGAGTGCTGATTCATGCGGTTTACAACACACACTCCTACCAGCATACACCACAGCAACAATCAGTCGCTAGCGCTGCCACATATATTAAACATCTTATTTCTAGATATGGGACAGCTGGCCAGTCAAGTTAACTGATAGCCTAGTTGACTGACCAATCATTGATGACATCAGGGCATCATTGAGTCATCTCATACTGCTAGGTTGACTTTGACTCTGCCAAATAAAACGTCATTTGCTATAATTTTGCTAATTAGAAGAGAAAATTGCGGCCTTTAGAGCTCATCACTTTACTTGTTCAATGATATGTGAACACGTTAAATGCAGGAATGCATAGGGGTCACGATAAAGATCGGCCTCATCTTACGCCTTTCGCCACCACTTCCCGATCGGTCTACTAAAACACCAGACTCACCGCATATCTACACAGGGACGTGGGAACTAGTCAGCTGGCGCTCATAAGCTTTGGTTTACTGGACCGAGTTTCATTCATCTGCTTACTTTCACTTGCAACACATCACATCATACGTCTCACAGAGCCAGTGATTAGTCTGGCTGTACATAAACACATTGTTCTTGAAACTGTGCAGCACATGTGATCTGAAAGTGTTAGTTGCATTGGTGGATATAATTCCAGGCCGTCAGTCAGCAGATAATTGTGATGTAATATTTAGCAAGGAAAACTTGATTCTGGTGGTATCGAAAACAACAAAAAGGTCTGCTTGTTTTTAATCATAGTGAGTGACACCATCTGATTACCACCTTTGATCTCCTACACAAAACCAACTACACTCTACTACACAAAACCACCTACAATATCCTACACAAAACCACATACACTCTACTTCATAAAACCCCCTACACTCTCTGTCAAAAACCACCCACACCCTCCTACACAAAACCACATTCACTCTCTTACACAAAAAGACCTACACTCCCCAACACATAACCTACTACACTCTCTTACACAAACCACCCACACTCTCCTACACAAAACCACCTACACTAAAACCACCTACACTAAACCACCTACACAAAACCACCTACACTCTCGGACATTACAAACGTTTATATTAACCAATTATTTGTAGATACCATTGTTTGTAAAATACATACACAACAAAATTGCAACGCGTTTCAAGGATCGGTTTCTTGAAGGCGCATTCGATCGTCGTGTGTTGATAACGGATGTGATATTGTGTGGTGGGTCACAATACAGTGTCCACCATTGTTGTTGTGAAATTAAAGCTTTTTGGCCAAGTTTGACATGGTCAGTCTGTCCTTTATGTGTCAAAGGTACCGGGCATTCGGCCAATACTCAACTTTGGTTGGGCCAATTTCTCAGGTTCAAGCACCACCATATGTAAGCTTATGTATGCGCTCAGTGAAAATTAGGTGGCCAAAACATCGCCTATGGGGGTGATAAGTGATGGAAAGATGGCCAAAACTTGTTCGATGGGAGCTTTTAATGCACCGAGCGATAGTAATGCTGGCAAAGCATGGATTCTGTGATAAATACGTAGATTCTCATGACATAAAGCACGTTGTCTGTATCATATCATACCAGCTCACAGAATGCGTGAGTTACGATTTTCCCATATAACAGAAGATGGTTGGCGGTAAAGTACAGCCTTTCTTCTCTCCATCAAGTTATGCAGTATTAACGTACTTAAATGCATCATGAGGCTCTGATGATAAACCATCACTTAAGATAACTGAACCACAATGTAGGCAGCCGTTAATTGGAGCTTGTTAGATACTGTCTGAATTCTTGAGGTCCGCCTCCTGGCCTGCAAGAAAGTCCGTGCCTTGCAAGGAGGCGTTGCAATGATAATATAACATAATTCCAAAGAAATAAACAAAAGAATCTGCTGCTTACCTTCTCCTCATATAAATGCGGAAAATGTGCTTGAAATGAAGCATTTCTACATGTTAGTTTGTGCTTACATCTGCAATTTAATTCTCTCATGACAAATTGACCAAGAGCATTTAATATTTGTTTACACACAGCATTACACATATGACTTGCCCTGTGAATCCGTGTTGTAATGGTGTGCTGATTTACATTGTTGAATCCAAGCAGTTTGTACTGTAGAATCCACCATATTATTTCGACCGATACAACATATACGTCTAACGGTTCCAAAATGCGTACATTGATTACTTAAAATCGCAATAAGGGACTACATTATATATAAAGTATGTTACAGCCACCTGGGAACAAATTACAATTAGAACACTGCATTGTCTATGCAAGCCATTCTACTGTTATTTCAGACAGCATTTGTACTTCACATTGGTTAACATTTATCATATATTGTGCAAGTATTGCATAAAAACCCTGAAGAATGAGCAATACAGAGATGTTTCAACAAGTTTTGTCAAATACAGGGGACACCAATTAATATGCTTACATTTTTGTGAAATACTATTCGACTTCAACAGTAATATTTCATTTAGGCCTTTTTACCTATTGTGCAGGCACGTGCAATGCTGGAGGTAAATTGGGTTTTGTTTCTGACGGCTAAATGAAGATGTAATATGTATAGCTGATCGTTCCTCTTCATTACATGTCTTTGACGTGATCGATTTGACCGGAGGATGGTGTCTAGATGGTGCCTGGAAGGTGCCCAATAGTTTTGCCAACTGCTTCTATCAGGAACCAAAGAAATCGCGATCAATTTTCATTATTATGGTCAGGTAATTAACTTTTTACAAAGGTCAGATATGATTTATTGCCCATTATCCCTGTCGCTTGCGGCGAGAGTGGAATATGGCTCACCGTTTCTGAAGCAAGCAATGAGTAATTGGCTTTTACTAATGTCAGATGTACTCAATGGCCAACACGTCGATATGTGTGGTCATCAGTAGAAGGCAATTCCATAGTTGCTTCACTCAAATCAATCAATCAATTCGTGCGGAAGGATCATTTGGATGATGATTGATCACCTAAGATGAGAACCTGGCGTCAGCCTACCTTGCCCGTATCTCACTAGATTGCATTGACCTATCAACCTTATTTTGACAATGAGAAGCATCCTTCCGTTGATGGCATGTCCGCAAACACTTGTCATTGTTCACATAGAATGCCATCAACGTATTCCAAATTAATCTATCAGTTACTGAATTTACATTTTAATTGGTACCTTCATGTTAAGGTTAGTCAAGTATATCCATGAAATGATTATTTGGATGAGAAATGAGAACAAAGTGACCGGGTTGCTAGATTGGCTATTAACATTAACGTCCACCTGACTCTGTTAGCTGGCAGTGATTTGTTATATATTTGTGACGCATGGCTTGGTTTAGGTGGAAGAAAACTATTACAAAAGGGATATCCAAATGCAACCTTAGTCTTCGCTTGTTTAACTAAAGGCCGTACGTTGGATATTAAAAGGCCGAGCTGTTTCAAGACCAAATGACTTTGAGGTACATATCGATGCCAGATATGAGCCTCACTAGGAACTGGACACATACCGGGAGGCATGGGTACGATCCTGAAAAGGGTCAGTTTAAACGGAGTCGCAAATGGGATGAATTTGGATTTAACTCTGGTTGCGTACTGCAGGTGTGCTTGTTGTAATGTACGATGATGCATTTTGTTAACGCACCCACAATAAGTAGTAGGCATCCTTTTACGGAAATGTTTACTATGCGATTTCAATTAATCTGCAACCAACATCGATTCAACGTAAGTACCCAAGTCCCCTTGATTTATGTAACCAGTATGTGGCATGCAGTCGGTAGAAACGCCTAGTCTTTATACCACACCACACGATGAATGATGAGATCTGGCTGAAATCAGGTCTCAACAACATGATCTAGGAAATTGCTGGCATATAGCAGACACGTACTACCTGTTCATGTAAATATATAGTCGTGTAAAAATGCATCGCTAATTTCAGTCTGACAATAATTCTGCGTTGGTTTATTGTCAACTAGCTGTGCGAACGGACATTTAGATCATACTGTTGTAGTCGGTATGCGCAGGTAAGGCTGCCCTTATATGGTTTGTGAATACTTGTTCCTACAGGTTGATACGCATCTTTGTACAAAACTAAAACCCAAAAGACAATTCACACATGTGGAAACCAACAACATGAAACTACCACACCTATGTCAAGCTAAATGTTCTCTACATTCCTACAGATTACTGGCCTTTGATTGATAGCCTACTAAGCGTCTGACGGCAGTAGTATGCAGCACTACTATGTGAAATTGGCCGATGGGCAATCTTATCATTATGATTGCAGTAAATGCTTCTGCCAAAAGAAGCTGACCTAAAATGTTTCTCCTGCTCCTCAACGGTACAGTGGTTACACTTCTTGCAATTTTCAAAGGAATGCTGTTTAACTTGTGCTACCCCGGAATATATAATTCATAATAACAGCGCCCATTCCTTCAAATGAGCACTATTTATGGCTTTGCTCTTCAGAATAAGAGATGTTGGGCTATCTTTCGCACCCAAACCAGATGCATAAAGCAGTGACATGTTATTCCAATCTAGGACATAACATGTAAGGCAAGCAAGACTACGCTGGTTAAATTGTGTGAACGATAAGAGACATTAAGCTGATAACACCTACAAAGGTAACACTTTTGAAATATCTCAGATTTATCGTATTCTGCGTTAATATTTACCGTTATTCCTTACCAAAGTCTGTTATCATCAACAACGAAAGAAAAGAAACCCCAAAGCACATATACTTAAAAGTTATTAAATATCCCAAGCCATACAGGTGGTGCTGGCCAGTTCTTTTCTGCCAGCTAGCTCAGTATGAGCTCGCGTATAACAGGTATTGGGGTTTTTATTTGATAGATGCATTGTAAGGAGCACCGATAATTGTTCGCTTGAGACCTGCAAAGCATACCAAGGTTATGTAAGAAGCCATCAGTTTAAAATGTACAATTATCAGCAGCTTAACTGAAATCATTATATAAATGAAATACTTTCAAAAAACACGGCGATAAAGCTCACTAAAATGGGAGAGCTCGCGTATCTGCCGTCTTCATACGAGGTAAATGGACAGCTATGGAAACACTGGGAACATGCTGTACATACCGTTCTCCGTTTAGACCGGTTGTACTGTAGAGAGATATAGCAATAACAAGACCTAGTGCAGGAAGTTGCCGTGATAGCTTTCAGTCACGTGACTGCCTGTAGGCCACTCACTATCACGATAGTAGAGAGAGGTGATGTGTCTAGCGGCACTTCAGATTCCCATTGTTAAGTGATGAGCCAGGAACGATGAAGCGTCAATGGTCATACACACGGGCGTTGTAAATCAGCTCATACAGGTCACGTCTCGCTGTGATATCTTCAGTAATAAGCGCACTCTGTATGATAGTGACATCAAAGACCAGCAGAAGATCAACAGGTGGTAGTTTACTGAAAATTACTCAGGCGCCACAGATAGAAAATTTGCTTTAAACAGCTCGCTGTAATTCTGTAGGAGAAACTAGTGGACTCTCGTAATAGCCGCACACAAGCAACGTTTCTATGGGTTTTGTCTCATCCCTTTTCCAGCTTATTGTGTATAAAGAATACAAACATATCCGGCTTCCACAATGTCATGTCAGCAAATTAATCATATACAAGGAATCAGCTGATGTACGTCGACGTTTGCACGTGTGGTTTGTTGACTCACGGGATGATAGGCAGTATTCGGCGGTTAATCATAAAAGAACTAACAACTAGACTCACTTCACCACAGCAAACGTATACCTGACAAATGCGTCATGATTCTCAAGGTGTGCTTCTCATCACCAGCGTTGATGGGGTTGTCCTTCAACACATGTCTTGTGATCATCGCTAACACATCAATAGGATGTCAGGCAACTTAGATACAATATGTGTGTAGGTAAACAGACTGAAGTGGACGGATTGGTGTGTGGTGCTAGATATTCCAGTCCACCTTTATCTCGTGTAAACCAGCACTAAGATAGCAGCACACCTTGACCTGGCGGCGGACGTCGTGTTTACAGCCACTTGCAGCGCTGAAGTCTACCATTCAAGTCGATGGGGTAACCGTTAATAAATTCTGTTAAGAAGATATTATCTGTAATTTGTAAAGGGAAAAATAACATGAAGAGATTCTAGGATAGCTATAAATATCGGGTGTATCTAGGGAAATGATGGTCCAAATGAGCAGCCTCTTGGGGACCGCTTTAAAATAATGTCGCATATTGATCAGAATAGCATTAACAAAACCACAAACTATGTAAAGATGGATCGGGCAATATTGCCGACAAAGCAACTCTATCTTTATGATGTAAAAAGAATAATGCGTTTGCAGTATATGGGCTCCAAACTATAACTTGAAAGCAATGTTTGTTGAATATTGACAGCGTACGCTTGTTACATTATGTACGTATTGTTGTCACCAAGCGACTTCCATTACACGCTATAATCCTACCGATACCTGGGCTGCAGCAGTCTACATGGCCGCCGTCATGCCTACGTACAGTCGATTGTCATCAGCCTCATCTCACCTGCCAACTTTCAACATTCCGCCATCATTCATAATGTTTATTTTCTCCATGATTTATTGCCCATTATCCCTGTCGCTTGCGGCGAGAGTGGAATATGGCTCACCGTTTCTGAAGCAAGCAATGAGTAATTGGCTTTTACTAATGTCAGATGTACTCAATGGCCAACACGTCGATATGTGTGGTCATCAGTAGAAGGCAATTCCATAGTTGCTTCACTCAAATCAATCAATTAATTCGTGCGGAAGGATTATTTGGATGATGATTGATCACCTAAGATGAGAACCTGGCGTCAGCCTACCTTGCCCGTATCTCAATAGATTGCATTGACCTATCAACCTTATTTTGACAATGAGAAGCATCCTTCCGTTGATGGCATGTCCGCAAACACTTGTCATTGTTCACATAGAATGCCATCAACGTATTCCAAATTAATCTATCAGTTACTGAATTTACATTTTAATTGGTACCTTCATGTTAAGGTTAGTCAAGTATATCCATGAAATGATTATTTGGATGAGAAATGAGAACAAAGTGACCGGGTTGCTAGATTGGCTATTAACATTAACGTCCACCTGACTCTGTTAGCTGGCAGTGATTTGTTATATATTTGTGACGCATGGCTTGGTTTAGGTGGAAGAAAACTATTACAAAAGGGATATCCAAATGCAACCTTAGTCTTCGCTTGTTTAACTAAAGGCCGTACGTTGGATATTAAAAGGCCGAGCTGTTTCAAGACCAAATGACTTTGAGGTACATATCGATGCCAGATATGAGCCTCACTAGGAACTGGACACATACCGGGAGGCATGGGTACGATCCTGAAAAGGGTCAGTTTTAAACGGAGTCGCAAATGGGATGAATTGGATTTAACTCTGGTTGCGTACTGCAGGTGTGCTTGTTGTAATGTACGATGATGCATTTTGTTTAACGCACCCACAATAAGTAGTAGGCATCCTTTTACGGAAATGTTTACTATGCGATTTCAATTAATCTGCAACCAACATCGATTCAACGTAAGTACCCAAGTCCCCTTGATTTATGTAACCAGTATGTGGCATGCAGTCGGTAGAAACGCCTAGTCTTTATACCACACCACACGATGAATGATGAGATCTGGCTGAAATCAGGTCTCAACAACATGATCTAGGAAATTGCTGGCATATAGCAGACACGTACTACCTGTTCATGTAAATATATAGTCGTGTAAAAATGCATCGCTAATTTCAGTCTGACAATATAATTCTGCGTTGGTTTATTGTCAACTAGCTGTGCGAACGGACATTTAGATCATACTGTTGTAGTCGGTATGCGCAGGTAAGGCTGCCCTTATATGGTTTGTGAATACTTGTTCCTACAGGTTGATACGCATCTTTGTACAAAACTAAAACCCAAAAGACAATTCACACATGTGGAAACCAACAACATGAAACTACCACACCTATGTCAAGCTAAATGTTCTCTACATTCCTACAGATTACTGGCCTTTGATTGATAGCCTACTAAGCGTCTGACGGCAGTAGTATGCAGCACTACTATGTGAAATTGGCCGATGGGCAATCTTATCATTATGATTGCAGTAAATGCTTCTGCCAAAAGAAGCTGACCTAAAATGTTTCTCCTGCTCCTCAACGGTACAGTGGTTACACTTCTTGCAATTTTCAAAGGAATGCTGTTTAACTTGTGCTACCCCGGAATATATAATTCATAATAACAGCGCCCATTCCTTCAAATGAGCACTATTTATGGCTTTGCTCTTCAGAATAAGAGATGTTGGGCTATCTTTCGCACCCAAACCAGATGCATAAAGCAGTGACATGATATTCCAATCTAGGACATAACATGTAAGGCAAGCAAGACTACGCTGGTTAAATTGTGTGAACGATAAGAGACATTAAGCTGATAACACCTACAAAGGTAACACTTTTGAAATATCTCAGATTTATCGTATTCTGCGTTAATATTTACCGTTATTCCTTACCAAAGTCTGTTATCATCAACAACGAAAGAAAAGAAACCGAAAGCACATATACTTAAAAGTTATTCAATATCCCAAGCCATACAGGTGGTGCTGGCCAGTTCTTTTCTGCCAGCTAGCTCAGTATGAGCTCGCGTATAACAGGTATTGGGGTTTTTATTTGATAGATGCATTGTAAGGAGCACCGATAATTGTTCGCTTGAGACCTGCAAAGCATACCTAGGTTATGTAAGAAGCCATCAGTTTAAAATGTACAATTATCAGCAGCTTAACTGAAATCATTATATAAATGGAATACTTTCAAAGTACACAGCTATAAAACTCACTAAAATGTGGAAGAGCTCATGTATCTGCCGTCTTCATACGAGGTAAATGGACAGCTATGGAAACACTGGGAACATGCTGTATATACCGTTCTCCGTTTAGACCGGTTGTACTGTAGAGAGATATAGCAATAACTAGACCTAGTGCAGGAAGTTGCCGTGATAGCTTCCAGTCACGTGACTGCCTCAGGACAGCCGATCACTGCCTTCCCCTTGTCCAGGTTACCATGGCTGTAGGCCACTCACTATCATGATAGTAGAGAGAGGTGATGTGTCTAGCGGCACTTCAGATTCCCATTGTTAAGTGATGAGACAGGAACGATGAAGCGTCAATGGTCATACACACGAACGTTGTAAATCAGCTCATACAGGTCACGTCTCGCTGTGATATCTTCAGTAATAAGCGCACTCTGTATGATAGTGACATCAAAGACCAGCAGAAGATCAACAGGTGGTAGTTTACTGAAAATTACTCAGGCGCCACAGATAGAAAATTTGCTTTAAACAGCTAAGCAGCTCGAAACTGTGGACTCTCGTATAGCCGCACACAACAACGTTTCTATGGGTTTTGTCTCATCCCTTTTCCAATGTCACATATCCGGTCCACAATGTCATTAATTAATCATATTCAAGGAATCAGCTGATGTACGTCGACGTGTGCACGTTTCTATATGACTCACGGGATGATAGGCAGTATTCGGCGGTTAATCATAAAAGAAACAACAACTAGACTCACTTCACCACAGCAAACGTATACCTGACAAATGCGTCATGATTCTCAAGGTGTGCTTCTCATCACCAGCGTTGATGGGGTTGTCCTTCAACACATGTCTTGTGATCATCGCTAACACATCGATAGGATGTCAGGCACCTTAGATACAATATGTGTGTAGGTAAACAGACTGAAGTGGACGGATTGGTGTGTGGTGCTAGATATTCCAGTCCACCTTTATCTCGTGTAAACCAGCACTAAGATAGCAGCACACCTTCACCTGGCGGCGGACGTCGTGTTTACAGCCACTTGCAGCGCTGAAGTCTACCATTCAAGTCGAAATTTTATGTCCATCGTTGATGGGGTAACCGTTAATAAATTCTGTTAAGAAGATATTATCTGTAATTTGTAAAGGGAAAAAAATAACATGAAGAGATTCTAGGATAGCTATAAATATCGGGTGTATCTAGGAAATGATGGTCCAAATGAGCAGCCTCTTGGGGACCGCTTTAAAATAATGTCGCATATTGATCAGAATAGCATTAACAAAACCATAAACTATGTAAAGATGGATCGGGCAATATTGCCGACAAAGCAACTCTATCTTTATATGATGTAAAAAGAATAATGCGTTTGCAGTATATGGGCTCCAAACTATAACTTGAAAGCAATGTTTGTTAAATATTGACAGCGTACGCTTGTTACATTATGTACGTATTGTTGTCACCAAGCGACTTCCATTACACGCTATAATCCTACCGATACCTGGGCTGCAGCAGTCTACATGGCCGCCGTCATGCCTACGTACAGTCGATTGTCATCAGCCTCATCTCACCTGCCACCTTTCAACATTCCGCCATCATTCATCATGTTTATTTTCTCCATCATACGGGACGCTTTACTAATTCGGATAGCATTAATTCATGGTTCGTGTCTGTTGGACTAGGTGCATCGTTATCAATGATTGGCTCGACATCGTCCACAGCTTCGTCGTCAACCGGATTACAACCAACATAACAGCGATCAAAGGATCAAAAACATCGTCGAACCCGAGACGACCTCCCATGACAGCGACTGATCAAGCTAGCTATGTATGTAGATATATAACCACGTGCGCTTATAGCCTCGCGGTGTGCTGAAGTCTGCAAGCAGCATTACCGCCGCCGAGCTATAGGCAAGTGGTGCCTGATCCTGTTAGAAAAGGCACAGGTATACATTCCCCGATACGGAGTGATTCCTGTTGGTAAGGTGGCAGATATGGAGATAGCTGTCGACGAGACCAAGCCCAGTACACCCAGTGGGGAGTATGTGGTTACAGATGCTGATGGGGGCCAAGGACAACCTACCCCCGCGTTATCAGATAGGGTTTCCTGTTGATGTGAAAACCAAAATGTCCGTGGTATGTTTATCAACAATACTGAGCGAGTATTATCGACGTCATAGCAGGTGTGGAGGCGATGGGTGTGTGGCCGAGATTGAGGAGACACAGACAGCTATATAAATGCATGCAGGGATGCCCCACTGGTGTGATAGATTCCACAAAAGAATACATATCGGAATGGACAAGTTATCCGCAAATCATAAAAAAACATGTTCGTTATCGATGCAGTCGTCTCATAAAGAGTAAAAGTACACAGTGTTGTCCATATGAATAAGCGTACTTTAAGACAGCCAAAACGCACCTTTGCACCACATATAGAATTTAGCAATTAAATTACTATGGCAAGGTCATCTAATGGCAAGTAGCAACAAGATTACTGCCCACACGTCAGCCATACTATCAGATTATATTTTGCCAGAATTGGGGATGCAATCGCTCTGAAAAAAAGCTGTTTATCACTCAGAGTGACTTAACACGGATAGAGTAAGTAGTAATTCCTTCGATGGCCGGAGGCTCCGAACACCTTTATCACATAGTCCATGTAAAGATATCATAGTGATGTTCGTGGGATGTTCCATTTTGGACAATTACAGTTCAGACATCATAATACAGACTTAGTCCACCTTGTACATAATTATCGACCAACCACAACAGTCACTTGACTTTTTTCATTCAAGGAAATAGACTTACCACGCGTCAGCTCCAGTAGTTATTGCAAGAAATGGTCTTTTCAACGACAGTTTTCAGATACAGTTTATCAGTTAGCTTCCTACTGTGTCGTATTCGATTTTTATCTGAGCTGCTGCCATAAGGATGGCAATAGTAACGACGTCATTACACACCCAAACAAATTACGGAAATAATATCCTTCTAAAATCAATACAATTTCATTACAAGTATATTCTAAAGTAGTTGTCTCGACGTCCATGGCTCACCAAAAACTACCACTGACTAACGTCTGGCAAGTGACCCTTTTGTTTGGTATGTAGACGGTCGATGGGAGCAAGCACGGCACTTGCAGTTTGATCATCTATTTACTCGCATAAATTGCCTCACAATAGTTCGATGAACAAGTATCCTTGACATTATACGAGCATCAACGCACAAACATCAAGACAATTTGGAGGCAGATTTAATCTTAATTGCATGCAATTCGTATCGTAAGGTGATTTTGCAGTACTGCTATGTTGTCTTCCCTGGGATGAAATGGGACCATTTACAAACTTGGCTGAACGATTGAATGGAATACTTCCAAGCATTGTCCATGAGATATTATCAGCATATTCCAGATGAAGTAGGTCTGCATTCCAAATAGCATTGCATTATCTAATTCAATGCGCTGTGATGACTGACAGAATGACAGCGATACCAATAGCTACACACGACAATGGTCCCACTTACCAGCTAACGTTCATTTTCAGTGTAAATCGCCAATTGTGTTTATTTCTCGCTAACCTGCAATAGTAAGCATCAGTCGTAGATAAATCTCCTGGGCATCAGTCCGCAATGACTGCATTCACTGACGGTATGGTTGGTTAGGAAATTAGGATTCTGATTTTGGAGTTGATCTGATGGCTGCTGTCACCTACATCAACAGAGCTACCTACTTACCATCGAGACATCATAAAATGTTTTTGGCTTATCATTCAGTCTTCATCGATAAGTGAGTTTTCATCCTCTACAGAAACAGGAATAACATTAACTACGCTCTCAGTGACGTAGCATCTGTTTACTAACCTGCATTCTGTGGCCTCATCAGAATGATGCATGACATAAGATTTATCCGTACTATCCTGCGATGAAGAAAGCGAGTGCGACCTGTTCATATAGTGTCGTGTGTATAATACCAGAATAGCTCCTCATGGAATGGGTCATGATATCCCATGCTACAGAAGACGAATGGGTCATGATATCCCATGCTACAGAAGACGAATGGGTAATGATATCCCATGCTACAGAAGACGAATGGGTCATGATATCCCACACTACAGAAGATGAATGGGTCATGATATCCCATGCTACAGAAGACGAATGGGTCATGATATCCCACACTACAGAAGATGAATGGGTCATGATAACCCATGCTACAGAAGACGAATGGGTAATGATACCCTATGTTACAGAAGAGGATTGGGTCTTAATGTCCTATGTTATAGAAGACCAAACGACTGATTGCAAATAGATACAGCGCATCGAAAATTACCTATCCTTGGCTAGGATTAAATAAAACATTAACGACAATCCTAATTCCGAACAATGCAGCATATAGTTAATACGCCTCTTGGGAATCCGCTGCCAGCCGCCTGTTAGAAGTAAGTAGAGCTAGAGTCCCTGTTATTGCATACAACCGCATACTTTGACCATGAAGGTAT
Source organism: Urechis unicinctus (assembly GCA_034190875.2). Taxonomy (NCBI): domain Eukaryota; kingdom Metazoa; phylum Annelida; class Polychaeta; order Xenopneusta; family Urechidae; genus Urechis; species Urechis unicinctus. The sequence continues at coordinate 54,953,080 of CM067358.1, read as the reverse complement.
TGTTTTGTTAAACACAGCAGACGAAATTGAGCTAGTTTAATAGCGCATTATTCATCAAAATATATCACCTTCTCCAGGAAACATTACAATAAGAGCATTTTTGTTTCTGGCTGACTTAAGATGTATAACATTCAGAGCCAATTTACACTTAACATTAAAGAACTTTAGCAAAACCTTGCCTCATATAGTGAAAGCACTTCACTAACGTATGGAAAATTATCTCACCTCGTCAGAAACATTTGTTTATATTTAACATGTCCAATCGCCAACAATGCATTAACACTACTAGTGTGCATTATCAGCGTCATAGCTGGTGTGCAGGCGATGGGTGTGATGTCGAGATTGGGGAAGCCCGGACGGACACATAAATGCATGAAGGGATGCCGCAACACCGTTTATGTGATGGGTTCCACAATAGAATCGGAATAGACGAGTAATCTGCAAACTATGAAATACGGTTTTGTTATCTATTCAATCGTCTCACAAATAGTAGAAATACACAGTGTAGTCCATATGAATAAGCGCATTTTTATGATAGCCAAAGAGTACATCACAGTAGAACTTTGCAAATAGATTAATATGGCAAGGTCACCTAATGAACTTCCCGCCCGCAGGCCATACTATTGGATTATATCAGCTCTAACAAACCCAGTTTATCACTCAGAATGGCTATTTGATATCTTAATGGAACGATGTTTAATTGGTTAACTGTAGCTTCGCAAGCGCATTTACTCCCAGTGAAGCACGCGAGGCAGCAAGGTCATTGAACTCCGGTGGAGGTAATTGATTTGTTGTGTAGTTAAGCAATGTTAAACTCAACACAGGCAATAAAGCGACCGTACAAGGTCATTCTGTACGAGGAGAGCCATTTATAGACTTCATTATAGATTTTGGTCAAGACATGAAGGAATCATCTGGACACGCGATACGATAAGCGTAAGGCCCCGTGTCATTTGAATCCAGTTGTATTCCGTTGTTGAGCCTAAAAATAAGCATTACCTGTTTCCATATGTATTGACGTTTCTGTACGCTTTTTAGAATCACATCAAGGAGATGAATACCTGGCCGTTTTCATTTTTTTATCTCGATGCCTGGGAAAGTGAACTGGTTGATTTGAATGCACATGTCATGACTGACCTTGCAGGCGAATTAAAACCAGTATTCTGACAAACATGCTTGGCCCTGTGCACCATTACTGCTCCCCTTCAATTGTTGTGTACCTTCGACTTTTGCTTTCTCACAAGTAAGTGGTGTAACCATTGATTTCTGCGTCAGACAACATAGAGCTCTGTTTACGGTAGACAGCGCTTGAAGAAGATAAGAAAACCAAATTGCTCTGTCTCATTATTTTGGATGGTGTCTGGAGACAGTACAAAGTTGTGCTATTTTGGGGTCTCCAGAGTTAGATACATATGTAATGAAGCATACCTGACCTATACAAACACTTCAATAACCCATGGTGTAAATCTCTTAGTATCCTCCTAAGTACTAAGTTGTTTCCACTCTAGACCGTAAGAAGAATCACTGGGTACTCGTCATACACCCTAAAGCACCTGCCTGGCAATCGATTAGTTAACAGCGTGCCGTTAAGGAGAATCAACTATGTTAAGATAGCATGGATAAGTTATGTATGCAATGTGCGAAACAAATGACAACTTCCAACAACAGTGATGTACGGTTTGTAGCGGCTTCCTTTCACGTTTGCTGAATAAAGCAGGAGACTTCAAGCTGGTAAATGAAAACCCTGTGACTACCATAGAAACACGGGATACGCTTGCATATAGAAACACACATAAATGCTAGGGGCATAAACAAATATGTTCACCCAATTATATTACAATGCCAGCCGAGCAATAACTCCAACACAATGACAGTTGTTCATCATTAATCAAATATGGACCAATGTTAGCATAGTAGCCTCTGGTCTGTGATCGGAATCGTAATGACCAGTAGGAACCATTTTCTGTCTTTTCTATATAGCTGTGATCCAGCAGTAATATCACTTATCAATAACTGCACATCGATTAAAATGCATGTCTATATAAACAGCCACTCTTATTCTCTATCGATATAATAAATAAATAAATTCGGGATGACTTGTTTAGGACGGAGGCAGCGTTTGAAGTGGATGCTGACATGACTAAAGCTATAGACGAACGGCCGAAACAATGAGACAAGATAGGCGGGAAAATCAAGCGGTATACACTTTGGTCCAGAATGGCCCTTCAAATACATCGGTGTTAGATATGTTAGCCATAATATGGTGTATTATCGCTATGTTGGCCGTGATAAAACGATGTTTTTGGAGAACTACCTCATCAGCGCCATTGAATAGCATTGAACCGCAATTAACAGTTAGGGAAATGGGATAACGCTCCTGAAAAAACAGCTACCCAAGAAGCAGTCAATACCAGATAAACGATGCGAGCCATATCACAAATATTGACGACACACAACACACATCAAACAATTTGCATATTCGGCGGCCAACATTAACAAATGCCATGGGTATTAAACATTTGCGGCCATGAGATTATTGCAACGGCCTTTTTTCTTTAACACAATTTATTTGATCTATAATGCAGGAGACTGGATGAAAGCTGCTAATGGAATGGAAGCACAATAAGCTTATATATTGGAGATGGGGTCAAGGGAGCACACATGATATGCTAGATGGTGCCCGAGTCTTATTGGAGCTGGTACCCGGGTCTTACCTGAACTGGTCCATTATCATCAGACCATTCCTTCGGCATAATTTGATGAATTATTTTGTGAGCCGTTTCATTCTCGTCTGTTATCGATGGCGCCATCAGTTGATTAGCATTATGAAGCTAAATGCATGTAGCTTTCTTCGGCGCGTTCTTCAGTTCCTGATATATCAGGCTAATTTACAACATACCAGATCCGGGGCTTAATATTTGTTTGGTAGCATGGCAACAGCATGAAGCAACTGCATCTGAGCTATAAATAGTAACACAAAAAGAGGTACAGTCTTTACTGTATTCAGGAAGCGTTCCGCATATATATGATGCAATGCTGATCTATCTATGTCATCATTTAGTAGATTACTCTTTCAAATTATCCGAAACTCACAAGTGAATTTGCTTTTAACACGCCCGTGCCTCCATTTCGATACAATTGAGTAAGGCACTGGAAAATTGTGGTAGTAAATGATTAATTCAAAGGGTACGGGTTAAACAGTAATGACGAAAGCAAATATCATATTTTTCGCAAACAAGCCAAAGTCATCAGACCTGCAAGTTATGCATATGGCAACAGTTGTGTCTGAAGGTTGCACATTGATAATCAACTACAGAGTACTAATGGCATGAAAATGAACTGCATGCTCTACTGGTGAATGGGCATGATACGTAACACGTTGTCTGTACCACTTCAGAACAGCTGAATGTTTGCATGACATATAGCCATGCGGATGAGTTGATGAGGGAACACTAAACATTATCATTACGAGTACGAGCATTACAAGTACGAGCATTACGAGTACGAGTATTACGAGTACGAGCATTGCGAGTACGAGCATTACGAGTACGAGCAGTCAACGCCCCTCATTCCCAGAAACTAACGACAGGTTGTTTTGTTGTCTATGTTGGGGGTTTTATTGCTTGGTTAGTGGAGGCATAAATCAGAGAAAGTATTGTGCTGAAGATAATTCTTTCCTTGTGTTATTTTAAGAGACGGCGCTTGATATTCCACTTGAATCTAACCGTGTCTCGGGGTCTGGCTCTTTGCCCAGACGGCAGTATCCTGAAAAGATGCCAGTTTCTGCCAAAGTGGCTCGCTAATTAGCCAAACTAAACAAGCCATTTCTTCTTGGAATAGGAGGCGCTTCAGTTATGTGCTTGAATACCTAATGATAAGTTTAACTGCACTGTTAGTGCTCTTGTTATTTGTCTGACCCCAACACCAAACGTCTCAGCCAATAAACGCTCAGGCAGTCATATGTAAGAGTACTCTGGGTCGTAAGTACTGGTACTATATCTGGAGATTAGAGTGTACAGTCATGGTGAGGGAATCCAAACTTGTAAATCAAATCTAACGAACACCTTGTTTATTGTTTTATGCAGTCAAACTGTGAGCAAAACTTCTCCGCCCTACTTTCTTGCAAACTGACAACTTTGATAGTCTCCTTGTCACCGTTGTCATGGTTACTTCCTAGTAGTTACAAATTGGAAGTCGTGGACGTCGGCTCTGCAGCTACTGATCTGGGGACATTTTATGACATCTTCAGTACATAAGTCGAACTGCATATGGATTATAGGAGATAAACTGATTAACAGACGACGACAACTTACAGAGGCTAGTGTTGACTAAATGTTAAAAGATTAACACTGATTATTGATGCCTTTATTCTCCGCATAGCAGCATTAGTACAGCAGACTTCTAGCAAACTGCCAGCATAGGAAACATAAGTCGTGTTCCTAGGTTAAATGAGCAGGAAAAAAACATTGCTGTCTTGCCTAATCGTAATGCGGCACTTGCATAGACCAGGCGCATGATAAGAGTTGTCAAGATTTAAAACAAAGCTTGCTTAGGAGTGTTAATTCTAAATGCTATGTATCAAGGGGCCTAGCTGGCGGCTGTAAACCGATTATTTGTCTCTTGTTATATGGGGCCCATTCCGGAGCGAGCTACTCCGGTATGTTACACACGATGTTGTCCGCGTTATGCGCCTCCAATAGAAGCCCCTACTTCCTGTACTTGATACCTCAGAATATCACCTCCTTCATCAACATCATTGCATATACATTGTTCGCGTTGTTTACGGGGTATGTCAAGCAGAGGTTGTCGTGTAATGTATCTTTAATTCAAATGCATGAATTGTCGAAGATGACCATGCAAGACGTAGACGCGGTCGCATGACGTCACAGTGGGCAATTCGTCTTATTAACATCGACGTTATCACCTTCGTCGAGCAGTACCCTTTGTTGACAGATGAAGTAGCTGTCAATTTCCCATGGCTTGACCGCCAGGTATACATGCTTGTAGACCAAACGTGTTGTCCGGAATATCACATTGCAGCAATTACACTGTGTGTGGTGAGTTTTTTCAGTCTTAAAATTCCTGGTCTGGCCATTATGTTCAGGCTGCATATCGCTTGTAATGCCCTCTTCTGCCTGAGCTGTGAAATATGTTCTACTTGGCTGGCGTTGTTGGGCCTAGAGGGTTATCTAGGTGACGGGCTGGGCTATAACCTCTCACGCCTTTTGTGAACATGACTCGTGGGAATGAGAACGTCCCGAAATCTACATCCAACCTGCCTCATTTCACCTGCTATCTCATCCAATTTGTCGTCATTTACAGTCTTGCTACCTCGCCTCATCTGTTACATAATTACCGACATTCATTCGCTTATTACGTCATACACCTACCTCGCTGCATTTGTCGCCTCATATTCGCTGCTGATGTCTGCTGAAAATGTACTCAACAAAGGATTTATAAGGTATAATGATGTCGAGGCAACACATATCCAATGAAGAGAGGCAACAGATAACCAGCTTTACTGCCAAAATACCACCATGATTGTCATGAACGATGTCTCTTTTTGTTTGGTGCAAAAGCCTGCACGAGGCGCAAATGTAAGTTGTAGTTATATGTTCAGTACAAATGTTCTGTCGTAGAAATACCAATAGACAACAACAATGGCATTAACGAATGATTGTATTGAGTCGCGACGAACTCAAGATCGTATACGCTATTCACAACCAGCTAATTTACTCCACTCGGAGCATGACTCAAGTTTTCTTAGGCGATTCATGACGCGTATCAGGCACCAGCAACACCGTTTATGATGTTACAAATGTGCCAACTCCGTCAGAAGCCATTTTATCTCACGCCATGACAGAGGACTACGCCGGGGAGCACTTACAATACCCATTAAAATGACAATTCCTACAATTTCTCCCTAGATGCTGCTATGCAATTGCTCACACATTCGTGACCTGAACAAACGCACCTAAGACTGGATAAGCTTACCATTATCAAAAAGGTCGCGCATAGGGATCCGCTACGCTTCTCGCCCTAGACCCTACGAAGAAAAGATAAGGTCTTAAATTGGCGCGTCCGAATATTCATTAGACACGTTCGTTAATCTTCGTGACCAATCAACGCAAAGGTTGTGACCCGGATTGACCTTAATTGCGCGTGTCTGGCTTGTGATACGCACCCTCGGTTCTATGTGACGTCATGGACATTGTTGTGGTCTGCGTCCAATGAGAACACATTGAATGTCTTCTGGAATTATGGGGCGTCTCAAAAATTCAAATTGGCACCACAACAAATGCTTTAATGCTTAGCTGCACGATAGTATGTTTACTGCTTCTCTCGCCGACTGTGTGATTAACGGTGCCACTCAGCGTGAAACAACAAATCGGAGTGTTATAGAATGTGTGCCCGGCTCATAAAAATCACTCCACCGGTTGGACTAGTTCTTCGGAACTTGTAGAACTGACCAATGAGAACCAACGACTTAAAAGTATCAGAGAGTGACCGAGAGACACGGCTTGTGATTGGAGCATCCCAAATCTGGGATGCCTGTCCAATTCAAGATATTAAGCTCGCCCAGACCTGAAGGCGAGACTATTGAATGTCAGTAACATGTAAACAGCGCCCGCAGCCATCAGGCTGGGAGACCTTGACTAATCAAAGGTCGGAATAATGAATAGCTTCACGAGCTTAAACCAAATGGTGACATACTAGAGGGGGGATTGGGCATCACGATAACACCTGATTCGTATTACCCTCAACGCCTGATTCCTATTACCCTCATGACCTGGTTCGTATTACCTCATCGACTGGTTCGTATTAACCTAATCACTTGATTCATATTACCATCATCACCTGGTTTGTATTACCCTCATAACCTGATTCGTATTACCCTTATCACCTTGTTCTTATAGCCCTCATCACCTGGTTTGTATTACCCTTATCACCTGGTGCGTATAACCTTCATCACCTAGTTCGTATTACCCTCATCACCTGGTTCGTATTACCCAAATCACCTAGTTCGTATTACCCTCATCACCTGGTTCGTATTATCCTTATCACCTAGTTTGTATTACCCTCATCACCTGGTTCGTATTATCCTTATCACCTGGTGTGTATTACCCTCATCACCTGGTTCGTATTACCCAAATCACCTAGTTCGTATTACCCTCATCACCTGGTTCGTATTATCCTTATCACCTAGTTTGTATTACCCTCATCACCTGGTTCGTATTATCCTTATCACCTAGTTCGTATTACCCTCATCACCTGGTTCGTATTATCCTTATCACCTGGTTTGTATTACCCTCGTCACCTGGTTCGTATTACCCTTATCACCTGGTTTGTATTACTCACAACACCTGGAATATTCAATAAGTGTTGAATAACTGCGCGTCACCTTCTTAACATTCTTGGTGGCGTTAGTTCACCCATCATTCTGATCAGGTACATTGGTAACGCTGAAACGGAAATATTCCAAACCAGTTCAACAAATAATTAGTAAGTAAAGTCCTGAAATTATTGAATGAATGAGCTATCCGTAGATGTAAGGGTCTAATCGGGCCATTGTAACCAAGGCAACTTGCCACGTTCTTATGCTTCCAGTTAGGGACCAAGCCATTGAACTCACATGTCTTAATTCTAGAAAAGTATTGTACATTTAACCCACTTTTCTACCAGGATTGATGCAATAATTGATCCATATATTGTACAATTTATCACATATTTGTTGTGAACAGGCGCTCCAGACAGAGGCCAATTAAATGCATCAAATTGAGCTCCAGTTCAGTTTGGGAGGCGAAAGTTGCTTTGATCGACTGCGCGAGCTAACTTGCCGATACTATTCTTAGAACTGCTCATCATTGCATTCACAAAATTAATGTCAGCATTACAAATTATCCAGCCACTTTTGTACTACATCGGCCATGTCGACTTGCCGATGATGCATAGGTACGCGATTTACATTCGCTGCTGATATAGCTAAAAGTATCTCAAGCACAGGTCGCCCTCATTAAGAATTAAATAAGCACCGGATGTTCAATATGAAAAGAAATCACGTGACAAGGAACTTTTTATATTACTGGCCATTGCAGGAAGCGAAGGGTGTGGATGAGTGGCTGAAACGTCGTCATCGGTTAGCGTCTATTAATAGAAGCATTCTATGTTATCATCATGACGAGATTATGCGTCGCTGGATCGCACACAAATATATACTGCTGCATATAAACGTCTTGAGATGCTTTGTTGCAAGTTGATAAATGCGAGTAACCTGTGCAAATATACCTTCGTTTCGTTTGATGGTACTGGTTTCCACCTGCTACAATTTATTTAACTCAGTCTATACCAGGGTACAACAATGCCAAAGCTTTATCTTAATACTGTGCCTATTCCCACCTATCAGACCTTACTCGACGGAGCGTATGTGTAGGACTTGAGCAGGCTTGTTGTGTGTCAGTTGTTGTCATGACCTAATCTCAGACAGACCCCATCATTCACTGTGTATGTAAACGGAGCAGTTCTGGACGAGTGCATGCCCAATGTAAAATACAGTACGTCACGTCTGGTACATCTGGCACGTCATGTCCGGTACATATCGGTACGTCATGTCCGGTACATCCGAGGATGATAACAAGCTCCGAATCAGGGCCGTACTCAACACGTATTATTCCATTGACATTAGCTGGTTACGGCCACGGCTGATGCTGAGTGTTTAAGCCACTCAATAGGATTGATGCTCACCAGGTCTATGACGTCATTGACTTCTGTTACCTTGCCATTAGAGCCAATGACGCTGCATATATATTAGGGTTTGAACCTGGAAAATAATTCTTTCAAGTATTCTGCTAGACATGCAGTACGGTGATTATTTCTGTGCCTATGCATGTTTGCATATGGAAATATTCGCTGTGCAGGGAGCTCAACAGCCACCCTCGGTTGACTCAGTAGTTCGCAGGGAGCTAACTTGACAGGGGATGGGGGAATAGCTAATAAGGCTGACAGAGTGGTGAGACCCAACGCCAACGACCCTAGCGGTCTATGTCTATCAGCACCACTCTCCTCACAGAAGTATTCGCATTATGCGCTAATACGTGCGTGCTAGGGGCAGATCGGGAGGCTAATCACTTCGCAGGTGGCCGGCTGGTACTAGCGCTGAGGCTAGGCGCTACACCACGGAGCAGCTCGGGCGTATATAATCGTGTGTTTCCTGGCGAGGCGGACATCTGACAGGGAGTGGACCGCATGACATCGCAGAATACCTCCTCTATTACAGTCATGGACTGATAAAGCACGGTGTAGGATTTAATCAAAAGAAAGCGATATAATAGGATACAGGCCAAAACAAGTCACAAATTGTGATGCCATTAATTGCGATGCACAAGGTGGAAATGATGAATTAAGTCATCATCGGCGAGAGTCACAGCCAACCTTTAAACATTACACGTGAGAGATTCAGGGATATCTTTGTACTCATAAACAATATGCTCAGACCAAAAGTATAATATTGCAAATGAAACGGCTCCCTCTTGTTGATGGTGTCTGCAGGCGAATTTGCGGATACTTTGACCTATCCAAGGGTATTCGTCAATCCTACTCTCTTCATTGTATACGGCTGTTGATTATACGGAACGATCGACCTCAAGTATAATGTGTCGAGTGATGGAAGGCTGACTGATGTGTTGGAGAATGCAGTGCTACGTGTTGCAGGGTTAGAATGAGCATAATGGAGAGAAGTGTGCCAGTCAATAACTCGGTGAGTCAGGCCACGATACAGATGGCGAACATTGTCCATGGTGAGGAGATCAACATGACTACCTCCGACAGTTCAGTGAGAGATAATGCTACTAGGCACAATGTTACCGATGCCGTGACAGATCAAATCACCAATCTGAGTATAAATGAGATGCAGCTTGTCCAAGTCATCGTTCTCATTGTTATAATTGGCGTTCTACTGATCTCAACGTGTAAAATTGTCTTCAAAACCTTCTCCAGATTCAGTGGCCCCAAGAGAGATGAGCCGATATAGGGGCTGTATCATCGCTCTTGCATTTGTGCATAATTCTATGCAAGATTATTCGGGCATTCCACTAAATGTGTGCATTAAAAGAGTTGAACAACATTGTTATTATCAAACGGTTTGTATTTCAGCTTTATTACATCTACCAGGCTATCCTAACATTGGTACCATTAGGGGCTGGCCAGAACATGTATGTCACAGGTTGGTGTATATCACACGATTGTACTGCAAACAACATGACTCGAGCGACCGCATGACGGAATATAATACACGGCACACATCTTCAATGACAGCAAAAGAGCAGGAAATCGGGTAAATTAGGCTGTTTTCACAGCATCATTACATGTTAGATATACAACAATATAAGGGATATCAGCTGACCTGATAATGCACGACCGTCAGTGCTACCAACCTATGAGAAGACTAAGTCTGGTAACTTATCCGACTGTTGCTGTTGTTGTTGTCCTGTTATGTGCAAATAACTACGACGTTAAATATTTATAACAGTGGATAAAACGTTTTCTACCAGCAAACATTTACAGCTACGAAAGCTGGGAAATCAATGTCCTCTTATCAGTGAAAACTACGGGTTGTGGTCTGTGGGTGGGTCTTTGGGCTGGTTTTTTCTGTATTTAGACTGCAACTCAATGGCGTTTCATTGGCTGATTAGGAAGATCATTGCAGCACAATCTAAACTTTGTTGGATGTTATATCAATAGTGTACTCTCAAGATAACCTCTTAGGTTTCAGTGGAAATGTACATAGATTCAAATAGGTTGTTCTGCTTTTGCTTAAAGGGAAGCCACTGAAGTAAGCAAACTAATTGTACATGACACCGAATCACTAATATTGCAGGAAGCGCATTGGATGTCAGATTAACAGCACATATTTAGTTCAAACTGTTAATAGTTATAAGACAATGCGTCGTTTGCTGTTTCTGGTGTGGATTCGTGTCAAGTAACACATGGGTTTACCGAGCACTTAACAGATGTCCTGCCACTTTGTACGCGCACTAATGGCACTGCATGAGGTTACATCGGCCTGAGCGAGTGGCAACAAAAACGCTCTAAACGTGATTTGATTCGTAATGGCAATGGTTGCGTCTGTCATAACCGTAACGCACATGACATATGAATAGACATCGAAATGCGCTCCTAATGGGTTGGAGTTTCCTAGCTTCAACCACAGTGGGTGATACGTGATCTTGCACCTGTCTTTTTCCTCTATGTTTGATGTAAAGTAACTCATCAAGATAATGCTGCTGTTTACATATTGTTGTGAATTGTATAAACAAGTGATGGGCCAAACTGGTCTATGATAAGCCCCACAAGTGCCTTTCTATAAACATAAGCGAGTTGATGTGGCGTACGTATGATCATGATGATATACAGGGGCATAGCATAAAGCATCATAGAACTGGAAAAACAGATTCGTTACTCACAGACCTGTTTCGTTCATGCCACATAATGAGGCATCCATGTTTCATGAGTTTGTCATGACTCGCTGTAAAGTAGCGCCGATGTTTTAGATAATCTACATGCATATGTATCTAGAAGAGAGCTGGTATAGGAGCGCCTCGCATATCTACTGACATTCAATATATCGGGAATTTTTCAGCAACGTTCAGTTGTTAACCTAACATTTATTAAACCACAACTAGCTTTACGAGTAGACGCAGTGGGCTCGTTGTAATGGACTGTTAGTTTTTTTCGTGCATTAATTATTCATTGACTTGATGCATTCCAGTCATTTGGAAGGCTTCTTGTACACAGTTAGCAACCCTACAAAATACATATGAAACACAAAGGTGAGTCCCCTCGCAATGGAGATCAGCTACAACTAGGTATCACCGCTCTGATGAGGATACACACTCATTTCCACCATTGTGAAGTCATCGATTTAAATACGCATGATGTGGCTGCTTCCTGTTCCGATTTAGTTGATGTGGGAGTCGTTACCTTGGTTTGTGTCTATGCGATTGCAAACACATAGAACAATGCTTAGCCGACTAACTAGTTAATGATCCAGAGACCAGGGAACCGTAGTACAGCGTATCATGAGTTTACCGACAACTTACTGGGTATACGATCACTGTGTCTGCGTGATAATGATAACCTAGCATAAACCAAACAAAGCAATGAACCTGAGCGATGTTTGGGTGCTACTAAAGTAGAAGGCTGGATGCTTCTAATACTCACATGATTTTACCAATTCACTCAGACAAGAGACAACTAATCCCTACTAATTAACACTGAAATATTTGCATTCTGATATAAGTCAGTGTCATTGCATTGCTGACTAGTGGCTAGGAAAAAGAATGAATCCATTCCTGCAAGTATGTGGAAATGAATCCCACGGCCATATATATATATATATATATATATATATATATATATATATATATATATATATATATATATATATATATATATATATATATATATATATATATATGTGTATATATGTGTATATATATATATATATATATATGTATGTATATGTGTATATGTATGTATGTGTGTGTGTGTGTGTGTGTGTGTGTGTGTCTCTGATCGGGTGACGCAATGTCATCTTGTAAGCCTTAAGACTAGCTATGATGTTGTGCAAGCCATTTGCTGGCAAAAAGTGAATTGGGTATGTGCTTGTACCAAAAAACAAAAACGATATCCAGTTGCACATGGGTTGTTACCTGCCTCTTCACAGATATCCCACTATTGAGTAAGTGCATTATTGACACCGTATGATATTTCACTGGTATGGCTGGATAGCTATGAAAACTACGTTCAGCCTAAACGTGATGTTATTGGTAATACTTAATGAATCTTGACATATCTGTAAAACACGAGCGCGACAGGCTTTTGGGATGCAAAATGCATGTGTGATGATGTGGGGCTTCATTGTCTCAGTCACTGGAGATCATACCCTATCAAGCAGCAAGCTTGCTCATTTAAAGGTTTAAATAACAACTGCGGTTAATGAAAACAATCCCTGAATTCCTCGAGAATTGTTGGCTAAATTCCTTTAAACGTGTCCGTGTTGCTTAATCTTCGATGGTCTATACATAATGCATAAAAAACGCCATCTTGAGGCATGGATTATTATGTATCGATTGCGTTATATTGTATTCAACAAGGTTTTATCGATAAATCAATTAGGTTTGTCAATCATGAATAACGGATAGATGATACGGGCATTGATTAAGTAGTATCATTTCATCAACACTGTTATGAACAACGAGTGTGTTGCTGTTCACATAGAAATGGTTTGCTTGTAATTGGTATAATTAACCATCTGCGGAAAGTAATGTCTCACTCTAGACACATATACGTTACAGCTGCTCGCTCAGTGGGTTTCACAAGAAATGGACATTGATGAAATTGTCTTCAAAAAGTGGCACAAAGCATACAATGTATCTGCTAACTGCATGTGGTACTTCCCTAGCTAAACAAAAGACGTCACTAGAAAAAGATAGCTGATAATATACAGTTATAGCAAACGATGTAGGACAGATGTAGTTCTCTCCTCTTGTACGCAATTATCGTAATGACCAATAATCAAAGTTTGCCGCTGAGAAGATATGTCATACCAGTTTCCATTTATAGTTGCAGTAACAGATATTTGGATAAAATGGAAGCGTCACATTTCCTTGATGACACTCGTGCTTGGTCTGCTCTGTAGGAAAGACTCCGATGGTGGTAGAGGAGGGGAGAAGTGGAGTGATGATCATGAGAACATACGACTACAGTGAATTAGCATCGGCCATGTGATTGAAGGCTGGTGATGTAAAAAGATGCACACAAAAAGCAGAAAACAAGAAAACGCTTCAGGCGCCACACATAATCTCTCCTGGCCGATATAGCCTTTCAGAGCTGCTCTGATGTTGTTGAGTGTGAAGATCAAAGGTGTCTGCAGCAGAACCGGAAACGGAAAGGCCCCGCAAAGGCCTCGCATATCAACTAATATTCTACATATGTACCCTTCGAGTGCCGTACAAGTTCTTTTCCCGAAGAGGCATGTACATTTATCATAGCAAAATAATTCATGTCACAGTCGGCCCGGTATTGAACTTTTGTCTCCCTTTGATCATGTGTTGAATACCCTGATGACCTGGAATCTCTAATACCCCCTCCCCTTGACCCTCTGTGGTCATGTTAGAGGCCCTGCGTACAGGCCGCATGACAGTATACAGTCCTACAAATGAAAAACACTAGCTTGGTTTATAATTCAATGTATGCATTAAAAGCATGGCATCACTGGCGACGAGGATTGGGTCTCGCTGCATAGGATGGGATGCGAATTATTTGAATCGCTCCACTCGTTTCTGGGTCATCAACAAACCTCTCCGAGTCTTATTAATCCACTTTGCCTGAGAAGCTTTAACTGGACTACTGGACGCCGTATATAAATCACATCACTCTCTCCCGGGGTGTTGTCGAATATGGCAGGGGGTCGATTCATAGCCAAATAACAGTGTAAATTGTTATTAAATATTGTCCTGATTGGAGAATGTGACGTAACTCAGTCGACTATGATTGTCTCTTGTTAATACGTATGGTGACCAGTGGGGCGCGCAAGCGTGCCGCCATGTGCCCTGCTGGAGATGGTGTACCATTGACAAGTTTAAGCAGTCATTGTACTTCTGGAACTCTTGCTCTTCACTGGTGTCCCAGGTCTCCGCTCTTTGAACCTATCAAGGCAACGATAACAATCGTATGCACAATACAACATTATCAATTTACCTGAGGGCTAGGTAATGAGCTATGCTTGCTCATAACACCCATTGAATTGACCCAGTGTTTCTGTCGCTCACTGCATTTCCTGCATAGCACAGTCTTATAACCTGCAGACAATATCAAGTGATGTATATCGAACATTATTTATATTGTATGTTTTTATATATTGTATGTTATGTATACTGTACGTTATGAATATTGTATGTTATTTATAATGCATATTATTGATATGGTATGTTTTTTTTTATATTATATGTTATGTATATGGTATGTTATTGATATTGTGTGTTATAAATATTGTATGCTATGCTTATGTATATGTATATTGTATATATTGATGTACTTCCAAAAAATATATTATATATATTTATCATATTTATATCATATATACAAATATATATATATATATATATATATTGATATCTATTTATATATGTATAGATATATACAGTCTATATATATAGCATGAGGATGTAGACATATATATATGTAATATATATATATATATATATAACATATGGGAGAGCGCTCTCAGAAAGGGTATAATCGAGCATATCCCCGGTTCATAACACCATATTGTATATATATATATATATCTAAGGTGGGAAGACGCGATATATTTACCGCGTTGTTTCCAAGATATCAACAGATATTGATACTTCTTATCTCTCTCTCTCTCTCTCTATATATATATATATATATATATATATACTGCGATATATATCTATATATATATATATATATATATATATATATATATGACTATATATATATATATATATATATATATATATATATATATATATATGTATATATATATATATATATATGTATATATATATATATGTATATCTCATGTCATGTCATCAATGTGGAATGTACTGGATTCAAAAATTACAACACAATTATTTTTAGACGTCTTAACACCAGCGACTGATCTAACCAGCTGTATGAGCAGTGCTATAACGGCAGCATAACCGCCACCAGCAGGGTGAGTTACATCTACTCCTGTTAGGAAAGCTTATTGTAGGACGCCCCCTTTGTGTTGATTGAGCTTTGTGGCTCCAGAGCTGAGAGCTCTCTGTGTGGATGTCGACAACACCCATTGCAGTACACCGCGTTATATGATATATTTTCTAGGCCAAGGCCAACTTCCCCGTTAAAGGAATAGATGACATAGATACCACGACCTTGAGTTTAGGAACCTGTTGATGTGGAAACCAGAAAGTCCTTTGTATGTTTATCAACTCTGTCGAACGAGCCGTTTCTGCGTCAGAGGTTGTGTGTAGGCGGGAGGGGGGGATATGTTACCTGAACTGCGGAAACACAACTGACCCTATTTATGTCGATATGCATGCCAGCAAGACACAGCACCATCATGCGCCACGAAAGCAAATCGGTATTGCAAACGTTATCAGGAAATCATGAAACCATGCTTGCCATACATATTGTTGCACCACTGATAGTACAAATACACACACTCTACATGAAGGCTAACAAATACTACCAGCGTTCTTGTAAGCATATTGATTGATATTAAAAAATAGCATTCCGTGGTAGGTGGTAGAAAGATTACTTCCCACTCACAAGCTATATGGCAAGACCATAGATGCCCGTAAATAGGGCTATCATTGAGCTGAGCAGTTTCACAGAGATACAATATGCTGCAATCCACACGTCGATGACCCGTTTATAGGACATCACAGTGGAGTCTTTTAATGACCTCATTGATGAATATCGACCAACAACAACAGCTGTAACGTTGTTTACATAACCAATAAATGTGTACAGTATCATCAAAGCGCCAGATAAGCGCTTATACCAGACGGCAGACAATTGGTGAAAGAAGTGGATCCTCTAAAATGCAAGTCATACAAAACAAAATTGCAACGCGTTTCAATGATCGGTTTCTGGAAGGCGCACTCGATCGTCGTGTGTTTATAAAGGATGTGATATTGTGTGGTGTGTTACAATACAGTCGGGGGATGCTCCCTGCGACAACCGATCCCTCCATCTGTACGTATGGCTACGCGACAGTACAACTACGTTCTTTCTTGTATCTCTGGCATTATCTGCGCGTGTCCGCCATTGTTGTAGTGAAAATCAAAGGTTTTTGCGACAGTTTAATATGGTCAGCCTGGCCGTTAGGTGTCCATGGTATCGGGCATTCTTCCAATACCGACCTAGTTTGGCTTAGAACGGCTTTCCCGAAGTGCGGTTGGGATGCAGAAACCTGAGCAAGAAACTTGAAGTGCTTTTGTAAATATCGTTAGGAAGCCAAGTACTCAACTTTGGTTGGGTCAATTTCTCAGGTTAAAGAACCACCATTAGCAAGATTAACAATAGCTGCAACGACAAGGCAAGAAACCAACCCCTCTGAATGTGGTGTGCTCAAGTAAAAGTTCCAGATCCTTCACTAAAGACAACACAAGTTTGAAAGAGTCTACACTGCAATACCCAAGTTATGTCTGCTATACCCAAACAATACACCCTCCATGCGATACCAACAAAATACACACTCCCTTCAGACCGCCCCCCCCCCCCCACACACACAAACCCCAAAATAACAAAGAAAATGAAAATAGTCCTAACAATATCCGATAAGTCATTTGGATATGATGGGGTGTGAATTGGAAAATATCTACTTGCAAGCTGCGCAAATTATCACTGATGTTCATGATGGAGATGTGTGTGACACATTTATCACCATCGCAAGTGTGTATCATTATGATGTAGTCAAATGATGCTGCGGTCTGCATTTTGAGATGGTGTTTCATGAGGCAATGGTTTGGTGCAGTCTAAAATTACTAAGAACAGACACCATGTGTACGAAATAAGTTTTGAATGTTTAAGGGCAAAAGGATAAAATTATACTTTAACATATGTGAGCTGATGTATCCGCTCAGTGATAACTGGGTGGCCAAAACATAGCCTATGGGGGTGATAAGTGATAGAAAGGTAGCCAAAACTTGTTCGATTGGAGCTTTTAATGTACTGAGCGATAGTAATGCTTGCAAACCATGTATTCTGTGATCAATATGTAGATTCTCATGAAGCACTTTATCTGTATTATATCATACCAGCTCACAGAATGCGTGAGTTACGATTTTCCCATATAACAGAAGATGGCTGGCTACAGCCTTTCTTCTCGCCAACAAGTTGTGCAGTATAAAAGTACTTAAATGCATCATGTGGCCCTGATGATAAACCCTGACTTTAGATAACTGTACCACAATGTAGGCAGCCGTTAATTGGAGCTTGTTGGATACTTTCTGAATGCTGGAGGTCCGCCTCTCACGGATTAAAACAACTATGACTAATATTATTATAGCAATTTTTCATTGAGCAGTTTGATAGAGACCATGGTTAAATGATTAGGGTTAATTAACAACGTACAAATAAAGCGGTTGTCATAATCGGTTTTCATTTAAGCACTTGGTGACAAAACAAAATGCACTTTTTCATCTTAGACAAGTACGTGTAGCAACGTGCGCATTGATTTGACTTGTGGTGGCATGTTATTGTGCTCCTTTTGCCTTGTAATGAGAATATAACATAATTCGAACAAATTAATAACAATAGAAATTTCCTGCTTGCCATCTCCTCATATGAATGCGGAAAATGTGCTTACAATGTAGCATTTCCACATGTTATTTTGTTCTTACATCTGTATTTGAGTTCTGTCATGACAAATTGACAAGGAGCATGGAATATTTATTTACACACAGCATTGCACATATGACTTGCCCTGTGAATCCGTGTTGTAGAGGTATGGTAATTTATATTGTTGAATCTAAAGCATTCTGTACTCTGAAGAATATTACTTAGACCGATGCAACAAACACCAGTTAGCGGTTGCAAAATACGTTCATTGACTACTTAAAATCGCAACAGTGGGCTACATTATTTATTACAGTGTGTTACAGCCACCAGGGAACAAATTACAATTAGAACCCTGTATTGTCTATGCAAGCCATTCTACTTTCATTTCAGACAGACATTTGTGCTTCACATTTGCTAAGTTCAATCAAATATCGTGCGAGTATTGAATAAAATCCCTGAAGAATGAGTATTACAGAGATGTTTCCACAAGTTTTGGCAAATGAATTATTATGCTTACATTTTTTTGAAATACGGCATAATATTTGCATTTCGTCTATTCTACTTCAACTGTACAGTTTCGAATATTATGTTCGTTTACTATAAAACCATCCACGCAATTTTCGGTGCCTTTCTCCAAGATACTGGAAGTAAATTAGGTTTTGTTTATGTCGTCTAAATGAAGATATAATATGTATAGCTGATAGTTCCTCTTCATTACAAGTCTGCGACGTGATCGATTTGACCAGAGGATGGTGTCTAGAAGGTGCCTGGAAAGTGCACATTAGTTTTGGCAACTTCTATCAGGAACCTAAGAAATCGCAATCATTTTTCATTATTATGGTCATGTAATTAACTTTTTACAAAGGTCAGATATGTTTTATTGTCCATTATTCCTGTCGATTGTGCCGAGAGTAGAAAACGGTTCACCGTTTCTGAAGCAAGCAATAAGAAATTGGCTTTTACTAATGTCAATGGCCAAAACGTCGATATGTGTGGTCATCAGTAGAATGCAACTCCATAACTGCTCCACTCAAATCAATCAATCAATTCGTGTGGAAGGATCATTTGGATGATGATTGATCACCTCAGATGAGAACCTGGCGTTAGCAAACACAGCATGTGTGCCAACCTTACCCCTATCTCAATAGATCAGTTAATTGCGTTGACCGTTCAACATTATTTAGACAATGAGAAACATTCTTCCGTTGATGGCATGTCCGCAAACACTTGTCATTGTTCACATTAAATGTCATCAACGTATTCCAAATTAATCTATACGTTACTGAATTGATATTTATTGGTACCTTCATGTTAACTTTAGTCAATTTAATCCATGAAATGAGAACAAAGTGACCTGGTTTCTAGATTGGCTATTAACATTAACGTCCATATGTGCAAACATATGTATTCAATGTAATCACCCAAGTCCCCTTGATTTATGTATCCAGCATCTGGCATGCAGTCGGTAGAAACGCCTAGTCTTTATACTACACCAGACGGGGAATGATGAGATCTGGCTGAACTCAGGTCTGAACAACGACATTCAAAGCTCGAAAATCATCTAGGAAATGGCTGACATATACCAGACACGTACAAGTATTCTACCTGTTCATGTAAATATATAGTCATGTAAAATGCATCAATAATTTCAGTCTGACAATAATTCTGCGTTGGTTTATTGTCAACTAGCTGTGCGAATGGGCATTTAGATCATGCTGTTGCAGTCGCTATGCGCAGGTAAAGGCTGCCCTAATATGGTTTGTGAATACTTGTTCCTACAGGTTGATACGCAGGTTGAAAACCCAAAAGACAATTCACACAGGTTGAAACCTTCAACATGACACTATCACGCCCATGATAATCTAAATGTTCTCTACATTCTTAGGGATTACTGGCCTTTGATTGATAGTGTACTTAGCAGTTGCATGGAGCACTATTATGATGTGAAATTGGCCGATGGGCAATCTTATCATGGTGATTGCAGGGAATGCTTCTATTAAACGAAGCTGACCTAAAATGTTTCTCCTGCTTCTCAATGGTACAATGGTTACACTTCTTGTAATTCTCAAAGGATTGCTGCTTAAATTGTGCCACCCCGTAATATATAATTCGTAATTTCAGCGCCTATTCCTTCAAATGAGCACTATCTATGGCTATGCTATTCAGAATAATAGATGTTTGGATATCTTTCGCACCCAAACCATATGCGTAAACCATATGCGTAAAGCAGTGACATGTTATTCCAACATAGAACATGTAAGGCAAGCGAGACTACGCTGGTTAAATTGTGAACGATAAGTGACATTAAGCTGATAACTGTTACAAAGGTAAAATTTTGAAATATCTCAGATTTATCGTATTGTGCGTTAACATATACCGTTATTTCTTACCAAAGTCTGTTGCTGTTAGTTTGCTGATGAACCGCATCGACACTGCCGGCTGTTTTATCATCAACAACGAATGAAAAGAAGCCGAAAGCACATATACCTAAAGGTTATCCAATATTCCAGGCCATACAGGTGACGCTAACCAGTTCATGTCTGCCAGCTAGCTCAGTATGAGCTCGCGTATAACAGGTATTGGGGTTTTTAATTGATAGATGCATTGTAAGAAGCACCGATAATTATACGCTTGAGACCTGCAAAGGATACCAAGGTTATGTGAGAAACCATCAGTTTGAATTGTACAATTATCAGCAGCTTAACTGAAATCATCATATAAATGGAATACTTTCATTCAAAGTACACAGCTATAAAACTCACTAAAATGTGGAAAAGCTCATGTATCTGCCGTCTTCATACGAGGTAAATGGACAGCTATGGAAACACTGGGAACATGCTGTATATACACCGTTCTCCATTTAGACCGGTTGTACTGTAGAGAGATATAGCAATAACTAGACCTAGTGCTGGAAGTTGCCGTGATAGCTTCCAGTCACGTGACTGCCTGCAGGACCAGCCGATCACTTCTGACTTTCCCTTGTCCAGGTTACCATGGCTGTAGGCCACTCACTATCAGGATAGTAGAGAGAGGTGATGTGTCTAGCGGCACTTCAGATTTCCAGTGTTAAGTGATGAGACGGGAACGAAGCGTCAATGATCATACACACGGACGTTGTAAATCAGCTCATACAGGTCACATCTCGCTGTGATATCTTCAGTAATAAGCGCACTCTGTATGATAGTGACATCAAAGACCAGCAGAAGATCAACAGGTGGTAGTTTACTGACAATTACTCAGGCGCCACAGATAGAAAACTTGCTCTAAGCAGCTCGCTGTTATTCTATAGGAGAAACTAGTGGCTTCCACAATGTCATGTCAGCAAATTAATCATATTCAAGGAATCACCTGATGTACGTCGACGTGTGGTTTGCTATATGACTCACGGGATGATAGGCAGTATTCGGCGGTTAATCATAAAAGAACTAACAACTAGACTCACTTCACCACAGCAAACATATACCTGACAAATGCGTCATGATTCTCAAGGTGTGCTTCTCATCACCAGCGTTGATGGGGTTGTCCTTCAACACATGTCTTGTGATCATCGCTAACACATCGATAGAATGTCAGGCACCTTAGATACAATATGTGTGTAGGTAAACAGACTGTAGTGGACAGATTGGTGTGTGGTGCTAGATATTCCAGTCCACCTTTATCTCGTGTAAACCAGCACTAAGATAGCAGCACACCTTGACCTGGCGACGGACGTCGTGTTTCACAGCCACTTGCAGTCTACCATTCAAGTCGAAATTTTATGTCCATCGTTGATGGGGTAGCCGTTAATAAATTCTGTTACGAAGATGGAATATATTCTGTTATTTGTAAAGAGAAAAATAACATGAAGAGATTCTAGGATAGCTATTAACATCGGGTGTATCTAGGGAAATGATGGTCCAAATGATGGCCTCATGGGGACCGCTTTAAAATAAATATTGATCAGAATACATTAACAAAACTAAACTATGTAAAGATTATCGGGCAATATTGCCGACAAAGCAACTCTATCTTTATGAGGTAAAAAGAATAATGCGTTTGCAGTATATGGGCTCCAAACTATAACTTAGAAAGAATGTTTGTTAAATATTGACAGCGTACGCTTGTTACATTATGTACGTATTGTTGTCACCAAGCGACTTCCATTACACGCTATAATCCTACCGATACCTGGGCTGCAGCAGTCTACATGGCCGCCGTCATGCCTACGTACAGTCGATTGTCATCAGCCTCATCTCACCTGCCACCTTTCAACATCCCGCCATCATTCATCATGTTTATTTTCTCCATCATACGGGACGCTTTACTAATTCGGATAGCATTAATTCATGGTTCGTGTCTGTTGGACTAGGTGCATCGTTATCAATGATTGGCTCGACATCGTCCACAGCTTCGTCGTCAACCGGATTACAACCAACATAACAGCGATCAAAACCATCGTCGATCCTGAGACGACCTGCCATGACAACGACTGATCAAGCTAGCTATGTATGTAAATATATAACCACGTGCGCTTATAGCCTCGCGGTGTGCTGAAGTCTGCAAGCAGCATTACCGCCGCCGAGCTATAGGCAAGTGGTGCCTGATCCTGTTAGAAAAGGCAAAGGTATATATTCCCCGATACGGAGTGGTTCCTATTGGTAAGGAGGTGTCAGATATGGAGATAGCTGTCGACGAGACCAAGCCCAGTACACCATGTGGGGAGTATGTGGTTACTGATGCTGATGGGGGCCAAGGTCAATCCACCCCCGCGTTATCAGATAAGGTTCCCTGTTGATGTGAAAACCAAAATGTCCGTGGTATGCTTATCAACAATACTGAGTGAGCATTATCGACGTCATAGCAGGTGTGGAGGCGATGGGTGTGTGGCCGAGATTGAGGAGACACAGACAGCTATATAAATGCATGCAGGGATGCCCCACTACTCTTGGTGCGATAGATTCCACAAAAGAATACATATCGGAATGGACAAGTAATCTGCATAAAAAAAACATGTTCGGATGCAGTCGTCTCATAAAGAGTAAAAGTACACAGTGTTGTCCATATGAATAAGCGTACTTTATGACAGCCAAAACGCACATTTGCACCACATATAGAATTTAGCAATTAAATTACCATGGCAAGGTCATCTAATGGCAAGTAGCACCAAGATTACTGCCCACACGTCAGCCATACTATCCGATTATATTTTGCCAGAATTGGGGATGCAATCGCTCTGTTTATCACTCAGAGTGACTTAACACGGATACAGTAAGTAGTAATTCCTTCGATGGCCGGAGGCTCCGAACACCTTTATCACATAGTCCATGTAAAGATATCATAGTGATGTTCGTGGGATGTTCCATTTTGGACGATTACAGTTCAGACATCATAATACAGACTTTGTCCACCTTGTACATAATTATCGACCAACCACAACAGTCACTTGACTTTTTTCATTCAAGGAAATAGACTTACCACGCGTCAGCTCCAGTAGTTATTGCAAGAAATGGTCTTTTAAACGACAGTTTTCAGATACAGTTTATCAGTTAGCTTCCTACTGTGTCGTATTCGATTTTTATCTGAGCTGCTGCCATAAGGATGGCAATAGTAACGACGTCATTACACACCCAAACAAATTACGGAAATAATATCCTTCTAAAATCAATACAATTTCATTATAAGCCACGTATAGTGTTAGTCATCACAATGTAATGTATATTCTAAAGTAGTTGTCTCGACGTCCATGGCTCACCAATAACTACCACTGACTAACGTCTGGCAAGTGACCCTTTTGTTTGGTATGTAGACGGTCGATGGGAGCAGGCACGGCACTTGCAGTTTGATCATCTATGTACTCGCATAAATTGCCTCACAATAGTTCGATGAACAAGTATCCTTGACATTATACGAGCATCAACGCACAAACATCAAGACAATTTGGAGGCAGATTTAATCTTAATTGCATGCAATTCGTATCGTAAGATTATTTTGCAGTACTGCTATGTTGTCTTCCCTGGGATGAAATGGGACCATTTACAAACTTGGCTGAACGAATGAATGGAATACTTCCAAGCATTGTCCATGAGATATTATCAGCATATTCCAGATGAAGTAGGTCTGCATTCCAAATAGCATTGCATTATCTAATTCAATGCGGTGTGATGACTGACAGAATGACAGCGATACCAATAGCTACACACGACCATGGTCCCACTTACCAGCTAACGTTCATTTTCAGTGTAAATTGCCAATTGTGTTTATTTCTCGCTAACCTGCAATAGTAAGCATCAGTCGTAGATAAATCTCCTGGGCATCAGTCCGCAATGACTGCATTCACTGACGGTATGGTTGGTTAGGAAATTAGGATTCAGATTTTGGAGTTGATCTGATGGCTGCTGTCACCTACATCAACAGAGCTACCTACTTACCATCGAGACATCATAAAATGTTTTTGGCTTATCATTCAGTCTACATCGATAAGTGAGTTTTCATCCTCTACAGAATCCTGCGATGAATTAACTACGCTCTCAGTGACGTAGCATCTGTTATCGAAGCTGATAGTCTGTTTACTAACCTGCATTCTGTGGCCTCATCAGAATGATGCCATGACATAAGATTTATTCGATCTATCATGCGATGGGTCAAGCGAGTGCGACCTGTTCATATAGTGTCGTGGGTATAATACCAGAATAGCTCCTCATGGAATGGGTCATGATATCCCATGCTACAGAAGACGAATGGGTCATGATATCCCATGCTACAGAAGACGAATCCCATGATATCCCATGCTACAGAAGACGAATGGGTCATGATATCCCATACTACAGAAGATGAATGGGTCATGATATCCCATGCTACAGAAGACGAATGGGTCATGATATCATACTACATATCCCATACTACATGACAGAAGATGAATGGGTCATGATATCCCCATACATACAGAAGATGAATGGGTCATGATATCCTATGTTACAGAAGAGAAGAGGAATGGGTCTTAATAGAAGACGAATGGGTAATGATACCCTATGTTACAGAAGAGGAATGGGTCTTAATGTCCTATATTATAGAAGACCAAAGACTGATTGCAAATAGATACAGCGCATCGAAAATTACCTATCCTTGGCTAGGATTGAATAAAACATTAACGACAATCCTAATTCCGAACAATGCAGCCTATAGTTAATACGCCTCTTGGGAATCCGCTGCCAGCCGCCTGTTAGAAGTAAGTAGAGCTAGAGTCCCTGTTATTGCATACAACCGCATGCTTTGACCATGAAGGTATTGTTTTGTTAAACACAGCAAACGCAATTGAGCTAGTTTAATAGCGCATTATTCATCAAAATATATCACCTTCTCCAGGAAACATTACAATAAGAGCATTTTTGTATCCATTTTGTTCACTGAAGTGAGTTTCTGGCTGACTTAAGATGTACAACATTCAGAGCCAATTTACACTTAACATTAAAGAACTGTAGCAAAACCTTGCCTCATATAGTGAAAGCACTTCACAAACGTATGGAAAATTATCTCACCTCGTCAGAAACATTTGTTTATATTTTATGTTAGCCAAAGAGTAGAACTTTGCAAATAGATTAATATGGCAAGGTCACCTAATAGACTTCCCGCCCGCGGGGCCATACTATTGGATTATATCAGCTCTAACAAACCCAGTTTATCACTCAGAATGGCTATTTGATGGAACGATGTTTAATTGGTTAACTGTAGCTTCGCAAGCGCATTTACTCCCAGTGAAGCACGCGAGGCAGCAAGGTCATTGAACTCCGGTGGAGGTAATTGATTTGTTGTGTAGTTAAGCAATGTTAAACTCAACACAGGCAATAAAGCGACCGTACAAGGTCATTCTGTACGAGGAGAGCCATTTATATACTTCATTATAGATTTTGGTCAAGATATGAAGGAATCATCTGGACACGCGATACGATAAGCGTAAGGCCCCGTGTCATTTGAATCCAGTTGTATTCCGTTGTTGAGCCTAAAAATAAGCATTACCTGTTTCCATATGTATTGACGTTTCCGTACGCTTTTTAGAATCACATCAAGGAGATGAATACCTGGCCGTTTTCATTTTTTTTTATGTCGATGCCTGGGAAAGTGAACTGGTTTATTTGAATGCACATGTCATGACTGACCTTGCAGGCGAATTAAAACCAGTATTCTGACAACATGCTTGGCCCTTTGCACCATTACTGCTCCCCTTCAATTGTTGTGTACCTTCGACTTCTGCTTTCTCACAAGTAAGTGGTGTAACCATTGATTTCTGCGTCAGGCAACATAGAGCTCTGTTTGCGGTAGACAGCGCTTGAAGAAGATAAGAAAACCAAAGTTGTCTAATTATTTTGGATGGTGTCTGGTAACAGTCCAAAGTTGTGCTGTTTTGGAGTCTCCAGAGTTTGATACATATGTAATGAAGCATACCTGACCGATCGAAACACATCAATAACCCATGGTGTAAATCTCTTAGTATCCTCCTAAGTACTTAGTTGTTTCCACTCTAGACCGTAAGTAGAATCACTTGGTACTCGTCATACACCCTAAAGCACCTGCCTGGCAGTCGATTAGTTAACAGCGTGCCGTTAAGGAGAATCAACTATCTTAAGATAGCATGGATAAGTTATGTATGCAATGTGCGAAACAAATGACAACTTCCAACTACAGTGATGTACGATTTGTAGCGGCTTCCTCTCACGTTTGCTGAATAAAGCAGGAGACTTCAAGCTGGTAAATGAAACACGGGATACGCGTGCATATAGAAACACACATAAATGCACGGGGCATAAACAAATATATTCACCCAATTATATTACAATGCCAGCCGAGCAATAACTCCAACACAATATCAGCTGTTCATCATTAATCAAATATGGACCAATGTTAGCAAAGTAGCCTCTGGTCTGTGATCGGAATCGTAATGACCAGTAGGAACCCTTTCTGTCTTTTCTATGTGGCTGTGATGCAGCAGTAATATCACTTATCAATAACTGCACATCGATTAAAATGCATGTCTCTACAAACAGCCACTCTTATTCTCTATCGATATAATAAATAAATAAGTTCTGGATGACTTGTTTAGGACGGAGGCAGCGTTTGAAGTGGATGCTGACATGACTAAAGCTATAGACGAACGGCCGAAACAATGAGACAAGATAGGCGGGAAAATCAAGCCGTATATACTTTGGTCCAGAACGGCCCTTCAAATACATCGGTGTTAGATATATTAGCCATAATATGGTGTATTATCGCTATGTTGGCCGTGATAAAACGATGTTTTTGGAGAACTACCTCATCAGCGACATTGAATAGCATTTAACCGCGATTAACAGTGAGGGAAATGGGATAACGCTCCTGAAAAGACAGCTACCCAAGACGCAGCTAATACCAGATAAACGATGCGGGCCATATCACAGATATTGACGACACACAACACACATCAAACAATTTGCATATTCGGCGGCCAACATTAACAAATGCCATGGGTATTAAACATTTGCAGCCATGAGATTATTGCAACGGCCTTTTTTCTTTAACACAATTTATTTGATCTATAATGCAGGAGACTGGATGAAAGCTGCTAATGGAATGGAAGCACAATAAGCTTATATATTGGAGATGGGGTCAAGGGAGCACACATGATATGCTAGATGGTGCCCGAGTCTTATCGGAGCTGGTACTCGGGTCTTACCTGAACTGGTCCATCATCATCAGACCATTCCTTCGGCATAATTTGATGAATTGTTTTGTGAGCCGTTTCACTCTCGTCTGTTATCGATGGCGCCATCAGTTGATTAGCATTATAAAGCTAAATGCATGTAACTTTCTTCGGCGCGTTCTTCAGTTCCTGATATATCAGACTAATTTACAACATACCAAATCCGGGGCTTAATATTTGTTTGGTAGCATGGCAACAGCATGAAGCAACTGCATCTGAGCTATAAATAGTAACACAAAAAGAGGTACAGTCTTTTCTGTATTCAGGAAGCGTTCAGCATATACATGATGCAATGCTGATCTATCTATGTCATCATTTAGTAGATTACTCTTTCAAATTATCCGAAACTCACAAGTGAATTTGCTTTTAACACGCCCGTGCCTCTATTTCGATACCATTGAGTAAGGCACTGGAAAATTGTGGTAGTAAATGATTAATTCAAAGGGTACGGGTTAAACAGCAATGACGAAAGCAAATATCATATTTTTCGCAACCAAGCCAACAGCTGAATGTTTGCATGACATATAGCCATGCGGCTGAGTTGATGAGGGAACACTAATCATTATCATTACGAGTACGAGCATTACGAGTACGAGCATTGCGAGTACGAGCATTACGAGTACGAGCATTACGAGTACGAGCATTACGAGTACGAGCATTATGAATACGAGCATTACGAGCAGTCAACGCCCCTCATTCCCAGAAACTAACGACAGGTTGTTTTGTTGTCTGTGTTGGGGGTTTTATTGCTTGGGTAGTGGAGGCATAAATCAGAGAAAGTATTGCGCTGAAGATAATTCTTTCCTTGTGTTATTTTAAGAGACGGCGCTTAATATTCCACTTGAATCTAACCGTGTCTCGGGGTCTGGCTCTTTGCCCAGACGGCAGTATCCTGAAAAGATGCCAGTTTCTGCCAAAGTGGCTCGCTAATTAGCCAAACTAAACAAGCCATTTCTTCTTGGAATAGGAGGCGCTTCAGTTATGTGCTTGAATACCTAATGATAAGTTTAACTGCACTGTTAGTGCTCTTGTTATTTGTCTGACCCCAACACAAAACGTCTCAGCCAATAAACGCTCAGGCAGTCATATGTAAGAGTACTCTGGGTCGTAAGTACTGGTACTATATCTGGAGATTAGAGTGTACAGTCATGGTGAGGGAATCCAAACTTGTAAATCAAATCTAACGATCACCTTGTTTATTGTTTTATGCAGTGAAACTGTGAGCAAAACTTCTCCGCCCTACTTTCTTGCAAACTGACAACTTTGATAGTCTCCTTGTCACTGTTGTCATGGTTACTTCCTAGTAGTTACAAATTGGAAGTCGTGGACGTCGGCTCTGCAGCTACTGATCTGGGGACATTTTATGACATCTTCAGTACATAAGTCGAACTGCATATGGATTATAGGAGATAAACTGATTAACAGACGACGACAACTTACAGAGGCTAGTGTTGACTAAATGTTAAAAGATTAACACTGATTATTGATGCCTTTATTCTCCGCATGGCAGCATTAGTACAACAGACTTCTAGCAAACTGCCAGCAGAGGAAACATAAGTCGTGTTCCTAGGTTAAATGAGCAGAAAAAAACATTGCTGTCTTGCCTAATCGTAATGCGGCACTTGCATAGACCAGGCGCATGATAAGAGTTGTCAAGATTTAAAACAAAGCTTGCTTAGGAATTTTAATCCTAAATGCTCTGTATCAAGGGGCCTAGCTGGCGGCTGTAAACCGATTATTTGTCTCCTGTTATATGGGGCCCATTCCGGGGCGAGCTACTCCGGTATGTTACACACGATGTTGTCCGCGTTATGCGCCTCCAATAGAAGCCCCTACTTCCTGTACTTGATACATCAGAATATCACCTCCTTCATCAACATCATTGCATATACATTGTTCGCGTTGTTTACGGGGTATGTCAAGCAGAGGTTGTCGTGTAATGTATCTTTAATTCAAATGCATGAATTGTCGAAGATGACCATGCAAGACGTAGACGCGGTCGCATAACGTCACAGTGGGCAATTCGTCTTATTAACATCGACGTTATCACCTTCGTCGAGCAGTACCCTTGTTGACAGATGAAGTAGCTGTCAATTTCCCATGGCTTGACCGCCAGATATACATGCTTGTAGACCAAACGTGTTGTCCGGAATATCACATTGCAGCAATTACACTGTGTGTGGTGAGTTTTTTCAGTCTTAAAATTCCTGGTCTGGCCATTATGTTCAGACTGCATAGCGCTTGTAATGCCCTCTTCTGCCTGAGCTGTGAAATATGTTCTACTTGGCTGGCGTTGTTGGGCCTAGAGGGTTATCTAGGTGACGGGCTGGGCTATAACCTATCACGCCTTTTGTGAACATGACTCGTTGGAATGAGAACGTCCCGAAATCTACATCCAACCTGCCTCATTTCACCTGCTATCTCATCCAATTTGTCGTCATTTACAGTCTTGCTACCTCGCCTCATCTGTTACATAATTACCGACATTCATTCGCTTATTACGTCATACACCTACCTCGCTGCATTTGTCGCCTCACATTCGCTGCTGATGTCTGCTGAAAATGTACTCAACAAAGGATTTATAAGGTATAATGATGTCGAGGCAACACATATCCAATGAGGAGAGGCAACAGATAACCAGCTTTACTGCCAAAATACCACCATGATTGTCATGAACGATGTCTCTTATTGTTTGGCGCTAAAGCCTGCACGAGGCGCAAATGTAAGTTGTAGTTATATGTTCAGTACAAATGTTCTGTCGTAGAAATACCAATAGACAACAACAATGGCATTAACGAATGATTGTATTGAGTCGTGACGAACTCAAGATCGCATACGCTATTCACAACTAGCTAATTTACTCCACACGGAGCATGACTCAAGTTTTCTTAGGCGATTCATGACGCGTATCAGGCACCAGCAACACCGTTTATGATGTTACAAATGTGCCAACTCCGTCAGAAGCCATTTTATCTCACGCCATGACAGACTGCGCCGGGAGCACATACAATATCCATTAAAATGACAATTCCTACAATTTATCCCTAGATGCTGCTATGCAGTTGCTCACACATTCGTAACCCGAACAAAACGCACCTAAGACTGGATAAGCTTACCATTATCAAAGGTTAGTCTGCGTCCCATACTCCAGGGGTTCCGCTACGCTTCTCGCCCTAGAGTCTACGAAAAGATAAGGTCTTAAATTGGCGCGCCCGAATATTCATTAGACACGTTCGTTAATCTTCGTGACCAATCAACGCAAAGGTTGTGACCCGGATTGACCTTAATTGCGCGTGTCTGGCTTGTGATACGCACCCTCGGTTCTATGTGACGTCATGGACATTGTTGTGGTCCGCGTCCGATGAGAACACATTGAATGTCTTCTGGAATTATGGGGCGTCTCAAAAGTTCAAATTGGCACCACAACAAATGCTTTAATGCTTAGCTGCACGATAGTATGTTTACTGCTTCTCTCGCCGACTGTGTGATTAACGGTGCCACTCAGCGTGAAACAACATTCGCTGCTGATAAAGCTAAAAGTATCGCAAGCTGAAGTCGCCCTCATTAAGAATTGAATAAGCACCGGATGTTCAATATGAAAAGAAATCAAGTGACAAGGAACCTTTTATATTACTGGCCATTGCAGGAAGCGAAGGGTGTGGATGAGCGGCAGAAACGTCGTTATCGGTTAGCGTCTATTAATAGAAGCATTCTATGTTATCATCATGACGAGATTATGCGTCGCTGGATCGCACGCAAATATATACTGCTGCATATAAACGTCTTGAGATGCTTTGATGCAAGTTGATAAATGCGAGTAACCTGTGCAAATATACCACATCGTTTCGTTTGATGGTACTGGTTTCCACCTGCTACAATTTATTTAACTCAGTCTATACCAGGGTACAACAATGCCAAAGCTTTATCTTAATACTGTGCCTATTCCCACCTATCAAACCTTACTCGACGGAGCGTATGTGTAGGACTTGAGCAGGCTTGTTGTGTGTCAGTTGTTGTCATGACCTAATCTCAGACAGACCCCATCATTCACTGTGTATGTAAACGTAGAAGTTCTGGACGAGTATGCCCAATGTAAAATACAGTACGTCACGTCTGGTACATCTGGCACGTCATGTCCGGTACATATCGGTACGTCATGTCCGGTACATCCGAGGATGATAACAAGCTCCGAATCGGGGCCGTACTCAACACGTATTATTCCATTGACATGAGCTGGTTACGGCCACGGTTGATGCTGAGTGTTTAAGCCACTCAATAGGATTGATGCTCAGCAGGTCTATGACGTCATTGACTTCTGTTACCTTGCCATTAGAGCCAATGACGCTGCATATATATTAGGGTTTGAACCTGGAAAATAATTCTTTACAAGTATTCTGCTAGACATGCAATACGGTGATTATTTCTGTGCCTATGCATGTTTGCATATGGAAATATTCGTTGTGCATGGAGCTCAACAGCCACCCTCGGTTGACTCAGTAGTTCACAGGGAGCTAACTTGACAGGGGATGGGGGAATAGCTAATAAGGCTGACAGAGTGGTGAGAGCCAACGCCAACGACCCTAGCGGTCTATGTCTATCAGCACCACTCTCCTCACATAAGTATTGGCATTATGCGCTAATGTGTACGTGCTACAGGCAGATCGGGAGGCTAATCACTTCGTGTTTGGCCGGCTGGTGCCCGCGCTGAGGCTTGGCGCTGCAGCACAGAGCAGCTCGGGCGTATATAATCGTGTGTTTCCTGGCGAGGCGGACATCTGACAGGGAGTGGATTCATGGACCGCATGACATCGCAGAATACCTCCTCTATTACAGTCATGGACTGATAAAGCACCGTGTAGGATTTAATCAAAAGAAAGCGATATAATAGGATACAGCCCAAAACAAGTCACAAATTGTGATGCCATTAATTGCGATGCACAAGGTGGAAATGATGAATTAAGTCATCATCGGCGAGAGTCACAGCCAACCTTTAAACATTACACGTGAGAGATTCAGGGATATCTTTGTACTCATAAACAATATGCTCAGACCACAAGTATAATATTGCAAATGAAACGGCTCCCTCTTGTTGATGGTGTCTGCAGGCGAATTTGCGGATACTTTGACCTATCCAAGGGTATTCGTTAATCCTACTCTCTTCATTGTATACGGCTGTTGATTATACGGAACGATCGACCTCAAGTATAATGTGTCGAGTGATGGAAGGCTGACTGATGTGTTGAAGAATGCAGTGCTACGTGTTGCAGGGTTAGAATGAGCATAATGGAGAGAAGTTTGCCAGTCAATAACTCGGTGAGTCAGGCCACGATACAGATGGCGAACATTGTCCATGGTGAGGAGATCAACATGACTACCTCCGACAGTTCAGTGAGAGATAATGCTACTAGGCACAATGTTACCGATGCCTTGACAGATCAAATCACCAATCTGAGTATAAATAAGATGCAGCTTGTCCAAGTCATCGTTCTCATTGTTATAATTGGCGTTCTACTAATCTCAACGTGTAAAATTGTATTCAAAACCTTCTCCAGATTCAGTGGCCCCAAGAGAGATGAGCCGATATAGGGGCACTAACATAGCTGTTGCATTTGTGCATAATTCTATGCAAGATTATTCGGGCATTCCACTAAATGTGTGCATTAAAAGAGTTGAACAACATTGTTATTATCAAACGGTTT
>CM067358.1:54878216-54911852 GCA_034190875.2 Urechis unicinctus | reverse complement strand
CAAATGAGCACTATCTATGGCTATGCTATTCAGAATAATAGATGTTTGGATATCTTTCGCACCCAAACCATATGCGTAAACCATATGCGTAAAGCAGTGACATGTTATTATAACATAGAACATGTAAGGCAAGCGAGACTACGCTGGTTAAATTGTGAACGATAAGTGACATTAAGCTGATAACTGTTACAAAGGTAAAATTTTGAAATATCTCAGATTTATCGTATTGTGCGTTAACATATACCGTTATTTCTTACCAAAGTCTGTTGCTGTTAGTTTGCTGATGAACCGCATCGACACTGCCGGCTGTTTTATCATCAACAACGTATGAAAAGAAGCCGAAAACACATATACCTAAAGGTTATCCAATATTCCAGGCCATACAGGTGACGCTAACCAGTTCATGTCTGCCAGCTAGCTCAGTATGAGCTCGCGTATAACAGGTATTGGGGTTTTTAATTGATAGATGCATTGTAAGAAGCACCGATAATTATACGCTTGAGACCTGCAAAGGATACCAAGGTATACCAACCATCAGTTTGAATTGTACAATTATCAGCAGCTTAACTGAAATCATTATATAAATGGAATACTTTCAATGTACAGGGCTATAAAACTCACTAAAATGTGGAAAAGCTCATGTATCTGCCGTCTTCATACGAGGTAAATGGACAGCTATGGAAACACTGGGAACATGCTGTATATACCGTTCTCCGTTTAGACCGGTTGTACTTTAGAGAGATATAGCAATAACTAGACCTAGTGCTGGAAGTTGCCGTGATAGCTTCCAGTCACGTGACTGCCTGCAGGACCAGCCGATCACTTCTGACTTTCCCTTGTCCAGGTTACCATGGCTGTAGGCCACTCACTATCAGGATAGTGGAGAGAGGTGATGTGTCTAGCGGCACTTCAGATTTCCAGTGTTAAGTGATGAGACAGGAACGAAGCGTCAATGATCATACACACGGACGTTGTAAATCAACTCATACAGGTCACATCTCGCTGTGATATCTTTAGGAGTAAGCGCACTCTGTATGATAGTGACATCAAAAACCAGCAGAAGATCAACAGGTGGTAGTTTACTGACAATTACTCAGGCGCCACAGATAGAAAACTTGCTCTAAGCAGCTCGCTGTTATTCTATAGGAGAAACTAGTGGCTTCCACAATGTCATGTCAGCAAATTAATCATATTCAAGGAATCACCTGATGTACGTCGAAGTGTGGTTTGCTATATGACTCACGGGATGATAGGCAGTATTCGGCGGTTAATCATAAAAGAACTAACAACTAGACTCACTTCACCACAGAAAACATATACCTGACAAATGCGTCATGATTCTCAAGGTGTGCTTCTCATCACCAGCGTTGATGGGGTTGTCCTTCAACACGTCTTGTGATCATCGCTAACACATCGATAGGATGTCAGGCA
This sequence comes from Urechis unicinctus, assembly GCA_034190875.2. Lineage (NCBI taxonomy): Eukaryota > Metazoa > Annelida > Polychaeta > Xenopneusta > Urechidae > Urechis > Urechis unicinctus. The sequence goes on along the minus strand of CM067358.1, from coordinate 54,910,421 downwards.
CCTTAGATACAATATGTGTGTAGGTAAACAGACTGAAGTGGACAGATTGGTGTGTGGTGCTAGATATTCCAGTCCACCTTTATCTCGTGTAAACCAGTTATATGTCCATCGTTGATGGGGTAACCGTTAATAAATTCTGTTAAGAAGATATTATCTGTAATTTGTAAAGGGAAAAATAACATGAAGAGCTTCTAGGATAGCTATAAATATCGGGTGTATCTAGGGAAATGATGGTCCAAATGAGCAGCCTCATGGGGACCGCTTTAAAATAATGTCGCATATTGATCAGAATAGTATTAACAAAACCATAAACTATGTAAAGATGGTTCGGGCAATATTGCCGACAAAGCAACTCTATCTTTATGATGTAAAAAGAATAATGCGTTTGCAGTATATGGGCTCCAAACTATAACTTGAAAGCACTGTTTGTTAAATATTGACAGCGTACGCTTGTTACCTTATGTACGCATTGTTGTCACCAAGCGACTTCCATTACACGCTATAATCCTACCGATACCTGGGCTGCAGCAGTCTACATGGCCGCCGTCATGCCTACGTACAGTCGATTGTCATCAGCCTCATCTCACCTGCCACCTTTCAACATCCCGCCATCATTCATCATGTTTATTTTCTCCATGATTTATTGCCCATTATCCCTGTCGCTTGCGGCGAGAGTGGAATATGGCTCACCGTTTCTGAAGCAAGCAATGAGTAATTGGCTTTTACTAATGTCAGATGTACTCAATGGCCAACACGTCGATATGTGTGGTCATCAGTAGAAGGCAATTCCATAGTTGCTTCACTCAAATCAATCAATCAATTCGTGCGGAAGGATTATTCGGATGATGATTGATCACCTAAGATGAGAACCTGGCGTCAGCCTACCTTGCCCGTATCTCAATAGATTGCATTGACCTATCAACCTTATTTTGACAATGAGAAGCATCCTTCCGTTGATGGCATGTCCGCAAACACTTGTCATTGTTCACATAGAATGCCATCAACGTATTCCAAATTAATCTATCAGTTACTGAATTTACATTTTAATTGGTACCTTCATGTTAAGGTTAGTCAAGTATATCCATGAAATGATTATTTGGATGAGAAATGAGAACAAAGTGACCGGGTTGCTAGATTGGCTATTAACATTAACGTCCATCTGACTCTATTAGCTGGCAGTGATTTGTTATATATTTGTGACGCATGGCTTGGTTTAGGTGGAAGAAAACTATTACAAAAGGGATATCCAAATGCAACCTTAGTCTTCGCTTGTTTAACTAAAGGCCGTACGTTGGATATTAAAAGGCCGAGCTGTTTCAAGACCAAATGACTTTGAGGTACATATCGATGCCAGATATGAGCCTCACTAGGAACTGGACACATACCGGGAGGCATGGGTACGATCCTGAAAAGGGTCAGTTTAAACGGAGTCGCAAATGGGATGAATTTGGATTTAACTCTGGTTGCGTACTGCAGGTGTGCTTGTTGTAATGTACGATGATGCATTTTGTTAACGCACCCACAATAAATAGTAGGCATCCTTTTAAGGAAATGTTTACTATGCGATTTCAATTAATCTGCAACCAACTTCGATTCAACGTAAGTACCCAAGTCCCCTTGATTTATGTAACCAGTATGTGGCATGCAGTCGGTAGAAACGCCTAGTCTTTATACCACACCACACGATGAATGATGAGATCTGGCTGAAATCAGGTATCAACAACATCATCTAGGAAATTGCTGGCATATAGCAGACACGTACTACCTGTTCATGTAAATATATAGTCGTGTAAAAATGCATCGCTAATTTCAGTCTGACACTAATTCTGCGTTGGTTTATTGTCAACTAGCTGTGCGAACGGACATTTAGATCATACTGTTGTAGTCGGTATGCGCAGGTAAAGGCTGCCCTTATATGGTTTGTGAATACTTGTTCCTACTGGTTGATACGCATCTTTGTACAAAACTAAAACCCAAAAGACAATTCACACATGTGGAAACCAACAACATGAAACTACCACACCTATGTCAATCTAAATGTTCTCTACATTCTTACAGATTACTGGCCTTTGATTGATAGCCTACTAAGCGTCTGACGGCAGTAGTATGCAGCACTACTATGTGAAATTGGCTGATGGGTCAATCTTATCATTATGATTGCAGTAAATGCTTCTGCTAAAAGAAGCTGACCTAAAATGTTTCTCCTGCTCCTCAACGGTACAATGGTTACACTTCTTGCAATTTTCAAAGGATTGCTGTTTAACTTGTGCTACCCCGGAATATATAATTCATAATAACAGCGCCCATTCCTTCAAATGAGCACTATTTATGGCTTTGCTCTTCAGAATAAGAGATGTTGGGCTATCTTTTGCACCCAAACCAGATGCATAAAGCAGTGACATGTTATTCCAATCTAGGACATAACATGTTAAATTGTGTGAACGATAAGAGACATTAAGCTGATAACACCTACAAAGGTAACACTTTTGAAATATCTCAGATTTTTCGTATTCTGCGTTAACATTTACCGTTATTCCTTACCAAAGTCTGTTATCATCAACAACGAAAGAAAAGAAACCCCAAAGCACATATACTTAAAAGTTATTCAATATCTCAAGCCATACAGGTGGTGCTGGCCAGTTCTTTTCTGCCAGCTAGCTCAGTATGAGCTTGCGTATAACAGGTATTGGGGTTTTTAATTGATAGATGCATTGTAAGGAGCACCGATAATTGTTCGCTTGAGACCTGCAAAGCATACCAAGGTTATGTAAGAAGCCATCAGTTTAAAATATACAATTATCAGCAGCTTAACTGAAATCATTATATAAATGAAATACTTAAAAAAAAACACGGCGATAAAGCTCACTAAAATGTGGGAGAGCTCGCGGTATCTGCCTTCTTCATACGAGGGTAATGGACAGCTATGGAAACACTGGGAACATCCTGTATATACCGTTCTCCGTTTAGACCGGTTGTACTGTAGAGAGATATAGTAATAACTAGACCTAGTGCAGGAAGTTGCCGTGATAGCTTTCAGTCACGTGACTGCCTGTAGGCCACTCACTATCAGGATAGTAGAGAGAGGTGATGTGTCTAGCGGCACTTCAGATTCCCATTGTTAAGTGATGAGCCAGGAACGATGAAGCGTCAATGGTCATAAACACGGACGTTGTAAATCAGCTCATACAGGTCACGTCTCGCTGTGATATCTTCAGTAATAAGCGCACTCTGTATGATAGTGACATCAAAGACCAGGAGAAGATCAACAAGTGGTAGTTTACTGAAAATTACTCAGGCGCCACAGATAGAAAATTTGCTTTAAACAGCTCGCTGTAATTCTGTAGGAGAAACTAGTGGACTCTCGTAATAGCCGCACACAAGCAACGTTTCTATGGGTTTTGTCTCATCCCTTTTCCAGCTTATTGTGTATAAAGAATACAAACATATCCGGCTTCCATAATGTCATGTCAGCAAATTAATCATATACAAGGAATCAGCTGATGTACGTCGACGTTTGCACGTGTGGTTTATTGACTCACGGGATGATAGGCAGTATTCGGCGGTTAATCATAAAAGAACTAACAACTAGACTCACTTCACCGCAGCAAACGTATACCTGACAAATGCGTCATGATTCTCAAGGTGTGCTTCTCATCACCAGCGTTGATGGGGTTGTCCTTCAACACATGTCTTGTGATCATCGCTAACACATCGATAGGATGTCAGGCACCTTAGATACAATATGTGTGTAGGTAAACAGACTGAAGTGGACGGATTGGTGTGTGGTGCTAGATATTCCAGTCCACCTTTATCTCGTGTAAACCAGCACTAAGATAGCAGCACACCTTGACCTGGCGGCGGACGTCGTGTTTACAGCCACTTGCAGCGCTGAAGTCTACCATCCAAGTCGAAATTTTATGTCCATCGTTGATGGGGTAACCGTTAATAAATTCTGTTAAGAAGATATTATCTGTAATTTGTAAAGGGAAAAATAACATGAAGAGATTCTAGGATAGCTATAAATATCGGGTGTATCTAGGGAAATGATAGTCCAAATGAGCAGCCTCTTGGGGACCGCTTTAAAATAATGTCGCATATTGATCAGAATAGCATTAACAAAACCATAAACTATGTAAAGATGGATCGGGCAATATTGCCGACAAAGCAACTCTATCTTTATGATGTAAAAAGAATAATGCGTTTGCAGTATATGGGCTCCAAACTATAACTTGAAAGCAATGTTTGTTAAATATTGACAGCGTACGCTTGTTACATTATGTACGTATTGTTGTCACCAAGCGACTTCCATTACACGCTATAATCCTACCGATACCTGGGCTGCAGCAGTCTACATGGCCGCCGTCATGCCTACGTACAGTCGATTGTCATCAGCCTCATCTCACCTGCCACCTTTCAACATTCCGCCATCATTCATCATGTTTATTTTCTCCATCATACGGGACGCTTTACTAATTCGGATAGCATTAATTCATGGTTCGTGTCTGTTGGACTAGGTGCATCGTTATCAATGATTGGCTCGACATCGTCCACAGCTTCGTCGTCAACCGGATTACAACCAACATAACAGCGATCAAAGGATCAAAAACATCGTCGAATCCGAGACGACCTCCCATGACAGCGACTGATCAAGCTAGCTATGTATGTAGATATATAACCACGTGCGCTTATAGCCTCGCGGTGTGCTGAAGTCTGCAAGCAGCATTACCGCCGCCGAGCTATAGGCAAGTGGTGCCTGATCCTGTTAGAAAAGGCACAGGTATACATTCCCCGATACGCAGTGATTCCTATTGGTAAGGTGGCAGATATGGAGATAGCTGTCGACGAGACCAAGCCCAGTACACCCAGTGGGGAGTATGTGGTTACTGATGCTGATGGGGGCCAAGGACAACCCACCCCCGCGTTATCAGATAGGATTTCCTGTTGATGTGAAAACCAAAATGTCCGTGGTATGTTTATCAACAATACTGAGCGAGTATTATCGACGTCATAGCTGCTGTGGAGGCGATGGGTGTGTGGCCGAGATTGAGGAGACACAGACAGCTATATAAATGCATGCAGGGATGCCCCACTTCTATTGGTGTGATAGATTCCACAAAAGAATACATATGGGAATGGACAAGTTATCCGCAAATCATAAAAAAACATGTTCGTTATCGATGCAGTCGTCTCATAAAGAGTAAAAGTACACAGTGCTGTCCATATGAATAAGCGCACTTTATGACAGCCAAAACGCACCTTTGCACCACATATAGAATTTAGCAATTAAATTGCTATGGCAAGGTCATCTAATGGCAAGTAGCAACAAGATTACTGCCCACACGTCAGCCATTCTATCCGATTATATTTTGCCAGAATTGGGGATGCAATCGCTCTGAAAAAAAGCTGTTTATCACTCAGAGTGACTTAACACGGATACAGTAAGTAGTAATTCCTTCGATGGCCGGAGGCTCCGAACACCTTTATCACATAGTCCATGTAAAGATATCATAGTGATGTTCGTGGGATGTTCCATTTTGGACAATTACAGTTCAGACATCATAATACAGACTTTATCCACCTTGTACATAATTATCGACCAACCACAACAGTCACTTGACTTTTTTCATTCAAGGAAATAGACTTACCACGCGTCAGCTCCAGTAGTTATTGCAAGAAATGGTCTTTTCAACGACAGTTTTCAGATACAGTTTATCAGTTAGCTTCCTACTGTGTCGTATTCGATTTTTATCTGAGCTGCTGCCATTACACCCCAAACAAATTACGGAAATAATATCCTTCTAAAATCAATACAATTTCATTACAAGTATATTCTAAAGTAGTTGTCTCGACGTCCATGGCTCACCAAAAACTACCACTGACTAACGTCTGGCAAGTGACCCTTTTGTTTGGTATGTAGACGGTCGATGGGAGCAAGCACGGCACTTGCAGTTTGATCATCTATTTACTCGCATAAATTGCTTCACAATAGTTCGATGAACAAGTATCCTTGACATTATACGAGCATCAACGCACAAACATCAAGACAATTTGGAGGCAGATTTAATCTTAATTGCATGCAATTCGTATCGTAAGGTGATTGTGCAGTACTGCTATGTTGTCTTCCCTGGGATGAAATGGGACCATTTACAAACTTGGCTGAACGCTTGAATGGAATACTTCCAAGCATTGTCCATGAGATATTATCAGCATATTCCAGATGAAGTAGGTCTGCATTCCAAATAGCATTGCATTATCTAATTCAATGCGGTGTGATGACTGACAGAATGACAGCGATACAAATAGCTACACACGACCATGGTCCCACTTACCAGCTAACGTTCATTTTCAATGTAAATCGCCAATTGTGTTTATTTCTCGCTAACCTACAATAGTAAGCATCCGTCGTAGATAAATCTCCTGGGCATCAGTCCGCAATGACTGCATTCACTGACGGTATGGTTGGTTAGAAAATTAGGATTCTGATTTTGGAGTTGATCTGATGGCTGCTGTCACCTACATCAACAGAGCTACCTACTTACCATCGAGACATCATAAAATGTTTTTGGCTTATCATTCAGTCTTCATCGATAAGTGAGTTTTCATCCTCTACTGAAACAAGAATAACATTAACTACGCTCTCAGTGACGTAGCATCTGTTATCGAAGCTGATAGTCTGTTTACTAACCTGCATTCTGTGGCCTCATCAGAATGATGCATGACATAAGATTTATCCGTACTATCCTGCGATGAAGAAAGCGAGTGCGACCTGTTCATATAGTGTCGTGTGTATAATACCAGAATAGCTCCTCATGGAATGGGTCATGATATCCCATGCTACAGAAGACGAATGGGTCATGATATCCCATACTACAGAAGATGAATGGGTCATGATATCCCATGCTACAGAAGACGAATGGGTCATGATATCCCATACTACAGAAGATGAATGGGTCATGATATCCCATGCTACAGAAGACGAATGGGTAATGATACCCTATGTTACAGAAGAGGAATGGGTCTTAATGTCCTATGTTATAGAAGACCAAAGACTGATTGCAAATAGATACAAATGCCATGGGTGTTAAACATTTGCGGCCATGAGATTATTGCAACGGCCTTTTTTCTTAAACACAATTTATTTGATCTATAATGCAGGAGACTGGATGAAAGCTGCTAATGGAATGGAAGCACAATAAGCTTATATATTGGAGATGGGGTCAAGAGAGCACACATGATATGCTAGATGGTGCCCGAGTCTTATCGGAGATGGTACCCGGGTCTTACCTGAACTGGTCCATCATCATCAGACCATTCCTTCGGCATAATTTGATGAATTGTTTTGTGAGCCGTTTCATTCTCGTCTGTTATCGATGGCGCCATCAGTTGATTAGCATTATAAAGCTAAATGCATGTAGCTTTCTTCAGCGCGTTCTTCAGTTCCTGATATATCAGACTAATTTACAACATACCAGATCCGGGGCTTAATATTTGTTTGGTAGCATGGCAACAGTATGAAGCAACTGCATATGAGCTATAAATAGTAACACAAAAGAGAGGTACAGTCTTTTCTGTATTCAGGAAGCGTTCAGCATATATATGATGCAATGCTGATCTATCTACGTCATCATTTAGTAGATTACTCTTTCAAATTATCCGAAACTCATAAGTGAATTTGCTTTTAATACGCCATTAAATAAATAAATAATAATAAAATTTGGGCAGTAAATGATTAATTCAAAGGGTACGGGTTAAACTGTAATGACGAAAGCAAATATCATATTTTTCGCAACCAAGCCAAAGTCATCAGACCTGCACGTTATGCATATGGCAACAGTTGTGTCTGAAGGTTGCACATCGATAATCAACTACAGAGTACTATTAGCATGATAATGAACTGTATGCTCTACTGGTAACACGTTGTCTGTACTTCTTCAAAACACATGAATGTTTGCATGACATATAGCCGTGCGGCTGAGTTGATGAGGGAACACTAATCATTATCATTACGAGTACGAGCATTACAAGTACGAGCATTACGAGTACGAGCATTACGAGTACGAGCATTATGAATACGAGCATTACGAGTACGAGCATTACGAGTACGAGCATTACGAGTACGAGCATTATGAATACGAGCATTACGAGCAGTCAACACCCCTCATTCCCAGAAACTAACGACAGGTTGTTTTGTTGTCTATGTTGGGGGTTTTATTGCTTGGGTAGTGGAGGCATAAATCAGAGAAAGTATTGTGCTGAAGATGTGTTATTTTAAGAGACGGCGCTTGATATTCCACTTGAATCTAACCGTGTCTCGGGGTCTGGCTCTTTGCCCAGACGGCAGTATCCTGAAAAGATGCCAGTTTCTGCCAAAGTGGCTCCCTAATTAGCCAAACTAAACAAGCCATTTCTTCTTGGAATAGGAGGCGCTTCAGTTATGTGCTTGAATACCTAATGATAAGTTTAACTGCACTGTTAGTGCTCTTGTTATTTGTCTGACCCCAACACAAAACGTCTGATCTGGGGACATTTTATGACATCTTCATTTGAACTGCATATGGATTATAGGAGATAAACTGATAAACAGACGACGACAACTTAAAGAGGCTAGTGTTGACTAAATGTTAAAAGATTAACACTGATTATTGATGCCTTTATTCTCCGCATAGCAGCATTAGTACAACAGACTTCTAGCAAACTGCCAGCAGAAGAAACATAAGTCGTGTTCCTTGGTTAAATGAGCAGGAAAAAAACATTGCCTGATCGTAATGCGGCACTTGTATAGACCAGGCGCATGATAAGAGTTGTCATGATTTAAAACAAAGCTTGCTTAGGAGTGTTAATTTTAAATGCTATGTATCAAGGGGCCTAGCTGGCGGCTGTAAACCGATTATTTGTCTCCTGTTATATGGGGCCCATTCCGGAGCGAGCTAATCCGGTATATTACACACAATGTTGTCCGCGTTATGCGCCTCCAAAAGAAGCCCCTACTTCCTGTACTTGATACCTCAGAATATCACTTCCTTCATCAACATCACTGTATATACATCGTTCGCGTTGTTTACGGGGTATGTCAAGCAGAGGTTGTCGTGTAATGTATCTTTAATTCAAATGCATGAATTGTCGAAGATGACCATGCAAGACGTAGACGCGGTCGCATAACGTCACAGTGGGCAATTCGTCTTATTAACATCGACGTTATCACCTTCGTCGAGCAGTACCCTTTGTTGACAGATGAAGTAGCTGTCAATTTCCCATGGCTTGACCGCCAGGTATACATGCTTGTAGACCAAACGTGTTGTCCGGAATATCACATTGCAGCAATTACACTGTGTGTGGTGAGTTTTTTCAGTCTTAAAATTCCTGGTCTGGCCATTATGTTCAGGCTGCATATCGCTTGTAATGCCCTCTTCTGCCTGAGCTGTGAAATATGTTCTACTTGGCTGGCGTTGTTGGGCCTAGAGGGTTATCTAGGTGACGGGCTGGGCTATAACCTCTCACGCCTTTTGTGAACATGACTCGTGGGAATGAGAACGTCCCGAAATCTACATCCAACCTGCCTCATTTCACCTGCTATCTCATTCAATTTGTCGTCATTAACGGTCTTGCTACCTCGCCTCATCTGTTACATAATTACCGACATTCATTCGCTTATTACGTCATACACCTACCTGCATTTGTCACCTCATATTCGCTGCTGATGTCTGCTGAAAATGTACTCAACAAAGGATTTATAAGGTATAATGATGTCGAGGCAACACATATCCAATGAAGAGAGGCAACAGATAACCAGCTTTACTGCCAAAATACCACCATGATTGTCATGAACGATGTCTCTTTTTGTTTGGTGCAAAAGCCTGCACGAGGCGCAAATATAAGTTGTAGTTATATGTTCAGTACAAATGTTCTGTCGTAGAAATACCAATAGACGACAACAATGGCATTATCGAATGATTGTATTGAGTCGTGACGAACTCAAGATCGTATACGCTATTCACAACCAGCTAATTTACTCCACACGGAGCATGACTCATGTTGTGTTAGGCGGTTCATGACGCCGTATGAGGCACCAGCAACACCGTTTATGATGTTACAAAAAATGTGCCAACTCCGTCAGAAGCCATTTTATCTCACGCCATGACAGACTACGCCGGGAGCACTTACAATACCCATTAAAATGACAATTCCTACAATTTCTCCCTAGATGCTGCTATGCAATTGCTCACACATTCGTAACCTGAACAAAACGCACCTAAGACTGGATAAGCTTACCATTATCAAAGGTCGGCATAATGAACAGCTTCACGAGCTTACACCCAGCAAAGTTACGGCAGCCATACCCTGTTACAAAGAGAGTTAAGCTAGCGACCTGCTGTCCTAGAATATCATCGAGAAATATTCCACCCCCTTAGTGAATTCGTTGCGTTTTGTAACCTTTAGTCATATTTTATGCTTTGTTTTTCCATCGAATATGCTTGGACATAAGCGAAAAACAGATGGAATGTGACACCACCAATATGATGAAGGATATTGGTAAAAACCAATTTCTTCTCTATTTTCTCAGCAGCCATTTGTGGTAAACAAGAAAGTGCTAACTGAAGCGTTTGGTGCTTGATGGGAGTTGGTTCTATGTACTTGAGATTGTGGCGCTTCATTGGATGAGCATTCTGATGGCTGTAAGCAAGCAGAATGGGGAGACGTAGGTCAGGGGTGAGCGCTACAATAACTTTAACTATATTTATCTCCTCGGTTTGCATCGCATCGCAACCAGATATGCAATTACGTACCTTAAAAGCGGAAATCACACATACATCTAACCAAATGACAAGCGAATAATGATATTTGTCCATTACAATGCATCATACAACAAGAGAACGCTCCAATTTCCTTTTTTGGACACGCGATACGATAAGTGTAAGGCCTCGTGTCATTTGAATCCAGTTGTATTCCGTTGTTGAGCCTAAAAATAAGCATTACCTGTTTCCATATGTATTGACGTTTCCGTACGCTTTTTAGAATCACATCAAGGAGATGAATACCTGGACGTTTTCATTTTTTTATCTCGATGCCTGGGAAAGTGAACTGGTTGATTTGAATGCACATGTCATGACTGACCTTGCAGGCGAATTAAAACCAGTATTCTGACAAACATGCTTGGCCCTTTGCACCATTACTGCTCCCCTTCAATTGTTGTGTACCTTCGACTTTTGCTTTCTCACAAGTAAGTGGTGTAACCATTGATTTCTGCGTCAGACAACATAGAGCTCTGTTTACGGTAGACAGCGCTTGAAGAAGATAAGAAAACCAAAGTTGCTCTGTCTCATTATTTTGGATGGTGTCTGGAGACAGTACAAAGTTGTGCTATTTTGGGGTCTCCAGAGTTAGATACATATGTAATGAAGCATACCTGACCTATACAAACACTTCAATAACCCATGGTGTAAATCTCTTAGTATCCTCCTAAGTACTAAGTTGTTTCCACTCTAGACAGTAAGAAGAATCACTGGGTACTCGTCATACACCCTAAAGCACCTGCCTGGCAGTCGATTAGTTAACAGCGTGCCGTTAAGGAGAGTCAACTATCTTAAGATAGCATGGATAAGTTATGTATGCAATGTGCGAAACAAATGACAACTTCCAACTACAGTGATGTACGGTTTATAGCGGCTTCCTCTCACGTTTGCTGAATAAAGCAGGAGACTTCAAGCTGGTAAATGAAAACCCTGTGACTACCATAGAAACACGGGATACGCGTGCATATAGAAACACACATAAATGCTAGGGGCATAAACAAATATGTTCACCCAATTATATTACAATGCCAGCCGAGCAATAACTCCAACACAATGACAGTTGTTCATCATTGATCAAATATGGACCAATGTTAGCATAGTAGCCTCTGGTCTGTGATCGGAATCGTAATGACCAGTAGGAACCATTTTCTGTCTTTTCTATGTAGCTGTGATCCAGCAGTAATATCACTTATCAATAACTGCACATCGATTAAAATGCATGTCTATATAAACAGCCACTCTTATTCTCTATCGATATAATAAATAAAAGTTCGGGATGACTTGTTTAGGACGGAGGCAGCGTTTGAAGTGGATGCTGACATGACTAAAGCTATAGACGAACGGCCGAAACAATGAGACAAGATAGGCGGGAAAATCAAGCCGTATACACTTTGGTCCAGAACGGCCCTTCAAATACATCGGTGTTACATATGTTAGCCATAATATGGTGTATTATCGCTATGTTGGCCGTGATAAAACGATGATTTTGGAGAACTACCTCATCAGCGCCATTGAATAGCATTGAACCGCAATTAACAATTAGGGAAATGGGATAACGCTCCTGAAAAAACAGCTGCCCAAGAAGCAGTCAATACCAGATAAACGATGCGAGCGATATCACAGATATTGACGACACACAACACACATCAAACAATTTGCATATTCGGCGGCCAACATTAACAAATGCCATGGGTATTAAACATTTGCGGCCATGAGATTATTGCAACGGCCTTTTTTCTTAAACACAATTTATTTGATCTATAATGCAGGAGACTGGATGAAAGCTGCTAATGGAATGGAAGCACAATAAGCTTATATATTGGAGATGGGGTCAAGGGAGCACACATGATATGCTAGATGGTGCCCGAGTCTTATCGGAGCTGGTACCCGGGTCTTACCTGAACTGGTCCATCATCATCAGACCATTCCTTCGGCATAATTTGATGAATTGTTTTGTGAGCCGTTTCATTCTCGTCTGTTATCGATGGCGCCATCAGTTGATTAGCATTATAAAGCTAAATGCATGTAGCTTTCTTCGGCGCGTTCTTCAGTTCCTGATATATCAGACTAATTTACAACATATCAAATCCGGGGCTTAATATTTGTTTGGTAGCATGGCAACAGTATGAAGCAACTGCATATGAGCTATAAATAGTAACACAAAAGAGAGGTACAGTCTTTTCTGTATTCAGGAAGCGTTCAGCATATATATGATGCAATGCTGATCTATCTATGTCATCATTTAGTAGATTACTCTTTCAAATTATCCGAAACTCACAAGTGAATTTGCTTTTAATACGCCCGTGCCTCCATTTCGATATCATTGAGTAAGGCACGGGAAAATTTTGGCAGTAAATAATTAATTCAAACGGTACGGGTTAAACAGTAATGACGAAAGCAAATATCATATTTTTCGCAACCAAGCCAAAGTCATCAGACCTGCACGTTATGCATATGACAACAGTTGTGTCTGAAGGTTGCACATCGATAATCAACTACACAGTACTAATAGCATGATAATGAACTGTATGCTCTACTGGTGAATGGGCATGATACGTAACACGTTGTCTGTACCACTTCAGAACAGCTGAATGTTTGCATGACATATAACCATGCGGCTGAGTTGATGAGGGAACACTAATCATTATCATTACGAGTACGAGCATTACGAGTACGAGCATTACGAGCAGTCAACGCCCCTCATTCCCAGAAACTAACGACAGGTTGTTTTGTTGTCTGCGTTGGGGGTTTTATTGCTTGGTTAGTGGAGGCATAAATCAGAGAAAGTATTGTGCTGAAGATAATTCTTTCCTTGTGTTATTTTAAGAGACGGCGCTTGATATTCCACTTGAATCTAACCGTGTCTCGGGGTCTGGCTCTTTGCCCAGACGGCAGTATCCTGAAAAGATGCCAGTTTCTGCCAAAGTGGCTCCCTAATTAGCCAAACTAAACAAGCCATTTCTTCTTGGAATAGGAGGCGCTTCAGTTATGTGCTTGAATACCTAATGATAAGTTTAACTGCACTGTTAGTGCTCTTGTTATTTGTCTGACCCCAACACCAAACGTCTCAGCCAATAAACGCTCAGGCAGTCATATGTAAGAGTACTCTGGGTCGTAAGTACTGGTACTATATCTGGAGATTAGAGTGTACAGTCATGGTGAGGGAATCCAAACTTGTAAATCAAATCTAACGATCACCTTGTTTATTGTTTTATGCAGTGAAACTGTGAGCAAAACTTCTCCGCCCTACTTTCTTGCAAACTGACAACTTTGATAGTCTCCTTGTCACTGTTGTCATGGTTACTTCCAAGTAGTTACAAATTGGAAGTCGTGGACGTCGGCTCTGCAGCTACTGATCTGGGGACATTTTATGACATCTTCAGTACATAAGTCGAACTGCATATGGATTATAGGAGATAAACTGATTAACAGACGACGACAACTTACAGAGGCTAGTGTTGACTAAATGTTAAAAGATTAACACTGATTATTGATGCCTTTATTCTCCGCATAGCAGCATTAGTACAACAGACTTCTAGCAAACTGCCAGCATAGGAAACATAAGTCGTGTTCCTAGGTTAAATGAGCAGGAAAAAAACATTGCTGTCTTGCCTAATCGTAATGCGGCACTTGCATAGACCAGGCGCATGATAAGAGTTGTCATGATTTAAAACAAAGCTTGCTTAGGAGTTTTAATTCTAAATGCTATGTATCAAGGGGCCTAGCTGGCGGCTGTAAACCGATTATTTGTCTCCTGTTATATGGGGCCCATTCCGGGGCGAGCTACTCCGGTATGTTACACACGATGTTGTCCGCGTTATGCGCCTCCAATAGAAGCCCCTACTTCCTGTACTTGATACCTCAGAATATCACTTCCTTCATCAACATCATTGCATATACATTGTTCGCGTTGTTTACGGGGTATGTCAAGCAGAGGTTGTCGTGTAATGTATCTTTAATTCAAATGCATGAATTGTCGAAGATGATTACGCAAGACGTAGACGCGGTCGCATAACGTCACAGTGGGCAATTCGTCTTATTAACATCGACGTTATCACCTTCGTCGAGCAGTACCCTTTGTTGACAGATGAAGTAGCTGTCAATTTCCCATGGCTTGACCGCCAGGTATACATGCTTGTAGACCAAACGTGTTGTCCGGAATATCACATTGCAGCAATTACACTGTGTGTGGTGAGTTTTTTCAGTCTTAAAATTCCTGGTCTGGCCATTATGTTCAGGCTGCATATCGCTTGTAATGCCCTCTTCTGCCTGAGCTGTGAAATATGTTCTACTTGGCTGGCGTTGTTGGGCCTAGAGAGTTATCTAGGTGACGGGCTGGGCTATAACCTCTCACACCTTTTGTGAACATGACTCGTGGGAATGAGAACGTCCCGAAATCTACATCCAACCTGCCTCATTTCACCTGCTATCTCATCCAATTTGTCGTCATTAACGGTCTTGCTACCTCGCCTCATCTGTTACATAATTACCGACATTCATTCGCTTATTACGTCATACACCTACCTCGCTGCATTTGTCGCCTCATATTCGCTGCTGATGTCTGCTGAAAATGTACTCAACAAAGGATTTATAAGGTATAATGATGTCGAGGCAACACATATCCAATGAAGAGAGGCAACAGATAACCAGCTTTACTGCCAAAATACCACCATGATTGTCATGAACGATGTCTCTTATTGTTTGGTGCAAAAGCCTGCACGAGGCGCAAATGTAAGTTGTAGTTATATGTTCAGTACAAATGTTCTGTCGTAGAAATACCAATAGACGACAACACAGGCATTATCGAATGATTGTACTGAGTCGTGACGAACTCAAGATCGCATACGCTATTCACAACCAGCTAATTTACTCCACACGGAGCATGACTCATGTTGTGTTAGGCGGTTCATGACGCCGTATGAGGCACCAGCAACACCGTTTATGATGTTACAAATGTGCCAACTCCGTCAGAAGCCATGTTATCTCACGCCATGACAGACTACGCCGGGAGCACTTACAATACCCATTAAAATGACAATTCCTACAATTTCTCCCTAGATGCTGCTATGCAATTGCTCACACATTCGTAACCTGAACAAAACGCACCTAAGACTGGATAAGCTTACCATTATCAAAGGTCGGCATAATGAACAGCTTCACGAGCTTACACCCAGCGAAGTTACGGCAGCCATACCCTGTTACAAAGAGAGTTAAGCTAGCGACCTGCTGTCCTAGAATATCATCGAGAAATATTCCACCCCCTTAGTGAAATCGTTGCGTTTTGTAACCTTTAGTCATATTTTATGCTTTGTTTTTCCATCGAATATGTTTGGACATAAGCGAAAAACAGATGGAATGTGACACCACCAATATGATGAAGGATATTGGTAAAAACCAATTTCTTCTCTATTTTCTCAGCAGCCATTTGTGGTAAACAAGAAAGTGCTAACTGAAGCGTTTGGTGCTTGATGGGAGTTGGTTCTATGTACTTGAGATTGTGGCGCTTCATTGGATGAGCATTCTGATGGCTGTAAGCAAGCAGAATGGGGAGACGTAGGTCAGGGGTGAGCGCTACAATAACTTTAACTATATTCATCTCCTCGGTTTGCATCGCATCGCAACCAGATATGCAATTACGTACCTTAAAAGCGGAAATCACACATACATCTAACCAAATGACAAGCGAATAATGATATTTGTCCATTACAATGCATCATACAACAAGAGAACGCTCCAATTTCCTTTTTTGATAATATCGAAAGTATGAATATGTAAAGTATGCATGTATCTAGAGGGCTGACGGAGGTAAGGTTAGTAAAGCGTTTAACGACACACCAACGAGAACGTGTCAAATGGTGACACACAAGAGGGGGGAGTGGGCGTCACGATAACACCTGATTCGTATTACCCTCATCGCCAGGTTCGTATTACCTCATCACCTGGTTCGTATTAACCTAATCACTTGATTCATATTACCATCATCACCTGGTTCGTATAGCCCTCATCACCTGATTCTTATTACTCTTATCACCTGGTTCTTATAACCCTCATTACCTGGTGCTTATAACCCTCATCACCTGGTTTGTATTACCCTCATCACCTGATTCGTATTACCCTTATCACCTGGTACGTATTACCTCATAACCTGGTTCGTATTAACCTAATCACTTGATTCATATTACCATCATCACCTGGTTTGTATTACCCTCATCACCTGATTCGTATTACCCTTATCACCTTGTTCTTATAGCCCTCATCACCTGGTTTGTATTACCCTCAGCACCTGGTTCTTATAACCCTCATCACCTGGTTTGTATTACCCTTATCACCTGGTTTGTATTACCCTCGTCACCTGGTTCGTATTACCCTTATCACCTGTTTTGTATTACCCTCGTCACCTGGTTCGTATTACCCTTATCACCTGGTTTGTATTACTCACAACACCTGGAATATTCAATAAGTGTTGAATAACTGCGCGTCACCTTCTTAACATTCTTGGTGGCGTTAGTTCACCCATCATTCTGATCAGCTACATTGGTAACGCTGAAACGGAAATATTCCAAACCAGTTCAACAAATAATTAGTAAGTAAAGTCCTGAAATTATTGAATGAATGAGCTATCCATAGATGTAAGGGTCTAATCGGGCCATTGTAACCAAGGCAACTTGCCACGTTCTTATGCTTCCAGTTAGGGACCAAGCCATTGAACTCACATGTCTTAATTCTAGAAAAGGATTGTACATTTAACCCACTTTTCTACCAGGATTGATGCAATAATTGATCCATATATTGTACAATTTATCACATATTTGTTGTGAACAGGCGCTCCAGACAGAGGCCAATTAAATGCATCAAATTGAGCCCTAGTTCAGTTTGGGAGGCGAAAGTTGCTTTGATCGACTGCGCGAGCTAACTTGCCGATACTATTCTTCGAACTGCTCATCATTACATTCACAAAATTAATGTCAGCATTGCAAATTATCCAGCCACTTTTGTACTAGATCGGCCATGTCGACTTGCCGATGATGCATAGGTACGCGATTTACATTCGCTGCTGATATAGCTAAAAGTATCGCAAGCTGAAGTCGCCCTCATTAAGAATTAAATAAGCACCGGATGTTCAATATGACCTTACTCGACGGAGCGTATGTGTAGGACTTGAGCAGGCTTGTTGTGTGTCAGTTGTTGTCATGACCTGATCTCAGACAGACCCCATCATTCACTGTGTATGTAAACGGAGCAGTTCTGGACGAGTGCATGCCCAATGTAAAATACAGTACGTCACGTCTGGTACATCTGGCACGTCATGTTCGGTACATATCGGTACGTCATGTCCGGTACATCCGAGGATGATAACAAGCTCCGAATCGGGGCCGTACTCAACACGTATTATTCCATAGACATTAGCTGGTTACGGCCACGGCTGATGCTGAGTGTTTAAGCCACTCAATAGGATTGATGCTCACCAGGTCTATGACGTCATTGACTTCTGTTACGTTGCCATTAGAGCCAATGACGCTGCATATATATTAGGGTTTGAACCTGGAAAATAATTCTTTACAAGTATTCTGCTAGACATGCAGTACGGTGATTATTTCTGTGCCTATGCATGTTTGCATATGGAAATATTCGCTGTGCAGGGAGCTCAACAGCCACCCTCGGTTGACTCAGTAGTTCACAGGGAGCTAACTTGACAGGGGATGGGGGAATAGCTAATAAGGCTGACAGAGTGGTGAGAGCCAACGCCAACGAACCTAGCGGTCTATGTCTATCAGCACCACTCTCCACACATAAGTATTGGCATTATGCGCTAATGTGTACGTGCTACAGGCAGATCGGGAGGCTAATCACTTCGTGTTTGGCCGGCTGGTGCCCGCGCTGAGGCTAGGCGCTGCAGCACAGAGCAGCTCGGGCGTATATAATCGTGTGTTTCCTGGCGAGGCGGACATCTGACAGGGAGTGGATTCATGGACCGCATGACATCGCAGAATACCTCCTCTATTACAGTCATGGACTGATAAAGCACCGTGTAGGATTTAATCAAAAGAAAGCGATATAATAGGATACAGCCCAAAACAAGTCACAAATTGTGATGCCATTAATTGCGATGCACAAGGTGGAAATGATGAATTAAGTCATCATCGGCGAGAGTCACAGCCAACCTTTAAACATTACACGTGAGAGATTCAGGGATATCTTTGTACTCATAAACAATATGCTCAGACCACAAGTATAATATTGCAAATGAAACGGCTCCCTCTTGTTGATGGTGTCTGCAGGCGAATTTGCGGATACTTTGACCTATCCAAGGGTATTCGTCAATCCTACTCTCTTCATTGTATACGGCTGTTGATTATACGGAACGATCGACCTCAAGTATAATGTGTCGAGTGATGGAAGGCTGACTGATGTGTTGTAGAATGCAGTGCTACGTGTTGCAGGGTTAGAATGAGCATAATGGAGAGAAGTTTGCCAGTCAATAACTCGGTGAGTCAGGCCACGATACAGATGGCTAACATTGTCCATGGTGAGGAGATCAACATGACTACCTCCGACAGTTCAGTGAGAGATAATGCTACTAGGCACAATGTTACCGATGCCTTGACAGATCAAATCACCAATCTGAGTATAAATAAGATGCAGCTTGTCCAAGTCATCGTTCTCATTGTTATAATTGGCGTTCTACTAATCTCAACGTGTAAAATTGTATTCAAAACCTTCTCCAGATTCAGTGGCCCCAAGAGAGATGAGCCGATATAGGGGCACTAACATAGCTGTTGCATTTGTGCATAATTCTATGCAAGATTATTCGGGCATTCCACTAAATGTGTGCATTAAAAGAGTTGAACAACATTGTTATTATCAAACGGTTTGTATTGCAGCTTTATTACATCTACCAGGCTATCCTAACATTGGTACCATTAGGGGCTGGCCAGAACATGTATGTCACAGGTTGGTGTATATCACACTATTGTACTGCATGCAACATGACTCGAGTGACCGCATGGCGGAATATAATACACGGCACACATCTTCCATGACAGCAAAAGAGCAGGAAATCGGGTAAATTAGGCTGTTTTCACAGCATCATCACATGTTAGATATACAACAATATAAGGGATATCAGCTGACCTGATAATGCACGGCCGTCAGTGCTACCAACCTATGAGAAGACTAAGTCTGGTAACTTATCCGACAGTTGCTGTTGTTGTTGTCCTGTTATGTGCAAATAACTACGACGTTAAATATTTATAACAATGTATAAAACGAGTTCTACCAGCAAACATTTACAGCTACGAAAGCTGGGAAATCAATGTCAGTGAAAACTACGGGTTGTGGTCTGTGGGTGGGTCTTTGGGCTGGTTTGTTCTGTATTTAGACTGCAACTCAATGGCGTTTCATTGGCTGATTAGGACGATCATTGC
This sequence comes from Urechis unicinctus, assembly GCA_034190875.2. NCBI lineage: Eukaryota > Metazoa > Annelida > Polychaeta > Xenopneusta > Urechidae > Urechis > Urechis unicinctus. Next base: position 54,890,206 of record CM067358.1, on the reverse strand, counting down.
AGCAAAGTCTAAATTTTGTTGGATGTTATATCAATAGTGTACTCTCAAGATAACCTCCTAGGTTTCAGTGGAAATGTGCATAGATTCAAAAAGGTTGTTCTGCTTTTGCTTGAAGGGAAGCCACTGAAGTAAGCAAACTAATTGTACATGGCACTGAATCATTAATATCGCAGGAAGAGCATTGGATGTCAGATTAACAGCACATATTTAGTTCAAACTGTTAATAGTTATAAGATAATGCGTCGTTTGCTGTTTCTGGGGTGGATTCGTGTCAAGTTACACATGGGTTTACCGAGCACTTTACAGATATCCTGGCACTTTGTACGCGCACTAATGGCACTGCATGAGGTTACATCGGCCAGAGCGAGTGGCAACAAAAACGCTCTAAACGTGATTTGATTCGTAATGGCATTGGTTGCGTCTGTCATAACCGTAACGCACATGACTTATGAATAGACATCGAAATGCGCTCCTAATGGGTTGGAGTTTCTTCCTAGCTTCAACCACAGTGGGTGATACGTGATCTGGCACCTATGTATGATGTAAAGCTACTCATCAAGATAATGCTTCTGTTTACATATGTTGTGAATTGTACAAACAAGTGATGCGCCATACTGGTGTATGATAAGCCCCACAAGTGCCTTTCTATAAATATAAGCGAGTTGGTGTGGCGTACGTATGATCATGATGATATACAGGGGCAAAGCATAAAGCATCATAGAACTGGAAAAACAGATTCGTTACTCACAGACCTGTTTCGTTCATGCCACATTATGAGGCATCCATGTTTCATGAGTTTGTCATGACTCGCTGTAAAGTAGCGCCGATGTTTTAGATAATCTAGATGCATATGTATCTAGAAGAGAGCTGGTATAGGAGCGGCCTCGCATATCTACTGACATTCAATATGTCGAGGTTTTTTTCAGCAACGTTCAGTTGTTACCCTAACATTTATTAAAACCACAACTAACTTTAAGAGTAGCCACAGTGGGCTCGTTTTAATGGACTGTTAGTGTTTTTCATGCATTAATTATGCATTGACCTGATGACCTGGAATCTTAAATTCCAATCATTTGGAAGGCTTCTTGTACACAGTCAGCAACCCTACAAAATACAGATGCAACACAAAGATGAGCCCCCTCGCAATGGAGATCACTTACAACTAGGTATCACCGCTCTGGTAATGATACACACTCATTTCCACCATTGTGAAGTCATCGATATAAATACGCATGATGTGGCTGCTTCCTGTTCTGATTAAGTTACCTTGGTTTGTGTTTATGCGATTGCAGACACATAGAACAAACCAATGCTTCACCGACTGGCTAGTTAATGATCCAGGGACCAGGCAGCCGTGGTACAGTGTATTACTGGGCATACGATCACTCTGTCTGCGTGTTAATGTCTATCTAGCATCAATCAACACAACAAATCAATGAACCTGAGCGATGTTCGGGTGCTTCTCAAATAGAAGGCTGGATGCTTTTAATACTTACTTGATTTTACTAATTCAATCACAAAAGGGACATCTAATCCCTACTTATTGACACTGAAATGTTTGCACTCTGTTGTAAATCAGTTTCATTGCATCGCTGAAAGCTGGGTAGGAAATATGTACCAGAATAAATCAATTCATATAAGCTATGGATATGACGCCTATGGAGAATAAAGCGGCTATATATCATATATATATCTATATATATATATATATATATATATATATATATATAATATATATCATATATATATTTTATATATATATATGTATATATCTAATATATGTATACATATACATATATGCATGTATATATATATATATATATATATATATATATATATATATATATATATATATATATATATATATATATATATATAAGAATATATATATAGCTATATATATGTATATATATATATATACATCTATACACACTACATATATATATATATATATATATATATATATATATATATATATATCATCTATATCTATATATATATATATAATATCTATATATATCTATCTATATATATATATATATCTATATATCTATATCTATCTATATATATCTCTATATCTATAGATATCTATCTATATATATCTCTATATCTATATATATATATATACTATGTATACATATCATATATACATAATGATATTGCGACCAGCAACTTCTCTTAAGGAACGACACCGCATATTAATTTTGCTGGGGCATATTTCTACGCTTACCCTATCAGACACAGAGTCGTCTGTGCTCTCCTCAGATGTCCTGATTTCATTTGAACCTTGAGATGAAATATAAACGCTTGCCTGCACAGATAATGCTCATGCCATTACAGTGTCTCTAATCGGGTGAAACAATGTCATCTTGTAAGCTCAAAAAAAAATAGCTATGATGTTGTGCAAGCCATTTACAGGCAAAAAGTAGAATGGGTATGTGCTTGTGCGTATGGTACAAAAAAACAAAAACGATTATCAAGTTGCACATGGGTTGTTACCTGCCTCTTCACATATATCCCACTATTAAGTGCATTATTGACACAGTATGATATTTCACTGGTATGGTTGGCGAGCTATGAAAACTACGTTCAGCCTAAACGTGATGTTATTGGTAATTCTTAATGAATCTTGACATATCTGTACAACACGAGCGCGACAGGCCTTTGGGATGCAAAATGCATGTGTGATGATGTGGGGCTTCATTGTCTCAGTCACAGGAGATCATATCTTATCAAGCAGCAAGCTTGCTCATTTAAAGGTTTAAATCACAACTGCGGTTAATGAAAACAATCCCTGAATACCTCAAGAATTACTGGCTTAATTCCTTGAAACGATTCAGTTCGTGTTGCTTCAACGTCACTGTTCTATAAATAATGCACAAAAGAAACGCCGTCTTTAGGGATGGATTGTTATGCATCGATTGCGTTATATTTTATCAAACCTGGTGTTGTCGATAAAGCAATTAGGTTTGTCAATCATGTTTACCGGATAAATGATATTTGCATTGATTAAGTGGTATCATTTTATTAACACTGTTGTGAACCACGAGTGTGTTGCTGTTCACATAGAAATGGTTTGCTTGTAATTGGTATAATTAACCATCTGCGGAAATTAATGTCTCACTCTAGATACATGTACGCTAGAGCTGCTTGCTCAGTGCGTTATACGGTTAATTGACATTAATGAAATATATGACATACCAGTTGCCATTTATAGTTGCAATAACAGATATTTGGATAGGATGGAAGCTTCTCTACTCCCAGATCAGCTGTCCCGCAAAAGCCAGGAAACCACTTAGAATGCAAAACGTAACATTTGGCCAAACAATATCCTTTATCCTTACAAAGCGACATCTACAGAAGAGAAAAACTATGACTTGTTTCGCACCGCACTTTATTGGATATCTACTGTGACTGTCTGCCCTGGTGACGAACGAAAGACCCGTGTTCTCTTATACCTGGGTTGTTTGCTGGCCGCAGAGCGACATTCAACTTAAACACAAAGTAAAGAGAGTATGCGCGCATGGAAAACATAGCTGGTTTGCTTTGGTTGCGTATCTATAATACAAATTTCTCCACCTTCACTGCATCCATTTGGCAAGACAGCTAACATCAGAAGTGGTTCGCCAATCGCGCTCTGATCATCCTGGCGACCTCGCAGATAGATTAAACTTGTCATCATCTTCCCCTGTTGATAACACCAAAGCACTGGTGGTTAATCTTTGGGGGTTAATCTTTTCACGCAGTTCTTAAAATCTCACCAAGGATATAACTATCTGGCTTGTGTTTTGCTCAAGCTTTGTCAGCGTAGAACTGCAGTAATTTGTTGTTATATGTGAACTTTTATTCGAAGCTTTTGTCCAAGAAATCAACAGAAATAAAAGGCAATGACATGCCTTCATTAAAACAAGTTTGGTATTAAAACAAAAGCATAGCAGTCGATCAGTTCTCGGGCGCATGGTTGAATTAATTATTAATCGTCGGTGGATAACATTGATCGATAATGTGCGAAGCTTGGGCGCGAGAGTGAGAAAAACACTTGTTGATATACACTGTCAGACAAACGACTAGCATTGTGTCTGAGGGCTAAGCTAATGAGCCATTTACAGGCAAAAAGTAGAATGGGTATGTGCTTGTGCGTATGGTACAAAAAAACAAAAACATTATCAAGTTGCACATGGGTTGTTACCTGCCTCTTCACATATATCCCACTATTGAGTAAGTACATTATTGACACACTATGATATTACACTGGTATGGGTGACGAGCTATGAAAACTACGTTCAGCCTAAACGTGATGTTATTGGTAATTCTTAATGAATCCTGACATATCTGTACAACACGAGCGCGACAGGCTTTTGGGATGCAAAATACATGTGTGATGATGTGGGGCTTCATTGTCTCAGTCACAGGAGATCATATCTTATCAAGCAGCAAGCTTGCTCATTTAAAGGTTTAAATCACAACTGCGGTTAATGAAAACAATCCCTGAATACCTCAAGAATTACTGGCTTAATTCCTTGAAACGATTCAGTTCGTGTTGCTTCAACGTCACTGTTCTATAAATAATTCACAAAAGAAACGCCGTCTTTAGGGATGGATTGTTATGTATCGATTGCGTTATATTTTATTAAACCTGGTGTTGTCGATAAAGCAATTAGGTTTGTCAATCATGTTTACCGGATAAATGATATGTGCATTGAGTGGTATCATTTCATTAACACTGTTGTGAACCACGAGTGTGTTGCTGTTCACATAGAAATGGTTTGCTTGTAATTGGTATAATTAACCATCTGCGGAAATTAATGTCTCACTCTAGATACATGTACGCTAGAGCTGCTTGCTCAGTGCGTTATACGGTTAATTGACATTAATGAAATGATATGACATACCAGTTGCCATTTATAGTTGCAATAACAGATATTTGGATAGGATGGAAGCTTCTCTACTCCCAGATCAGCTGTCCCGCAAAAGCCAGGAAACCACTTAGAATGCAAAACGTAACATTTGGCCAAACAATATCCTTTATCCTTACAAAGCGACATCTACAGAAGAGAAAAACTATGACTTGTTTCGCACCGCACTATATTGGATATCTACTGTGACTGTCTGCCCTGGTGACGAACGAAAGACCCGTGTTCTCTTATACCTGGGTTGTTTGCTGGCCGCAGAGCGACATTCAACTTAAACACAAAGTAAAGAGAGTATGCGCGCATGGAAAACATAGCTGGTTTGCTTGGTTGCGTAAGCGCATCTATAATACAAATTTCTCCACCTTCACTGCATCCATTTGGCAAGACAGCTAACATCAGAAGCGGTTCGCCAATCGCGCTCTCGATCATCCTGGCGACCTCGCAGATAGATTAAACTTGTCATCATCTTCCCCGGTTGATAACACCAAAGCACTGGTGGTTAATCTTTAGGGTTAATCTTTTCACGCAGTTTCTTAAAATCTCACCAAGGATATAACTATCTGGCTTGTGTTTTGCTCAAGCTTTGGCAGCGTAGAACTGCAGTAATTTGTTGTTATATGTGAACTTTTATTCGAAGCTTTTGTCCAAGAAATCCAAGAAATCAAAAGGCAGACATGCCTTCATTAAAAGTTTGGTATTACAATGCATAGCAGTCGATCAGTTCTCGGGCGCATGGTTGAATTAATTATTCATCGTCGGTGGATAACATTGATCGATAATGTGTGAAGCTTGGGCGCGAGAGTGAGAAAAAAACAATTGTTGATATACACTGTCAGACAAACGACTAGCATAAATGCGCGAATATTAGGCGCGAGAGTGATAATAACAAATTTATATATAATAAACATATATACGTATATATACAATATATATATATATATCATATTATATATAATACATATATATATATGTGTGTGTAATATATAATATGTATATATATATGTATATTTATATTATATATGTAACTATATATATATATATATATATATATATATATATATATATATATATATATATATATATATATATATATATATATATATATATATATATATATATATATATATCATGTCATATATCTTCACATGTCATGCACTGGATTCAAAACATTTACAACACAATTACCTTTAGACGTCTTAACACCAGCGACTGATCTAACCATCTGTATGAGTAGTGCTATAACGGCAGCATAACCGCGACCAGCAGGGTGAGTTGCGTCTGATCCTGTTAGGAAAGCTTATTGTAAGACGCCCCCTGGTGTTGATTGAGCGTTGTGGCTTCAGAGCTGAGAGCTCTCTGTGTGGCAGTCGACAACACCCGTTGCAGTACACCGCGTTATATGATATTTTTTTAAGCCAAGGCCAACTTCCACGTTAAAGGAACAGATGACATAGATACCACGTCCTTGGATTTAGGAACCTGTTGATGTGGAAACCAGAAAGTCCTTTGTATGTTTATCAACTCTGTCGAGTTAGCCGTTTCTGTGTCAGAGATAGTGTGTAGGCGGGAGGGGGGGATTTGTTACCTGAACTGCGGAAACACAACTGACCCTATTTATGTCGATGTGCATGCCGGGAAGACACAGTACCCTCCTGCGCCATGAAACACAGCAAACGAAAGCAAATACGTATTGAAAAAGTTATCAGGAAATCATGGACATAAATACAAGGACTCCCTGTTAAATATCTACAAGTTCATTATAAACTGTACACAGTAAAAGTTAGTATCAACCTATTAATCTACCATATGATTTCCCGCAGGTACCTCGTTGTCTACACTAAAGATTCTCAGGTAGAATCCAATGCCTGCTATATAAGGTCATTGTCCTTGGTGTAAAATCATGCAATGGATTAAAATTCTTGTGAGCAGAACTTTTGATTTCCCAGCGACTTTCTGGTGCAAATCGCATTGATGTGATGATTCAACCGGCTGATGAAACTAATCGCAGAACACAGCAATCATTTATCTACTTATCACTGAAGGTGATAAAACAGCTCGTTTTGTCTTTATATGTTGTCTTATGCATCTATATGTTGTGCGTCATTGTACCAGCGGGTAATGTAGGCAGGCCTCACTCTGAGCGGAAAGCTATTGATAGCGCCTTGTTTGTCTCTGACTACATTGAAGATAAGGTTCACCGTAAACAGGATGCCATTTGAACCACACCAAAACGTTCCTGTGTTGTCCGCTCCGAGTGACGTCGCTATCAGCGGACGTCTCTTATTTACAAAACCAAAACTTTTGGCGCACATACTGTGAAATGCCAGATACGCAGCATATATATCGGAAAAGGTCCTCTTATTTTGCCTCATGCTTATTAAGACCGCTGAATTTTGAGCACGCTTTGAAGACAATTTTACACTTTGCAATCAGTAGAACGCCAATTTATAACAATGAGAATGGTGGTTTTTACAGGCTGCATCTCATTGATACTCAGCTTGGTGGCTTGGACTCTCACGGCATCGCTCATATTGCCTCTAGTGACGTCACCTCTTGCTGAGCTGTAGAAGTTAGTTACGTTGAATTAGTTGTACTTCACACCAAGGACGATGAACTTCTATGTGACGTAACTCAAACCAACGAGCCATTGACCGGCACATCCATTCTGCTCACGCAAATCTCTAAGAATGATGTCACGTTAAATGATGTTCATATCTGTTAGCTCTGAATGGACGCCACGCAACACTTTCTCCCTGCAGATACTAACACCTCACTGTTGGCAAGAGAATGCAAATTATAATTAGGCTGGGAGGTTAGTGTAAGTGGGCGTATCGCAGACTGGTGTCTTGGACAGCATTTTATAAGCCCGCCTCCATCCCCCTCATTGAGGACCTGGCTCTCTCAGGTTAGTAATGGTTCTTTCATAGAAATATAGGCTATTACATCTTTTGGAAGATTCATTCAACACTTGCTCTTGTATGTAACATATTATTCATTTGAACTATGCGACCATTCTACCGTAATAAGAGATTACTGGGAGTCCAATTGTGTCACATGATATTATGCTAAAAAATGTATGACATTGCTCTCTCTGTTGACGTCTTTGTGTGATATTCACATTGACATCAAATCAAATCTCCAGCAAAAGTATGGCACTAGCCTGCAACTCCTGGTGTAAGTGGCATTCACAATGACTAGGATACAACAGCCAGCCGCTCAATGAAAAATGTACAACACGGCGCCATCTAGCGCTCCCCGCAAAATGAGTATTTTATGATGCCTTAACACTACAGCCATATAGTTGGAACGCCTCTTTGATTCAACGCAATATGAATCATTTTTGTCAGTTTATGGCAAGCAAGATGCTGCTTATCTGAGCGAATATACAACCGAAGAAACGATCCCTAGATTTCCAGGCAAAGGTGTAATATGAACTCATATCATCGTGTACATAGTAGCTACCGCGGATGTGTCAGCTAATGCCATTTTCGTGTGTGCTGTTCCTAACAACAGATCGCCCACGCACACCTTCCACACATCGTTATCTATACGTACACATACACACACACATGAAAATATATATATATATGGTGTATAATATATATATATCATATATATATATATATCCCATATAGTTACGATCTATATATATATATATACATCTCGATCATATATGGTTTATATATAGGCGATATATATATATATATATATATATAGATATATATATATATAGATCTATATATATATATTAATATATATATGTATCTCTATATATTATATATAGTATATATATGCATATATTTATATATATTTTCCTGTATAAATGTATATATAAAAAATATATATATATATATAAGACATATATATATTTTATATACCTATATGTCTATTTACATATATATATGACCCAATATAAATTCATATATACATATGCATATTATATATATTTTTATATATATCTCTGACGTCATATATATATATAAACGTCATGCGGCCAAGATATACGCGGTGTATCAGGTACCACTGATTTGAGGGTTGGACAATTTGGCAATGGAGTCCCTACCCTACCTCGAACATTGAATCGCTAAACCTTCACAAGGAGTATATATATATATATATATATATATATATCATATAATATATATATATAGTTATCTACAAAGTAAATTATATTAAGTGTTTTTATTCGCAAGGCTGGATGCTGCCACGTGACTGAATTACATTAAACTTAATTGTACTTGATTCATTAAGCTAACGAAGCCATCCAGGTGGGTTTACATGGTGCCACATTCTGCAGCTCTTCCATTCATTGATTTTAGTTTCTTCATCATGAAGCTCTACCTTGTACTAAATATATGATTATAATTTTTGCAATATATATCGTACATTACTGAATAATAGGCATTTCCTAGATTACCCATTGGATCCAGAACTGCTTGCTTTTGCTCATATTATGCAGCACTATAATCACTGAACAATAACAAAGCCATGTTAGCGCTAATGTGCACCGTAAACCTGCTAACATAACCTATAAACTCTTCTTACGTCAGTCTTTTCGATAGGTTTAAATGCCCAAGGTTTCCTTTTTTCCACAGAAAAGTGAACAATATTGGCAAAGTCGAGTCTAGTGGTATCATAATGGGGTTCCTGTATCTGAAAAACAAGCCGATTGCGCTGTCTGTCGGCCAATTATCTAGTTTACGCCCAGCACCTGATGATCTCAATATACTTGGAGTGCGTTGCTGGTTAGTTACCATTTAAGGGGACACATTCCATTCGAGACACTTTCCTTCCCTATACCAAGCCTTATTGACCAACCTCGTAAGCTTTTTGTACGACGTTTTTCGGTTCCGTGCATTCAATTAGGCAACAATACGTTTTACGACATTCTTTTCTTACCGTTGTGTGATAACCCAGGCCTACCAGGTCGTGCAGTGCCTCCCAATATAAAAGACGTAGACTGCCGTGTAGAGCAATATAACGATGGGCTGAAATGACTGGTTTCTGAATGACCTTTATCTCTCATCAATGCCCGGATCTGAAAATTCTGAATGACCTTTATCTCTCATCAATGCCCGGATCTGAAAATTCATTTCCATATAAAAAAATGATCAAACAATTGGGGGAAAAAACCTTTTTCACCTTTAGCCATTACTGCTCCGTCATACGCAGAAGTGAATATGACCATATATAGTGGCGGCAATTGAAATCTGTATCCCACGATGCACATCTGGGTTGAAGTGCGGCGAGTACAATGCCATGCAGATTGTTCTGGACAACAACATGTAATTTCAACATATGAACCCTGTGGTAACTGTGCCATGGTTACTCATAGACTCGGCAACCAATGGATTATCCACGAATTATCATTCGTGTTTTAGCATATGGCTCATGGATTCGCAATAATCTTGTTGCATGTGACTATTGCATTGTAGAGCAAAATTAAGCAGGTGGTCGATTCCAAAGACGGGAAGGAGTTAACGGACCAACTGACTCCCACATTAAGCAGGTGGTCACTGAGCTCAGAGGGCTTCTATAAGGACGGGAAGGGTTGACGGACCAACTAACAGTCCGCATTAAGCAGGTGGTCGTTGAGCTGAAAGGTATTCTATAAGAACGGGAAGGAGTTAACGGACCAACTAACCCCCGCATTAAGCAGGTGGTCGCTGAGCTCAGAGTGCGTCTTTAAGGACGGGAAGGAGTTAACGGACTAACTAACAGTCCGCATTAAGCAGGTGGTCGCTGAGCTGAAACGTCTTCTATAAGAACGGGAAGGAGTTAACGGACCAATTTACAGTTCGCATTAAGCAGGTGGTCGCTGAGCTGAAAGCTCTTCTATAAGAACGGGAAGGAGTTAACGGACCAACTAACAGTCCGCATTAAGCAGGTGGTCACTGAGCGCAGAGAGCGTCTTTAAGGACGAGAAGGAGTAAACGGACCAACTAACAGTCCGCATTAAGCAGGTGGTCGCTGAGCTCAGAGGGTTTCTAAAAAGACGGGAAGGAGTTAACAGACCAACTAACAGTCCGCATTAAGCAGGTGGTCACTAAGCTCAGAGGGCTTCTATAAGGACGGGAAGGAGTTAATGGACCAACTTACAGTCCGCATTAAGCAGGTGGTCGCTGAGCTGAAACGTCTTCTATAAGGACGGGAAGGAGTTAACGGACCAACTTACAGTCCGCATTAAGCAGGTGGTCGCTGAGCGCAGAGAGCGTCTTTAAGGATGAGAAGGAGTTAACAGACCAACTGACAGTCCGCATTAAGCAGGTGGTCGCTGAGCTCAGAGGGCTTCTATAAGGACGGGAAGGAGTTAACGGACCAACTTACAGTCCGCATTAAGCAGGTGGTCGCTGAGCGCAGAGAGCGTCTTTAAGGACGAGAAGGAGTTAACAGACCAACTAACAGTCTGCATTTAGTAGGTGGTCGCTGAGCTGAAAGCTCTTCTATAAGAACGGGAAGGAGTTAACGGACCAACTAACAGTCCGCATTAAGTAGGTGGTCGCTGAGCTCAGAGGGCGTCTTTAAGGACGAGAAGGAGTTAACTGACCAACTAACAGTCCGCATTAGGAGGTGGTCGCTGAGCTCAGAGGGCGTCTTTAAGGACGAGAAGGAGTTAACAGACCAACTAACAGTCCGCATTACGCAAGTGGTCGGTGAGCATAGAGGTTTGTTATAAGGACAGGAAGTAGTTAGCGGACCAGCTTACAGCACCCACTAAGCCGGTGGTCGTTGAACTCAGATGGTTGCTGTAAGGACGAAAAGTAGTTAACAGTCTAGCTAACAGCCCACATTAAGCAGGTGGTCGCTGAACTCGGAGGAATACTATAAGGACGGAAAGTAGTTAACAGTCTAGCTAACAGCCCACATTAAGCAGGTGGTCGCTGAACTCAGAGGAATACTATAAGGACGGAAAGTAGTTCACGTGACTGGGCTCTGAGGAGCTACCAACGGGAACTATAAATGTGCTATGTGTATTTGATATGACATGGACATCATATATCCTTTCTTGTGAATCGCGAAAGTAATGTTATGTCAATCTCAACACAGCCAATAAAACGACCGTACGAGGTCACTCTG
>CM067358.1:54613216-54875716 GCA_034190875.2 Urechis unicinctus | reverse complement strand
ACCTGTTGTTGACAGATACTGCAAATGTACCGGCAGTCATTTGCTTCTCCAACTACCGCCCGGTAATAGCTGACGTATACACCATATCTCTATATAGACTTCAGATAGGATGACGTGTGGCCTCAAGTTAATAAGTGATAAGTGCGTAGCTAAATGTCACAGTATTGTTAGCTCTTTAAACTCCAGGTTATAATTTTGAAACATCCCATTTTCAATGCATGCACCCTTGTATAAACACCGCCTCCTATCTCCCAAATAAGGATATTCTCGTACTTTGACCACCTCTGACATCAGTCGTTGACCTCGTAGTTACAATGCCTACGCCTTTCTTTACACAGCATCTCCGAACTCTCAAGTCAGGTTCTAGCTGATATGCTCAGAAATGTCCAGGCTAATCCTGATTATTTTATCTATCCTCACACCCCTTCAGTTGGGGACTTGAAACCGCATCGGTTCTTAACTGCTCTTATCTACTGAGGGGGGTGAGTGGAATTAAGCACATTGTATTGCCACTAAGGAAGTTATATAAACCCGGTCCATCTCTGTCTCCACAATTCTGACACTGAAGTTTGCCAAAATGGTGTCAGCTGCCTCGACTCTCCCGTTCTTACTTCTCGTCACGGTAAGTGATTCATGCTGAATATCGCTTATTAATACAGGTATTTTCTCTCCCAAGTTATAAAACATTGAAGTGTGGCAAATTAGATAAAAGAATGAAAAAAACAAAATAAACAGACTTCGCTCCGCACTTATTATTTTGGACAAGATTAAGATGAAGAATTCAAACATAGCACTGGAGCGATAAGATGTAATGTGCTGTATTTGCGTGGTGCTCTTCTTCAGCTTGCGTGGCGACAAGCCAGCTCACAGACCTTGGACCAACTTATCCAGTCCTCTATGGTATCCAGTAAGTCCCGTTGTCGCTTCTTCTCATAAGTGCAATATTGTGTCAGATTTGTATACATCTCAATAACGAACCACGAATAATCGCGCAATCCATGTTGTAGTGGACCACTATTTTCAAACTATTGCATGGCCACGTCATTGCAGGTGACAGCGCGGGCTTCATGCAGGACGACGGCGGTGTCCTGATGGAAATGGACATGCGCTTCACGGCAGAGGACTGGAGCCGCATCCAGGCAGAGTAAGAAAGCCCCTCTGTTACTGCAACCACGACTAAGTTCATGTTTAACGCTGTATGATTGTGAACATATTCCTGTAGGAAGCTTATAGACCAACTCGAACACTTGCGTTTACCATTAAGGCATATGTCGCGGAAATAGATATTTGATGGGAAGACAAAAACCCTGAGAGAGATTGAGTGAGAAGAAGTCATATCCCTGAGAGAAATTTAGTGAGAATAAGTCCTATCCATGAGAGAGATTGAGTGAGAATAAGTCATATCCCTGAGATAGATTGAGTGAGAAGAAGTCCTATCCCTGAGAGAGATTGAGTGAGAAGACGTCCAATCCCTGAGATAAATAGAGTGAGAAGAGGTCCTATCCCTGAGAGAAATTGAATGAGAAGAAGTCCTATCCCTGAGAGAGATTGAGTGAGAAGAAGTCGTATATCTTTCGTATTCATGTGCGGGAATCGTGTGTGCTGCTCCGTGTCGCATAATCGAGAGTGAAAGAATCGCGATGAGGTAGCGGTGGTCTCCAAGTTTCATATATAAGACTTAACACTGATTGCAGCATGGCGGAGGACAAAAAGGGTAGGAAGAAGAGGAAAGCAACAGCCTACACTAGCCATCGCTGGACCAACAAAGTTGTCCCCTACCAACTCTACAATGTTTTCAGTCAGTTCTTTACAGATATGGCCTTGATTACGATTACTAATGTGTGAGGCTATTATCCTTAGTGATGTAACCATACTTTATAGACTATGCATTCGTATGAGACCAATGCTGCCGTTTGTGACGTCACTAGGTTCCCAGGACATAGCTCAGATCAACGCGGCTATAAATGATTGGCAGCGCTATACCTGCTTAACATTCCGCCAGCGGACATCCGAGACAAACTACATTTACCTTCACAGCGGCGGAGGATGTTCTTCCTACGTGGGCATGATTGGCGGTGGTCAGGCTGTTTCGCTGGCTCCCGGATGTAGAGTGGTGGGTCGTCTGCTTTGCGTCCTTGACGGCGATTTTACTAAATGCGTTCGAAACCAAGCGACACCAAACGAATCCCAATTTTCATATTTTCACATTTTAATGGAAAGAAAGATATCAGTTAAGACTGAATATAAAAATATCGCTTCGGAATAGATCTTCCGCCGACATATTCATAGCGATTCAATCACAATGGCAACGCGGTTGCACAAATGGTTAAACTCCATGTAGTTTGTACATTTGTTTGATATTTGATTGGTATGTTTGTTTGTGTGTTTCAGAAAGGAGTAATCATTCATGAGTTGGGCCATGCCATTGGCTTCCAACACGAGCAGACCCGGCCTGACAGGGATGGTCACGTCCTTATCAACACTAACAACATCCAGCGTGGTACCGAGTTCAACTTCCAGAAGTACCCGACATCGGTCGTCAATAACCATGGCGTGCCCTACGACTACACGAGTATCATGCATTACGGCCAATACGTGAGTAGAACTCAACACAGTGAAGGGGCAATATTCATTGGCCAATGGAACGCAGGAAGAACTTACGTCATGAGGTGTAGGGGCAATATTCATTAGCCATTGAAACGCAAGAGGAACTTACGTCATGAGGTGTAGGGGCAATATTCATTAGCCATTGAAACGCAAGAAGAACTTACGTCATGAGGTGTAGGGGCAATATTCATTAGCCATTGAAACGCAAGAGGAACTTAACGTCATGAGGTGTAGGGGCAATGTTCATCAGCCATTTATTCACTTAACCACGCATCCTAGTCAACAAGATCGACTATGACTGATACCTGAGGGATAATGACTGCATTCGGGACGTTATATCCTTATTGAAGTGGTCAGAAGCTTATCTGTGTAGCATAGAGGGCGCTTCATGTTATACTACCCGATCTGTTTATATCGCGCGAAATGATCTGGCTAAGAATGCGTTTTGTTATAGGCGTTCTCGGCCAATGGTAGACCTACCATCCAAACACTAGACTCCTCTAAGCAGCATCTGATCGGCAACAGACACAGTCTCAGCTTCCTTGACATCAAGCTGGCGAACATCATCTACAGCTGCGGGGGTCCGTATAGCGGGCTCGTAATTGCTTGCTTTCATCTCTTCATTTGGGTTCATGTGGGAGGACGGGCTTTGTGCATTGGTCACCAGGATGACATTCCAAAAATTGCAATCACTTAAATTGATGAAATAACACAGGGTTAAATTTGATTATCAATTTTATTTCTTAATCCTTCGTATATTTCATCAACCTTACAGGCGCCATAAAATACAGTGTGCGATCAACCCAATACTAACTTAGATAACCTAACAACTGCAATCAAATTAGATTAATGAAATGACAAAAGGTTATATTTTTTCGCTAAAGTTGACTCCTTTATCCTCACTTCGCCTTCGTATTTTCCCCACCCTCGCAGGCACCATATAACACACGCGTTGCTGTGCCGTTAAATCCCTTGCTTACTCAGCTTACCTCATTCTGACCTCAGCATTGTTTGTATATTACAACCCGAAGCTATGGTTGCCCTGTGCTGATGGCGTTGTCCGTCACATGTGTACAGATAGCTGCGGAAGTAAGACATGCCCAGGGCAAGGATACCTGGCCAAAGACTGTAAGTGCTACTGCCCGGGTAACCCCATCCGCGAGTGCTCTGGTGACGGTGGTGACGGCGGTGATGGCGGTGACGGCGGCGAGGGTAACGCCATATCCTATTTTGTCTCAAGCGGAATATTTGATCACGAGTTACCTGTTCTATTTGATCATCTGTATCGAGATCCCCCCCCCCCTGTAAAATTGGATGAGTATTTGCTTTGCGTACCAGGTGACTGCGTAGACAATAACGCCAATTGCGGCACATGGGCAGCCAATAACGAATGTACGAGGAACCCGGCCTACATGTTAGTCAACTGTAAGCTCTCGTGTGAAGTGTGTGATGACGGTGCTACCACTGAACGTGAGTCAAGAAGTATCATTCTCTTTGTCAATCATGGGTATTTAATGCTGTGAGTCAGACAGTTCGTCGAGCATCAGTGAGTTTATGCCGTGCTTGTTAAGGCCCGCGTGGTTATCAGAAGAAACCACGCACTTAGCGCAAGCAGTGTCAGAGAAATATCATAATTACTGATCTTCCCCAAAAAAGACGAAATAATATCAGGGGCGTAGCCAGCGATACACACTTACGCACGTGAGTAACATCAATATGAAAAGTGAAAAAATAAATATGGCCAAAAATGGCACCAGAGTCAAAAGCTAAGGGGGGTTACTCTTTACTGTCTGGAACTGTAGCTTTCTCCCCCGTCTATGCTTAACATTCCTTCAAGCCTGGCTACGCCCCTGAATATGGATATCCATCTTGACTGGGGACAGTGGGCATGTAAGCGCTTGAACTTAATTAGATGTTACAATGGCTGACAGTATTTGACCTTACAATGTCGTGTTTCAATGGTCCATATACTTATTAGGTCACAACGTGAACACGAAAATCACCACAACTGCGCAACTCGGCGGAATGTGTATTTGGTTCGCAATAACTACCACTTAAACAATATCAAAGCAAATGTATGCTTGTCCTTTGTGGCTGTTTGTGGGACTATGAATAAGAGATGAACACACAGTTTCCTGTATAAAGGGGATATTGCGCAAACTAGCAATGACACAATAGTCATGCTTGCTTTTATCACCAGAAAGTAGTAAACTTTAATAATTTTTGCAAGCATATCTGATCGCCTGTCCCCATAAGAATGGGGCATTAGCTGGTGTTGTAACAGTCCTGGCATATGACACATGATAATTCCGCGTGTATTTCCGGGTGCAGCATGCGAGGACAGCCACGAGAATTGTGAGTACTGGTCACAACAGGGATACTGCAGCTCATCCTCCCAGTACTACCAGTACATGCAGGACAACTGCGCGCGCACATGTGGCGCGTGCAGCGGAGGGGGTGATGGCGGCGACGGCTCCACTGGTAAACTGAATATCTTCTTAATTAACTAAATTATACCGATAGAGTACGCTAAATGGAACCAATGTGATATAATACTGCGAATTAGGTAGTTAGTTTTACTTAAACTCATTTAGTTTGCCCGTGTCAGTAATTACACTCTAGTCTATACTCCATTAGACGGAACCTTTGAACTACGAATCAAGTTACCTGTCTAGCTACCACAATTATCATTTGACACGAACTTGTGCTGTTACAGATTGTCAGGATCAGCATACCTCCTGTGCATATTGGGCTTCCATTGGCGAATGTTCCAAGAACCCTAACTACATGCTAATTCAATGCCGCAGATCATGTGACACCTGCTAGACTCCGCCGCCACTGGGGCCATCCTCGCTGCCGACGCCATCATCAAACAGCCACACCCTCGAACAAACATTAAAGTGATATAAAACATGTTTCTCTCTGCTGTAACTTTTCGCTTAGTCGATGTTTGTTGATTTTCCTTCTTTGATATGATGCATGTATTGCTTCACAGCACCTCTATATATGCCATTCATATATTATACATGTTGCATTATTCATACATCTCACCAAGTGGTGAGTTGGTATTGAGTGACACCTCGCCTCCCTTCGTGTGTGGGCGCGCTTGGCGTCACGTTATTCGCTCACTAAGGACTTGTCACTTGAGTGCTATATCTTCTGGAATAAACAATATTACTACCTCATTTCTGACAGCACGTCATGTTTGAGTACACACCAGATGGTGGCCATATACACCTCCCTTTACAAGTCTGATACACAGGTTATTTGCGACCCGGATATAACATTGCCTGTAACACAGGCGATATGTTGGGGGACGACCGAGGAAACTTAATACTTATCAATCTATATCACCGCACTACAGTCGGACCCTTGTTAATTATGGATCGAACAGTGCGCAGTTTCTGGGGATTTTTCCTGCTTTTCGTTTACAGACGTGGCGACTCGGGAATAAATGTCCCCGCGCCACTACGGGACAACATCGGCGTGTATGTGGAGGTGTATGGTGGTGTTGGATGCTTGCTTCTATGTGCAGAGGCAATATTCAGAAACAGAGCTGCATGTGGCATCAACGACAAACATCCCAACAGAGCTGCATGTGGCGTCAAAGACAAACATCCCCAGCAGAGCTGCATGTGGCATCAACGACAAACATCATCAGAAACAGCTGCATGTGGCATCAACGACAAACAGGCACAACGAAACATCCCCAGAAACAGCTGCATGTGGCATCAAAGACAAACATCAAAACGACAAACATCAAAGCAAACATCCCCAGAAACAGAGCTGCATGTACAATTCCCCTCGGCTAACACGTAAACGCACCGTTGTCAATAATTTGGCGCAGCAATAAGATGGATGGTTTTACCTTCTTAATCATCCCCAGAAACGGAGCTGCATGTGGCATCAAAGACAAACATCCCCAGAAACGGAGCTGCATGAAGGGTACATTTTCCGCACCGCTGATCCCAGGCAATCCCAGGCAAAGACATATATAGATCATCGCGACATGTAGAGAACTTCAATCATCATCATCATCCTCGTCATCATCATCATCATTATCATAATCATCATCATCCTAATCATAATCTTAATGATCTAAATCATCATTGCTATCATTATTACCATCATCATCATCTGTATCATAATATTAATGATCTAAATTGTCATCATCAATGCCCTCATTATCACCATCGTTATCAATATAATCACCATCGTCAGTGTCATGGATTGTAGTTCCTCGCTAGGTGGAGACAGGAGGCTACCAACCCGCCACAAGACTGAATGCACATTGTGTGATCCAGGACTCCATTGCTTCACAGGGGGTGACTCTTTATTGCTGAAAATCACTCGAGTCAAGGCGAACAGAAAGAGGAAATATATCGGGCATTACTTCAAGAGTTAAAGGTTACTTCAGTGATTGACGAGCGCCGAGTAATAAAAATCAATGAAGTGGTCAGGGACGATGAAGTGTCGTGGCTGTTACACACGGGGGATTGTAACTCAGCTCTTACATAACACCTGAGCACTTCATTAGTCGACATGGCGTCTGTTCATGTTACCTGAGCTCAGTATCCAGACACGACTGAGTAATGCTTATTTACTGATAAAAGCAAGATACATCGCACTGCTTTCCGTTTGTAAGCCCCTGTGATGTTCAAATGGGATACAACATTTCGCTTTATACGATGGAGCTCTCTCAGGGTTGTTTCGTACAGATGATTATCATTGCCTTTAAGTAGGTCATCTGACCCTTTGCAGTGCACCTGTAGTTGTTAAGATTACAACAATGAGCCTTAATACCTTCCGTCTCGCATATGCATCGCATATCAGCTATACCAGCCTTTAGCACAGATCTTATGTGTCATTGATCCCAGGCCAAGCAGGACGAGCGGCGCGTGAACACAAAGCGGCCAGTTTGTCGCCGTGCGTTTAGATGTGACAGCACTGTAAATTAGCCCAACAGACCAAGGTTTTATCACCTCGTTGGTCTATCAGAACAACCACCTATTTTGTTGTCGATTCAGACACATCCTAACAGAACGCACCACTTTTTTTCACGAAATATGCATGTTCGGTGGAGTTTCAGGCGATCAGTGTCTAAAGTGATAAGTTTTGATTAAGATAATGCTTCATATTCCTATAGCCAGCCGAAAAAATATATTCGCGTTAACTTTCCAAGTTTACCGGTGACATTACCTTCCGAAATACAAACGTGGCGGACGGTATCCAAGAGAGCCCCAGAAACTTCCGATGTAAATATGGCGGTGAGAACATAGGCAAAAACTATGGCTGATCGATCGTTCCTGCCGCCTTTTCCCCAAGATTTCGTTGTTTTCTTCATGATTCGGCGTGATATTTCTGTCACAGTGATTGTTCGTGGCCTTTTCTACATGTTAGACAAGATCATTTTTAGCTTTTAGCTTCGTGCCACAAATAGTCCCTGCGAACCGGCGTCTTGCGAGCTGCCCATGTTCCAATTGGTAAAAGGTTCCGCTGGTCAGTTGCCGCCTCGCCGCCATGTTGCTAAGTCGGGCCCAGATATTACCGCTTGGTATGATTTTAGGCCAAGATACTGATTCACAGTTGTTTAAACTCTCCCGAAGTGCAGATAAATGTTCAGTGAGTTGATTTTATTGGATAAAACTAGATTACACAGATCATTCCGTTAGATTACCAAACTGAATTGTGGTAAGACGCCAGAACTAAGAGGGAGTGCCGCGGCACCTCCAGATCGGTCGTATGGCATATGTCAGATCCGTCGTATGGCATGTGTCAGATCCGTCATATGGCATGTGTCAGATCTGTCATATAGCATGTGTCGGATCCGTCGTATGGCATGTGTCAGATCTGTCATATAGCATGTGTCAGATCCGTCGTATGGCATGTGTCAGATCTACTGTATCTGAGTAGCTAAAAGTGAACCACATCGAACTACGTACTGTGACGTCATGCGGCCATGACGGTTGTGCTCTCTCTGATGCGTGCGATGCATCATGTAGGACTGATTAGAGGGAAATTACGATTAGGTCAATGGACTGACCACCTCAGAACATGACGAGCATTTAAATATACCAGTTTTTGCAGCATGCATCAGGTTGTTCAGTATATGCAGTGATGCAACAAGGGTTTGCAGGGTTACTACATTGCATTTAGTTGCCGGCGGTTGATGAAGAAGATGATATTCTGGGGTATCAGGAAGTACAGGAAGTGGATGTTCCTATCAGAAGCGCATAACGCGGGCAACATTGTGTGTAACATCCCAGAGCAACTCATCCCTGAATGAGTCATCATTCATTAGAAATCCAAGCTTAGAGCCTGTTTGGTTTAGAGCAACACTACCAAAAACTTGGCAAGATACCGGAGCTTCAGAAGCATCAATTCGCAAGTGGAATTTCCAACATCTTAACTTAATATAATACAAGTATCAAAATTCATTCACCGCTGTACATGATCTCTGTAAGCGTTTAGAGTATGAGGCGCTGTGAAATGTGCAAAATACGGCTGCTTCTATTTGCAATCTGCGTGCGTTATTAATGACGTGAATGATTGAGAAGTTTGCTTCATGTCAACATCACTGTGTTTGCATTATTATGAATGACGTAATCAATGTGTCTGTGTTCTGCATTGTGAGACATTTGTTCCAATGTCCCATGGTGTGGTATAGTTAAACAGTACAAATAACTGACCTCATCATGTGTGCATCCTATTTGTAGAATGTTTGAGAGCAAACGGTATGATTATTCGATCACAATTATAAGCTTATGTAGGTTGTCAGTGATGGGAAGGTGGCCAAGATGTAAACTATGCGAGCTCATGTAGGCAAATTGAATTTTTTGTTTTACATAAACGATCATTCATGCGTTATCTGGTGAATCCGTCGCGTGATTTACAATGATTTTGAAATGATTTGCAATGATGTACACCTAGGTGGCAGGGCAAACAAACCGCGAGGTCGCAACGCGATTGAAAAGGCTATTTATTTTCAATTCTGCCCTAGCAATAGGTTTTTGCCAAGGCGTACAACTGTCTCCCGAGACTTGAGGCTCAGCAATGCGAAGCTGTAAAAACAATAATATTATCTTATACATTGGGAATGCTGTAAACCTGTATCGGGTCCCCAACGAAACGGCGTTTTAAAAGATGTCCGTCCCAAAACAAACGCGCTTTTCGTCCGCAGCCTTACACAGGCATAACGCCTCTGTACTTATATATTAACGTCACATTGATAAACATAGTGGCCATGCCTCAATTGCATATTCTAGATGGGGCCTAATAGTGGCACGGCCATTGACACTAACATCCACAAGTCACATTCTATACGCTGATGAATCTACTGTGTAATTTAGACCACTGCACAACACACAGACTAGCTGATGCAATATGTATAATGGTTACTAAGAATGTCAGCATACAGTGCATGGTTAATCATAATAGAGTGCATTCATTGGGGAACTCGTTGCAGTGTAATGGTTGTTTATGAAAGTGTAACTTACAGACACCACCAAAAACTTCCCTACCTTGAAAAAACATTATATCTGAGTTTATTCTGGCTGATAGAAAGTAGAATTCATATTACTCTCCACATTTGTATCTATCTCAGCCTACTGGGCGGTACAACTTGGGTTTTGACACTAGCCCCAAGGGGAAAGTTTCAATTGCATTGATGTACGTGACAATAATATGTTCGTGACAAATTGTGCAAGGGTTGCATTTGCTTCAACCGTGCGCTTAGAATCCACTACGAACCATTTACCACGAAATCAACAGTCCGATTTGCGGTGCCTTTCTGAAAGATACTATGACATTTTATAAATGTTATACCAATACCTCGTTCTTGGAGGCGCGTGTATTGCTGCAAGTGAGTTAGGTTTTGCTTTGTTTGATAATTTCAAAAATAGAAATTCACCTACTATGGAGAGATGATTAGCAGGGAGCATTTCATACATGGGATGGCAGCTTTATCATATCAGGTTCCTGCGGTTTACGTTGGTCCTTGTGCCAAACTACCTGAAAGATTCTTGGCTCATGAATCATATGTTGAGCAGTTGACTAGGATCTCAGCCTCCATCCTCACCGTAATCTTTAGAGCCTAAAATCGTCCAATGCATCTCACCCGACGTCTGCATGTAGAACTGATATGTTTATTTGACTGCCACAGATAAGGAATCCTCTTCGTCACATGTCTGTGCCGTCATCGAATGGTTCCGGAGGACGGTTTATGGAGGGTATCCGGAAGGGCCCTAGCAGTTTTGCCAACACCTTACACCAAGAGCTAAATAAGCCACAACTATTATTAGTTGTTATTATCGACATGTACTTAACTTTGTAGAAAGGTCAGATATGCTTCTTTGCCTATCAATCTCTCGCTGTAGCTGGAAGTAGAAAACGGCATGTCGTTTCTGAAAACCACAATATGCAATGGATTCTTTACAAAGGTCAGATATGCATTATTGCCTGCACATGGATATCTGGCATCATCAGACGACAAATTCATAACTGTTCGCCTCAGGATAATCCATCAATTCGCGCAGAAGGAAAGGCTGTAAGATGATAGTTGTGCTCGGATGAGAAGCGAGCGCCAGCAACTATAATACCTGTGCTTTCCTGTTCCTATCCCAATAGACCACTGAGTACCACATTGACAGATAATCCCATACTGTTCAAATAGTTGGACAAAGCGAAGCATATTCTATTCCTGCTATGTCCACAGATGTTTCATATCAGAAGTATTAGTTAATGTATGTGGCCACTTATTCGTGTGGCTTTCTGTGCTATATAGCCGGTATAGCTGTGTGACTTCATTGCCCATTATATGACCGGTATTGATGTGTGACGTCATTGCCCATTATATGGCCGGTATTGCCATTTGTGACGTCAATGCCCGTTATATGGCCGGTATGGCCGTGTGACGTCATCGACCGTTATATGGCCAAGTATTGCCATGTGACGTCATTGCCCGTTATATGGCCGGTATGGCCGTATGACGCCATCGCCCGTTATATGGCAGATATTGTCATGTGACGTATTGCCATGTGAGGTCATTGTCCGTTATACGGCCGTTTGACGTCATCGCCTGTTATATGGCCGAAATTGCCATGTGACGTATTGCCATGTGACGTCATAGTCCGTTATATGGCCGGTATGGCCGTGTGACGTCCTCGCCCGTTATATGGCCGATATTGCCATGTGACGTATTGTCATGTGACGTCATTGTCCGTTATATGACCGGTATTGCTTACCTAGCATGAGAGCAAAGGCATTAATGGCTCCTTGGTGGATTTCATAATTGGACATCCACCTGCACACTATGTACCCATATATCAACTCTGTCACTTGGCGCTGATGAGGTGGTCCCTAATTACGCATCATGGTTAACACATCAAGACCAGATCAGATTCTTGCTATCCAAGAGGTGTGTAGGTTAACAGTATTGAGGACGTGACTGGTGTGAGGGCTATGGTGCTTCATTATCCAGCCCATCCTCATCTCCAGTGTCTCGCATCAGGATAGCAGCTGTCCTTCTTGTTTCCATCCATCCATATCGACGTCCGCAGCCACCTAATAAGCTACATTGGACCTAACCGAGGCATCCCGAATATATCAATACATTATTGAATGGATACTGTTTGGTGGCTACAGATAAAAGAATGCGAAGAATATATCTGAATTGGGAATTGGGAATAAGGTGAACGTGTTCCTAGAGTGGCCATTAACACGAGACGCTATACTGATCAAATTAATTTTACCAAATATTGACAGCTTACTTTTGTTGTATTATGTAAACAATTAACACTTTCAGATTATCATCTTTGTCAGTACATCGTGATCTCTACCCTGAAAAGCTATCAGAAATAACGGCCATCTTCAAACACACATATGTGCGCAAATGAATCATGAGACATCAGCTGATGCAGACCGACCCTTGCTGGTGCGGATTGTTGTATAACGCAACAGACCTGCTGATCACCGCATCAAATATCTACCTGGCAAATGCTTCATGATTTTCAAGGTGAGAATTACCCACTGGTTCTGATCAGGTAGTCCTTCATTATGTGTTTTGTGGACATCGCCATATCATAGAGAACCTATCAGAAGTTTCAGGTTCAATTATTGCGCAGGTAAATAGACTGAAGAGGTTGTCCTTGTGTGAGGTGAATGGTACTTGATATTCCAGTGCCTCTTTACCTCGTGTTCCTCATTACAGGAATAACATCGCACATTGTCCTGGGCGTTCGACAGTGGCCAAGGTCAGCCACTTGAAAGCTGCCGAAAACATTCTCTGGTCGGTGTTACTGTATTTGTCTGTCTTTTAAGGCATAGCTATTGGTAAACATCTTGAAAGAAGATGGAATATGTTCGGCAACTGGTAAAGAGAGAAGGAGATTCAGTTATGTTAATATGGCTATTAATATCAAACATATAGATGAACGTGTTTTTGAAGATCTATATGAGAAACCTCATATTGGTAGAAGCATTACAGCCATGCTATGTACAACATACAACCTCATCGTGTACTCGTTAAGTAAGCGTTTGTGGGCTGACTAGATTGAAAATACTTGATGCAGCAGTGTGTACATTAACGAGGGAGCGGCGCAAACGTTATGCAATATGTGAACCATCAAAATATTTGCATCCACGTTACAAGTTTACTTCCATTTCACGCTGAATGCTGTAGGCTTAGAGATTTATATTTCACATAGAACCAAATGATGGACCACGAGTTGTTAGTCTTCGTATCAAATGCTATGTGCTAGATGTGCCGCGAGTAAAATGTCCGAATGACATAGGCAAATTGTTGCGCTATCTATGATACCTGTATGAGTATCCAAGTTATTTGTCAGAGAGGTCGCATGTAAATGGTCAATGATTAATGAAAGACCTGCTACAAAGTTACTTTGCTGGTGCAGCACAACAAATGTCGAGTTGTCTTTGTGAAGGATTGCTACAACCCACGTCCCAGTGTGGTATTCAACCCTCCTTCAGAATAGGTCACTTTGATGGAAATAGTGTATTTGATGGAACTAGTGCATTTATTCAACAATCCGTCATAGGGAACAGCAATTCATCATAAGCACGTAATTCTCCGTGATCATTGTCTCCATGACGCGATCATTGTCTCAAGGATGTGATCATTGTCTCCAGGTCGTGATCATTTTCTCCAGGGGTGATCATTGCCTCCAGGGCGCGATCAGTATCTCCAGGACGTGATCGTTGTCCAGGACGTGATCGTTGACTCCAGGGCGTGATCAGTGTCTTCAGGACGTGATCGTTGTCTCCAGAGCGTGATCAGTGTCTCCAGGACGTGATCGTTGTCTCCAGAACGCGGCAAGCGGCCGTAATAACACCTAGTATAAACCACACAATGATGGCCTCTGACTCGTCAAGACAGGATTCATCTCGGCAATAGATGGCGAACAATTGGTCATGATAGACGGTGAAAAAACTGGACATGGAGCACATAAACATAAGATAACGCGTACTTGATGAGGGAGGTGAGCTGGGATGAGGGGATTCATAATGCAGATGAACAATTGGTCATGATAGACGGTGAAAAAACTGGACATGGAACACATAAACATAAGATAACGCGTGCTTGATGCTGTGGAGGTGATGCTGGGTGAGATCGGATACGCATAAACAAATGTCCTATACAACAGTGACGCTTAAATACGCTTACGTGAATAATAACGAATAACACTTTCACTTTGCAAGGAACCCCGCGGCACTCATGATATGTACAACAATTGTCATTGTATCTATGATATATGCCAGATAGACCTCCAATGATTGGTTTCTATAACCACACAAAGGTCCGATAAGCCAAGGATAAATTGTCTTTTTATGAAAGATATATCTCATGAGGGCCGCGAGTATTTGACCTTTACATCCCTGATATGCATCCGACGCGCTGTAGGTTAGATCCATAACATATGTCAGATGGACCACGAGTTGTTAGTCTTCGTATCAAATGCTATGTGCCGCGAGTAAAATGTCCGAATGACATAGGCAAATTGTTGCGCTATCTATGATACCTGTATGAGTATCCAAGTTATTTGTCAGAGAGGTCGCATGTAAATGGTCAATGATTAATGAAAGACCTGCTACAAAGTTACTTTGCTGGTGCAGCACAACATGTTATTTTCCTCTGAGTCATTTTTTCATCATCACCTTCCGAGTATTCCCCCAAAACGATCGTATTTTTTTCTGAGGTTTCCATCTAGGAAATCGAGCTATCACAAACTGGTACGTTCTTGTAACGAGGTGCTTATCATGACACGAATGCGTGTTATGGAGTAGTGAGGAGCAAGGTTATGACCAGTTACGTTATATAATGTTAGCAGTATGCTTAAGTGTCTAGGTTATGGGAGGAGGAGAGTTATATGACCAGTTACGTTAGGAATACAAAGCAGTCTATTGTAGTGCTTACGTGCATTTTTGGGATACAAAGCATTTCGTTTTCAATGGTTTACTTCTCTCACGAACTCGCACAGCATTGCTCATTTTTGAGTCTTGAAAGGAGAGATAAAGAGAGAGATAGAGAGAGAGAGAACGAAAGAGAGAGAGAGAGGGAGAGAAAGCGAGAGAGTGAGATGGAGGATCAGAAAGAGAGAGAGAAAGAGAGAGAAAGAAAAGGTGAGAGAGATATATAGAGAATAGGAGAGAGAGAAACAGAGAGAGAAAGGGAATGAGAGAGAGAATGAAAGAAAAAAGAGAGAGAGAGAGGGAGGGAGGGAGGAGGGAGGGAGGGAGGGAGGGAGGGAGGGAGGGAGGGAGGGAGGGAGGGAGGGAGGGAGGGAGGGAGGGAGGGAGGGAGGGAGGGAGGGAGGGAGGGAGGGAGGGAGGGAGGGAGGGAGGGAGGGAGGGAGGGAGGGAGGGAGGGAGGGAGGGAGGGAGGGAGGGAGGGAGAGAGAGAGAAATACAGTGTGATAGAGAGAAATATAGAGGGAGAAATAGAGAGAGAGAAATGGAGAGAGATCGTGAGACAGAGAGACAGAGAGAGAGAAGGAAGAGAGAGATAGGGTTGCGAGAGTGAAAGATCTATTGAGGTATTCACATACACGTGGTTATTGTGTGATGATGGTATTTAGTGATAAGCTAAGCAGTTGAGAATCCTGCAATTCCACTCACTCTCTGCGGATAGCATTCCATGAGTAGATACAAAACAGTTGCTATTCATGGCTGGTAACAAAGGTGTTGTCTTGTTCAAAGGTGCAATCTCTTAAATAGCTCGCTTTGTCTTTATATATTGTGTTTGTAGTTTTATGTAGTGCGTAATCGCCATTGTATCAGCGGGTAATGATGGTTTGTCTCACTTCGAATGGGAAGCTATTGATACTTAAATAGCATTTCTGACAGAGAAAATGAGGATCTTTTAACAATGCCCAAGGCGGTAGCTGGATACGTTTCCGTCATTTAATCCCGGTTTTAAGCCAATGACCGTGCAAATCATCCCTGGTACGCGTCTAACTATATGACGATTGCGACAACCTATCGACCTCAAATGTATTCCAGCTGTTAATGAATAAGATTCGTTAGTGAATGCAATTAACATTGCACTAACATCCGTTTACTTGAGAGATACACCTATTGTTGGTTCCCAATGGACCGATCATTTTACCCACGATATGTGTCAGACGTATTCAAGACGTCTAGTTCTATCCCTCTGTTACAGACACAAATGACAAGGTATTGAGTTCTTTCTCAATAATAAGACAAAATGTCACTTTTTTGCCCTCTCATTTTTGCATGACTTTCCCTAGGCGCCATTTCTTTATAGATTCATGTTGCAATACAGCTTACTATGTGCCTCTCTGATTCACACAGAAATGTCCAATGACCCCAGTCAGAGGTCAGGGAAATGTGGATATTTTCTTTGAAGTTTTGAAGACCATTTTACACGTTGAAATAAGTCGAACGCCAATTATAACAATGCGAAGGATGGCTGTAACAAGGTGCATCTCATAGATACTCAGATTGGTGGCTTGATCTTTCACGGCATCGCTAATAATGTGTCTAGTGGCGTTATCTTTAACTGAGCTGTAAAGTCTAGTCATGTTGAATTCATTGTACTCCACATCAAGGGCTGAACTCACCGAGCTATTCAATGGCGAATTTCTATCCATGCTGTTCACATTAAGAAAGACAATATCTGCCACTTCGGTCAGCCCTGTATCCCGTGTATTTACTGGGCCCGGTCGATATTAATTAGAATATTTGTTTTAAATGCACCTACGAATACCTGTTGCGAATGGATTGCAATCGAGTTATTTTAGCAGCTACACAAAAACGGAAGCAAAACAAAAAAATTGCACCGAACGCCAAAATGTTGGTTTAATACTTCAAACGAACAGATCGCCTAGGAGACACTCGTGACTTGACCAATGGATGGTTGATGTCCCTGAGTAGGGATTTCTCAGGTGAGGACGAATGGACGAATACATCAATACTTGCTCGTAATTAGTTACATGACTACAGCCAGAGCCGAGTTTAGCCCTTTACAAACGTGCCGTTCCACCGTACATGACCTATTTATATTACTTGGATTCCTATTGTGTAACATGATATCATGGAATGACTCGCTGAAATATTGAAAACTCATTATTCATTCAGTTGAGACTGTTGTGTGGTATTTGCATAAACAATGACATAAATATCCGGTGATAGGATTGCATTATCTTAGTTATCGTGATGCATAGCGCATGTTTTATAGACAATAACAGCAAAATCGCAAGATTCGTATTCAATATCATAACGAAATGGGCCAAAGCATTCCTTCTCAGCATAATAAGCACTTGAGTAGTGTTATGAAGCAGGCTGTTCTCAACACACACATCATAGCCACACACACACACACACACGGCACATATATACATGTTTGAACAAGAACTTTGGTAAGAGCGGAATCCTATGGTACACACGTCGCTGACTGTGCTCTCACCAAAGTTCTTTTTGAAGAAATAAAGCTGCGATATTCAGGGGAGCACAACTCTTACTCACGCATTGAATGTCTCGGTTAATACCATAAACAGAACAATACCTAGATTCCGTAGGTTGTTGAGTTAGTCACGGGCGATGTCATTCTTGCAATTTGTGCTGAATGTTTTCTTTAAACAACTTGTTGTTCAACAAAAGACAGCTAAGCCAGTCACGTGACCTGATCGGCTAGATGACCCACTAATTTGTGCTGACATCAGCGCGGAATCTGGCCACCAAGCCACCTCATATTGCTTGAGTGCAAGTAACAAGGCAGAGTGAATAGATTGTGTTATTTACCTTGGGAGCGATAATTCCATAAGTTTGTCTCTTTCTCACTTCGAGAGAAAATCAGAAGCATGTTAAGCTCATCGTTAAACTTGTTGAACGATATGTCAACATGTAAAATGTCGGGATACATTGGGTTCATTTTAAAGTGCGGCCTCACCAGACGCCTTTTGTAACCACCTCCCGATCGGTCTACTAAAACATCACCCTCACCGTATATCTACGTGGGGTACTTGGGATCTAGCACACGCGTCAGTCGACTCTAAAACTGGTCGGCAGGCGCTCAAACGCTCTGGTTTACTTGACCGAGTTCCACTCATCTACTGACGTTCACTTTCAACACATCACATCAACCGCATCACAGGGCCAGTGATTAGTCTGGCTGTATATAAACTCATTGTTCTTGAGAATTTGCAACGCAATATGATCTGCAAGAGGTACTTGCAGTAGTGGATACATTTTCAGGCCGTGATTCAGCAGATGTCTAGGATGTAATATTTAGCTAGGAATCCGATTGTGAATTTCAACTGACGGCTTCAGACTTTAATGTATCGACACCAACAAAAAGACTGGTTGTTTGGCATTGTGAATAGCGACACCATTTGATGCACGAAGTATGAGCAATAAGATTCATTGATGCCAATTGCCAATAACGACGACTTGATTTCTATGTTAGCGAGTAGTTGGCCATCCCTTTTGTGAACAAAACCACCTTCACTCTACTACTAAGATAGAAAGAGAATTCTTGTAAATATACATGGAATAGACCCCCACCCCCTACCCGGCTTAGTCAAGATTGCTTTGCTCAAGAGCTTTGTTGGAAGCAGATTCAATACATCTGCTTATTTCCCTCTGGTCTCGTTGTTTCGAATCTCAGCCTGGACTAGCCTCTGTTGTGGGGTTATAAGCTACCGTGTCAACCACTGCTAGCAAATAGCTTCTGGTATATCAAACTAAACTACAAGAATCACGACTGAACTTACTGTGATATAGTCGCCAATTGGTTTTGGTTGAAAGAGACAAGATAACAGGTTATGTGTCCGGTTTTTTTTCACTCGTTTAGACATCCCTCACAATTCGAAGAGTCTTTTTATGCATTGCAATTTATATAGTGCAATTTAAATATTCTAAGATAACCCGTGGCTGCAATACAGAGGTTTAAGTGAAACATGCATCATTATGCTAACATATTACTTCAAAGTACTCGCCAACATGTGTAGCTAATGCTTTTGCATGTTCTACGTCTTAAGTTGGTAAACGTTGGAAGACGAAACGTTCAGTAAAGTGTACCACTTTCTAAGTACAAATAATCGTATGTGCAAATATTCATTGTTTTCTACTGTATGATGCTGATATTTCTGCATTAATGCACGATGTTTATCGTCTTCAAATACATCTCACTCCCAAGTTATCGAGTCATATCCCTGCCAACTGAGTGTCTGAATGATATATGACTACGTCACATTCACTTGTCCCAGCTAGCATAGTGTTCCTTGTAAGGATGCGACGTGCTCTTTCCTAAGATACGATAGTTTCCTATTTCTCTATGACAATATCATCTTTTTTTCCCCTGTGTTCCCTACTTTCCGTCGATGCGTGATACAATTCCTTTTTGGATTGTCACCTAGCCAGTATTGTACAGGGTGTTAACCAAACTTGTGACATTCAAGTAATATGTTATTAAGTTATGTGGGTTGTAATCCTTTATAGAAAGAGATACATCTTTATTGAGGATCTCTGCGACTTAGTATCTGTTTTAGGTCAAATACTCTAACTAGCTGAGTTCTGTCTACACACTTGACTTCTGTTTCCTTATCTGAAAGATGCATGTCGTCGGCTTTTTCAGCACTATCTGTTGAATATATTATTATGAAGAGAATGTGTACGACAGATACCAGGATAAAGATAGCGAATGTGGCGTGTGCGTACGGCATACATAGTTGGTAGTAAATACCTGTTTTAGATTGATTCTCATTGGTTTGACAGGTGGTGATGAGATGAGAGTGAAATGAGGCAATCATTCGTCAAATGATGTGGTAAGCGATCAGGTCAAAGGTGAGACAAGCCAGATGAACAGTTAGTGCAATGAGATTGCAAAAGTCGTCAGATTCCAGATGTTCTCGTTCCCACGAATCGTGCTATCCACGTGTCTATGAGGATATAGTACAGCGCTCCTTTTCTGTCATCATGATAATCTTTTAAGCCACAAAGCTTTTCACTGTCCAGGCTGCAGAAAGCATTACAAGCGCACAGTATATAGACGTGACAAAGGACCTCGTGAGAGAAATACACATCAACAACGTATTGGATGTCCTATTGTTTCCCACACGCCATGTTTTGTTCACGTGACGCACACGAACCTGGCGCGGCCATGACACGACACATTGATATCAGCTACATAGGCCTACAAGAGATATAGGCTGATGTAGATGAGTAGGGTGAGACGAAACATGCTGTGCTGCCAGCTGTTTCGTCACGCGACCACGACGGATGTGATCTCTTTTATACAGGCCGCGAATCATGTAGTACTCATAAGCAAGAATTAATCATTTTGTAAATGAAGCGACCGTCTTGGACATTGCAAGCATTCAAATCCACCAATCTTTGTAACTACCAGTATTTGCAGCATCCATTAGGTAGATATACAAAAAGATAATGGCAACGGTTTCTATAAGCGAGTTGTTGAAGGTCTATCAGCTTGCCGTGTGCTGATAACGATTGAGACATTCTGCAGTGTATCACAATACAGTAGGAGGATACTCCTCTCTCCATGCACGCGACTATGTCACGGGACAACTGCGTTTTCTGTTGCATCTCTCACATTATGTGCGTGCGTTCACGGTTATTTTCATTTTGTTTATTACAGCGTTTTGCCCTCGTTTTCCATGGTCAATTATGCCTTCTTGTGGATCTGCGAACTCATAGCTGTCCACCAGGCATTCTGAAAATATCGTTCTAGTTTGGCTGAAAGCGGCTATCCAGAAGTGCGGATGGGATGCCGAAAGCTGAGCAGCACACTTAGGAAGCCAAGCACGCAACCTGTTTATTTTAGAGCATCCCATTAGAGAAAGAAACGGTCGGTCCAATTTCACAGGTCAGCAAACCACTTTGCAAGGGTAGCAAACGCTGTAGGCGACTTGGCAAGAAGCCAGGCCCTCAGTATGTGTTTTGTGCAAGTGAAAGATCCAGATCCTTCACTTGGAACAACACAAATATACAGGTATCGTCACCGCAATACATTATTGATTTGCAATACCAAAATAATGCACCCCTACTCGCCACCAAAATTTTAGAAAAAAAAACTGAAAGCAAATACAACACGTCTTTCGGATATGAGGGCCTGTGAAATACTAAATGTATATTTGCAAGCTGCATGCGTTATCACAGATGTTTATGAAGGAGACGTTTGTCACCATCGTAGTGACATGAAGCAAGCGTGCATCATTGTGAATGTTGTCATCAAACGATACTGTGTTCTGCATTTTGAGATTCTTGATGCAGACTACAAAATAAATCTACAATGTTTGAAGGCAAAAGGGTAAAATTAAGCTATTATATATTGGAGCTATTGAAGGTAATCAGTCCAAAGCATTGACAATGTAAGTCTATGGAGATGATAAGTGATAGATAGGTAGCCAAAACATAGACGACGTTAGCCTATGAAGGTGATAAGTGATAGAAATGTGGCCACATGAAAGCATCACATAGCCCGAATGATAAAACATCACTGTATATAACTGCAGCACAATGTAGGCAGCCGTTAATTGGAGCTTGTTAGATACTGCCTGAATTATTCCATATATGAGGTCAGTATCTCGCGATTAGTTTTTGTTATAACTATTATGTCATTGTGCAGTTTGATAGGGAGAATAGTTATATGATTAGGGTTAATTGACTATAATTCTATCACAACGGGTGTCAAAATCAATTTTCATTTGAGTTGCGAATAATTATCAACTATGTCATAATAAACAAGGACGTATAAACCATACAATCTATTCATTGATTGGACATTTGTACATAAGAATAGGTATTAATTTGCCAACAGTATGCAACAGGAGTCGTATTGTAAGCATCTCGACGATGAAGCTTCCACACAGTGAGGTCGACGTATTGATTGCACAATTGGTAGTGGCCCTTCATTGAGGCACAGCAAGATGGCGTTGCAATGTGAATCACTCGAAATGCAACAGAATTGTAAGAAATTAAGAACTAAAAATATCATTACTCGCCATCACCTCATATGAATGCGGAAAATGTGCTTTAAATGTAGATCTGTAGCAATACATTGCAACATGCTATGTTACGTTTACATCTGAAATTTCATTCTATCCTGGCAAATTGACCAGGAGCATCGAAAACAAACATTACTCATATGATACTATCCTCAGTCAATCCTTGATAAAGCTTGATGATTCTCATTGGAGCATTCACAAGAAACATTCTGTATCAAGTCCACAATATTATTTAGGCCAATAAACCATTCACAGGTTTTTCTGCTTTTAGGCAAATGTAGAGGATGATAAATCATTTCACTCGCCATATTTGTTTATGGTTGCCTTACACGTAGATTGCTGGTACAGCTTGATTGTTTTGACCTTGAAGGTGCCCTGTAGTTTTGCTATTTGCTTCTATCTGAAACCAAAGAAATCACAAAAATTTCTGTTATTATCTTCATGTAATAAACTCTTGTCGAAGATAAGATAACACAAATTATATTGCAATTCTTCTCGTTTATCGTATTCTGTGTTAATGGTTACCGACAGCAGGTATTCAATAACACGGTTTGTTGTTGTTATTTTGCATCGGTCGAATAGTTGGCAGTTTTAATATACAAAAATACAGCTAAGAAGGCGAGAGCACAGATATTTAATAGTTATTTACCATCCCAGGCCATACAGGTGATGTAAAACACCTCATTTCCGCCAGCAATACGAGCTCGCGCATAGCAGGCATTGGATTTGTTTATTGATAGATGCATTGTAAGCGGTAATAATAATCGTTCGCTTGCAAGGGAACAAGCGACTTGTAAAGCAAACCAGGGTAATGTGGGAATCCGACAATTTACAATGTACAATTGTCAACCGCTTAACTGAAATAGAAAAGTTATCATCATTGTACAAATGGAATACCTTCAAAGTAAACGGCTAGAAAACATTCTAAAATATACATGCCGTCCTCATTAGACCGGTGTACTATGTAAGTGGACATTGAAACAATGGGAATATTTAGTATGTACAGGTCTCGTTAAGACCGGTTGTACTGTATAGATATGTAGTAATAACTCGACCTAGAACGTGCGGTCGCCGTGACAGCATCCAGCCACATCCTGCCACTCAGCAGACTTCCAACAGGACCAGCCGATTACTTCACGCTCTCCCCAGTGCAGGTTGGTACGGATGAAGGTCACTCACTATCAGGATAGTAGAGGAAGGTGATCTATCTAGTGGCACTTCAGATTCCCAGTGTTAAGTGATGAGCCAGAAACGAAGGAGCATCAATGGTCCAACACGCGGACGTTGTAAATCAGCCTATACAATGCACGTCTCGCTGAGTAACCCTCAGGAATAAGCGCACTCTGTATGATAGTGACATCAAGGACCATAGAACATCTCATAGGCTCGATAAGTGGTATCTGGGGGCACTTGCTATTTCTCACGCCATGAGGTGCAGAGAGAGGTGATTTATCCAGCAGTACTTCGGAGGTTGAAGAGCGCTGTATGGTAAACACAATGCGGTGGTCTCCGATGGGTCAATATCGATGACGTGTTGTCAATTCTATATACGGGCGTTGCCGATCAGTTAAAGCAGGCGATGTCGCCACAAACCTGAGCGTCTTATTGATCGACATGACGTCGAATAAGCCTGTGTTGGTTAACAACCTGACACGACTGAATGATGCATAGTCAGTCCTACAAGTCAGAGGCTGTTTGCTCCTTTCAATTGTTTTCATTGCCAACATTAGTGGAAGCAATAACCCACCCCCCACCCTAAAACACCTGCCTTGCTCACCACAAGTAAACAGCTTGTGGTTGATGACTATCACACATATGGCAATGTTATGGATAAGTGAGCGATATTAAAAGGGGAGATGAAAATTTGATGACATGTTTGAATGGAGCTGTCAGGTTGATGACTGGCCTGATGTCTGGCTAGCAAGATACAAGCTTCGTTGAAATCACGGATTGAGCTCTATCTCATAAATAACAATACAACAAATGGTTTATTGAAATCTATCTATAAGTGCAATTAGGATATGAAGTCATTTAACCGCAGTTTCTCTTATTTATAGGGACAATTTTACTCCATGTACAAAATGAGATAAATGATCACAACCAGGGCTTATAAAATCGTGGATATTGTTTCTGCGTGTTATCATAAAGCATACGCAGTACCAATCAAATACTAATATAATTTTCACAGCTGATTATGAACAGTGTTTATTTGATGCACAAATATCGTCAAACGCCTGCATGCATGACTCACCACAGGCATGTCGGGAATGGCCTCTACATTGACTCGTGGTTCTTGTGACTAGCGAAAGTTGAAAGATCATTTTAAATGAATCATCCATCTTCGGATTCGGATAAAGTGTTGAACATCATTTTAAATGAATCATCCAACTTCGGATTCGGAGAAAGTGTTGAACATCATTTTAAAAGAATCATCCAACTTCGGATTCGGAGAAAGTGTTGAACATCATTTTACACGTTAAAATTAGTAGACCGCTAATTATAGCAACAGAGAAGGATGGCTTTAAAAAGCTGCATCCCATTGCTACTCAGCTTGGTGGCTTGATCGGTCATGGCACTGCTTGTAATAATGCGACTAATGTTGAATCCATATAACTCTGCAGCATAGCTGCGTTTCCTTCCACGTGACGTGAGTTGACTCACAGAGCTATCGACTGGTGTACCTCTATTCATTCTTCTCCAAAAATACACCAACACTAAATGCAGCATATAACTCTCACTTAAGTTGCCCTGCACGGGCACCAATTCACCTTTTCCTTCTAGAATATCCTCAATTCAATTTACGTACCGCATTATAGAGCGGAAGCAAAGGCATTGGAAGACATGGCATATTTCAGGTTGTCTATTTTGCTCTTTCAACAACAATTGATATAATTAAGATAATTATGCATGTTGAGAATACCAAAACACTACACAGAGTTATGGTAATTGCATTGTAGCTGATAGAATAGCATAAATATTTCCACGAAGCATATCGTCTAGTGGATGCATAGCCCCTGTGTAAAGTGAATAATTGCAGTAACAGGCCAGTATTACAATTCACGCTGTGCATCGCCAGGTAAGGTTTCATGATCATAGCTTTTCACGGGTTATATTCTTATGATATACGTATTTCAGTTCATGACTACAGAAATAAAAAATCGCTTCACTGACACACGATGTCTTGTGTGATGTAATGCATCCCATGCAACAGTTCCCTGTTAAAGCGTCGGTGCTTGCTGCAAACTTACTACTGTGATTTGACTTGAAACATCCAATCCAGTAGAGTTTTTAGATATGAACTCAACGACCTGCCAACTTGTGATGACATTACGGCAGCATTTGGGCATCAAATATTATTTGATTGACATTGAATGCCTTACCTGTACTAGAAAAGCCAGCTTGGAGTTGTGTCAGTTGTATATGTTAAGAATGCGGTTTTGAATGAACACCATGAGGCACAACGGTTTTGACGCTACTCACGCTTAAAGGAGACATTTTCCGATTGATCCACTAATGCATAAGATTCATCACAGATCTGTACAGGGTGCTTAGGCAAACACGTCAGTAGACGTTGAAACCGCTGCTTTGGTTTACTTTACCGAGTTTCACTTACCAGCAAACGTTCATTATCAGTACATATCATCAATCGTCACAGATAGGTTAGTCCGACAGTTCCATTATCTACATGTTTATTTTTCGGTTACACGCAATAGTAAGATACAGTTGTAGATATATCTCTTTATTATCAGTTAGCTGTTGGTTTGGGAGGAAATTATGATTCTGATTTTGGAGTGCCTCAAACCCAACATGCAGTCATCTAGATAGGGGCACCATTTGATGATGATGATACATCGGGCAAATGTTTGAAGCAATAGCACCGGTTAACCGCTACGTCCACTCGACATGATTTCTGTGTTGGGGTGTAGCGGGCCACCACCCTCTTGAGCACCTTCACACTCCCAACATGGTAGATGGAGAATGCTCGTAAATGTGATTTGAATAGTTCCCACCTTGGACAAGATTACTTTGCTCAAGAGCTTTGTCGGAAGCAGAATCCTTTTTACTTCCCTCTTGTCTCAATTGTTCCAGACTGCAGATTGGAACATCGCAGTATTGACTTCTGTAAACATTTAGTTTCTAAGATATAGACCAAAACTACACGAATCACAAATGAACTCATGGTAGGTTAGCTGTCCATTTGGTTCGAACTGACATAGACAACTACTCTGAACAGAGCATTGGCAGAACACTTACGTCAGCAGAGGCGAATGGAAAAGTCTGGGTTCATTATCAATGATGAGAAGTACGCATAGTAGCATAGTTAACATATTTCGTGTTGGGTGTCGCTTTCGTCTCTGGCTTTTTGTTCTACGTCTGAAGTTGGTATACGTCGCCAGGTGGCAGGATCAGTTAGGTGTACCACTTGCGTACTGCAAATGATCATCGGCTGGTTGTCGTTTTTCGTTGTAAATGTGATATCTAATAGCAGACTACATGTGCTAATAGCAGACTACATGTGCTAATAGTAGACGTCATGTGCTAATAGCAGACGTCATGTGCTAATAGCAGACTACATGTGCTAATAGCAGACTACATGTGCTAATAGCAGACTACAT
This sequence comes from Urechis unicinctus, assembly GCA_034190875.2. Classification (NCBI taxonomy): domain Eukaryota; kingdom Metazoa; phylum Annelida; class Polychaeta; order Xenopneusta; family Urechidae; genus Urechis; species Urechis unicinctus. The sequence continues at coordinate 54,848,994 of CM067358.1, read as the reverse complement.
ATAGTAATAGCAGACTACAACTGCTAATAGCAGACGTCATGTGCCAAAAGCAGACTACATGTGCTAATAGGAGACTACATGTGCCAATAGCAGACTTCATGTGCCATTAGCAGACTTCATATGCTAAATAAGACTTCATGTGCACGAAATATATCTCGAATGTTTGGGAGCAAAAGTGACTTATCCTATTACATCAGTGAGCTAATTTAGTTGCTCAGTGATAGAACAGTAACCAAAACGTAAGTAGTGCGAGCTTAGGGAGGAGATGCACACGAGAACGGAGGTAAACAGACAATATGTTTCGAGGGCACATCCCCAAACACACATTACGGCTTGATTGAAAGAGCATCCACCTCGCCATACTGGTGTGTGCAGTTGCCGTTTCATTCAATCGTGGCAAAACATTATTCGTATGCCGTGACGTCTGATATATCCGGGTTATGGTGGCATGGTGATTGCCATTGTAGGCTCCGCAAGTAACATTCTGTATACTGATACATCCACGATTTAATGTACACCAACGCACCATGCGCAGGTTACCTGTTGCATGATACGTATGGCTATAACCTAAAATCCCAACACACAGTGCATTGTGGTATCCAACAGCGAACAAATAACAATGAGACCATTATATTTTTTAAGTGATTAATTTCCTCGTCATTGTGGTTCATTGAGGATTTGAACTTTCACACATCTTCTATGCTTCGCAATTGCCCATTTGTGGAAAACCCAATGACATATTGTGCCGAAAGTAATGAATCAGTACCTTCGTTGTTCTACCAAATTAAACTCACCTTACTCGCCACATTTGTCTATGGTTTCCAGAGACGTAATTTGGATGTAATATTTGGTACTGTGATATTGGCATTAAGGGACTAACTGCAGTCATAAATGAACAATACATTTTCTTTTTTTGTGCAATATGGCATAGCATTTGCATTTTGTCTTTTCTGCTTCAACCTACACCTGGTTTTAATCATGAAACGTGTACAATGAAACAAACAGTACACTTTTCTTGGCCTTTCACAAATATCATACACCATATCACAGATCATCTACCTATGCCTCTTACTTTGATGTAAGTACGTTATTAGGAGTGAATTAAGTTTTTCTTTGATCTTTTCGAGGTTTTAATAACAATAAACTGTTGTTGGAGGTTTAGAGCAATATGTGAAAGAATGACTCATTCAATATTTACGCAACATAACCAAAGCCAAATCAGAGATGAGCCCTGGACAAGTGCGCCACTTAATTTTTTGCAGCCACATGTGGATTTCTGAGATTCCTATTGTGTTACATCATTATAAACATGTTGTGATATATATAACATTATTCATTCAGTAACGACGGTTGTGTGGTATATGTATTAATAGTAATACTAATCTGTATCAATAGGATCGCTCTTGCTGTAACTCCCTGTGTACAGTAAAGTATAAGCGGTATAAATAAGGACTACGATATGGCTACTAGTCTCGCATCCAACGAAGCGAGATACGGCGCGTTAGTGGGTTCACTATACATAAGAAATTTACAATACCAAACACAAGAGGCGTAAAATAGGAGACCCCCCACCCCTGAATTCCACGCATAGTCCATTCAAGCTGACGTGGAGTAGTACTTCCCGGTGCTGCCGTCTGCGGCGTCATCCTTTTACATACGCTGTACATCATGTGGGAACAATTAGAAAGAATTAACCAATAAGCGATTAGAGTGGCCGTCTCAGACATGCATACAAATTAATCAATCTTTGCGCATGCAAGACATACGGTTAAGCGAGTTTGTGGAGGCGCTACGGTGTAAGTCAGGTGTTGGAATAGGAAGTGATATTCTGAGGTGTATTGAAGCATGATAATTGGACTCTCCTACTGGGTGTGTATAGCATGGGTAACGTCGTCTGTAGCATACATGAATAGGTCGTACTTGAATGTGTCATCACATCCGACGAGGAATGATTAATAGTTAGCGATTTACCACGCCCACGGGTGCAGAGCATCAAGATTTACGCACCCATGGCCAGACATATAAACATATGGTAACCGCTACACCGCCCAACTTTTGCTTTCACCAGTTTGGATTTTCTCACCATGGAAGTTAACTTTCATTATCACATCGTGGTCGGCATAGGCCACGTGTCCGATCATGAGGTCAAACCTAACAAAGGCCACGTGCCTGTTCATGAGGTCGAGGCCAGCATAGGCAGATAGGCCACGTGCCTGTTCATTAGGCCAAGAGTGAACTTCCGTAGACTGTCTGGGCAGATGATTGAGCAACACGTTTTCTCCTCGTCCTTGCAACTTCTGATCTCTAAATACCTAACTATCCAAACTGCCGACCCAAAACTGAGATGAGCAACAACCCCTTGCTCGTCTAGGGGCATGAGGTGCTGTGCATGTTTTACAGCGGTGGATGCAATAGTTTGTAAACGTTATCATCATTTTTTATGAAGGAGAAGTATGTGATAAGTTTGCCATCATCACTGTTCAGTGCTGACTTGTAGCTTAATAACCAGATGTTTTCCATGAATTAACTTAAACAGTAACGGCTGAAGCCGATATCCTGAATCGCGTGATATTTTACTATCGTAATTATTATTCCACGCTTTCAGCTTAAAAGTGTTTATGGTACGCAATATATATATGTAAGATGTTTCAGGTTGAAATCTAATAATTATGCTTGCATACATTAAATGTGTTTATTGCAGAGTAGGCAATAGAATAATTTATAACACCATTTTGTAGATATATGATTACCATAATGCGCGATGCGAGCCTATCCCCAAGCAGGAGACGCATAACATGATGGGGCAGATGGAGGCACGGAGTGATGAGAAGGTGGCCTAAACGTAAATTATGCCGACTGAGTGATTCTTTTTCTAGCTACAGTACCACGTGACAGGAGTCACTCACCAGATCGCCTGTCACTGTATCCGTATTTGTTATGTGTTACGTTGCCTCCTGATTTCGCCGGGGGATTGGTCACCATTGAACCTTCATGTACAATTCATCTGCCGACGTGCTCGGCGCCCTATCTCGTATTAGTATACATAGCAGTGCACTATTCTTTATCAAGATGGCTGAGTGTTATACTTGACTCTTTTAGTCTTTTTCCATTTTTTATAGACTTATCCGCCTTCCTGTTTATACTAAGATGAAGTTAATTTAGCATTATTAAGAAGAAGTTAATCTAGCTATGTTAAGTCAGAGGAAATCATGCAGCAAAAACAGGAATGGTAGCAACACCGGCCTAATTGTGCATGAAGGTCATGTTTTGCATAACTCAACGCAATGACCACCCCAGGGTATCGCAGCAATTGAGTGATTCATAGATCCTTGAAACGTCCTATGAATGAGGACGACAAAGTTACTTGCGGCATGATATATAATGCAGCAATATGCTTCCATTATCACAACCAAATAATATTAAACAGCGACTGATGAGGATATTCGGATCGGAAGACAAATGTTCTGCCCCTAGATATGGTGCAAAGAAATTATAGTTATTGAACAAAACATTTCCCTAATGGCCTGACGCCTAGTAATATGGCATTGTTTTTGGCCACGTACAGAAAATAGCTGATATGAGACGAAATAACTCATATAACCAGTTTATGGTTGCCATGTAATTGCTGAATAGATACGGGCCCGAATAGGCTGTACTAATTAACATTACTGGGTGTAATTGCTCATATTTTGCTCAATAGGTCTATGTTGTCCATGTTACCTACCTCTATTTGTGCTCCGGGTTGGTAAATCACTCGTTGATCATTAATTGAGCAGTTCACAAGCCGTTCAGCTTCAATATTCACAATATCTTTTCTAGCTTAACCACTACCCGAACACTTGATATAGATATGATATGAATAATGCAGCGTTCTATGTAAGCTTTTCTTTTCGTCACTTACGTCTGCCCTGATCGACTGGTTCCACTGGGTCGTGTTTTGGGGAATCTGGAAGGTGCCAAGCAGTTTTGCCAAATGCTTATATCAGAAAGTAAAAGAACCACAATTAACTGTTATTACCATACATGCCATTAACCTTTTGTCAAAGGTCAGACATGCTTCATGTCTATCCACTTATCTCTGGCGCCGAAGGTAAACTGGCCTTTACTGAGAAACGGCACGTGTAATTGACTTTTTACAAAGATAAGACATGCTTAATTGCCTGAGCGTTTATCTCTGGTGCCATCAGTGGAAGACTTTTTAAGAAAGCCCGTCGCGAAATATTCAGTCAAATCATACAGAAGGAAATGTTGGACAATGATAGATCAGCTCTGGTAATACCCGGGCGCCAGCAATGTGTCCTTTCCTGACCCCTATTCCTACTGATCAGCATAAAGTGCATTCAAACCAAATATCAGACCAAATAACTGCAGCAGAATGAACATTCAATATAGCTTTTGGTTGTTGTATAATTTAGGTTAACAACACATACCCTTACCAATGTTGCCAAGTGAAGCATAAAAGGGGACGAGTGTACTTGAATTTATTTGCTGAAATAATAGGATACGTTAGCACTTATAAGAAATAAATTTAGCACTTTTAAGAATAAGTTAATTTAGCAATATTAAGTCAAAGAAAATAACGCAGAAAAACAACCAACGTTAATTAGAAATGGAAAAATTTGTGTATCTGTCAAGGTTACAAACTCACCAAATGAATGAGAACGGAAGTTGGAAATATGTGAGTCCCTTACAGCGCTAGCAAACTTCACCAGGAACACTTTTTTATACCCGCGAGTAGGTACAAAACGGTTTCAAAACATGGCTGGAAACCAATGTCTTGTTCTAAACTGCAAGAAGCCGGGTGTTCGTTAAACGGTCGCCTGATAATTTCTCGTGTAACCATCGAGGTATGTTACGGTGTTATGGGCAAACACACTATGTAATCAATGATATATCGTGGGCCCCGTTAATGAGCTATATAAAGGAGACTACTGTAAGATATCTAGAGGCCTTCATTCCCAAACCCGGCAAGTGTCGCCTATAACACACAGATCTTATTACGTTGCTTCACCTCATGAACCCCATCCTACAGATACAGCGAGATATTGAGGTGGATTGTTACATCACCAGGATAATGCTGTGTATTCAGAAGGAGAACAAACAAAGAAGAAACTGGACTGCTGTAGAATCGGGACAACAATCAATCAGTCTGTCTGGATCTGGTGCTGGACGAGTATAATGTGAACGAGTCACCTGATAGCTGTATGATGAGCACAGCTGCACCTAGGAGAACTAGACAGTGACGCTTTGAAGGAAGACATCTGTTGGAGCTGTGAGCATGGTGAGTGGACAGAGGTTAAATGCATCTTGGCTAGAATGTTTATCGGTTTGTGTGATCGGGTTAATCTCTTAATTCAGATGAAGAGAAATTACCAAATGATTGAATAAAGTTCATGCTGTGACCAGAACCACTGAGATTACAGACAACTCGAGCTGGGTGGTATCACAAACTGCTGTCAACGAGGATATAACCTGGCCGAATTTGTCGGCGATCTGGAAATATGGAGAGATCGTCTGTGCTAAGAATTCTGTCGTCGATCTGAGCAGAAGGATATGATGTTAGAGATCGTCTGGAATGCTAATTCAATACTCCCATTTCGCCACACACTGACATCCTTGACAATTAAGCAAGAAACACTTCCCCATTTGATAGATGTGGAACACTTGTCAAGTTGGTGAGGCGTTTCACAAATGAACGTTTTGTGTCTTACATTCATGCATTACAGCATCTATGACTCCTTATTGTTAGCATGAAGCATCATTAATTTGACAACACGAACACTGGCGTATGTGTTTGCTCGATGTATAAATAAATCTATTTTCTATAACAAATAATAATTGATGAGTATTATACCATCGACAGGTATTCCCATCTCCTCTTCTGATTGCCAATGTAAAGTCAAGTATAATAAACTGCGTTTTTTCTATACCACGTAACCACATGACAACTCCGCCATGCACAACAACAGGCATTATGCTCATTACAGAATATCACAAATTAAATATAAATGTAGAGCAAGGGGATCATTTTGCTAATTTTTTTTGGCTCTATTTCAACGTAACGAAAGTATGCCGTGAGTCATTGTCCTTTTGTTGATTTCTGCCATGAAAGCACAATAATTTCGCTTCATTCATCCAAATATGTAACTGAATATATCTCATGGGCGTTAGATATCTTCTTCCTGACTTGAGGGATTAAGGCTTACACAAAACATCACAAACAATGATCTATGGCTTTGAGTATCATATTGGTTATTGACCCTCCAAGTGCGGAAACTGATTAATTATCAAACATAAAGCCATGATTGAGCATCTTTATCATCACTGTCCTTTCTGGATTATCTTGTGCCACTGACGTTTGGTATATATGGACTGCATCTCACCATTTCTATAGCTGCTATCTATATACAGAATGGTACGGTGTTGCAATTAGTGTTTACTGCCTAATTGAGAAGCAATATTGAGTTAAGACGAGATAATGCCGCTGTGTCCGCTGACGAATACATCAGTAGATAACCACGCTCATTCCCACCACAAACAACACTCAGTCTGCTTCAACATCCCCACGAGTATATACAGTAATGACGCACCTTTGCTTGGTGCTGATAAGCAATAGACTAGCTGGTCAACAAGTCGCTCCATCCAAGGACGTAGTATGTTTGTTTTGCGCTTGGAATGCAGGTACATCAGTAACAATCGACTTCCGTTACATGTGCTGTGTTCATTACATGTTTCATCAATTATGACCGTTTCACAACTAACTACAATATGTTATAAAGTTATTTGAGCAGATTTTACTAAACGAGTGTTTTCGGATGTGCATGCCAAGTTTCACCCCCCAACAAACGCATACATACGCACATACACTTACGAACACATACACAAACCACCTCTCCACCCCCTCCCCCCCCCCACACAAAAAAATAGTTTAAGTTAGATTGACAACCTTTCAGCAAATGAAATTCACCCCTTTTCACTCGTACCAGATGAATTGTTGTCTAATTTACATAAACCTTTAGAATCCCTTTAAGTCAATGTTCCGAACGGGTCAGTTTCCAAATTATATAGTCCCAGTTAAGCAAATCCAACCCTTTGATGAAGACATTCGAATCCCGTCAATTCCCATAACAATTAACTTAAACCCGTTTGATCTCCAATTAAAAGCGCTTGATAATTGCAAGTCAGTCCGAATGACCCCAAGCCCCCGATTAACCAATCACAGCTAGCCACATCAAGACACCCCCATCTTTCACTATAAATACGACAGCATCAGACACACAAAACACATTCCACAAATATAGAATTCAAGAATCAGAACCAGAACGTGCCAGCAGAGACAAATAAAGTAAATAGAACTTAATTCAAGTCTCGAGTATTTACTACAAGCGGCTACTACTACCTACAGTGCCAGAGTCAACCAAACTAATCGTCTCTCGTCTCTCATCATCATCCCGACACAAACACGGTGACCCGAATGGTCATACAAGTCGTGAATGTAACCTCTTTATCGCCCAACACACAGCAGCGCCTTTACCAACGCACAACTATAAAGTAGCAACCATGGTTGTCTCCTAAGCTCATAAAATCATCTCACGTCAAGAATATGCTTCACCAAAAAATTCAACAAAAGGAAAAACGAAATAAATAAAGGTGGCTCGTTTATTACTTAACTGAAACGGAAGTAACAAATTACACATTTTTCTGATCATTGAGTTAGACAGTTCGCATTCAAAGGCCACGTAGTCTGCCATAAACCAAACACAGTAGTGTCAGGAAGTAGGATATTACCCAATATTTCGTGATCAACAAAAGTCGCCTATTTCCGATAAGCAGAAAATAGCTGATGAATTTGCCAGTTATTTCACTTATACGTGCACTGCTCAATATGAAGCATCATGTAGCATTGAACAATCATACAAGTCATAGATCATTAAAACAGGTTCATTATGCCCGGTTTACAGCACATGCTATAAACATAAAGTGGACAAAGACGAAGTTGTTTAAATAGTTTGTAACCTGACAGGAAAATCTACCTTTGGCTTGGATGACTTTAGTACTAAAACTATTACCTACTATTACCCTACATCAAATACTCACTCCTTTGACGCATGTCTACACTATTTCTCATATTACCTTAAAATATCAAATTGATTCCTATATCTTAAAAAGCTATGGGTTGTCAATCATTTGCCCAATTATTTCATCACCAAGTTTATCAAAACAAATCTTGAAAATATCATGTTTATTTTTAGATCAATAAAAATATTGTCTGCCAACGCCATTATGGTTTTTTCTAAGGTGATTTTACTGAAATTGTTGAAATGAATTTGGACGTGAATTTGAATTGATTGCGTTTTGTTGATAATTTCTGTACTCATTCATGTTACGTATTAAGAGTATGCCTTTCAAGTTCAGTAACAATAGAAATGGCGTTGACCCTCCTTGCTTTGAAATGCAGCTGCTAAGTGTGGAAGTCTGATAACAAATGCTTGCTGGTCCATTTAGTACCAACGAGATAACAAACGCACGCCAGTCCATTTGGAACCAACGAGATAACCATTTCTGAATATGGGCCGTACTCAGTGCATCTGTGGTTGTTGACATCTACTAGAAACTACTGTGGGTGGTGCCTGGTACGTTGGGCACAACGCACTCTGAATATGTCTGACACGCACCAGACATATGACGTCATTGACTGGAGCATTATTCCCCTTGGTAAACAACGCCCTCCAATGCAGGTGGCCCTACATTGCAGGTGGTCTGATGTTGCAGATGGTCTTACAATGCAGGTAGTCTTACACTGCAGGTGGATTCACATTGTTGATGTTCTAACAGTTAACACTATGCTAACTTCCGTTTATATGTTCCTTACAAGCGGATCGTCCATGCCACTATCCGAAGCTAATGCTACTGAAGGATCTGGCATAACAGATACGAGAGTTCTTGACTATTGATACAACCAAGAACCAGACATATCGGCCTGTGTATGGTGAAAATGGGGGCATAAGGCCATAGATCAAATTCACAGGCTGATTACATCGCTGACAGAGGTGAGAAATCCAATTAACTACATCTACACCTGGTGCCTTGTTAACGGCGATCGTGGGCATTGGGATCCATCCAATCACGGAACGTTAGCCGCAATTGGCTTCGCTAACCTGGTAACTGTGAAATCATCCTGAACAATATTGTATTGACGACTGACGCTACTCTCAATGTAGGATCCGACCAGCAGGCACTCACCATGGAGATCATCGTTCTCGCTATCTTCCGTTATCACCGGCTCGCTTATCACTTAAAAGTTCGCAGGTCCGGTTTAGATGACAAAGAAATGAAGGGGCTTCATAGAAGGTATTTATTTTAATATTTCTATGAATCTCAATAACTTGGTATGGACCTAAATGGTATGATGTCATTCACAACATGAAAACACGCGTTTGTGCATGTTCGTAGATGGGGAGAGGATCGTTCTATCAAGCAATTTTCAAACAACAATACAACACCAGTTGTCGTTTTATGCCTACCAACAGTGCATTTGGGCGTAGTAATACCTTCTTGCTCCAGTATCAACCCTCCAGTATCAACCACGTTGGGTTATATTGGGGGTAACACAAGTGTTCACGTATCGAGGGATAAGAATATTTTCATTCTCATTCATTGGTTCATGTTATGTGCTAGATTGTGCCAAGGTGGATGTTATTGATAAACACACAATGGCAAACATCGGGAAGAGATTAAGGGACTCTATCATGAAGATATCTATTCTGTAGTGACGCACACATTAAATAATGACTGCTGTACGGTTTGGCATCAATAAGTTGCTCGACTCACCATGCAACAATAAACACCGCACGTGTTACAACAAGTGACATCTTTCCACAGTAAACAATGAAAGAACAAAACAGTCCCGAGTGAAGGAAACATTTGACGTATTTGAGAAGATAATATTTAACTTATAATCCGCGCTCGTGCTGTGATCATGTATTGGGTCAGCCAGTAATGTTGAAATGTTATTATTGCACTTACCATCCTTGACAGGAAATGATGTAAAGTTACTAATGGAATCCGGAAAGCGATCAATGTTTGATACATCCACATCATGTATGCTAAGCTTACATCAATGAATGCCAAAGCCAGCCATCTAATACGACCCTCAGTCGCCATTCTCTTAACTGTCTACATATTGACGGAACGTGAGTTAATTGGGAATCGTACCGCACCTCAACGTACGTTATTATAGAATATGCAGTAATAGATCGATAAACAAGGTGGCCGAACTAGTCATGTTATGTTTTAATATTGTGAATAGGCTAGATACATTGACGTAATATTATTCAGAGCAAAATGATTGCATCTGATCGACTATAAAAACGATGTGCCCGCTGGCGGACACTGTGTTCAGTAATGTTAGGCAACCTGCTTACTACGCTAACTGTCAATCAATTACAAAGTGTCAATTTTCTACATCATTAAGAGGCTGGATTACACCTGATGAACAGTAAGACATCTCTTTCATTGAGTCGTATCGGCTCATCGACAAGTGACACCTCACTAATGCTAACCGCACGAATGCTGTGAATACGTTCGCAAAGGTTACAGAATGAAGATTTCATCAAATCGCGATTTATTAAGGAGCGTGTGTACACCCACCAGCTAAATAGTATCCACATGGTACCCTATATTACAAAATGAAAGTTGCAGCTCAGTATGCGTCGTCGCTTAACAGATCATGTATTGGGCCGAAGCTCGCAAGAGAGTGAAACAGAAGCCTCAGTGTCTCCCTCCGCCACCACTACCCAACTGCGATGTTCATGACATTTTCAATAAACAGTGGCCGGTCATCGTTGACCAGGTCTTGCGGGATTTGTCTAAAATAGCATCATAATCGAGTTTTAGTCATTTTCGCACAGTAATTTACGACAGCAATAATGATGACTGGTCTATTTTCAAAATTCACAGCGCCGTACAGCGACTAACAAGCTGAAAAATCAGGTTTCCAAGCTGTGGTTGCCACCCAGCTTCCTTGGCAACCTCGTGTCTGATATGTGGCAGTAACCCTTCTTTTAGCTATAAAAACAATTGTATTCTTTGGTATGAAATACATTTGCAAAAAATCAGTCAGAAGTAACCATTTAGCACGATGGCAGCATTGTATGCGACGTTAAGCAGTCACGTGCAGCCCTAGTAACACGTCCCTCCTACGTTCGCTCTCCATGACCGCTCGGCTTCTCAAACCATAGAACCACAGTCACTGATGCGATATGGACAACAAGTTTACCGTAGGAATCCCCCCTACCCACACCCACACCAACACCCACCTGCACCCACCTGATCTTAATTATCGCCCTGTTGATGCTCGTTTGAAATATGAAGCCATTATCTATCGCTTGCTCCTGCAAACATACAAAGGATGGTCTGTAGTTAAACAGGAACACTGTGGTACAGTTCCTTCTATGACGTAAAACTAACAAACACCCTCCAGACGATTGCCAATATCACTCACTTTCATCGATGCAATGTCCCTGGTTGAGCCCACACCTGTCTTATCAGAGATTGAGGTTATTATTCTCATCAGACAAATCAACTATATAACTGATCCACTTTTGTAACTATGCAGCTTATTTCATCAAAAGTATGTTTAAACAAATTGAAATTTAAGTGTTTAAAGCACTTATTGGGGATTCTCTGCTTAAATTTACATATACCATTCGACGGTCATGAGGAACCAAGTATTTCATATATATTGACTATAACAAGTACCAATTAAGCAACAGTCTATCCCAAGTAGAATGATTGTGAGAAGTTTTTGTGCACATATGAATCCAATGACTCGCTATGACACCAATAAAATACTTCATTCACGAATTCACACTATATGATTGGTGCATTAATTATTGATTGTGTCATCAATCTCCCGTACATTTGTTCTCATTAAAGTCTCCTTTTTGTTCATTTCTATGTTAACTCTGGTGTAATTAAATGTTCGACATGACGTCACGGTCAGCTAATACTATGCTGTATAACGCGAAGTATCATTGCAAAGATTGTGGATTGATCAGCGAGTGCATTTATCCAAATGGGTCATACCAGCCAAATGTACATGATGCAATATAGCCATATTGTACCAATGATATAGACCACATCTAACGATTGATTTGTCTGCATAAAAAAAGGAATAGTACAATTCTACGACCTGTATTAAATGTTTCATGAGTTCAGAAGCAATGCATACAATTATAATCCCATGTCTGGAGCATGTTGAACCGGCAGCCGAATTGCAAACTAATTAGGTCACGTTTCATTCTCCAAACAGACCACACACAAACCACCTTCACACTCCATCAGAATACATCGTTATCGCGCTCATTTGCCAGCCCGGATATAGTTACTGACGATTGACTGGCTTCTAGGCTTGGATGTCCTTGCAACAACGATATGTGTATATTATGAACGGCTAAATACCGTTTCGCGGAGGCAGAGCAAAGTCCACATCGGTAGCCATTAACTGCCATTGTATCTTATGATACGTGGCGCTCCTCTGATCGCTACTGTAGACTCTCATAAGTGGTTTGACATCAACTCAAAAGAAAAGCCGAGTTTGTCTCGTTGGTCGACGATCGGTATTACGTCATAAGATGGTTACCATTTTAACTACCTAATTACACTATCATTAAGCTTATTGTCAAGATATCCATTCCTTCCTAAGCAATGGCAGTATGAAAATGGATATATTTCAAACATATTAAATGATATAAGCTAGTTACCGTCACGACGATGACGCGGCACTTATATTGAAGCTACAATTGGGATAATACACAGCACAGGTAAGTATTTCCATGTACATATGAACTATTTACTTACAAAGATAAGCGCTACGCTGAGAGCCAAACAGCCACCCACAGTTACCTCAATGAAAACTGTGTACGTATGGAGGAGGGGTTGCAATTTTAATTAGACTGACATAAGACGGGGTTTACATTGACAACAATAGGAACTATGTGCGTATGAAGGAGGGATTGCTGATGCGGCTAACAGAGGGCGGGGTTTACACTGACAACACCGGCAACCGACACACTACGAGGCGCCCCCTACCGCCTTCAGGAACCACTCTCCTCACAGCACCATTCGCGATCATGTTAGCCGCATACGGAACAGGCAACCAATACCTTCACAGATGTCTTGCGGAGGCTGGCGTTGATGCTGGGCGCTAAAGCACCGAGGAGTTTTCCTCGCGGTGCGGTTATCTGACAGTGAATGGGATCGTCCGCCGCGTCACAATATGGCCTGTAGCAGTGAAATGTTTTTAGATTTACTGTGAGCATGCACTGACAACACCTTGCGAAGGATAATACTTATCAAAGTGATACAAGCCAAGGTAGTCACTATTTGTGATGACATCTTGCAAAAGGTGAAAATGACTGCCAGTGTCGAAACTCGAGAAACCCGCAGTTTCGTTAAACATTAGATAGGAGAATTCTGGATGATTCGTGCTGAGGGTATTCTATCAATTTGGTTGCCCTTTCATCAATCAAGTCAGTACATTACTGATATGTTGGTCAGGTGAACCAAGTATGATTCTCTAACGTAAGATTGCACGTTTAGGAAGGTGAGAAGAATGTTACCCTGAAATTGCCTTGAAGTGCCGACGTTGTCTTTCCGCTGATTGCTGGATTCCACAATCTATTGAGTCGACTTCACGGATAGTGTTTGCTTCATGTGAATAGAATGGATAAAAGTGCGCCAGTGAATAGTTCGTTGAATGCAGTCACATTACAAAGGGCAAACATCGTCAATGGTGTGGAGTACAGTGAACTCAACATGACTAGCTTCGACAGCTCAGTGAGTGATAATGCCACTAGACACAATTTAACCAATGCCTTAACAGACAAAGACACCAAGCTGGGTGTCAATGAGATGCAGCTTGTAAAAGCCATCGTTCTCATTATTGTGATTGGCGTTCTTCTTATCTCAACGAGTAAAATTGTCTTCAAAACCTTCTCCAAATTCAGCGGCCCCAAGAGCGATGAGCCAGTGTAGATAACAGTGGTTGATGCTACTGTTGTGTGTTGTATTCAGTATGGTAGATACTGGAACCATTCCCAATTGATGGAACGTTTTCTCCCCACGATTATAATATATTACGCCATTAGCAAATTATCGAGCCATCATAAGTTAAACAATGGCGCCCGTCACTCACATTTATGCAATAAAACGTATTTTCCTTTGTCAGGTCCAGTGCACATTCATCATATTTCAAAAGGGAGGCAAATGAGAAACTTCAAACAGCGCAATATTGAAATGAACACAGGGTAATATGCATGAACGACATGGTGAAAAACAGTATCAGCCTCTGTACAGCATATTCACAGGTTGGTTACATCAGCCTGTTTTGTTGCTGCTAGATTTCTTATACTCCATGTCAAAGTACATTAACTTCAAATCATATTCTGTACATAAAACACGTCAACCTTGCCTGATGGCGTGAAGGTAAACAATGATGAAGGATAGGCTCTGTTCAATGATTGAACTTTGTATCAAACAAAGAAATGGTACAAATATCTTTAAAGATCACCATTTCACCTGGTCTTCACGCTGGCTTGTACTGCGTCTGTATTGCGGTGGGCGGCCGCTCCTTAGCCCATACCCCATTCCTAATCAGCCTATTTCGTGTTATCACATAGTGATTTTTCCTCACCCAAGCACCTAGGCTTTCATTGCTTACCCGTGTAAATACCTGCTGTTTACCTGTGAAGTGATTGCTTCGTACTTTGTCTGCGACTTACTCGGCTTACACGTTCTGTAGATATCACAATAGAATGCTACTGTGAAGCTGTTAGTATCAGGTGGGACAAAGTGTAGATCCGGGAACTCAGTGGGTAGATAAGTAAGAATCTTGGGAGCGTTTTAAGATCACAGTCATGCCATATATAAAGGGTGTCTTAGCCAAGACCAGAGTTTGACGTAATAGAACTCAGCAGTTAAAGTGAGAATGCCGCCCATCAGTAGCAGGCCCAGAGGCTTTCATCTCAAGTCAGCTATAAACCATCATCACATTAGGTACAACATGACGTCAAATACAGCACACAATTGGCAGTATTTTGCTGTGCTTTCAGCCCACAGCATTGTGTTACCTTTCATTTCACATACCTGAGATGTTGAATGAAAGCGAATGTGGTATGTTGTGATGAAACCTAGATATTTTATACAGCTATCTTCCATTAAACTTTCATGAGGTGGTAATATCACTGGATTGTCTCATGATGGATTCTGAATATGTGCATGCCTAGTAGATTATGCTTACAACGATCCTTTTACAATAGCTGCTGCGAGTCGCTGGTGTTAACTGTGGATGCCTCAATACACTGGAGCAATTATAATGAGATTTTCCAAATCAGTAGCTTCATGTCAGTGTGCTTCTGAGTGAAAAATTATTAGTCAAAAGCTACTGTCTGTGTAGTATCCAATCAACTGTGATTCGATATGAAGATAATTTTCGCTCTGTTTTTTAAATTGGCTTTTAATTGTTGGGCGTGCTGTATTATGTTTTTTTATTTGGGTGTGGCAAGAATGAGGCGGGGATAATTGAATGAAAGGTTGTCTGGTAACCTGCATTGTGTGTTTGCTCGTGCTTTATTGTATTGAGTGAATGAATAAGAGGTGTGAGTCCTGGGTGACTGTGTGGAAGGCTGTTGGAATATCATATTGTCGTGTATTGAGTAAACGGATATGGAAGGTGTGAACTGTAGAATAGGCGAATGATTGTGGAGGAGTGTGATTACGCCATTAGGTTTGCGGAATGATTGTGGAGGAGTGTGATTACGTCATTAGGTTTGCGGAATGATTGTGGAGGAGTGTGATTACGCCATTAGGTTTGCGGAATGATTGTGGAGGAGTGTGATTACGCCATTAGGTTTGCGGAATGATTGTGGAGGAGTGTGATTACGCCATTAGGTTTGCGTAAGGAGAGTTCATTAAATAAACAACCAAACCACGAGTCGTTTCGTCTGTTGCTTCCACTAGTGACATACGATATCTCTACATTCTGTAAACCAAATATGAATAGTATAATGGTTGACAAGCAAACGAGTAGAGCGATGAAAGCATCCTGTTATAGGAATTGCACAGCAATACCTTGTACTTTGGCTTCAATGGACGTGAACACTGACGTCAACTCGCCGTCTCTTTTTCGGGTTGAGCTCGGTCGCTCTATTCAAGGACGAAGTATATTTGTTTTGCAAAATTGAAGCGTTCATCAGTAGTTGGTTGTCTGGGAACGCAGGTGCATCAGTAACAATGGACTTCCGTTCTATGTGATGTGTGCATTAGATGCGTCATCAATTTTTCCACCGTTTCACAACTAACTACAACATTCTTTAAAGTTATTTGAGCACAACTAACTACAACATTCTATAAAGTTATTTGAGCACAATTGACTACACAGGTGTCCTCGGATGTGCATTTATGCATTATGATGAAAACGTAATGCCACAGATAACCAAGCGGATGCTGTCAATGAATAATTTCTGAGCAGCCGACTGCACAAAATTACTTTGATGGCGACAATTATATGCAAAATCAAATATTGGATATTAAACATCCAACGTGTCCACTACAATATTTACGATCTCCATTTGTTGTGGGCATTTAAAACACACCGAACGTTGAAGAGTAGACCTGATGCTCTGTTGGTTGTTGTTGTGACCTCGCTGCATCATTCCTCTTTGTCACCGATAACTTGTTGGAAACTGATGACGAGTAACTTACAGGAAGCCCACGACTAATCGGTCATGATTGTCATCCACCAGATAGAAGTGTGGGTCTGATATGGTGGTTGCTCATCATGCCCAGTTTACAGCACATGTTGTAAACAATATACACACACTTATCGTAGACTTTGCAAATGCAATCTGTTCCAGAACATTGCTTGAGATCATACAAACCCCTCATAACCAGTTAGTGCTGGACAGAAAAATACTCTTACACCCAATGAAATAACATGTGTGGTGTTTGAACTGTCGCCTGATTATCACTTGTGTATGCCACTGGGGTTAATATGAAACGGATATATGGGGGAACGCGTGTAATGATACCTTATCATGGAACCCGGTATCTAGAGGCCTTCATTCCCGAACTCGGCAGAACACAGCGTATAATCGATACCTTATCATGGAACCCGTTTATGAGCTGAAAACGATATCTAGAGGCCTTCATTCCCGAACTCGGCAGGTGTTGCCTTAACACAGATTTTGGGTAGAGTGGTCTGCGAATACTGCTGTACACCAGGACTTGTTTTTTTCCAGCTGCACCATATGACAAAGATAACGTCCCCTAAGATACCGCTGTACATGTAGATAATTAGGCGGAATTAGCCATATGGAACAATCAGTGGCCATCTCGGACATCACTGGCATGTGATTGTTATACCCGCCACAACCCGTAATTGCGACAAAATGACCATATTTTTTCGCTTGGCTCACCAGAAGTGCCTTTTTATCGTTCTTCAAAGACTTTGGGCAGATGAGCTGGCTCTATTTAGCCGTGGGGTCCTACGAGGCATTTCTAGGTAGGAATTGATCTGTACAATTCAAAGCAAATCGTAGATAGATTGTGTTATCTGCAAATATATGATCTGAATTGTCAACTGAATCTGATTGCTCACAAAGTCAGAATGTTCGAGATATAGAACCCACATCCGTGCAAAGGCAATGTAAATAACATTGATCTGGTCGTAGAGTTTTGTCCCAAGTCAAGTCTAGGAGAGAATTAACGAGTTTTGTCTCGTCGAGAACATCTGTGTCTACGGCCGACGGATATGCGAGTATTGACCAATATTAATATTTACGTGATTTGTCAGCGATCTGGAAATATGGAGAGATCGTCTGTGCTAAGTAGGTAACACCATACTGTCTATACCTGTTGATTGAGAGCAGAAGGATCAGATGTTAGCTTAAGTGTTTATTTCTGCAAGAAGCAGAAGTCGCGAATGCTTTTTCAATACTTCTAGTTTGCCACAAGCTGGTATCCTTAACAATAATTTGATAAATGTGGAACACTTGTCAAGTTGGTGAGACGTTTCACAACGTAACATTTTGCGTCTTACATTCATGCATCACAGCATCTATGACTCCCTATTGCTAGTATGAAGCATCATTAATGCGACAACAAGAACACTGGCGTATGTTTTTGCTCTATGTATAAATAAATCTATTTTCCATAACATATAATAATTGATGAGCATTATACCATCCACAGATATTCCCATTTACCCTTTTCATTGCCAAGGTGAAGTCAGGTACAATAACTGGGTTTTTTCTCTTCAATGTAACCACATGACAACTGCGCCATGCGCGACAACAGCCATTATATACTCGTGAAAGGATATTGCAAATTAAATATCAATGTAGAGCAATGGTATCAAATTGCTAATTTGTTTTAGTTCTATTTCAACGTAACGAAAGTATGCCGTGAGTCATGGTCCTTATGTTGATTTCTGCCATGAGAGCATCATGATTGTGACATGTTTATATTGTGCAGTTTTACAAAACTCATTGCAAACGAGTAATGTAATGCTCCTAGTCCATCATCCCAGCCATGAAATTTGTAAACTACATGGAGCGTACAAATGAACTTTGTCTCTTATCAAATCATCTACGTGTGCAAAGGACTGCGGAAGAAATTCATGATGGAGCAGTTAGTCGTTGAGGCATTCCTCATTCATCCAAATGTGTACCTGAAAATATCTATCTCTTGCGCGTTTCATATCTTCTTCCTAACTTGAGGGATCAAGGCTTCTATAGGATTATGGTCCACAAAACATTGAGTATCATATTGGATATTGACCCATCAAGTGCAGAAACGGATTTAATATCAAACATAAAGCCATGATTGAGCATCTTTATCATCACTGTCCTTTCTGGATTATCTTGTGCCACTGACGTTTGGTATATATGGACTGCATCTCACCATTTCTATAGCTGCTATCTATATACAGAATGGTACGGTGTTGCACTTAGTGGTTACTGCCTATTTAGGAAGCAATGTTGAGTAAAGACGAGATGATGCTGCTGTGTCCGCTGACGAATACATCAGTAGATTACCCACCACATGCAACACTAGGTCTGCTTCAACACCCCCAAGAGCATACACAATAACGTGTGTCCACCTTTGGCTTGGCGCTGATGGGCAAAAAAGACTAGCTGGTGGCCACGTCAACAAGTCGCTCCATCCACGGACGCAGTATATTTGTTTTGTACATGGAACGCAGGTACATCAGTAACAATGGACTCCCGTTCTATGTTCATTAGCTGTGTTCATTAGCTATGTCACTCAGTATGTTATATAGTTATTGGAGCAGAATTGACTAAACGAGTGTTCTCGGATGTGAATGCCAAGTCGTGAATGTAACCTCTTTAACGACCAATATACAGCAGCGCCTGATAACGCCTATCCTTAACCAACACGCACAACTGGAGCAACAAAATTAAAGGACCAACCATCCTGGACTCATAAAATCATCTCACTTCAAGAATAAACTTCACTAAAAATATTCAACAAAATGAATAACGAAATAAAAAAAGGTGGTTCGTTTATTACTTAACTGAAGTGGAAGTAACAAATTAACTATTTTGCTGATTATTGGGTTAGACAGTTAGCATTCAAAGGCCACGTGGTCTATCATAAAGCAAGCACTGGGCAAGTGGTGTGTAGAAGTAGGATATTCCCTAATATTTGGTGATCAACAAAATTCGCCTTTTCTGATAAGCAGAAAATAGCTGATGAATTTGCCAGTTATTTCACTTATACATGCACCGCTCTATATGAAACATCATGTAGCATTGAACAATCATACAAGTCATATATCATTAAACATATTCAGAAAGACCCACATCTACACGAAATGGACATAAAAGATGTTATTTTGATAGTTCGTAACCTGAAAGGACAATCTACCTATGTCTACAACATAACTATCTGGGGTTTTCTCATATAACCTTGAAATATCAAAGGGAATCTTACATCTTAAGAAGATATGTGTTTTGCAAAGGTGATTTTACGGAAATTGTTGAATTGCTGGATCGCCTCAAACTTGAAAATGATTTTTGAGGTGAATTTGAATTGATTGCATTTGGTCGAAATCTTCTGTACTCATACATGTTACGTATTAAGAATTACAGTATGCCTTTCAAGCTCAGTGACAATAGAAATGGCGTTGTCCATCTGGTACCAACGAGATAACAAACGCACGCCGATCCATTTCGTACCAACGAGATAACCATTTCTGAAAACGGGCAGTACTCTGTGCATTTTATATTGTTGACATCTCCTGGACACTATTGTGGATGGTGCCTGGTACGCTGGGCACAAAGTACACTGAATATGACTGACACGCAACAGGTTTATGACGTCATTGACTGGAGCATTATTTAAACAACGCCCAGTCATCAGTACATGTGGTCCTACATTGCAGGTGGTCTTATATTGCAGATGCTCTTACATTGCAGGTGGTCTTACAGTGCAGGTGGATTCACATTGTTGATGTTCTTACAGTTAACACTATGCTAACTTCCGTTTATATGTTCCTTACAAGCGGATCGTCCATGCCACTATCAGAAGCTAATGCTACTGAAGGATCTGGCATAACAGATACGAGAGTTCTTGACTATTGATACAACCAAGAACCAGACATATCGGCCTGTGTATGGTGTAATGGCCATATAAAACAAACAAAGACAAGCAGACAATTAATTAGGAATCGTACCTCCCCTCAGCATACGTTATTAAAGAATATGAAGTGATAGATTGATGAACAGGCTGGCCGAACTATTCATGTTATGTTTTGATATGGTCCATAGGTTAGATACATTAACGTAATATTCCTCAGAGAAAAATGATTTAATCTGATCGACTATGAAAACGGTGCCCGTTGGCGGAGGCTGTTTTCAGTAATGTGATGCAACCTGCTTACAACGTAAACAGTAAATCAATTACAAAGCGTCAGTTTTCAACATCGACTGCAGCGACTAACAATCTGAAAAATCAAAACTTCAGGTTTCCAAGCTGTGGTTGCCACCCAGCTTCCTTGGCAACCTCGTTTCCGATAAAGGGCAGTAACCCCTCTGTAAGCTAAAATAACGATTGTATTCTTTACAATGAATTACATTTTGAATACTCTGTCAGAAGTAACCATGATGGCAGCATTGCATGCGACGTGAAGCAATCACGTGCAACCCCAGTAAAATATGCCTCCTACGTTCGCTCTCCATGACCGCTCGGCTGCTCAAACCATAGAACCACAGCCACTGATGCGATATGGACAGAAAGTTCACCGTAGGAGCCATCCTCCCACGCACCTGCACCCACGCACCTGCACCCACCTGATCTTAATTATCTCCCTGTTGACGCCGTTCGAAATACGAAACCGTTTATCTATCGTTAGTTCCCGTAAACATACTGTAAGTTTGCCATTTTGTTTTGATCATACAAAGTATGGTACGTAGTTACACAGGAACACTGTGGTACAGTTCCTTCTATGACGTAAAACTAACAAGCGCCCTCCAGACGATTGCCGATATCACTCACTTTCATCGATGCAATGTCCCTGGTTGAGCCCACACCTGTCTGATCAGTGATTGAGGTTAATATTCTCATCAGACAAATCAACTATATAACTGATCAACTTTTGTAACTATGTGGCTTATATTATCAAATTATGTTTTAACAAATGGCAATTTAAGTGTTTAAAGCACGTATTGTGGATGCTCTGCTTAAATTTACATAAACCATTCGTTTAAAGCACGCATATTGTGGATGCTCTGCTTAAATTTACATAAACCATTAGACAGTCATCAGGAACCAAGATAGATGTTGTGAGCTGCTTTTGTGCACAGATGAGCAATTTCGCTATGACACCAATAAAATACTTCATTCACGAATTCACACTATATGATTGGTGCATTAATTATTGATTGTGTCATCAATCTCCCGCACATTTGTTCTCATTAAATTTACATAAACCATAAGACAGTCTCAGATAGAATGATTGTTGAAAGTTTTGGCTCAAATTAAGCATATTCTGTCTCAATGATTGTTGAAAGTAACTATGAATGTAATAACTCGCTATGACACCAATAAAATACTTCATTCACGAATTCACACTATATGATTGGTGCATTAATATTGATTGTGGTATAAATCTCTCGTGTACGTCTCCTGTTTGGTCATTACTCTGGTAACTCTGGTGCAATGAAATGGTCGGCATGACGTCACAGTCAGCAAATACTATGCTGTATGACGAGAAGTATCATTGCAAAGAGTGTGGATTGATCAGCGAGTGCATCTATTCAAACGGGTCATACCAGCAAAAGGAACATGCTGCAATATAGCCATATTTTGCTTTTGATTTAAAACACATCTAACGATTGCTTTGTCTGCATAAAAAAAGGGTATTGTACAACCCTACGACCTGTAGATACACAGGAGCTCTGTGGTGCAGTTCCTTCAATGTTAAAACGACCATTGATTGGTCAGCGAGTGCATTTATCCACATGGGTCATACCAGACAAATGTACATGATGCAATATAGCCATATTATACTTTTAATATAGACCACATCTAACGATTGATTTGTCTGCATAAAAAAGGTATAGTACAACACTACGACATGTATTTAATGTTTCATGAGTTCAGAAGCAATACATACAATTATAATCCCATGTCTGGAGCATGTTGAACCGGCAGCCGAATTGCAGACTAATTAGGTCACGTTTCATTCTCCAAACAGACCACACACAAACCACCTTCACACTCCATCAGAATACATCGTTATCAGCCCAGCTTGCCAGCCCGGATATAGTTACTGACGATTGACTGGCTTCTATGCTTGGATGTCCTTGCAACAAGGATATGTGTATATTATGAATGGCTTAATACCGTTTCGCAGAGGCAAGCAAAGCCACATCGGTAGCCATTAACTGCCGTTGTACCCTATGATACGTGGCGCTCCACGCTCCTCTGATCTCTACTCTAAACCTGCGGTTTGTCATCAACTCTCAGGGAAAGCCGTCTTTGTCTCGTTGGTTGACGAACGGCAATACGTCATAAGAGATCATGTCTGTACATTTAACTACGTGATTACGCTATCATTAAGCTAATTGTCAAGATATCCATTCCTAAGCAACCAAGGACACACTATAAAAATGGATAGATTTCAACCATAGTTAATAATATAACCTAGTTACCATCACGACAATGACGCGGCGCTTACATTGGAGTTACAATTGGGAAATACACAGCGCAGGTAATTATTTCTATGTTCCTATGCACTATTTACTTACCAAGATATAAGAACTGCGCTGAGAGCCAAACAGCCACCCACAGTTGCCTCAATACGAGCTGTGTGTGTATGGAGGAGTGGTTGCTAATGAAACTGACAGAGGCGGGGTTTACACTGACAACACCACCACCCTACGAGGCGCCTCGCGCAACCACTCTTCTCACAGCAACATCCACTAGCATATTAGCCGCAGAAGGATCAGGCAGCCAATACCTTCACAGCGGAGGCTGGCGTTGACGCTGGGTGCTACAGCACAGAGGAGTTTGGGCGTATATAAACCGCCGTTATCCTCGCGGTGCGGTTATCTGACAGTGAATGGTTTCATCAGCCGCGTCATATCGCGCAGTATGGCCTGTAGCAGTGAAATGTATCTAGACATACTGTGAGCAAGCACTGACAACACCTTGCGAAGGATATTACTTATTAAAGTGATATATTAGGATACAAGTCAAGGAGGTCGCTATTGTGATGACACAAGGTATCTTGCAAAAGGTAAAAATATTAGATAGGAGAATTCTGATTCGTCCTGAAGGTATTCTATTAATTTGCTTGCCCTTTTATCAATCAAGTCAGAACATTATTGACATGCTGGACAGGTGAACCAAGTATGATACTCTAACGTCAAATTGCACGCTTAGTATGGTGAGAAGAATGTTACCCTGAAATTGCCCCAAAAGTGCCGACGTTGTCTTTCCGCTGATTGCTGGATTCCACAATCTATTGAGTCGACTTCAAGGATAGTGTTTGACTCCGGGTTGCGTGATGGGAGTGACAGAGAAAGCAGTGTCTCGTTTAACACAGTTTGCTTCATGTGAGTAGAATGGATCAAAGTGCGCCAGTGAATAGTTCGTTGAATGCAGTCACATTACAAAGGGCAAGCATCGTCAATGGTGTGGAGTACAGTGAACTCAACATGACTAGCTTCGACGGCTCAGTGAAAGTTAACGCCACTAGACACAATTTAACTGATGCCATAACAGACAAAGATACCAAGCTGGGTGTCAATGAGATGCAGCTTGTTAAAGCCATCGTTCTCATTATTGTGATTGGCGTTCTTCTGATCTCAACGTGTAAAGTTGTCTTCAAAACCTTCTCCAAATTCAGCGGCCCCAAGAGAGATGAGCCAGTGTAGATAACAGTGGTTGATGCTACTGTTGTGTGTTGTATTCAGTATGGTAGATACTGGAACCATTCCCAATTGATGGAACGTTTTTTTTCCACGATTATAATATATTACGCCATTAGCAAATTATCGAGCCATCATAAGTTTAACAATGGCGCCTGGCACTCACATTTATGCAATAAAACGTATTTTCCTTTGTCAGGTCCAGTGCACATTCATCATATTTCAAAAGGGAGGAAAATGAAAAACTTCAAACAGCGCAATATTGAAATGTACACAGGATAATATGCATGAACGACATGGTGAAAAGCATCATCGGCCTCTGTACAACAGAACATATTCACAGGATGGTTACATCAGCCTGTTTGTTGCTGCTAGATTTCTTATACTCCATGTCACAGTACATTAACTTCAAATCCTATTCTGTACATAAAACACGGCAACCATGCCTGATGGCGTGAAGGTAAACAATGATGAAGGATGACTCTGATCAATGATTGAACATTGTATCAAACAAAGAAATGGTACAAATATCTTGAAAGATCACCATTGCCAATTGGCCTCGATTGTTTGCAGAGCGGTCTTCCAGAGCATGTCTCCATACTGGCTTGAACTGCCGCTCCTTAGTCCCTATTTCTATCAGCTTATTTCGTGTTATCGCATAGCGTTTATGTTTCCTCACCCCAGCACCTGGGCTTTCATTGCTCACCCGTGCAAATACCTGCTGTTTACCTGTTCAGTGATTGCTTCCTACTCTGTCTGCGACTTGCACGGCTTACAAGTTCTGTGGATAACACAATCGAATGCTAGTGCAGGTTGTCCTATATTGCAAGTGGTCTTTCAGTGCAGGTGGACTGCAGTACAGGTGATCCTAGAGGTGGATTTTGCAAACACTGCAATGACACAACTGTAAAAGCAAATTTGTGAAAATTATTTATGATCATCCACGCCACAGCAAGATGCATGACACAGCTTTCCGTGTCTGAGTTATGGTATCAAATATTCTTAATGCGATACAATTGTTGATACAGCACAGATCCATACATATCAGACATGGCTATCAGTAGTTCAGTGGGTTTAGTGATACGTTATGAAAACATGAGGCTGTTACCAGAGCTGTAAGATAACAGGTGACAAACTGTATGTCAGACACTAATGATTTGCAGGCGGTGATCATGGGTAATTCCATCGATCGAGATGGTAGTGCAATACAGGGTCTTTTATATGCATGGCAAATACATCAATCAATTGTAGTGCTATGTCAAAAAGAAGAAATAATAAAAGGTTTGGAAGTAACGATATTAGTAAAACTAGGTATTATTAAATTTCTTATCAATCCTATTGACAACAGAACGAGTCCCCAAGCTTGCTCCACGCTATCCCTGATTAGGGATGAGTTAATATGTGACACATCATGGAGCTTGAAAATACATTGGCCTCAAATCACAGGGCAAAATTAAGTAATATCGTAATGAGATTTTCGAAATTAGCAGCTTTGTGTCAGTGTGTCTAGCAAATATTTTTTTGTAACTGCTTCTGAGTGAAAAATAAAAGTCAAACGCTACTGCCTGTATAAGATCCTATCAACAGGGATTCGATTTAAATATAATTTTTGCTCGGCTTTTCCGTTAATGAAAATTGATTATAATCAATTAATGACGGCACTGGATTTTAAAATGGCTTGTAATTGTTGGGCGTGGTTGTACTGTGTTGAGTGGATTTGGATGTGGCAGGAATGAGTCGTAGATAATTGAATAAAAAGGCTGCCTCGAAGCCTGCATTGTGTGTCTGGTGGTGCTTTAGTGCTTTATTGTATTAAGTGAATAAACGTGAGATCCAGGGTGACTGTGTGAAAGGCTGTTTGAAAACCAGTATGACAATAAACAGCTTAACCACAAGTCGCTTTGTCCGTTGCTTCCACCTGTGACAAACGATATCCTACATTTTGTACAACAAATTTAAAGAATTTTATGGTTGACCAGCAAAGGAATAGAGCGATAGAAACATATTGTTATAAAAATTACACAGCAACACTTCGGCTTCACTGGACGTGAACACAAACGTCAACACGCCGTCTCTTTCTTGGTAGAGCTTGGTCTTGGGTCTGTTGATGTTTGCATTGTCAAGATCATACGATGGTGAAAAAGAACAACATTTTAAATATATTCATTTTTCTCTTATATGTAATCAGAGTGAAACAACAACTCATGATATGAGCTCATGAATAATTAGAGGTGGCTAATTAATTATAGTTTAAGTCAATGAATCCCTCAAATCATAATTCTTAAATTAATAGTTAATTGTTACGTCTTGTCCTGTGGTCCAATTTCCACGCACTTCTAAAAAAACTTACTCCCCACTCTACACAGTATGGCAAGCTGTTTGCCATTACATATCCAAATCGTTGACCCATAGCAACTTCTACGATAGAATATTCATAAAAAATAAAAGTTAGCAGATTAACTTCGTTCACATTATCTTATCAACTTTAGAATTTTCTTGGTGAAGAATAAGCATGGCAACATTATACCAGTTAATGATGCCAAAGAACTTGCGAAACTACACTGACTCTCCAATAACAGTCTGTTATCATTACCATGTATATATTACGCCTCTACAATCCAACAATATTTCCATTTTTGTTGTTGTTGCGTAACTACATTTATTTTTCATACAAACGAAACCACATTGCTTCTTACGGAATATTGCTTCTAACATTTACACTTGTAAATCTGTCATTTCTGGGGGCTTTGTGAACTATAGTATGGCTGCAAATGCTAAGATTTCTATAAAAATATATCATTGTAATGCAATACTGAATGTCTATAGGCTACTTCAATTGTCAATGCATTTTGCTATTACACACTAACAATATGAATGTAAGATTTGACCCGTTAGATACAAGTTATACTCACCATGCCATTTTTGATTGTCTTGACCCTAACCAGAACTTCATTAAGGAATTAATCTCGAATGACTGTAAAAATGTTAACGAGGATTATGTTACAATGTCTCAACAAGATCAAATGGCATATTTATACTCAGTCACGAGAACTAAACGCCCCCACCTAATGACATCCCATGTGAAATAAGCCATTCAATTTAACCTCTCATTGCTGTACAGTCAAACAATTCACTTCACATATAGTGGGCGCATCATGTAAATCCATAAATTGGTATCAATAAAATGTATGGTTGAATTAATATATATCTACATAATGGTGAGATATAAATCTATGTTCCCGGTAATAATGGCGACTCTCTTCTATAAAAACACTATCTGAGAAAGGTAATATTGAAAACTAGGAGCATAGGCATAATCACAGTTCATGAAAACAGCAACTTCCACAATGTTCAATGAGCGTTATTCGTATGCAAAATGCAATTATGATCTTTGATAGGCTTCATCACTATATACTAGGTGTACCTCGTGTTGCCTCATTGCAATGTTGCATTAAGAGTTGATTAAGGGTTCAAAAATTTTCTTAATCCGTTTAAAAGGAAATCAGATTCATGACGGATGGAAGATATTTAAGCAAAGGTCTTTTGCCATGGATATTTATCGACATGACATCATGGCGTCGTCATATATTATTTTTCGTCTTCCATCCACATCAATATATTCGTGGAAGAAATTGAGGGAATCAATGAAAGCAGCGATATTGTGATTAACACAGCTATAGGTTTTTTTTGCCAGTATCAGTTATCTATTGTTGGCGTGATGGATGCAACAGATAAACAACAGAAGCCTAGCCGTCATGGCCTAGGATATAGCCAATAGCATCAGAACGTCCTTTATGCAGTGACACAAGTAAGTGCATATTTTAAGAGGTGCCTCAGTTTTGTTTTAAAAAACAATGCTTCGCCCACCCAACAACCATGAGCACGACAGCGGCAAACTGAAAAAAACCGAACCAATTTGACGTATTTGAGAAGATATCTGAGTACTAAACAATTTATGGCTTCATCATGCTGTTTGGTGGTCCTGTCACCACTGGAGAACAAGGATGTAATTGCTGCGGCTCAACTTTTTCTGCTGTGGAGGAAGACGATTTCATGAAACTGATGGTACCTGGCAGAGAGTAAAATGTATTTTCCCCTGAGATACAACAATAGGATACCATGCTGGGTTCAACCCAGAACACTGGAAGACAAAACCTGCCATCTATTGTGTATCTCAATTGGCATTATCCTGTTTCTACTGCTGGCTGTGAGCAATTGTTTGACATTAGGTCAGTTGATTATAAATTGTTTTACATTTTAGAAGAATTTGTCGAAGAATGTATGCCGGTAGATATATATGTATTTTTTCACCCCCACACATTCATGAACCTCGCCCAGCCTTACACCATAAATATAGCACAGCACGTGGAAGATGCAGACGAAGTGGGAGACAATCACTTCATACATCAACTGAGGATATTTATGCGGATGAGCCGATCCCTGGGCGAGAAAATATATGCTCTGAGCTGACACTGTCCAATGTAAATTAAGAATAGGATATGGACTGAGGAGTTGCCGCTGCATCGACCTACAGGTGTAAACCAAGCAGGTGTGAAGACATGCTATAGGTCATATATCTACTAACAACCGAGGTAAAGGTTGAGGGCGATGGGAAACTCGCTCACTGCTTACCTAGCCCCAGTAACTAATCCAAATACATTCTCGAAGTACATGTCTTGAATCCAATATATTAATAACAGCCCTCAAAATGTTTTGTCACTTACATTTCCTTAAGTACACAGATGTTGTTCCACATTCTTGGCAATTTATGCTTTGTTGTACTAACTTGTTTCAATCATTTATGGATTTGTTGTGAGCCAAAAGCAATAATGTTTCCATCTTTGCAGTTGCATCTTGCTTATAGTGAGCATCCTGTTTATGGAGACCATCCTGTTTGTGGTGAGTATACTGCTTATGGTGAGCATCCTGCTTATGGTGATCATTCTTCCTGCTTACGGTGAGCATCCTGTTTATGGTGAGCATCCTGCTTATGGTGAGCATCCTGTTTATGGTGAACATCCTGCTTATGGTGAGCATTCTGCCTGTGGTGAGAATCCTGCTTATGGTGTGCATCCTGCTTATGATGAGCACTCTGCATGTGGTGAGAATCCTGCTTATGGTGTGCAAGCCAGTCCACCTGCAGCTCAAAAGTGCGGTTGCCATGGTGATGCTCATGTCTTGCTTATGTTCGGTGGGCATCCTGTCAAATATGGTGAGCAGCTCGACGCTTAAATTTTTGTGAAAAACATTTTTGAGAATCATGCCAAATACTTATGTTTTCATGAGCGCATTTAAAAATGCAATATATTCACATGTGGTGAGAATCCTGCTTATGGTAGTGTGCATATGGATAATTCATAGCATCAGACTAGTTGTATTTACGACACGATCGCTTTTCATTTTTGGACGTGGTAAAGCCATTAGGGGTGGTCTCTAAAATACGCAGATCATGATGTGTTTGAGGCAGCTGTTGGTGCTATACATGAGCCTATGCGAGTGATATGGGATGTCAACGTTGAGCACCAATAAGATGTAATGGCTGTCATTAGCGAAGGAGAAGATATACATGTGTGAGGTAACGGACAAGAGGAACAAAACGTTCCGACTCTCATTGTTCGTTATTTGTATGGCGCAAATGTGTTGACTACGCAAAGTGCATTATCAATTCCTTCCCATAGACTTTCTTATTCAGGAAGGAAAAAGATACGATCGTCAATTTCTTATACAGACAGCTGTCTGATATAGTAGACTGTGTAAATTCATGCATTCTACAAAAGGAATTCATTAACATTCAGGTGTTTGAACAAAGGGCCGTTTGTACTTATTCACATTTGTGCAGTATAGTTCTCATTTCTAGCTCTGTGTGCTTCTTTCAGTGATTACCGTGAGAGTTTCACTTCAGGATTGATGTAGATGTCCTATGATACAGACTGAATCACATTAACCAGCCACAAACCTGTCCAGTCCGGTGTCACTCCCCTGATAATGTGTCACTCTCCTCACTATCCGTGTATCATACCGTATCGTAGGGTCCGTCACTGATTGATGGCATTCTTGTTCAAGGCCACATTATCCCGTGTGATGCAAATTCATGATGCAAAATTCAATTCCATGGGCGGGGCGAATACCGTATTTTGTTGGCCAACGAGGTTGCTCATGACCTCAGGTTGAACCTGGCTAGATATTGGTTACTCCGATACACTCCAAGTACGTTCCTGGTGTTCTCTCTTCTCAGGTTAAACGCTGTGATATATTACTCACTAATCTAACCTTACTTTGTCAACGTCATTGAAAGACCAGGCACATGTGAACTGCACGTGAACTACACGTCACCTTACACCACCTGCCCCACAGGAGCATCCCACTACGTCAACCTCAACATATGGTGGCTGCAGACGGAGAGGGATGCCATCAATTACCAGGTGACCAGTGGCTATTTATACGGATGAGTAACGAATGCGCACAGGTTAGGGCGAGAAAATAAACCCTCTTAGCTGACACCAGCCTAAACTGATTACATATAGGATATTATTCCAGGAGCAGCTGTATCGCATCAGATGCAAGACAAGCGGATGTGAGATGAAACGTGTGTAGTGTAATACGTTGGGGGTCTATCGTAGACATGCACATGCAAATATCTGCATATTACGATATGAGAGTTCATGGTAATTCCACATTGTAGGGTGCTGTTTATTTTGAAGAATCAAGTATTGAACTCATTTGACAACAGAACATAGTTTGACACTATGCATCAATGCTACATAACACTTTAAGTGCTGTATACACAGAGAGATATGATGGGGTTCGTTATACGCGGGCAACAAATCTCGCAACATATTGTTGGTAACTTTGTTGGAATTTATCAAACAAAAATATTAGTGATTTGTTGAGGAAATATACGACTGGCACCACTCTCTATGTAGGATCCAAGCAGAAGGTATTCGCGATGGAGATCATTCCTCACTCTGTGTTCCGTTGTCATCTGCTCGCTAATCACTTATACCCGCTTCTATGGCAAGGATGATTTACAGGATGTCGGCATCCAGCTGAATCACCATCGATGTTTACCGCGACAGATGCTAAGAAAGCAGACATAAACTGACCTTATGCAAGAAGGATACACAAATGACGATGATGACCCAGCCTGAGCGATGTCCATTCAGCACTCTATTTGTTGGGTCGTTACATGGGGGGTGTACCACGGGAATGTTCCAGTGTAATGCTGCTGAACAGGTTGGTGCCCGAAGTGTGTATGGATCCATTTGAGTAATGTCAAAGAAATGAAAAGGCTTTACCAATGTTATTTCCCTTTGATGTTGCTATGAATCTCACATTCATTGCGTTGACTTTCATGCTACTGTGCTACCACTCGCCCAGATAAAAACGCGTGTTCGTTTTTGTGCTTTGAAGATGAGAGGATTGGTCTAATAGCTATCTTCAAACAACACCCACCACGTGAAGTACGTTATGATGTCATTTTGGGCAACACGGCCATACGTATGGGGGTTTTTCATTGTAATTTCTTATGCTTGTCATCCACGTTAATGGGGCATAACAATAGATTCATTGTCATTCATTGTGTCATGTTTTTGTGAATGATTTGTTGGCAAGTATGTAATAGATAAAAAAAGATGCAATAGATAAACAAAAACATAACATTCCCTTCATGGAATTCACTCAGCAGGGACGCACATTGTACTTACTGATTTTTAACAGCTGTTCGGTATGCTGACAATAACTTAGTCTGCCCACCTGGCAAAACAATACACTGTGTTCTATGAAAATTGATGATAATGACAAACTGGAAACAAGGAACCATGTTGAGAAAAGGGAACATTTGAATTATTTGAGAAGATAACATCAGTCTTATTTAACACCAAACCAGCCCACAAGTTATAATTGAGCCTTGTTTGTTTCTTGATTTATTTGTCAAATTAGATATATTGGCATGTGCAAATCATCTTAGTTTGATTTGGTGATTTTGTGAAAGAAAGAAGGCGTCCGGTCGATAGATTGATATTTGATAATTCCACTACGTGCCAGCTCATCTCAAAACAACGTTCGCCTAAGCCAGCCATCCAATGACCATCTCCGTGGCCATTCTTCTAAATTGTCTGCATATTGTCGGCAATTTTTGACGAAACATCAGTTAACACGAAATCTAACAGCAGTTTAACAGATGTTATGATATAACACGCAGTAGTACATATGAAACGAGACGGGTGCACTAGTCAAGTTATGTTTTAATTCGGTGCATAGGTTAGAAATATATCAACGCCACATTCCTCTGAGAAAGGTGATTGCACATTCTGTACTTTATGTGTTTGATATTACATTACTAAAAATTAGGTCATCTTTCACTTTATAAAGGGCAAAAATGTGATTATTGTTCAACATTCTGTAAACAGCTTAATGTCAAATCTGGTTTGATATATCTCCAGCTACAAGAGATGGCTGAGTGAGGAAATACCATTCCACTAGCCAAAAGACAAACAGATATGTGGGCCTCGCGGATGAACTTCCCTTTAGTGTTCCGTATTAGTTTGCCCCTATTATTACCATCTTTCACGCCGAGTCAATAGCTCTGGACCCTATCGCCCAGTATCGTAGAGTCGTATTTTAATCTTCTCTGACTCATTGTCTGCCCTGTATGCAATCACAGGCAGTGTTTTTATTTTAAGTATTGTGCTTTTTCATTCTGAATTAGTTGATCGTGGCGAGGATATTTTGGGTTCCGGGCCATGTTGGGGTCCCAGACAATGATAGGCTCAGATTGTCAAATGACAGCAATTTTGGAATGAATCCATCTCTAGTATATTGCATGGAATTCAGCCCTAGCTTGAGGAGTGGCCGCCCAGCTACAGAGACAGCTGTAGAGAGGAGGTTATTCTTGTCCATGTTTCAACTGAAAGCATTCCTTGCCAAAGATCATACAATATTAAACACATTGTCATCGAATGCGTTCCCCCCGCACGATACTTCTCATCCGAAGTGTCACACCGCACGATACTTCTCATCCGACGTGTCACACCGCACGATACTTCTCCTCCGATGTGTCACACCACACGATACTTCTCCTCCGACGTGTCACACCGCACGATACGTCTTGTATCAGTAAAGTAATTTGTTACGTACATACATTACCCTGCCAATTACATAACCTATAAAAGTGACATATTAGGATGTGACCTGAGGAAGCCACAATTGGTGATGCAACACAAGCCATGCGGAAGGTGAAAGTCTCCTCATGCGGCATGCAGAAAGCAGATTTTGTAACATTAGACGGGAGGTCACTAGATGAGCCGTTCTGTAGGTATCTGATGAAGCTCACCGTTTAATACACGTTTGATTGCCATTTCCAAAATAAGTTCAAATATAAGATTCAATATTGGGTGGTTGACAGAATGTAACTCCTGCAATGGCCCGTGGATTCCCATGTAGCCTTTTCGCAAACTTCTGGATACCTGGATATATAAACACAATTCGTCGATCCAACTCCATAACCTCGCCTGTAGCTGTGCCTAACTATCAATCTGAATGATAGTGCTTGACTGTGTGGCGGGTTAAAGGAGAAAGACATATGCATTGCAGAATGCAGTACTTCAATGAACACAAAATCATTTATTTGCTGGCGGCTGTGTTGTTATGTTATGCTGTCTTGGTGATGCTTGAACCTTTTTCCTTTCATGGAACTTTATCTAACAATGATGATGTTTTTGTCATAGTGTCTGTAACAGTATCGACAAATTAGGGAGCCATTACCATACTCCAACTTCAAATTCATGCAATGATTACATTTTCATCATTTGCCTTACTTTCCTAGTCAGCCCCACGACGTTTTGATCATATTCCGCCCTTTGTCGTGTTTCACAGAAGCTGGTGCTGATGTGCCTTTGACTCAATACATACACGCCCGGGGGCTTATTCAAGAATTGTTAATCAGAGTGTGTAAGATTATTTATTGTGTTGTACAAAATATTTTGACCGTCTAGAACAGCCACCAAGCGGGTACAACGTCCTCGTCGCCATTTGTCACCTGCTGGCGGCTGGCAGTGCTGTTGAAAGATACGCTCGCTGTGAGACATCATGCGCTCACATCAACCGCCTCAATTGAAAGGAGCAACAATTGTGCAGGTGCAGACTAATGCAAGGAATTACCATGATAATATGGTACGTAATACAAATGGTGCTGAACACATGACCTTTCGTTCATCACAATAATGAATCGACACAGGAAAATATGTAAAACAACACCGTATGCCTCATAATCAGAGGATATTGTGACAGATGAGTGAACCATGACTACATAGTGCATCACGGTCTGATGTGATTCATGGATAGCGCAACAAAATAGCCCATGCTTGATGTAGTGTTATAAGCCTGTGTAGTATGAGTGTGGCTGGTTGATTTGTTGCACTCATTCATCGCTTCTCAAATACAGCAACTGCTCTGATACTATAAATTGCCAACTTTTAACTTTCTACAAATTTAGCAAATCTAAGAGAGATGAGCCAGTTTAGATGTTATCTATTGACGTAGATGTGACGTATTGTATACATTGTATCCAAAGCACTTGGTCAGCCTCAATAGCCATCCCTCTTCCCCACCTCTGCACACATATCCTATGCAGACAACTGTTAGAGAATATTCAGCTGTTGGCGCAGCACCTATCTTGGTGTATAAACAGAGCCTAGGTACATATAATTAATAACCTGCCTGCTAATGTGGTCTTATATAATACTAGCTCTGAGTTAATTATTTTCCAAACATTGCAGCGCCACCTTACGTGCGGGGTTATTGTCATCATCTATCGTTGCTGTACTTCGGAATTTAAAAAACACGTGAACTTTATCTGTGTCTACAAAGGACCACCTCAGATATTGATTATTGTAAAATAGCATACACAGCAGATCAGGCACATATGACGTTGTTCATTCGTGTGCACGATATATGATGTATGTGTTCTAATGGCTGGCATTATTGATCACTCATGTATTAGACAGTGACAGTGATACACAATCGCATCTATTATTAATCAATGAAAGCTATTTATCGTTTGTGTTTATGCAAATGGATTGAGAATATCAAGTTCGTAAGAAAGCATGTATTTTCAATGAAAACTGTTTTCTGTTATCTTGACTTAATGTGCATTCTTATTGTCTATGAGACGATGCTAACAAGGGCGATGGGACGTCACCAAAGCGCGACAGTTATCCATTAGTTGGTGCAACTAAAGCAGGGAAGTATATTATTCTCATACTTGCAGCAGTTATGAGAACAATACAAAATAATTTGTCTACATCCATTTCTTCCCTCACGATTGAGCAGCACGGAATTGTTCCCAGTGCATTTTTTATCAATACATGGTGTATTACTTTGTTATCTAGGAGATATAGTTTACAGCCTATTTAATGTCCATGGAAATTGCAATATACTTGGACCGATTGAAGCAATGGGTAGATTTGTATATATCTTACCAAGACATCAGTGCCAATTGTGGCATACATTGCAGCTGTGTGGTTTTACTGACACGTTGCATGTGAATGACGTTTTTGTGCAATTCGTGAACACATATTGATGTCGGTTATGGTGTTATCTGACAGCACAAGCAGGTTTACGTAATCAATAGATAAAATAGCTACAGATAACTGCCGCTACTATCCGACATTAGAATGTCATGTTAGTGAATAGATGCCTGTGGGGTGTCAGAAATCTGTATTTTCCTTCTGTCATTGTCCAACAGATGAAATCACCTTCCTAGACTGAGAGGGATACATGCCAGGCAGCTGGATGTGTGACATTGATGCATCTAACCTATTCACCAAAGCTAATTTGTCAAGAAATTCTAGCATAACTTGTTTACTGAACCCATTTGGTTTTGTCAATCTACCGCAGTACAATCTACTAGCATGTTTACAATAACGCTGTAAGATTTATAGGTAACTGACATTACCTCAATTAATTGCTCACATCGGCCAGTAAAACCAGGAGAATGGAGACTGAGATGCGTTACAGATACCATTGATTGGATGAAGCCAGGCAGGAAAGCATGTTGATTTTACTGTAGGGATAAATATTGTTCTCTCTACCAGACACAATCAGTTACTTAAAACGTCTTCCTTCGTAGCGGGGAAGCACAAAAATAGTAATTGCTACCTAATTCTCCTTCGCGTGATAGAACCACCGAGCGACCAGGATTTGGTATAGCCAACCACTGTTGGATACTCAGGTATCATCTCATGTACCTCAAATGTCTGTAGTTGTTCGTTTTTACCAACTTGGCATTCTAAAAATGTGAATTTACTTATATCACTGCAGGACGGAGCTTCTGATGCTGAATTCCTTTTCTCAGGTTCTTGTGGTTTGTTCATCGTAATGCACCGATTTTACCTACCACACCAAGAATAGATAACTGAAATGAATAGGACTGATTTGATAATTATGCGCCAATTATGAGGTTGACTTGCTGGTTAATGACGACATGTTAGCATAAACAAAATGACATTGTTATGCATCCAAATCAGCGCTGTTTTCGTCGATAACTTTAATATCTTCTACAAGAGCGAATATATTTTTCTAAAGCTACATGACTATACCCATCGTTAATACAACACCGCCGTTGAGATATATCTAATCATTAATACAACACAATCTTTATGATGACCAGGATGTTACAATCATCAATAGAACACCGCCTTTCAGATATATGACTAAAGGTTCTTATCATTAATACAACATCGCCTTAAGATAAGTGGCTAGGCGGTTCCAATTATTAACACAGTACTGCCTTTAAGATATATGACTAGATGGTTCTTAAATTCTATTATAAATGATTGACTACCTCTAATGTTGTATCATATACTACCTCTAGTGTTGTATTATATTATGATATCCGGAGGTGTTGCTACCTTATCACTATATCTTAGTACACAATGACTATTGTAGAGATGTCAGTTATTTGTTGTTCCCGGCAACGCAAACATCGACGAAACTAGGACCGAGCTCTTCTGGGTAAGAGACGAGGAGATGACGTCAGTGCTCTCGTCCAGTCACACCCCGGCTTTACAGCGCAATGTCTATAACGTGATGTTTCTATTCACATAATCGTCAATCATAATGGTCTGTTCGTTTTTATACGAAATGTGGTATCATTATAATATTATCACGAATAATTTTTATAAAGGTAAAAAAAGTACGAATAAGTATTTTCATATCGAATCTCTGTTTAATGGACAGCTATGATTTATTTCTAGTTTTCCACTCAGATGGAGTCACTGTGAAATATACTCGAGTCAACGACGTTGTAGATCTAACCTTGTCCCATCTATCACTAACAGCTCAGCAGTAGCATTCTTTCGCATTATCCACATTGTCAGCCGCAGATGGAGTAGGAGGCAATCACTTCCCAGGTATTTACACGGTGTAGTAATGAAAGCCCAGGTGCGGTGGTGGAGAAAAACAAACACCATGAGATAATAGCGATATAAGGTGATTAGGAGCAGGCTATGGGCTGAGGAGTGGTCGCCTCATCACATCCAGGTGATCGCTCTTATAACAGTAACGACATAATGGCATTGGTGGTTGTCATAACATTTGTACTGTGTTAGTTACAACTTGTCGGTTGTGTTCAACCATTAAACAAAGCCTATCCTTCATCAAC
Organism: Urechis unicinctus; assembly: GCA_034190875.2. Taxonomy (NCBI): domain Eukaryota; kingdom Metazoa; phylum Annelida; class Polychaeta; order Xenopneusta; family Urechidae; genus Urechis; species Urechis unicinctus. The sequence continues at coordinate 54,810,876 of CM067358.1, read as the reverse complement.
GTTTGCCTCGAAGCCATGTTTTAGGTACGGACTCGATGACTTGATGTTAATGTTCCGAGTCACAGAGCGTAACAGATCTACTAGCTACGCACCTGCACAGGCTGATGTCACCATCCAGTGGATATATTCTACTGCGTAGAGGCTGCTATTGAGATACACGTTGTCTATTTCACTGTGTTCTTCGCGCATATTACCCTGGGTACATTTCAATATTATCTCACTCTTAACCATCTCGATGTAGGCGTATCACATAGGTAATATCCTTTGCAAGGGCTTTCTCAGTTCATGTCCTTCTTTGTGTGTTAGCGCCCAGCCTCAAAGTAAATTTCCACTGGACACCTTGGAAGCTTTTGGCAGCTTGATCCGTCTGCGGCTAATATACTCATGAATGCTGTTGTAATGAGAGAGCGGCGGTAGTCGGTGCATCATAGGGTGTTTGTTAACGGTGTTGTCAGTGTAAACACTGCACTCTGTAAGCGTCATTAACCATCCCTCCTCCCCACCCCAACACACAGATCCTATTGAGGCAACTGTGAGTGGCAATGCAGCTGTTATCTTGGTAAGTAAACACTGCATAGGCACATAGAAATAATTACCTGCCCGGTATATTTCCTAACAAAAGGTGCGAAAATGGCAAGACTGGCTCCAACAATGGGGGGTCTCTACTATACAATATAAGGATATTTGACGCCTTGTATTTTGTCTTTCTAACTGATGTTGTGGTCTCTGTCATTCCCTAAACGATTATGTAAGATTGGTATATACTTTTCAAATGAATCAACAGCGATATCACCACCCAAACGTGACTAGAATGTCACAGCGAAAAGGTGTTAAGGAGGCAGTTGGAACTGTTGTCAGTGAAGTGATGCCACACTTTGCAGCCGTATAGCCGCTCTTCTATGAAATTCGTGCTGTAAGACAACCAACCAGACAAACTCAACTCTTCGTGCGCGCTGAGTTCAACCCTCCTGCCAGTATCAAATTAAACGCATAAGTAGATAATTTGATCGTTGGACTGCGTGCGCGGAGCTCCACGCACAAATCGGTACAGCAGCAATCGCATTTATTAATGATGCTGCTTTATTTCGAGAACACCTTCCGCCTATAAACGCTTGAGCTTTGATTGAACAGCACGCAAACTCTTTGTACCCAGAAGTCTGCTAACATGGGAACCAGTCCGAAGTGAAGAGTTCAGCGCTGCCAAGAGAGCTTGATTAGTATTCATGCAGGTAGAAGTGTGGAGGCAGGCACTGCTGAGATTTGAACATGACCTAATTTTAGTCTGCAAGAGATTAAATGTGATCTGATTTACGGTTATCATTGCATATACACATAAGGGGGCACAATAGGAGAAGAACATATGTAATGTATATTTCGAAAGGCAGGGACGGAAATGTGACATGGCCATATTGCAGTACATCATCTAGGATAATAGATCGAACCTATCAAAAAGGCTGTCCAGTTATGGCTAACTTTACTTTACATGTTGATTAATCCGCACACACTTTAACTATCTTTGCCGAGATAATGCGTGTCATTAAGACGTCCTTGATGTCACGCCAATTATTACCAAATACATGCGTAATAATATTTTTTGATCCCTTTAGAAATATAAGTGTGATCGGATGCGGAAGAGATTGATACAATTAGCAATATTATTGCAAATAAGATGTAATTTTGGGAAACGCGAATGAAGAATGTGATTGGTGATATTTTATTCATATGTATGGCTGAAAAAAATCTATTTTTGAGGTAGTCCATAGTGTGCTGGGGTAGTGTTGTTTTTGTAGTGAGATAAAGCTCAATGAATATAGCATAGTATCCTTATATCATATGTCGGTTGTGAGGCTATATCCTTGACGGCTGTTGTATATGATTTGCATATGTGAGCAGGCTGACTTGTCGCCATCTACTAAATGTTAATACATGTTATGATTTTAATATATCGTGGCTTTAAGACATCCAGAGAATGTTAATGTTGTTAGTATATCAAACATATTCTGACTTTAAGACATCCAGAGAATGTTAATGTTGTTAGTATATCAAACATATTTTGACTTTAAGACATCCAGAGAATGTTAATATTGTTAGTATATCAAACATATTCTGACTTTAAGACATCCAGAGAATGTTAATATTGTCAGTATATCAAACATATTCTGACTTTAAGACGGGAATATTAATGATGTTAGTATATCAAATATATCCTGACTTTAAAACCTCAACAGAATGTTAATGACGTTAGCATACGTAACAAACCCTGATTTCAGAGAGTCATTAAATATTGATGCTGTTGATATGAGAAACAGGTCCAAATTGCTAGTATTTGACGTAAATCCTATCCTTCAGTCATTCAAAGAATGGACATGTTGTCCCTACATGAAGCACATCCTGACATATAGTCATAAATAGAATGTTACTATAGCTAGTATATTAAGCCAGTCATCTATAACACGATGAACTTACTTTGTCATCTCACTCCATGATTCATTGCAATATTTATCTATTTTGGTTATTTTAAATAGTCAATACTTTTAGTATGGGAAACACATCTTGATTTCAGTCATTGATAGGATGATAATACAATGTGGAAATTCAGGCTGTCCTGGAGTATTTCATGCAAAACAACAGATGAAACGTTGTCGAAAAATAATTGACACATTTCTCAAGCCATAAAATGCTATACAAATAGAAAACTACCGTTGATATTCTGAAATAATGATCGTTATTCTACTGTAAGATTCCTAATCGAAAAGTTGTGGACAATGCACAGTTACAGTAGTTGTATTGCTACTGAAATGAGCGCTATATTACCCGTTTTCACGAACATTGGATTGAGCCAGACTAGATATGAATTTATGAAGCAATATTATCTCCAACGGTCACCATCAGTTGCTGAAATACGTCTCCTTACACATGTGGAAATAAACATCAAACGAGCAGACCATCAAACGAGCAGTCCATCATACGAGCAAACCATCAAACTAGCGGACCATCAAACCAGCGGACCATCAAACCAGCAGACCATCAAACGAGCAGATCATCAAACCAGTGTCAGAGCTGTTTCTCTTATTACTGAACGTGAAAGGCGTCCTGAATCTCTTAAGACATAGCATTATTAAGAATAGTTACTTTGAAGCTGACGCAGTCAAATTATATTACATGTTACAATATCGATTGAAGATCAAGCAATAACACCTCTTTGCAGATGTCAGATGAAGAACTTAGTTTGTCATCTCACTACATGATTCATCGAAATATTTATCTATTTTGGTTATTTTCTGTCAGTTAATTTTGACATATAAAAGCAAAATTCTCAACTGGCCTTCTTTGGTCTTCGAATTTGGAAGGAAATATCTGCTGCAATATTTGGAATGAGTTAATTAACTCATTTCATAATTATACCGAATAATTATAATCATTTAAGAAGCAGGATTTTCGTGTCATGTGAAATTATGGGACTCAGGTGGCCAAAAAAGTGGGTGTAAATGACTCAATTCGGCAACCCATAAGAGTTTGGTGACTCGCCGGCTAGGGACAAAGTCATCCCGCGTAAGGGCTATGATATATAACTCTCACTTTCGGCCTGACTTAGATTATGGTGCTAGGACACAAGTCATATGTGGTCTGCCTGTGGTTTAACAACTAAGTCAATCTACTGACCCAGCCAGCAAAAGTTAACTCCCAGCCGCATATCTCCGTGAACCTCGCTTCAACTTATCCCAACAACCACAGCACATTCCCCTGAGCAGAGGAGATCACAACAAGTACTGATAGCGCGGGTACGAGAAGCAACCTCGCTACAGATCGCCCACAGCAGTATTCCCACACTTTAAACAATAACACGTGTTTTACTGCAGACAGGTAGCGGGGGTTGGCAGGGTGTGTCAAGACTTCGTGCGTGACCTGCGGGCATTTATACTGAAGCTTAACGAAATCCGCGAAATTAGAGCGGGAAAATAAACGCTCTTAGCTATCTCCGGCCTAAGCTGATTAGGTATAGGATATGTTGGGCGGAGAGGCCGCTACATCGTGTTTGGAAGCAGACGAACCGAGTGTGTAGCGAACGATGCGGCAGGTGATGATGACGATGCGGCAGGTGATGATGATGATGCGGCAGGTGATGATGATGATGATGCGGCAGGTGATGATGATGATGCGGCAGGTGATGATGATGATGCGGCAGGTGATGATGATGATGAAACCGTTCTCGTCGTTGGCCCGGAAGTAGTGATGACCACTCCCTCTACACCCGACTTGTAATTTTACCTCCTTCCTAATTCAAGGAAGACTGAACCACGACCAGTCCGTACCACAGCGTACCGAGCAGCCGACAGCTGTCCACAACCAGTCCGTACCACAGCGTACCGACCAGCCAAACGCTGTCCATGCCGAGAGGCTAACCCTTAATACATGGTCGAGATACATTCCTTCACTGAAATTTATTTCTTGGGCTTTTACACTTATGGTAATATTGTCAACAGATGTTATACTGTCGATTTCCTTTGTATCCTCGGGTTACATTTAATAACTTGCTTCGCTAATTTATTGCCTTGCTGTGGCACAAAGCGAATATAGCTTTTAACTTGTCAGTATGAATTTCATTAAATTTACTAGGAACTATTCTGTAGATGAGCTCATGTAATGATTTGATTTACATGGGTGAATGGAAACATACGATAGGACCAATCGACCGGCTACACACCTGCACAGACCACGCTCTCTGTTGTCGGGCGCATCATCCGTCATGGCTTCGGATGAGGCAACCTGGTAACACTGGGATCCATTACAATGATGATGCTACGGGTCCTGGTTTGTTAGAATTATGCTATATTCACAACGCCATCTTGCCATCCACTCTCCATGGCGCGCTAACATAACATCTCTACAACAGGTAACAGAGCACAAGCGATTTGACCCGGCCTTGACCTATGACCGGGCGATAGCAAGCAGCGTGTGTCAAACATAAACAAACATGAATAGTCAACATGATTTCGCGAGAACAAAGAAAACCGCTCGTCGATCAAAACACCTGCTAAGACAGTGAAATTCGATTGCGTTGTTTGTTTCGATGTCAGACCAAACAGTAGCTAAAAACTTACAGGTGAAAAATGTCCTTTGATAGCGAACACACGGACTGTCATACTCAGTCATCTATTCAATCTTCTTCGGCAAGTACATTACCTGAAACGGAGATCAGCACCCAAAGTGACAATCATCCTTCCGGCATTGACATGTCTCAAATTGAAATGGTCCTAAAGAGCAAAAAAAAACCCACCACTTCTGTTGTGTTGAGTAAATTCCACAGGCCAGCTTTCTGAAACTATTTCTGTGGATTTAACTTGCAGCTGTCATTTTCTCTTGGATGTGCTGATGACAATTGCAAATCAAAATGTAATTGCTCTTCCCGAAAAATTGATGGGCCCTATTGTCACCGTCTATGGGATTTTGCTTCACCAGATATTTAGCGGGCAAAATACGATTACCACCTCCTTTCGGGGGAGGGTAGCAAATCTTTGAGCAAATGGTATATCAGGCTCTTCCCATGCCCCGTTGGTAGAGCAGCAACAACGTCTTTTCCATGCATGAACAACTTCTCCAAACACTCTCGTTGCTTGTCGTTCAATTCCGATCCCGGCTTATAACTCTCTATAGCTTTTTTCAGTCGATTTCCGATAACAAATTCGTTTTCACATCAGACTGTCGCCATTTTTAGAAACGACAGAAAAGTTTTCCCAATAAAGTGTATATTATTCTTCTAATCGAACACAACAGATAATATTTTTGTAACATTTAAGAGTTGATAATTCTTATCAATATATCCTCGCGTAATGGCCCGAATTTGCCCCAAATCGATTTACGTGGGGCAGAGGTGAATCCTAGCTTGCGTAGAAGCCGATCAGCCGATAAGTAAGGAGATCGCTTGCCATCGTGTATGGCCAAGCGAGCGCAATTAAGGACCGACACATGTCAAACCAATACACAGATTTCTACATTGCACGGGTTCAACAGCAGAAAAACCTTCTACACGTCCTTGTTTACAATGAAAAAGTTGACAATTATTCACCATCAAGAGCTCAAATGAAAATTTATTATGGCACCCGCTTTGTTGGCACATTTTCAATTAACGCTTATCATTTAATCATGGTCTCTATCAAACTGCACAAAAGCAGTTGTAATAATGATAGTCCCAATGGTTTCAAACCGCGAGATGCGGACCTCACGAATGCAATCATTCAGACAGTGTCTAACATGTCTATTATATTACTCGACGACTGATAATTGCGTTATGCGTCTGCTCCTATACTGCATACGTTGTTCTATTCTATTGAGGCGATCATCTGATAGCAGCGTAGGACGTGCACATAGCGAGCTCATTGATGAGTTACACTGAAAGCCGCCAGGGGGTGATAAATGACGGAGTGGGCGTACACATCTGTGCCAGTACTGTTTGAAGGAACAAGTGTGATTAAAGCGTCACGAAGCTCACTAAAAGCTACGACAAAGTGATTATGCATTTGATTGAGCCTCATTGAAGTAATGGTTTGCTAATTTGCAAAACCCGCCCATGACCGGATACGATGGACGACAAGCGACAAGGCAGTCACTGAGAAACAGAACAGGATTATTGAAAAATTCAAGCAATGGACACAAACAACATACTACCTCTAGAGTGGCTCATCCCTTTTGGGACCGTTGAATTTTGAGAAAGTTTTGAAGACAATTTAACATGTTGAGATCAGAAGTACGACAATAATAACAATGAGAACGATGGCTTTAACAAGCTGCATCGCATTGATACTCGGCTTGGTGCTGGAACAAGATCTCAGTTGCTAAAGGTGAATTCTTGCATATACGACAAGTTGAAGAGAGGACGGTTAGGAGTGAGGAAGTTTATCAGGTCTGTAGCGTGAGGCTTCGCGGGTTGCAGATATTCAGGAATACGCACAACTTAAACACAATATTCAACTTCGCTATATAAGCCAAGCGTATGATTATCCCTTTGAATAACTTAGTCACCAGGCAGGCGGGGATGGCAGCAGACAGAGAGGTGAGGCAGGCAGGGATGGCAGCAGACAGAGAGGTGTGGCAGGCGGGGATGGCAGCAGACAGACTTGTGTGGCAGGCGGGGATGGTAGCAGACAGAGAGGTGTGGCAGGCAGGGATGGTAGCAGACAGAGAGGTGTGGTTGGCGTTATAAAGCTTTGATGTTAGTTAAAAGTCTAGTTTTTGGTCCTCAATCTGAACTAAAGTGTGGTGCATTATGCCAACTGCACTATCTGGATCATCGTGTCAACTGCACCATATAGATCATTGTGCAAATTACACTATCTACATCATTATGCCAACAGCACTATCTACATCATTGTGGCAATTACACTATCTAGATCATTATGCCAACTGCACTGTCTAGATCGCTGCGCCAACAGTACTATCTGGATCATTATGCCAACTGCACTATGTACATCATTGAGCCAATTACACTATCTAGATCATTATGCCAACTGCACTATCTACATCATTGTGCCAGTTACACTATCTAGATCATTATGCCAACTGCACTATCTAGATCGTTGCGCCAACAGCACTATCTGGATCATTGTGCCAACTGCACTATCTAAATCATTGTGCCGATTACATTATCTAGATCAATATGCCAACAGCACTATCTAGATCATTGTGCAAATTACACTATCTGGATCATTATGCCAACTGCACTATCTAGATCATTGTGCCAATTACACTATCTAGATCATTAGGCCAACTGCACTATCTAAATCATTGTGCCAATTACACTATCTAGATCATTGTGCCAACTGCCCCAAAACTGCCCACCAATATTTTTTTTTATCACGCTGTATAAGGAAGTTGTTAAGAATCATCTAGAATAAGCCACTCAGGCGTGCTCACCTTTCCCTCGTCACATAGATATTTCAGATGAGATACAAAGACATGCCACAGAGCTCGTAGTCAGTATGCCTGATGTAAGTTGTGAACAAAGATTGCTCCTGTTGGGGCTGACATTTCTCTTATGGGTTTTTTATATTCGCAACGGATCGGAAACTATTAGTGTTGATATGTTTTGTCAGCTTCGCATTGATGAGACATTCGTGCACCCTGGAAAATCCTTTGGCTAGGATGGAACTAAGAAGAAATAGCTTGTGACCCGATGGAACAGTTCACCAGCTAAGATAGTAGCAGCTAGTTCACATAAGTCTTTTTACAAACGTTTTTCCAGGACAAAGGTTTGTGTTTCAACCCGACTGTAATGTTCTTCTATGTAGATAATGAAGACAATTGTTGTTGACCATTGGCTGGGCACATTTGAACCTTATGTCATTTTACCCTGGCCACCCATCAACAAAGGGCTCGTAACAAAGGCCCGTAGCCAGGGGGGGGGGGGGGGGGGGGCCCAGAAAGGGGGGGGGGGGTTGTTAACGTTTTCGACCACTTTTGCACATCATTATGAGCCATGAGAAAGGTCCGCAATTGGGGGGAAACGACCCCCCCCCCCCCCCCCCCCCCCACCACTTAAATTCGCCTTACTCTACTGGTGGGGACTGGCATTTGAAATCATCCTGACAACTGTTTCATCAGCCGTCAGAAAGACTTAATTCGCAATCACCAAACGGATTTGTGAGAATTACAACGTGCTTAATAAACAGCCGTCGTGACGACATGTGCATCGACACTAGGCTGCATGGACCTAATTTTCCTGACAACGCCAACGAGGATATAACATTCTCCATGTTTATCATTCGATACGTGTGCACGACCGCTTCACTTAAAAGTTGTGCCTCTGCCAAATGGAATTCGTGACCATCCCAGAGCAGCGCCAGCTCTCAGCTGCGGTGGTTTATTTTGCGTCACCCCTGAATCGAAAGGCACCACCAATCGCGCCACGGTAATCATAATGGTTTCGTTTTATCCATTATGATCCGAAAGTTTATCCCGGTTACGTTTGACCTCAGTGCCTTCGTTTGGTAAATACCGGTCTGTGTACTGCGACATTTCGTGATTTGTTGTTTTCTGTGGTTACAAGTAATATTTATAGATTTGCAAGTTTTCCGGAGCTGTAGCAATATTCACCTATGATATAAGCATCGTTTTTTTACTTAAGGTAAGTGACGCTTGGTTGCTTCCATTGTCAATGTAAATATTTTCAAATCGCCCCGCAAGTGTAGCCAAAAGGGGCTGCCGTGGCGCTGCTTGAAACGCTGGTGTCGTCTGCGCGTTTGTGGTGTAGCCTGTAACTTGTGTAAGGCTGTAGGCAAATTTCCTCGCCCCTAATGGTTGACGGTCTGATATCCCATATAGAGACGAGGATCCCCGGGTGATGGCTTCCAACTGTCGAATAATTTGCTTGCTCATTACGCTTGTGAAAAGTTCTGGAGCGGCCTTATTTTGCACGGTCAATCAACATATTGAATTCTTTAATCTTCCATACCATAAATAACTAGTGTGCTGCCACACCAATTGCACATTTTCAGTCTGGTGTTGTCAGATCCTAATTAATAAGGCAAATGATTACTCAATGTCGGTGTATAATAGCAATATCTCAGTACTGGGTAATGTGACATGAATTTGTCACGTTATGATGCACTATAATGAAGACATAATGGACGCAGCAGCGAATACAAATGCTTCCGATAATTTAAACTTCAATGCTTGAACCAAATTAACTATGTATTTTGGTCCTACCATTGGCTGTTATGTCTGAAGTACCAACCTACCCCATGCCAAGGAAATTATGTTGGCGTGGGCAATCGAGAAATAATTATTAAAACTATCCTTAAACATACTTATATCGTATCTCTCATCTCAATTATTGGTCACCCAATTTTTTGGAAGTCACAAGAGCAAACAAAAAGGACAACAAGGTACTGCAAAGCAATATCAGAATGATCATCCCAATTGTCTTCCAAGCACAACATTTTATGCTTGTATGTCAACCTGATCTGGAGAAATGACTTGAGCACTTACCTTGTCAAGGAAGCAATTCCTCAATGGGGTATATTGCAATCTTCAACCAAAAATGATGATAGCTTAACCCGATGAAATTGTAGCGAAGGTGTTGACAAACTTTTTTCCCCTTAAATTGTGCATAAAATTTGAAGCGTTGGATGACATGCATTATCAGTCGGTGAGGTTATGGTTTTAAAGGCCCAGCTGACAGCAATGTTTATCAATTTATCTTAGCCAATTTTTGCTTCTTATTTTGAAATTTATTCACTTGAACAAACTTTTTGCCAGAGATAGCTTTATAATTATATGTACTAGATTGAACATGAAATTGAACCCCTTCACCAACTTTCTGCATCAGAAACTGCAAGTATACCAGTATTAACCCTCCACTGTAGCGACCATGCCGCTCGTTAACCAGCATGTTTCCATTTTCATGGTATGCCACATGAAATGCCCTGTGGGTGCTGGGTAAGATTAGTCCCACTCTATCCTCCTGCATGTAGTAGAGGCGACAAACAGGGGACAACCTGTTGGCTGTGGGTTGCAACTCATACTGGTGGAAGATGGAGTCCTGGTGGTTGAGAGGAGCAGTCCTTGTGAGGGCTATGTCTGCTATGCATCCCTTTGGCCCGATTTTGCCTGGACAAGAGGCTGGAATGGCCTGGTCCAGCTTATCATTACTTTTTGCTCTTTCATTCTGCTTCTTGTCATCCATTTCCATCCACACAGTTTTTCCCTTCAACCCTTGACAGCTGCTTAACAGGTCCATCAAGGGGGCAACCTGTTGGCCGTGGGTTGCGACTCGGGTTTGTGGATAATGGGATCCCCGTGGTTGAACAGATAGGTCCTTTCCCGGGCCATATCTTCAACACACCACTTGGGCCCGGATTTAGCTTTGACGAGAGACTGGAACGTCCTGGTTCAGTCAATCGGTTCGTGGTGACTTGCCATAGGATAATCATTTGTATTTTTATCTTTTACGTCGTCTTTTTCCCATTTATCCTACAAGGCGGCTGCTTAATCAGGTCAAACTTATCTACTAATCATTTGAGGCGTCATATAACACATTGGTGATGGTGTGCTGTTAAACCCTGTACTCACTCACTCACTCACTCACTCACTCAAAGGGTGAATCCTAAAATACTAAGTTTCATCAAAGAAATTGGACTGTATTACAGATTGAAGATCATACAATTCTCATCAATTTTATATAATTCAATTAATACTAATGGGTTTAATTTTGGTTAGTTTTACCCTTTGAATTCTTCTTATCCTTTCGTATTCGTATATACTCCACCTTAGTAGGCACCATATAACACACTAGTGTTGGTGTGCCGTTAAAGCCTATCCTTACCTTACCTTACCTGACAAGGACCAAGTACCTTACCTGGCAAGGGCCAGGTTATGTGAGGTAACCTCATGCCAATAAAGGGTGCACTTCTTGGTGGATATCACCAGTCCACTGCTACTGGTAATGACATTCTAGGAACCACAGATTTAATCTGGACCAGAAATCTGGACCTGCTTTCAATCAAGGTTAAGAAGATTAAAACCAGGTTAAGCCTGGTGTTCTGTGATGAACTAGGGATCAAGGGTATTATGTCAAATCTTTATGCTCCAAATAATAGCACTCTGTGATTCCATTTGTACCATGTTGTGTATGGAGAAGGCATACCATGCTATATGGCATAAGCTAGATATCCAGTACTTGACTACAGATCATACCCGTGTGGGTCCAGGGTTAGATTAGGTTCACTATATCCTCCTGCATGTCGTAGGAGGCAACTTATAGGGGGCAACCTGTTGGCCATGGGTTGGGACTCGTGACGGTGGACAATGAGATCCAGGTTGATTGGAGAGGTCCTTATGGGGTCAGTATCTGTAACACACCACTTTGGCCCGGATTTCACCTGTGACCTAGACGAGTGGCTGGAATGGCCTGGTCCAGTCAATCGGCCGGTGGCGACTTGCCTATGGATAATATTTTCCATTTTTATCTTTTCCATCTAAATTTTCATTTATCCTAGAAGGCGGCTGCTTAATCAGTCATTCTTTTCTATCAACCTTTCTTTGCACCATAAAAGTTAAAACGCATGAGTGTTAATGTACTGTTAAACCCTATATTTACCTTACCTTACTTTTGACTACAGATCAGTTATTGGGCACTAGATTGTTCCAGATTTGGTGGTAGGTAAGTTGTGGGTTGGGTTAAAATGTCAACATTTTGACAGGACTGCAGTTCTATATGGTCTCCCTGATTCACCCATTACACCGTCCGACTGAAGTTCTATATGGTCTCCCTGATTCACCAATTACACCATCCAGCTGCAATTCTATATGGTCTCCCTGATTCACCCATTACACCATCCAGCTGCAGTTCTATATGGTCTCCCTGATTCACCAATTACACCACCCGGCTGCAGTTCTATATGGTCTCCCTGATTCACCATTACACCGTCCAACTGCAGTTCTATATGGTCTCCCTGATTCACCCATTACACCGTCTGGCTGCAGTTCTATATGGTCTCCCTGATTCACCAATTACACCGTCCGACTGCAGTTCTATATGGTCTCCCTGATTCACCAATTACACGACCCGGCTGCAGTTCTATATGGTCTCCCTGATTCACCAATTACACCATCCGACTGCAGTTCTATATGGTCTCCCTGATTCTCCCATTACACCGTCCGACAGCAGTTCTATATGGTCTCCCTGATTCACCCATTACACCATCCGGCTGCAGTTCTATATGGTCTCCCTGATTCACCCATTACACCATCCGGCTGCAGTTCTATATGGTCTCCCTGATTCACCCATTACACCGTCTGGCTGCAGTTCTATATGGTCTCTCTGAATCACCCATTACACCATCCGGCTGCAGTTCTATATGGTCTCCCTGATTCACCCATTACACCGTCCGACTGCAGTTCTTTATATGGTCTCCCTGATTCACCCATTACACCGTCCGGCTGCAGTCCAGTATGGTCTACCTGATTCACCCATTACACCGTCCGGCTGCAGTTCTCTATGGTCTCCCTGACTCTCTTAACACTGTACCACTGACTTTCGCATCACAATATGTACTTCTGACTCTACACACTGTGTCTGATTGGAGGCAGACCCATCCGGAAACTGCGAGGGACCCTGATGGACCTGTTCCCGAATTCGGGCAAGCTTCGTTCCAGCAACTAGACCATTGGCTTGACTGTTTGTTTATTTGATTGGAATATGCTTCGATAATTTGTTGTGTAAGACTTCCCAGCAGCGTTTGTCTTCGTTTGGTGCTGGCAACACTGTACCGCCGTGGAAGGTGCTCGGCAGGTATTAGATTTTCGCGCCTCAGCCAGATTCCGGGGAGTTGGGACAATACCGTGACTTCCTGATGAGCGATACGCAACCAGATTAGCGGCTGGCAAGCAAATGACTATTGGGAAAACCTTCGTTATAAGACTTGCAAGGTGTGCGTGACCCTCGGTAGTGTAGCCATGTTAGAGCAGTGGTGCTCTGTGTGGGACCTTCTCAAATATGGTTGCTGCTTGGTGATATTGCGTTTGAGGCGATATGGGACAAAGACCGAGCTTTTTCTCTACTGATTTGCTGAGAGTAGGGTGCCATGCGATAAGTGACGCAGTGACCTCGGCTTCATGGTGTGTGTCTCTCGATGTCTGCTGCGTTTAATGTCACCTGCCGTGAACCGTGAATCGCCTAGACGCGGGAGCTAAGCAGCTCACCACTCGGGCCATGCTATAGGAGTCATGTGACTGGTCCAGACCAGCGCACAAGCATGGCCTGATCAATGAGCGAATCTTATTGATCCATCCCACATCTGCACCCTTACCTCCCCTCTGAATACCATGAATATTGCACGTTTGCAACCATGAGTAGCCGCCTGTTGTAGTCTTTGGCTAAACACGACGACTTCACTGTGTTGCTGGTTAGATCCCGACCAACCCTTGCCGCAACTCACGTTCGCGCTCTTGTTGGATTACCATTCGCTGTGTCAGCCATGTACGGGGTTTGACTCAGTCCAGCTGTTCCCGGTTCGTTACTTCCTAACGTCTTGGTGTGCAGCTTCCAGCGTGTAGGTAAATTATGGTGGTGTGGTTGCGATGCCAAACCTGACAAACCCGTATTCATTTATCGTGTACATCGTTTCAGCAGACTTCGGTAAGTAGTGCGGTTCCCCGAAACACCACCAACGTTCCCTTAACAATTTGTTATCTTGCGTGGGTTGTTTTGGACTGAGTTGCAGTGCCATACAGTTTGTATTGTGATAATGTTATCATTTTGTGGATCAATAAGCCCTTGTGATGGGGTAGTGATGAATCCCTGAAGCCTTGTGATGGGGTGATTTTGGATTGTTGCTGCCTTGTGATGGGGTAATGTTGGATCCTTGCTGCCTTGAAATGGGGTAATGTTGGATCTCAGGCCTTATGATGGACTGATGTTGGATCACCGAGTCCTTATGATGGGGTAATGTTGGATCGCTGCAGTCTTGTGATGGGGTAGTGTTAGATCACCGAGTCCTTATGATGGGGTAATGTTGGATCGCTGCAGTCATGTGATGGGGTAGTGTTAGATCACCGAGTCCTTATGATGGGGTAATGTTGGATCGCTGCAGTCTTGTGGATGTATGGTGTTGCATCACTGAGGCAATGTTGTTACCTTCCTTGTCCTGATACCCTCATGATTGCCCTAATGCCCTCATGGTTGGAGATCTTTTGTTAATCCTATTTGGGTCTATGTGATAGCCATTAAGGACACGTCACCATACCAATGCTGCACACACACACACACACACACACACACACACACACACACACACACACACACACACCACACACACACACACACACCACACACACACACACACACACACACACACACACACACACTCACTCTCTCTCTCTCTCTCTCTCTCTCTTCTCTCTCTCTCTCTCTCTCTCTCTCTCTCTCTCTCTCTCTCTCTCTCTCTCTCTCTCTCTCTGTGTGTGTGTGTGTGTGTGTGTGTGTGCAAGGTTGTCCTTTATTATGCTTGAATCTCCTACTACTTGGTATGGATGGTTGCTGTCATTAAGTACGGTCAGATCATGGTGAAATCTTATTGATCATGATTGTACAGGGTAGAAGACGATCCTTGCCATTGTCTGTGACAATCATGTCACTGGGAAAATGGAACTGAGGATAACCTGCAGTGATCTTGTTGTATTTGGCTGAAACCTCAAAGACCCATATTGTTGATGTTTGTGTAATCCTCTGGCATACCTGTGTGTCCCAGACCTGTCCGGCCATGGCCACAACACCGAAGACAACACGTGTTACCCGCTTCATGGCGACAGACAGGTCTCATCTGAGGTCCAAGTCAGCTGAGAACACTCTACTGGATGACCTCGACATGGAGGTGGCCAGTATTGTGGTTGGTGCCAACTCCTGTCTTCTGCTCTACATGTTCAGCTATGAGTTTATATGACTCCAGGAATGTGACACCCAGGTGTAGGTGTTAGCTGGGAGGGTGTACGGGGAGCAGGGACCACCGTTGACCTCCATATCTGTCTCTGCATCCCTACCAATTTACACCTCAATTAATGTCAAATACACCTCTATTAATGTCGATATACCTGTATTAATGCTGATACACCTCTATAATGCATTTATTCCTCTGTGACAAAGAATCATTCCCACGTACCCGCTTTGCACCCTGCTAAGACTACTTCATCTCACTACTCCGACAAACTCATGTTATTTCTCTGCACCTCTCCACTCACATTTCCCATCTGTAGTTTGTGCTTGAAAACATATATCTCCATATTTTGCAGTCGAACAATTCAAGACTTTAATATTTCCCATTTTCAAATGTTTTTATCTTTGCCTGTAGGTGATTTCATGACATTGTTCATTGACGACTGTTTAGTTTGATTTGTCTTTCTGCCTCTGGCAGCTACAGTAGTGTTTGCCATGTTCATTTCCATAGAACCACTTTTCTCTAACTGCTAATCTTGATTATTTCAGCTCACCTGTTTTTGCACCTGTATTAACGATCACACTGGCGTTGAGTGCATTTTGAATGGTTGATATTTTGTTTTTCTGGGTGTTCTTTGACTGTGTATGCTCTGATCTGTTGCAGTGAGTGTAAGTTTATCTTGCTACTTACACTTACTCTGTACATCTACACTTCTAATTCTCCTCCATCACCGCCTCTTGCACTCTCTACCTGCCATGTCCGTCTACAAGGTAAGCCTTTACCTGCCACTCCTCTTCTTTACCTGAACCCCACTCACTATGTGTATTTCAGGTGTTGATGTCACCTGACTAGTCTATTGATGTGCTATCATGCTTTATTATGAGGACCTGCCGTGAAATGCTGGTCAGTAGCTGATTGTTTCTGGTTGTAGTCATACCAGGCTTTTTTCTCGACCGTTCATTGTGAATCGCTCATGGCGGGATGGGTAGGGGCGGGCTGAGGGCTCAATCATACGCTTCTATGGGGGTCCATTTGGCAGGGTGGAAGCTGGCATGCAGGTTGTTCGTGGTCAATCACAGTTCTATAATACCAAGTCAAGTCAAAGATGAAAATCTCTCTAGGTTGCAACAGCTTGAAACATGAATCTATACCAGCCCGTATCTACATATTATCCTATGTTACGTACACTAGCCTGGGTCATGTGTACCTAGAACATTAGGCCTATTCATGCACCTGTATAACCTGTCACGAAACTCTACACCTGTATAACCTGTCACGAAACTCATGCACCTGTATAACCTGTCACAAAACTCATGCACCTGTTTAACTTGTCAAGGACCTCATGCACATGTTTAACCTGTCTCGGACCTCATGCACTTGTTTAACCTGTCATGGACCTCATGCACCTTTTTAACCTGTCATGGACCTCCTGCACCTGTTTAACCTGTCACAGACCTCATGCACCTGTTTAACCTATCATGGACCTCCTGCACCTGTTAAACTTGTCACGGACCTCATGCACCTGTTTAACCTTTCTCGGACCTCATGCACTTGTTTAACATGTCTCAGACCTCATTCACCTGTTTAACCTGTCATGAACCTCATTCACCTGTTTAACCTGTCATGGACCTAAATCACCTGCTTAACCTGTCATGGACCTCATGCACCTGTTTAACCTGTCTCAGACCTCATTCACCTGTTTAACCTGTCATGAACCTCAATCACCTGTTTAACCTGTCATGGACCACTGGTTGGTACTGTGTGTGTTTGCTGTACAGGAGAGACGTGATGACAGAACCTCTGCTGATGTCCCTGCTCTCTCAAGTGAGTGACAATGAATCCAGGGGGGTTACCCCTTATCTTGAGCTCCAGACTACCTGTGCAGTCCACCTGCTCCTGTCAAATCGCACGTTCTAAGGAGCTTAAAGCTATTTTAAGAGGGCTCACTCCCAACAAAACACTCCACTTGTGTTCAGCGCACTGTTTGTCGTAATCCTCGACCAATAAGAAGTCTCCATATCTTCAACATAAACAACCATCCGTTTTGTTCATGTTAAAGAGACTGTTCAGCCCCATATTTGGAACGAGGTTGCCTAGCAAGCTGCTTGGCAACCGCACCTTGGAAACCAAAACTGTTACATTTTCAGACATTCAGTCGCTACGCGGCGCTGTGGTCTCAGAAAAAAGATCCTTACTTCGGCTGTCGCCATTTATGTTGTCGGATATCACCCTTCCTGCTTGTCAGTCTAATGTGTGCACAATGATCGCCACATCTTGAATGAGTGAACATTTTATGAAATATACATTATGTAACTAAAGCGGAAGAATACACATCGATAGCGAGGTCAATTCAGAGCGCGTTATGATTTACAGCTCACATTCGTGTGGTTCATGGTTTTAGGGAGGCGCCGTTATCGATGGAACGACATAACTGAATAAAACAGATTTCCACAGTAGATCATGAATATTTCCAGTCAAATAATAATGTTAAAAACTTATCAACACAATTTCCACCATGTAAACTTTGCGGCATAAATTAGAAGATGTTATTACTTACGTCTGCGTTAATCGTAGTAATGTAATAACGAGATGATCCCTGATTGCCTTATATGGGGCTGAACAGTCTCTTTAAGATAGCGCAATAAGACAGTGGGCGTGCTGGAAATGCTCACCACATAAGCCAATTAGAGTGAGCCCTCTTAGTGTACCTATAAGATCTTTTCTCGTACACCGTCGCGAATCTAGTTCATTGTAACGGAAAACGGAAATGTCTGTAATCATAATGTTAACACTGACGGTTATCATAATGTTCGTGCTTTTCAATCGGAAATGTCTCGCAAATCGAATGCTTCCGACGTTGTTGTAGTAAATCAATGTTACGTGTTTGGCTGGTCGTATATGGCGTGTCTGAAATCACCGCCCTCTATTCTCTGTCTATGTACCCACTACCTTGCTACTGTCTACAGGACATATAGACCCACTACCTTGCTACTGTCTACAGGACATATAGACCCAGTACCATGCTACTGTCTACAGGGCA
The DNA here is from genome assembly GCA_034190875.2 of Urechis unicinctus. Taxonomy (NCBI): domain Eukaryota; kingdom Metazoa; phylum Annelida; class Polychaeta; order Xenopneusta; family Urechidae; genus Urechis; species Urechis unicinctus. The sequence goes on along the minus strand of CM067358.1, from coordinate 54,792,408 downwards.
TATAGACCCAGTACCACTGTCTACAGGACATTGAGACCCACTACCTTGCTACTGTCTACACGACATACGAACCTCCTACGAAAGGTTCTACATATTTAGTTAATATCGATTGGGATGAGCAGTGACTTATGTAATATGACTGTGATTAGTGCGGGTATTTTGTGGCGGCGGGCGATCGGCGTGTGTGGGATGGGGCTCGGTAGGCTGTAGGTAGGTTAATTCTCTTGAGGGGCTTGGGTTTATGGTAGATTAGAAGTTGAGTTCGTTGAAGCGTATTGCATCGGGGCCATGGAGCCCCTCTTGAAATGAACTCCGCCGTCCGTATCCGTCGCTGTAATAAGCTTCCACGACCGCCGTTCATCCTGGGTGCAGTTCGGGCGGAGAGGTTGCTGATAATGCCGGCAGTGGCCGCCACTCAAACCGCTCAATTGAGCTAGCTTATTAAGCCACGTGGTGGCTACTTCACGTGCCGCTCTGTTGAGTTAGATTTTTTTCTGGGCCGTGTTGTTGCCGCTTCACGGGCCGCTCTGTTGAGGTAGCTTATAAGGTCATGTGGTGTTCGCTTGACGGGTCGCTCTATTGAGGTAGCTTTTGAGTCTATATGGTGGCCGCCTCACGGGTCGCTCTGTTGAGGTAGCTTATTTTAGGGCCGTGTGGTGGCCGCTTCATGGGTCACACATTTTGTCTGAATGATGAAGTCATGCGATCCTTCCGGAGAATGCCCCCCACCCTTCCTGTATTGGATGGTGCTGTAGTGAGACACTCAATAATGCATCAGGACGAGGCAGTCGTGTCGCTGGTGGTGGTGTAGAGCGAGGTGCTCCAGTGGATATCGCCTTTGCTGAGTCGTGATCGCCCAGCTCCTCACGATGCCGTCTCCTCCAGCTCATTTGATAGAGCCACTAACCAGGCTGCGTACTGTGGAGGACGTGGTGGGGCTCGTCACAGTATAAACTGGTCATCGGCCGCTACTTGGAGCAGACTCCCGTGGTTATGGTGTATACTATCGTGGTCGGTTTGGCCCGCGGCGGAGAAAGCTGTTGTGGTCGGTTAGACGCGCGGTGGAGAAGCTGATTGGGAGAGAGGTGGTCGTACAGCTGACATGTACCGCCGAGGTGAGCAGTGCAATTCTCCGCTTGCTCTAGCCTCTAAGCTTTGCAAATAGCGGATATCTTGGCTACGTGTTTGTCTGGCGCGACCGGATGGTTCTGTCTGTGTAAGGTGACTGAGTATTTATTTTACCAGCGAATCTAGCAGACATGTTATTAACGAGATCAACCCGCAGACGACACAGTTATCCATTCAATATTATTTGTTGGGAATACAATCATTTTATGTAGTGTTTTACACCGAATCATCTTATATAGTTTCTCAATAAAATCGACTTATATGGTATGTCAATCAAATCACTTTATATGGTATGTACATTTTATCACCTTGTATGGTGTGTTCATCAAATCACCTTATATGGTGCGTCCATCAAATTACCTTATATGGTGTGTCCATCAAGTCACCTTATGTGATGGTGTATCAATCTAATCACTTAATAGGGTGTATCCATCAAAACAACTAATATGGTATTACACTATCTGTTGAGTAAGCTCAGTATATGCTGAGTGAGCTCAGTATCTGTGTTGAGTGAGATCAGTATCTGCTGAGTGAGCTCAGTATCTGTTGAGTGAGCTCAGTATATGCTGGATGAGCTCAGTATCTGTGTTGGATGAGCTCAGTATATGTTGAGTGAGCTCAATAAATGCTGGGTGAGCTCAGTATCTGTGTTGGATGAGCTCAGTATCTGTTGAGTGAGCTCAATAAATGCTGGGTGAGCTCAGTATCTGTGTTGGATGAGCTCAGTATCTGTTGAGTGAGCTCAATAAATGCTGGGTGAGCTCAGTATCTGTGTTGGATGAGCTCAGTATCTGTTGAGTGAGCTCAATAAATGCTGGGTGAGCTCAGTATCTGTGTGAGATGAGCTCAGTATATGTTGAGTGAGCTCAATAAATGCTGGGTGAGCTCAGTATCTGTGTTGGATGAGCTCAGTATCTGTTGAGTGAGCTCAATAAATGCTGGGTGAGCTCAGTATCTGTGTTGGATGAGCTCAGTATCTGTTGAGTGAGCTCAATAAATGCTGGGTGAGCTCAGTATCTGTGTTGGATGAGCTCAGTATCTGTTGAGTGAGCTCAATAAATGCTGGGTGAGCTCAGTATCTGCGTTTAAAGTACGGAACTCTTACTTATTTCCATCGCGTCAGGCATGTCTAATTCCATATAGGTGTCGGTCACTATAGCAACTGTACCCTTGTTTGCCTCGGCTGTTTCCCTCGGTGTGTCAGACTTGAGATAGTTAAAGCTATGCTGGTAGGAAAGCTGGGGATAGAAAGGCAATCATACTAGGTTGACACTGACTACGATGTCCTTGACTCCACACTGCCGTGAGGGAGAGGCAGCTCGGTGTGTTTGGAGGACATTAAGACGGGGTTGATGGGACAAGAGGAAAGACGAGGAGAGAATATGTTTAGTTTAGCTATTGTGGAGAAAGATAGGACGAAGTCATATGAAATGGTGTGAGATGAAATGAGACTCAGGTGAGAATAAATGAAAATTAAATCAAGCAAGATGAAATGAGACTCAGTCAGGTGAGAAGAAATTAAATTAAGTCAGGTAAGAAGGAATGAGGTTAAGTCGGGTGAGATGAAGTGAAACTCAGTCAGGTGAGATGAAATGAGATGAGATGAGAATAAGTCAGATGAGGTGAAGTGAGATTTATTCAGGTGAGATGAAGTGAGATTAGTTCAGGTTAAGTGAGAATAAGTCAGGTGAGATTAAATGAGAATAATTCAGATGAGACAAAGTCTTGTGGGATGAGGCCAGCTGAGACGAAGTCTAGTTAGAACAGTATTATGGTAGGGTGAGATATTGACGTGTAATGAAACGTGGAGTTAAAAGATGCTGAATGAGATGAGATGGGGACATTCATCGCCTGATGTCTGTATCCAGCCGGGGTATGCACGATTGTTTAATAGAGCACACTGATAACCTGGCAAAAAGATCAGATCTATCAGCTTTTGCTAGGCTGTCTTAGCCAGGTTGTTTTTACTTGGCTGTCTTGGCCAGGTTGTTTTTGCTGGGCTGCATTGGCCAGGTTGTTTTTGCTGGGCTGTCTTGGCCAGGTTGTTTTTGCTAGGCTCTCTTGGCCAGGTTGTTTTTGCTAGGCTGTCTTGGCCAGGTTGTTTTTGCTAGGCTGTATTGGCCAGGTTGTTTTTGCTGGGCTGTATTGGCCAGGTTGTTTTTGCTGGGCTGTCTTGGCCAGGTTGTTTTCGCTGGGCTGTCTTGGCCAGGTTGTTTTTTGCTAGGCTGTCTTGGCCAGGTTGTTATTGCTGGGCTATCTTAGCCAGGTTGTTTTTGCTAGGTTGTCGTGGCCTGGAATTCACTCCTCATGATGAAAATGTTTTGTCTCCAGTTTTGATTGTGTTAAAGCGTACTGATTCATCCGTGTTTGAAAACGTACTGATTCACCCGTGTTATAAAGCGAACTGATTCACCCGTGTTTGAAAGCGTATTGATTCACCCGTGTTATAAAGCGTACTGATTCACCCGTGTTTGCCAAGGCGACCTTTTCTTCATCATATCGTTTGTGTGCTATAGAAGGCGAGATTTCACTGTTACTTCTCTCAATATGAAAATAACATTTAGCGGGAGTTGATACAGGATGTGCATATGATATGCCGGCCTTCTTCCTGATTGTAAATGCCTCAGCCTCTCGTGGCTTGTTATTTAAGCGCATTGAATGTCATGTGACACGATAAGCACATAGTCTCCAGCGGCAGATTGAGCGAGTCTCCATCACTAGCTAAACGTATAGGGGCAAGTCTCCATCATAAGCTAAACATATATGGGGGCTAGTATCCATCATTAGCTAGCCGTTTGGCATGGACGGAGCGAGTCTCCACCTCTTGCCAGCAATAAATGGGGGCCAGTCTCAATGTCTAGCTAGCCATAGATGGGAACCAGTCACCATCACCAGCTAGCCATAGATGGGGATCAGTCACCATCACTCGCTAGCCATAGATGGGGGACAGTCACCATCACTAGCTAGCCATGTCAGGGGGCGAATCTTTATCTCTAGCTAGCCATGAATGAGGGCCAGTCTCCACCTCTTAAAGCTAGCCATATATGGGGGCCAGTCTCAACCATTATCTGACATAGAAGGTACCGGTATCCATTGCCAAATGTCTGTAAAAGGGGTCAGTCTCCATCACAAGCTAGCCATGGTTGTGGGGTCAGTCCATATCACCAGCTCGCGATGGATGTGGGGGTGGGGGGAGTCCATATTACTAGCTTGCCATGGACTGGTGCAGGTCTGACAGCTGACCATATATTGGTGTCGTCTTTTACGTATTGACCAGGGGCTGCTTGGTGTCGCTGGGTAACTTTAGAAAGACCTTATAACAGTGGGGTGGGGGTGGGCTGTGCTACTCACCCGCTCCAGGCTCCAAGCTGGACTTGTTGAAGTTTTGGAAGCAGCTCGCATACACATCGTCCAGGGTGGCTATTGATCACTTACACCATGCTGCTTACATCTCCATATGTAACCTACTAGTCTGAGTTGTTTCATTGTAGCCTCAATTGATATTTCCATGCGCTCTCGGCAGCCTAGACGCGTCCCCTTGATTAAAGCTGGCCTCTGTGTGAACTCCGTATGTCCACCCTCTTCTCACATCGCAGGCTGCTGCGGGGCTAGTGTTGTATCTACACGCTTCTAATCTATCGAGCCGCCATCCCGGGCGTCCCGTGACCGTACACAGGGAGGCTTGGTCAAAAGGACTCTCAAGGGCTAGATGGCGACGCGTCGTGACACGGCTTACGGCTGGTCAAGCAAGCTCGATATGAAGCGGTGGATGGCGTCGCCGTAAAGGCAATATCGTGGTGGGCTTGCTTCGGTGGACACAAGCGAAACCTGCTGACAGTGAATAAATCTTGTAGCCCAGCTTTCTCCACGAGCCCTCATCGATCATCCACAGCAAACGTAATCGATGGCTTCATAGGTGACATCTTAACCATTCGCTAGCGATGATACCCATTGGTTCGCATGGCGATGTCACCCATTGGTACAAAAGTTGTGACTTTATTGGCGTCTACGTGTTTATAATACCATCCGTACCAAAGTGTAATTGGCGGTGGTAGGAGGTTTTGTGCGCGACTGCCCCATGTACCCCGTAAGTTGTTGACTGTTCTCCTGGAAGTTTGAAAACGATAAAGCTATTTGAGGTCAAGTTGATGTTATAATACTGCAGTTATATTTGACCGTGCCAATACGAACTGCGGACTGACAGTCGGCGTGCGTCCTATCACGAATTTTTGACGCTCGACGTCCATTTGTGTTCAGTTCATGACGATTTATGTTAGTTGGAGGCGATGTAGTTGACGTGATGTGATTGATTGAGATCGCTCCTCTGAGCCCCGTATGTTCTGTGTGCAGCCTACCCACCCGGCATGGAAGGCCTGTCTCAGACCAAGACGTCCCCGGCACGCCACAGCTTTCACGCCACCAACAGCCCGCTCCTGCACGGTAGTCCCACCAACGCACGCACCCCACGCAAGCTGAGCAGTCAGCTTAGTGTTCCGGGTGGGGATGGGCGTGCTCTCTCCGACCCCATCAGTCCGGACGCGTTCATTACGCACTCACCTGCCAAGCTGCACCCGGCCTTCAACGGAGACAACCATTGCTCCGCCTCCGCCAAAGACAACGGGCATGGCACGCCCACCAGCGGTACTCGTACTTCTCGCCTTATTTGATGTTGTACAATAGTGTGGTGTGTGCTAATGACATATCCCATGTATAGTTTGTGAAGTGTGATGAGAGCAAATGACGGGGGTTCATCCACACCGCTCTATCACCGGACGTCCCGCGGGACAGCTTGTATTGATCCGGCGCTGTAGTAACAGCCTGGATCAGTTGGATCAATACCTATCCGTCTTGTCCCTCTTGCTAATCCCATCTACAGATGACTGGTCCTCTGACTGAATATCTGATCACATGTGGCTGTCCCTGTACGCGCATTTGTCAATCGCAGAGTTTGTTCAGTGCTTGACCTTTGAACTTAAAGCCTAGGCTCAGTATGCCGTGTGGTTTATGATGAGTCAGTTGGTGCTGTCGCGAATCATGTCGTCACGCGGTGTTCTTTTCCGGGAAACAGTGGAATCCTCAGCCCGGCTCTCATACTGTCTGTTGGATGGCGGCGTAGGCCGTGCTGGGAGAGGTGTGGGATCGTACTTGTTCTTGCTGTGATACAGATAGGACTGTTTGGTGAGGTCCATGTGGAATACACTGAGACACGCCGTATGGGGTACAGGTAGGGATCCTGTTTACCACACCTTAGTCCCCGCCGCACCTGTTTCCTCGTGAATCCCAATTATCGCATAATTACCTCTCGCCAGTTCTTCATAATCGACATCTATTACTAACAAACCGATAATTCAACTATAATGATGGAGATTCGTAAAAGGCTTAGCTCTCTTTCCGCGATTGGGCAGCCTTGTCATTCCACTCGATCTCATCCTTCCCCCAAACAATCATCTCATTCGGCCCCCGAACAACGCCCCCATCCTATCCCAAGACGACGAATATCCGCACCCCAAACAACCCTCTTTACCTGCCCCTACAAATATCCCATTGTGCCCCCCCCCCCCCCTTCTCTCATCCCGGCCCCAGACAGCTGCCTCGCCCTGTCCTTACGCAATACAAACCCAGCCCCCAAACAACTCTCTTATCTTGCCTCTTGAACTGTTGAACTATCTCATCCTTGCCCATGACATCTTCTGGCACATGACGTCTGTCACGCACTTCCCAGGCCATATCCCGGCATGTGCTTGTCCTGACTTTCGACGTCTGGCATGCACTTGTCCTGCCTTATTACGTCTTATGACGTCTGACATGCACTTGTCCTGCCTTATTACGTCTTATGACGTCTGACATGCACTTGTCCTGCCTTATTACGTCTTATGACGTCTGACAGGCGTTTGTCCTGCCTTATTACGTCTTATGACGTCTGACATGCACTTGTCCTGCCTTATTACGTCTTATGACGTCTGACATGCACTTGTCCTGCCTTATTACGTCTTATGACGTCTGACAGGCGTTTGTCCTGCCTTATTACGTCTTATGACGTCTGGCATGCACTTGTCCTGCCTTATTACGTCTTATGACGTCTGACATGCACTTGTCCTGCCTTATTACGTCTTATGACGTCTGGCATGCACTTGTCCTGCCTTATTACGTCTTATGACGTCTGACAGGCGTTTGTCCTGCCTTATTACGTCTTATGACGTCTGGCATGCACTTGTCCTGCCTTATTACGTCTTATGACGTCTGGCATGCACTTGTCCTGCCTTATTACGTCTTATGACGTCTGACAGGCGCTTGTCCTGCCTTTTTACGTCTTATGACGTCTGACATGCTTATGGCGTCTGACAAGCGTTCTGTATTACGACATGAGAACAATCCCCAAATCGTCTGGTTGCAACGAAAAAAGTCGATCATTCTATTTGTTATTTCCTGTGCGCATCCGGGTAGTGTCTGTGGATGGAGGACAGTTCGTGTCAGCGATTCACGACACGTGGGTGGAGTTTTCCGGTGTTTGTCCCCTTACACGACCCTATCAATCAAGACCACATTGCAGACTGTGATGCTCCTTCATCAGCCGGGGATTCGTTAAAGCCCGTGATAATGTGTGAGCACGGAAGCGGGTTACGTCGGCTGCATAGGTCAGTTATTGTATTGTGGTCTCCTGGGTGTTTAGAACTTCGGTTGGTGTAAGACTCAGTAAGAGTTATGTGGGTGTTGGTGAGTGTGGGTGTAGATGGGGTGGGTAGGTTTAATCAAGGGTTGGTGAGTGGGTGGATGTTACGATGATATGGTTGTGTATGTTGTGGGTGTATTACGGTGATATGGGTGTGTATGTTGTGGGTGTATTACGGTGATGTGGGTGTGTATGTTGTGGGTGTATTACGGTGATATGGTTGTGTATGTTGTGGGTGTATTACGGTGATGTGGGTGTGTATGTTGTGGGTGTATTACGGTGATATGGTTGTGTATGTTGTGGGTGTATTACGGCGATATGGTTGTGTATGTTGTGGGTGTATTACGGTGATATGGGTGTGTATGTTGTGGGTGTATTACGGTGATATGGGTGTGTATGTTGTGGGTGTATTACGGTGATATGGTTGTGTATGTTGTGGGTGTATCACGGTGATATGGTTGTGTATATTGGTGTGTATTACGGTGATATGGGTGTTTATGTTGTGGGTGTACTACAGTGATATGGGTGTGCGTGTAGACTAGTGGATAATGCGATGATATGGGTGAATGGATGTGCGGGTAATCAGGTAGTATTGGATTGAGTGGCTGGCTGTATGGTTGTACCCCTGGTCGGTGTAGCTGGAATTGGTGTCTGCCAGATGGACCGTGGATACCTGACGCTATGCACGTTAATCGTCTCTTGTAAACGGGAAGTTTAGTTTACGCTTACTATGGCGCACCCTATCACCCATCACCGTAACCCCGACCGGTGTGACAAGTTCATCGTTTCTTTTCTTTGCGAATGTCCAAGACTCTGTGTGAATCGCATACGATCGGTCACAGTCAGAATTCAGACCTATCACAATAACGTGTGTTGGGTCGACGTTGTTTCGACGCTGCATTCTCTATGGTGCATCGTCTTCATACATCAATGTGCTGTTTGTGTTGGGGCGGCTGTATGAGAATATCACCTACATCATAACGCGTCCCATTCCCATCCCAATTTCTCATCATAACGGTCTTGTTGTTCCGCGTGATCGTTGAGTATGATATGTTGCTGTCATGCAGTGAGATAATTGAGTCAGTTGTTGTGTCTTTAAATAATGCGTTATTCCTCTCATGTAACGAGGTGGTTGGTTGCGTGAGACGGGCATCCAGCAGGGTGATGTGTTGGTTGATGTGTTACAGATTTGGGGAAGCTGACGCCCAGAAGCCAACGGAAGATGACGATGACGTCACTGACCACCCCAGGCCGAGATTCGCCCGCATCACAGACAGGATGTAAGTAGCTTTCCTTCACCAATGCACGCCATCCATCTCCGTTTGTCTTGTCTGTGCTCGTGTGAGTGTGATTTGGAAATAGTATGAGGGGAAGGTGTCTGGGTGTCTCGTGATGTGACATCAGTCATGAATGACCGCTACTTCAATGTGGACGATTGCCTTGTGTTCTCATGAGCGTGCAAGGTCCTTTATGTGAATGAATGACTGTTTGTGAGCGTTGACTAGCCAGAACCTCACCCCTGCTCAATCACCCATCACCCCTGCCCCCCTCAACCTCGCCCCATCACCCTTGGCTCATCACCTTGACCTCCGACCCCACCACCTCTGTACATTATGACGATTGGTGAGTGTGGTGTAAGGCTGGAGGTGCGCGCGACTAGCAGTACCGTTGCTGTATGAATGAGTTGTCTGACCGGCTACGAACCACAGCGATACTTGTTTTTTCTTATCACTGAATGCTCGTTAACACGTTGCCGTGTTGATGTTGCCGCTCCTGCCTTCATATCTCGAGATGCTGGCATCACCATGACAGCAGAAGCAGCCGCCGCAGAAGCATCTCGCTGTATCACGAACACCAGCTGCGTGAGTGTTGCTCGTCAGCATTCTTTGTCTGCTGAGAATATAGCTAGCTGCTCTATCGCCAGCTCTCGGCGCCAGGTAGCTCCCTCTCAGGTAGCTTGCTCATCTCGTGCTGCCCGCCTACCTGGATGCTCTCCGTGTGAACATGCCGCTAGTATGTAACGTCTTGTAAACTCATCTGATAACGTTCAGGTCTGCTCTCATGGATATCTTACGCTAGTGTCTCGTGACCAGATCAGATTGATCAGCCTGTATACGCCCACTAGAGGGAAACACCGCACTACCAGCCCGACGCCACCCCTAATTGGACAGGTTAATTGGGTGCACAGCGTGTACCTCTCGGCTTGTGGATGCTTTTGATGCACTCGTGGATGTAACCGGGATTACTCCGTGATTGTCCGCTATAATAAGACATATATACCTGGAGACTATCGATGTCCTGGTCGCCACGGTGTCGTCGACATACAGATGACCGTAAAAGGTGACGTTTGATTGGCCGAAATGTACCTTTACTCAACCTCAGCAGCAGCAGGCGCCACATCGTCATCCTATCAGCCCACCTGCCACTCCACCGGCCTCTACCTGCTGATTGCCAATCACAGGTGAGTTCTTCTTTGAGTGTTTAATTGGGTTTTTTTATAACCAAGTTGTAGGTTATGAGGAATACCTGGGTTATATTGAGCCCTGTTTCGCTTTCTGGGCTCATGTATTAAGACTGGCCGTACGCATGGACGATTGGGTCGGTTGGTAGTAATGTCTACGTCGCCGATTAGGTTGCTATTTTGTTAACGTCCCCGATGTAGCATTTTAGTGTAATTCTTGTTGATGGAATTTCTTGGTTTATATGGAGATGTAAGTCATTCAGTCGACCACAGCGCTGTACCGTTCGCTTACTGCCAAGTTATCCTGCTTAGGTGGGTTCGCACGAATATGTTACATATGTCCCAGTCTCATTATCTGACTCAGGTCCCAGTCTGTCTCATTATCTGACTCAGGTCCCAGCCTATCTCATTATCTGACTCAGGTCCCAGCCTATCTCATTAAAAACGCTGAAAATGATTGTTCAAATGAATCACAGTGACAATGCAGTAGTTAAGTATGTGATCAAACATGTTTGTTCTAATGCCCTTTCACCTTTGGGTCGCAATATTGCTTACCTTAGACACAAATACAACATTAATGTACATAATGAGGTGGGGTTCAATATCACACAGATTATCAAGAAAGAGTCGATAACAGATGAACAGAATGCTTTGGTCTGTATCTTAAATACATTGTTTTGTGTTAAAAACAATGAAATTATGATTGATGAATTTGACGATGAAATGATTTATTTGATGATACAAGATATTTTAGTATCGTAACAGTTTTATCTCTTTTTCCGTTGAATGTAGCACTATAGTTTGAATTTATGTATCACAATTATTGTTTATGCAGGTACCTTGAGTAGAAATAAACATATATATATATATATATTATCTGACTCAGGTCTAAGCCTGTCTCATTATCTGACTCAGGTCTAAGCCTATCCCATTATCTGACTCAGATCCATTTGATTTATGGCTTTGTATATAGCAAAGCTTCATGACATATCATTACAAATCAGATCGGCGATCTGTAATTTATCCTAATTGGCGAGTGTTCGTTGCTGTTCTGGCGGGAATCGCCTACTACAGACATGTAGCAGCGCTCGCTGCTAATGACAGACGCGGGTTTATCCCTCATACGCTGTGTTCACTAATTAGATGTCGTTTGATCTTTTATGTTCTGTGGATGGATTCAGAAAAATGAAGGATGTTTATGATGATGATGATGATGATGATGCATAAATCATTGATGTCGGTGGTGATGATGTAAGATAGAATGATGATCATGATGATGTTATTGGGGATGGACGAGACAATTTGCCCTGTAATTGTGTTATGCATCAGTATGAATTAAGCTAAGGGTGGAACATTAATTGCACCTTTGTCATACCGACAGAAGCGCTGGACGATTTGTCAAGATGTCTATGTTGCGTCATTCGCTTCCCCCACCTTCCCACCAGCCACAAGCCCGCAGATTATTGCCAGAGCTGTCCATTCTTCTGTCTTACCTGCATATCGCGTCAGGGTGCTACTTTCTGGGGTGCCATGTTGTTGTGAGGCGTACATGTTGGGTAGCTGAGAGACGTTTGCCATTTTGCACGGGTGCTTATGCCTGGTGTGGTTGGGGGCTGGGGGTTTAATTTGCGTTAAAGTCCTGAGAGGAGAAGACAGTTGTTCAGTTTCCTGTTGTGTACGTTGTCACGAGCAGGCCAACATGCCATGCACTCAGGTTCTGATGCACGATGCTGTCAGGTCGTAGGTATGTGTGGTTGCGGATATGCTGCCTGATGGTTAAGAAGACGTCACCTGTATTTGTGGGATTATAACCAGCTCACACGCAGGTGCTTTGTGCACCCGTGGTCCTCTAATCAATTAAACCAGGTACATTGTGCATCTGTAGGTCTCTTAAAATTCAGAAATTCACAAAAATTATATATATATATATATATATATATATATATATATATATATATATATATATATATATATATATATATATATATATATATATATATATATATATATATATATATATATGGCCAACAAAGAGTGAGAGATTGGGCCAACAGGGTGTCTGGTGATGGGTTAGCGAGGGATCGAGATGAGTCAGGTTTCAAGCTGCTACACGGCTTTACGACGCTACATTATGTAGCTCGTTAACTGTTCTAATGAATAGTTACACCACCAACCCCCCCCCCCCCCCCATCACATGCCTGCCTGTTTTACGTCGATCACGGACATATGAATCATCAGTCGTCGTCCGTTGATTAGCACGGTGAGGTCACTCTTATTATTATCCATGTGTTACTATTCACTAGTAGATGATAGTGTTAATCTTCGCCACCTTGCCACCGCCGTCCAGGTTTCCGGCCACTGTCAACCCAGGCTATTGTTAAGTTCCAGGTTGTTTACGGATTCCTGTCTCATGGTTAAAGTTGGTTGCAAAAAGAACTAGAGAAAACGTCAGCTGATGTGCTTCGACGATCGCCCCGTGGTCTACTTGGAGAGAAGTTGGGAATCCCGGGAGCCAGACAGACTGCTCTTAACATTCCAGCGGCGTCTGTCAGTGGACGCACGACAGCGTGGGAGCCGATCCGTCCAGTGTTGCTGAGTATGGTAGCGAGTCCGCACTGCGCCTGTTTCAGTGGCGACTGAGTTAAGCACCGTATTACAGCAGCATAGCTTCTTCTCTTCACACCCAGTGGTCAAGGTGAAGAAGACAGGGTTGGGCTTAGAATTATATCAACCACTGTTGATCCCCAGTGATACCTGCCTTCATTCGGTCACTTGTCAGGGATTTCAACTCTTTCCATCTTTACCGCTGATGTAGAACCCGAGTGCCCCCTTACACAGCACTACACGCCGCACAGTGATATTTGCCGTGTTTACGTGTTGTTTTTATTTATAGCGTTTGCTTTAACGCAGGCTATTGCGAAAACCAGGGTGTCAACATCTGGCAACAAACTGGGCTTTAAAAGGGGATGGTTCAGACAGGGTATCGGTGAGTACCAGTGAGAACTGCAGCAGTACCAGCGAGACGACGCATTGCCATTGAGTACTGCAGCAGTACCAGTGTGACGACGCAGTACCAGCGAGTACTGCAGCAGTACCAGTGAGACGACGCAGTACCAGCGAGTACTGCAGCAGTACAAGTGAGTACTGCAGCAGTACCAGCGAGTACTGCAGCAGTAACAGCGAGTACTGCAGCAGTACCAGCGAGTACTGCAGCAGTAACAGCGAGTACCGCAGCAGTACCAGCGAGTACTGCAGCAGTGGGGGTTGTTCCGACTACGGCTTCGCCTGGTGTCGTGCGCGTCTGTACGGAGTCGTCAATTTCAAACTATTGCGCGTACACACACTAATATGCGGAAACGTCGATGCATACAAATGCCTATGGTTTATGTTAAAGCATAAATTCATGTTAACAGTAAATGTTCCGCATCGGTACCCGTATTCTACAATGGCTGCTTGCAACTGACACAGCTAGTTATGTGCTCATAACGGCAGTTTATTACGCAGCTTCGTCTAAGAGTAAGACGTCGATCCATGTCGATTTTACAATAGCTGCTGGCAATCTTCACAATTTTTGAGTCAATCTACAACAAATCTCATCCCTGCTGTGGAGATAATGGTGTCAGTTCGTCCATGTACTCAGTAACACTGCTAGCTGTTGGGTAGGAAATAGCGTTTTCTCACTTGTACCAGCAATACACCTGATTGGCTGATTTTCAGGATATGAGACTTAATATGTATGATAGGCTATGCTATTTCGGTGTCCCGTCCAGGGCAGGGGATCAGACAAATTGCACGGAGCCCATTGATATAATATGCAATGTTGCAGAGCGTATTACGGATTCATGCATTGTATTTATGAGGATGGTGACTTCTGTGATGTAACAGGTGACGTGACATCGTCTCGTCGAGCTGCCTATCGAGCTGCCTTCCTCCTCGTTATCGCCGGCTTCACATTTTCATCAAACTCAGCCGGTGTGTTCCATAGCACGCCACAACCGCCGCCCAAGCACGTACTGTGTTGGCACAATGATGTTGCCAAGGTAACCAATTACCGGAAGTAATAAGTTCTTTTGCTATGGCAACCACTCAACTCATCCAAGAGGCAACTAATCTACCCGGAATCCATCCAAAACTCCAGTTCGGATTACTAAGGTCCAGATCGTCCGAACCGTTCATCAAACGCTCCAAGTCGTTCGTGGATTCGGCGGCTTTTATTGGTCGACCTCAATCATGTAGAAGTAGCGACGTTAGCAGACGGCACGGTAGGTTGTCTTCTCTCCGCTCGACGGGGCGCTCCTTGTCGTACTGCTCCTGTCTACACGTGATTTATTGGTGTGTCCGGTCTCATTGTATAAGCTGAATATTTAGGGAGATGCCGCATTCTCGTCGGTATTGGTGGGTGAGAAAAGTTACGTCAGTCTTATGCGCGTCCGTTAAGAGATACACGTCAATCTCATGTGCGTCTGTTAAGAGGGATATCGCGACGGTGATGAATGAGGATGATTGTGATGCTTGGACAGCTCCCCTCAAATGTCAGCGCCAACTTGGCACAAACCCGTTGCCCAGAGTGGCTGCGAAACCCACGCCACTGGGAGGAAGGTCTGGCACGGGTCGGGTGCATTCCCTTTCAGAGATGGGACCGCTATTTAACGTGATCATCCGAGTCACGGGAAGCCGGTCTGGTTTTCACACCTTGGTATCGAACCCACAACCTGTGGGTCGAACGGAAACGGAACGCCCCTTAAGAGATATACGTCTGTTTTATATGCTTCTGTTAAGAGAGATACGTCTGTCTTTAACGCGCCCCTTAAGAGATTTACGTTTGTTAAGAGATATTCGTCAGTTTTATACGCGTTTGTTTAGAGAAATGCGTCTGTTTAATACGCGTCTGTTTTAAACGCGTTTGTAAATAGGACTACGTCAGTTTTATACGCGTTTGTTTAGAGAAGTGCGTTTGTTTAGAGAAGTGCGTCTGTTTAATACGCGTTTGTTAAGAGATACGTCTGTTTTAAACGCGTTTGTAAATAGAACTACGTCAGTTTTATACGCGTTTGTTTAGAGAAATGCGTCCGTTTAATACGCGTTTGTTAAGAGATACGTCTGTTTTAAACGCGTTTGTAAATAGAACTACGTCAGTTTTATACGCGTTTGTTTAGAGAAGTGCGTCTGTTTAATACGCGTTTGTTAAGAGATACGTCTGTTTTAAACGCGTTTGTAAATAGAACTACGTCAGTTTTATACGCGTTTGTTAAGAGAGATACGTGTCTTATACGCGTCCGTTAAGAGAGATACATCTGCATTAACTTATGTTTTCTCTCATTCCGCGTGCCACCCCAACATACGCCGGCCTCTGTTACGTCACAGAATCGTCCGGTCCGTGCCATCTCGTGACAACACGTAATTCAGCGCGCCTCTGTGATGTTCGGGTGAGCGATGACATATCCAAATGCGACGCCTCCAGACTTTCTAGGGTTGATGCTGCTAGCTATGGGTGTGACGTGTGGGGGTCATTCGATGCACAATCCAGCTATCGATTTGACATAATCACTCCGTAAAGGGTTTCACGTGTGATGATCGCTGTCTAGTATTGTGTGACTAATGATGTAAGTGTAGGATCCGACGGTATAGTGCACGATCACTCCACTCACACTCAATGGCCAGTCGTATATGGAGAGCCTTTTTTAGCAGACTACTACACCAGTGCCTATAGCTAGATGTCTACAGTAGTGTCAACGATAATGCCTAGAACGCCTACAGCAAAGAGGACAGCGCCGTCTCCAGCTACACTTCAACCTACAGATTACCAGTTGGACTCTTATTAGTCTACAGTCCGACTCGCCCCTATAGAACTCCAGAACGCCTACTGGCAGGTGTTCTGTTAGCTGATGTCTTTCAGTGGAGTATCTCGCGATATAGCGTGGACTGGGATCTTAATGGCGATCCATGCAGCGTACGCGGGCTCCAGGAAGTCTGTCAGGCCGGTGGCTATTCGTGGCCCAACTCACTCAGCTCGACTCATTTCTGACAAGTGTTACGCCATACAGATAAGTGTTGGTCGTTGATACCATGCTGTGAGAAGTTCCCTGTCCCAGCTATATACATGTAGGTGGCGTGTGTAGAGTATGCTTCAGACTGTTCCACTTGGATAACACCTTAGCAGACGACGTCGCCGACACTGGAAGCAGATGCTGTCGTGTACACCCTCAGTAGCCGTCAACGCCATCTACAGTCGATTTCGTCAACATTCACAGCAGACGATAACGCCTACAGTAGACGACAGTGCCTAAAATAGACTACAGCAGACTACAACATCTACAGCAGACGACAACGCCTAAAGCAGACTACAACATACTAGAACGCCTACAGCAAAGAGGACAGCGCCTACAGTAGACGACAGCGCCTAAAATAGACTACAGCAGACTACAACATCTACAGCAGACGACAACGCCTAAAGCAGACTACAGCAGAACGCCTACGCAAAGAGGACGTACAGTAGACGACAGCGCCTAAAGCAGACTACCGCAGACGACAACGCCTACAGTAGACGACAACGCCTGCAGTAGACGACAACGCCTGCAGTAGACGACAGCGACAACAGAAGACGACAGCGACTACAGCAGATTACGACGTGAACATCTCCTTAGTCGCCCCTCACACGGCCATATCTAGTCTCCTGACGCGCCCCTCACACGGCCATATCTAGTCTCCTGACGCGCCCCTCACACGGCCACATCTAGTCTCCTGACGCGCCCCTCACACAGCCACTTCTAGTCTCCTGACGCGCCCCTCACTCGGCCACTTCTAGTCTCCTGACGCGCCCCTCACACGGCCACATCTGTTCTCCTGATGCGCCCCTCACTCGGCCACTTCTAGTCTCCTGACAAGCCCCTCACACGGCCACATCTAGTCTCTTGACGCGCCCCTCACACGGCCACTTCTAGTCTCCTGACGCGCCCCTCACACGGCCATATCTAGTCTCCTGACGCGCCCCTCACACGGCCATATCTAGTCTCCTGACGCGCCCCTCACACGGCCACATCTAGTCTCCTGACGCGCCCCTCACACGGCCACTTCTAGTCTCCTGACGCGCCCCTCACACGGCCACATCTGTTCTCCTGATGCGCCCCTCACACGGCCACTTCTAGTCTCCTGACGCGCCCCTCACACTGCCACATTTGTTCTCCTGACGCGCCCCTCACACGGCGACATCTGTTCTCCTGACGCGCCCCTCACACGGCCACTTCTAATCTCCTGACGCGCCCCTCACACGGCCACTTCTAGTCTCCTGATGCGCCCCTCACACGGCCACTTCTAGTCTCCTGACGCGCCCCTCACACGGCCACTTCTAGTCTCCTGACGCGCCCCTCACAAGGCCATTTCTAGTCTCCTGACGCGCCCCTCACGCAGCCACTTCTAGTCTCCTGACGCGCCCCTCACACGGCCATATCTAGTCTCCTGACGCGCCCCTCACACGGCCACATCTGTTCTCCTGACGCGCCCCTCACACTGCCACATCTGTTCTCCTGACGCTCCCCTCACACGGCCACTTCTAATCTCCTGACGCGCCCCTCATACGGCGACTTCTAGTCTCCTGATGCGCCCCTCACTACAAACACACGGCCGTTGGAAGACCTCTTTCCAGGCTTTGCTGTTGCAGCCACTGGCGCTCGGTTCCCCATTCCAAGTTTCCGATCGCTGAGCCGCTTCCAAGCGCCGAGTTGTATTAAGGTAACGTCTCACCGCTCGGAAATTTGGATTCGTAAACCGAGCGAATATGGCTGCTGCTGCTGCTGCTAAAGCTACAGACAGCGACTCTGATAACGTTTCGTGTAGCAACTGGCATTCCATTTGGGCCCATGACTCGGGTCCTCTCGCCACCCGAATCCGGGCTACTCCAGAGAGCCCCTATCGGATCAGGCCTGCCTTGCAGTTAGTAGCGACCTGCATTGAAGAGCGCGTAGGAAGCCAGCGCTTCACTGGCCACTTACGTCTGCCGTCAATTGTTAACGTACGTGGCACCGATATGGATGGGGCTTAAAGACGGGCGATAATAGGCGAGCCAGGGGTGGTTTCTTCGCCACCTCTTTCAGTGCAGAATGCTGTGTTTGTTCATAGCTGGTTGTACCTGACGCGACGAGAGACGTGGGGATGCTGACGTACGCGAGTACATCTCCTCGCTGTGACTGTGGGTAAATTATCATCTGTCATCTGAGGACAAGCGCTAGCAAGCGTATCGTCTCATCTAACGTTTTAATCTGTCATCTGAGGACTAGCGCTAGCAAGCGTATCGTCTCATCTGACGTCTGGTCTATCATCTGAGGACTAGCGCCAGCGTGAATATCGTCTCATCTGACGTCTGGTCTGTCATCTGAGTAGTGGCGCCAGCGTAATATCGTCTCCTCTGACGTCCGGTCTGTCTTCTGAGGACTAGCGCCAGCGTGAATATCGTCTCCTCTGTCATCTGAGGACTAGAGCTATCACGGTGTAGACTGACCCTACACAGCAGATCTGTATCTGAGCTCTAACCAGCAAGTCACGACTGTCCTGCCCAGCCCAGCCTCCATACGACGTGTGAACAGTAGGCCTGATCGCCGTCCACGCACCTAATCTTATTATCTGGTTATTCTCGGATATTGCCCGGCTGTAACGAGGCTACCGTGTGGTTGTTACATGATTGTGGTGGAGTGATTGACAGGATCAGGTAAGTCAGTGCCCAACTTGCGGTGTATGTCTCATATATACAACCATTCCATCGCACGACTCTACCGATCACTGAGGTGCTGTAGCCTCGTGAGGTGTGTGTCTTCCGACACGCTGTCCAGTTCAACAACTGCTTGTCCTACGCCAGCCTGACGTTTGTCAGCCCACACGGGGAGGGGTGGGGGGGGGGGGGGGTGGTTGGGGTTGGGAGTACAACCACCCCACTATCCTTGTCAACTTGCTCGCCAGCTTCCCACTTAGATGGCGGTGATTTATGGGGGACAGGCGAGCTCCTGGCTGGGTATTGCTCTGCCGTTGAAATCATTGGATTCCGTCTGGATCATTGCTATTTCGTGGAGGTTGTTGATGGCGTTGATTGATATACGAGATTCAGGTAATGTTTATTGTGCATAAGTTGGTGTTCGAGTGCGGAGCGCGCATCGAGTTTCGAGTACCTGTGTAATTCGTCGGCCTCCGGGTACTTGCTGTACTTGCGGCAAAGACATGGGTTCCTCCCACTAGGTATCCTGATCTGATCGCCTCAGGACCCCTGCGAATACATCCCCACCCTGCCCCAGTTCGCCCTCATCCAACTGGCTCTCTCCTTCCATGCGCTGTTGTTGTCCTATTGGTGTAGTATGTTTATAACAGAGACCTCCGGGGATTGGTTAGCATGAAGCGACTCCCTGTGGTCAGCGTACGCCTGGATGTCGAGTAAACGGCACTGTTGATCAGTTGATTCCGCCTTTAACTTACGCCCTCATCAGAGGAACCAAGCGACGCTTCACCAAGTCGGTCCCAACGTTCGTTCCCTCCACATTTCTTGTGCAGTCTTCCTTTGTTGGCAGCAGACTGCACTCATTGACCTACCAGACCCCACAGGAACTCAAGTCAATTCATTCAACGAGCGCGTTCGCTAGTGTTCTGTTTCGCCCGTACCCGGGCTGCTCCCCAACACGACAGACGGATGCCCTACCACTGATTACGTATTGATCAGCCATAAGAATTGATGATCACCAGCCCTCGTGTTCTGTTATCCCCTGATCCATCGATCCCTGGTGGCAGTATGTCTGTTCTGAAGTGCTGTTTGTCCGTGCTAAAGTGCAATAAATCTGTGCTTAAGTGTTGTATATCCGTGCTGAAGTGCTGTGCGTCCGTGCCTAAGTGCAGTATGTCTGTGCTGAAGTGCAGTATATTTGTGCTGAAGTGTTGTATATCCGTGCTGAAGTGCAGTATATCTGTGCTGAAGTGCTGTATATCTGTGCTGAAGTGCTGTATATCTGTGCTGAAGTGCTGTATATCTGTGCTGAAGTGCAATAGGTCTGTGCTGAAGGGCTGTGTGTTCGTGCTGAAGTGCAGTATGACTGTGCTGAAGTGCAGTATATATGTGCTGTATATCTGTGCTGAAGTGCAATATGTCTGTGCTGAAGGGCTGTGTGTCCTTGCTGAAGTGTAGTATGACTATGCTGAATGAAAGCGTGTCTGTGCTGATGTGTTTTGTGTCCGCGTAGGATCCATAAAAGTCCTCGGTGAGGTCGTAATGTCATATAATGCCTGAAGCTATGGCAATAAACGTGCCGTCAACTCACTATCAATATAAACCCGGGTGAAGATGTGCAGACAATATGTGAATGATAAGCGTGACTGTCTGGCTGTATACGTGTGTCCATGTCAGCTCTGTTTGTCACTCGTCCCTTTATATGATGCTAAGGTCGTATATTGCCTATAACCATCTGCCCTCTCACAGTGTATTTATGATGTAAGACCAGGGCATTATAACTTGCTCTAGCGGCATGCATGCTCTATACTGTGTGTGTGTGTTGTGTATGGCCAGGTATGGTGACGAGCAGTGCACTCTATACTGTGTGTGTGTTGTGTAGGACCAGGTATGGTGACGGACAGCGCACTCTATACTGTGTGTATGTTATGTATGACCAGGTATGGTGACGTGCAGCACGCTCTATACTGTGTGTATGTTGTGTATGACCAGGTTTGGTGATGGACCGCGCGCTCTATTCTGTGTATATGTTGTGTATGACCAGGTATGTTGATGGACTGTGTATTGCGCGGACAGCGCGCTCTATACTGTGTGTATATGTTGTGTATGACCAGGTATGTTGACGGGCGGCGCGCTCTATAATCTGTGTATTGCCAGGTATGATGACGGACAGCGCGCTCTATACTGTGTGTATGTTGTGTATGACTAGGTATGGTGACGGACAGCGCGCTCTATACTGTGTGTATGTTGTGTATGACCAGGTATGGTGACGGACAGCGCGCTCTATACTGTGTGTATGTTGTGTATGACCAGGTATGGTGACCAGGCGCTCTATATGGTGTTGTGTATGACGGTATGATGACGGACAGCGCGCACTCTATACTGTGTGTATGTTGTGTATGACCAGGTATGGTGACGGACAGCGCACTCTATACTGTGTGTATGTTGTGTATGACCAGGTATGGTGACGGACAGCGCACTCTATACTGTGTGTATGTTGTGTATGACCAGGTATGGTGACGGACTGCGCACTCTATACTGTGTGTATGTTGTGTATGACCATGTATGGTGACGGACAGCGCACTCTTTGTTGTGTATGACCAGGTATGGTGACGGACAGCGCACCCTATACTGTGTGTTTGTTGTGAATGACCAGGTATGGGTGACGGGCGGCGCACTCTATACTGTGTGTATGTTGTGTATGACCAGGTATGGTGACGGACAACGCGCTCTATACTGTGTGTTTGTTGTGTATGACCAGGTATGATGACGGACAGCGCGCTCTATACTGTGTGTTTGTTGTGTATGACTAGGTATGGTGACAGGCGGCACACTCTATACTGTGTGTATGTTGTGTATGATCAGGTATGGTGACGGACAGCGCACTCTATACTGTGTGTGTTTGTATGGGTATGATGACGGACAGCGCGCTTGTGTATGACCAGGTATGGTGACGGACAGCGCGCTCTATACTGAGTGTATGTTGTGTATGACCAGGTATGGTGACGGACAGCGCACTCTATACTGTGTGTTTGTTGTGTATGACCAGGTATGGGTGACAGGCGGCACACTCTATACTGTGTGTATCTTGTGTATGATCAGGTATGGTGACGGACAGCGCACTCTATACTGTGTGTTTGTTGTGTATGACCAGGTATGATGACGGACAGCGCACTCTATACTGTGTGTATGTTGTGTATGACCAGGTATGGTGACGGGCGGCGCAGGTGAGGATGATGCTTCCATCCACAGTATGGCTGCTACACCGGCTTCCGACGACAAACGTGACTCACCTGCCTTCTCTCGGAGCAAGGTAATCGCTTATCCCATCTACCGCCATAAAGCACGTCGCATGTATCTTGATGTCTTGTATAAGCGATCCACGTCCGAACCGAGTTGTCCTAGACATGGCTCATGGTAGCAATTAGTAGTAGTCGTCTATCGGTGATAAACATCTGTCTGCGTGGCCTGCCTCCCCAAGGTCACGATCCGCTTGGTGGACGCACTTCATATGTTAGTTAGCTTTCTGGCGTCTGAATCAATGAATTGGGGGGGGGCGGAGATTGAGTGTCCGCGCGGGTCAGCTCTTGTTGAGTAGGTCGCCAAGATGCGTTTATCTTGATAGATTGGTTTGGGTAAATGACCTACAACAGAAGACGTTAAGAGCTTTGATCGTGAACTGCAGCTTAAATTGCTTTACCTTGTTTTCTGATGAGTGTGTGCTTGTGTAATGAGATTTGATGTTGCCGCTGTATGTTATACACATCAGAGTGTTTCCATGCATGGTTTGCTCCTGCTTGTCAGCAGAGCAATGACGCACTGCCCTCTGACATAGAAACATTTTTCATTCCATTGTCGAGGGATGAGGTTAAAGACAAGGCACCTGACCTGGTAATGTACTGTAAGCTTCCATCCCTCTCTGGCAGCCTTACAACGCTCTGTGTGTGACGTCTGTCTGCTCATAGTGACCCCTTGTTAGTCAACCACAGTCTTGCTCAACAGCGCACCCAATCTCAGTCTCACCTAACAACTGGTAGCTCATAATATACCTGCCCAATAATCATTGGCCAACTCACCTGTCTGTTTGTTATTCACCTGACTTCAGGTAACTATCCACTAATAACTCTACTTTCCACCAACAACTCACCTGTCCGTTGATTACTTTCCACCAACCACTCACCTGTCCATTAATTGCTGTCCACCAACAACTCACCTGTCCATTGATTACTATCCGCCAACCCATCACCTGTCCATTAATTGCTGTCCACCAACAACTTACCTGTCCATCGATTACTATCTACCAGCAACTCACCTGTCCATCAATTAATGTCCAACTTTTCAACTGTTCACAAAAATGATCAATGCAAGTGCCTGTTAATGATTCATCTGAGTGGCCACTAATGATTTATCCAAGCGGCAACTGATGAATAATCCGAGTAATCACTAGAGTGCCAAGTTGGGAGGGACTTGGGACAACACTTGTCGCTAATTCGTTGTTTCCTATTACTCCCCACCCAACCACCCAGCGCTTAATTTCACTGCGAGATGAGTTACATTCGCGAGTAATGGCCTAAGTCTATATTTAGACGCTTTGTATTAACCTCCCAGACTTATCGATAGATCTGTCAGCTATGTCCTCTATCTCATGTCATCCACGCGTGTCTGGTTTATGTGCTGTGATTCTTCGTTTTATAAGTAGTCTGCCTTTCTCGCAGCTCTGATGGTCTAGTTTTACTCAGCAGTAAAACCAACGACGCGTACTGCACAAACATGACCAGGTTCTCGCGACAGTACCTCCTGCTACCCGTCATCTTCACCTCTAGTTAGCGTGTGTGTGTGCAGCCTGTGTTTTTCTCCAACTCTCGTAAGCGTTAGCAATTGGTCATTGTTCTTCTTCTTCTCTTCTATTGTGTGTATGCAACTCGTGCTCACTTCGATTATGCGTGTCTATGCGACTCGTGTTCACCTCTAATTAGCATGTGATACGCGACGCGCTCTGTTCGCTTGGCCACTTACCTTGGTGATAACTGGGCGCCAGAAGCCAATTATCTCAGTCCATGTCCGTACAGTCAGGGTTACGCGACCCGGTAAGCCGGATCAGCCGTGTCTCGCCGTGTCAATAACTCGCCACCTCAGCATACACTCTCCTGCACATTCCAAGATTATATTATTGCGTTCAAGTAACGCCGAGTTTCTTGTTTCATTGTCCTGTTAATTATTGATGGCCAGCTTATATAGTAGGAGTGTGGGTATCTTGCTCTTGGGCGCAGCGACACATAGCACTGGCCCCTATGGAATTGGTTATCTATCATTCATAACAGCTGTCTAACGGATATCACGATCTAAAACACTATGGTCTCCAGTGACCCGCTGCTAGGCGTGTTGTGTTAGAACAGATTACCCAAACCCCCCACCACCCCCCACGCCCCAACTCGACCCGGTACACCAGCGCACTGATGTCAACTTGTAGAGAGGCGCCAGATTATATGCCTTTCAGCAGCCATTATCACTACGCATTACACATGTGACTTCAGTTATTACGGCTCCTGGCAAATTGTTTTATTTGGCTGCCACATGACCTTGGTTTCATTACCGTCTTCTCCCTGTTTCATCACCAAGGCTTGAATGATCCATCAATCTAACCTGCCTTATGACCTAAATCAGTATGTCCATCAGTCACTTCTCGCTCATTCAGACCAAATTATATCCTGGCCCACTTTGAGCCGGGTACATCCTCTAACTGTTCAGTCTGTCACCTCATTTCATTCTCACCTTATCTTCTCTGGTACAGATGATGTGTGCTGTTTGGTTTGTCTCTGATATGATGGTGTCTGCTATTGATAAGCAAAGCTGCCATCACTTTAAATGAAGCAATTGTTTAGTTTTGTTGTCACCAACTGTCAGCAGTATGATGGACAGATTGGCACTAACCTGCACATTAACAGTGAGAACCCAACCACGCTTGGCGTACAACTCTACTGTATGAAGTTGAATTATGATGTGATATTTTTTTTTTAAATGTTACTCAATAAACACAGCCTGCTGAACATCACTGTTTATAAATTAGTTCAGTGATGACTTTTTAACCCAGTGTGTGTTTGTGTGTGTGACAGTCTGAAGGCAAGTTATTCAGCCCCTTGACCCCAGCCGAGAAGACAGCATCGTCAGCCGTCAAGCTCTCCAAACGGGAGTCTCTCAAGGTACATCTTCACAGCAGTATGTCACATATGACACCAATATGTCACACACGACTGAATGTCACATGATCAATTTTGTCAAACTCAACCCCATTTGTCAAACACCCCAATTTGCCAAACAACCCAAGTTGTAACACTCAACCCATTACGTGTCATACACCCAATTTGTCACACACAGCCTAAGTTCAAGATTGGCTTCGCTTATTGAATACCAAATTTTCTCAAACACAAACTGTTCGATCACAATTTCATTAGTCTACTGACTGGTTGATTACCATTTCTACAAAAGTCACTAACTTGAGCTGGCCCCATTCACGGTGGCCTAATGTATATGCTAAATCCAATGAACATGCAAGAAGCATCGACCGTTGTCGCAAACCAAACATTCAAGGTGTATCTATATACTGACATATAATGTAAAGACCAGATCAACATTTCCATTTATTTATTTATTTTGTTTACAGTTACACTCATCTCAATATGTCACATTCAATCCTATGTCTCACACAACTCAATATGTCACATTCAATCCTATTTGTCTAAAAAAAAAAACAATGCTTCACACACAACACAATGTTACACTTTACGCTGATGTTTCATCTACAGACCAATCTGCACAAAGCTTCTTTGATGTTCATATGTCTAAAATTGTAGTTGCTATATGAGTTTGAAGCTGCTCGGTGACAGGGATAGTGATTGTGTTGTCAGGTGCAGAAGAAGCACTACCGTACGGAGAAGAAGCGGGCAGCCAAAGAGTTGCTGAGCACGCTGAAGGACCCATCTGTGGTGGTCATGGCTGACTGGCTCAAGGTACGCGGCACCCTGAAGAGCTGGACCAAGCTGTGGTGCGTTCTCAAACCCGGCCTCCTCATCCTCTACAAGAGTCACAAGCAAAAGGTAGCGTAGTCATGAGTAGGTGTCACTCCTGCCAACTCCCTCTCATGACAACAGACCTCAGATGGTGATGGATTACATGATAGGTGTACTTGGTGCAGTTGTGACTTGTGTATGGATGACTAACACACAGATGGTGGCTTTTTGCAGTCAGGGCACTGGGTGGGCACTGTGCTCCTCAACACATGTGAACTCATTGAGCGACCTTCAAAGAAAGATGGCTTCTGTATCAAGCTCTTCCATCCCCTCGACCAATCCATCTGGGCTACTAAGGTGAGAGCATCAGCGTACTGCTTCGTAGCTCGGTATCACTCGTCAACGACAAACGCTTATTGTGTGTCATTGTGTGTCGTGTCCAGGGACCTAAGGGGGAGACGATCGGAGCCATCACCCAGCCTCTTCCCTACTCCTACCTCATCTTCCGCGCCCCATATGAGGCCGCAGGTAAACTCACTCACAACCAGTCATGTCAATAAGTTCACTTGTAGACGGTAGAGGTGTGTCTGTGAGTATCTCCTGTAGTTAGAAGAGATGTGTCTGTGAGGATCTCCTGTAGTAAGTAAAAGTGCCTGTGAGGATCTGTAGATAGTAGAGATGTGTCTGTGAGGATCTTCTGCAGTCAGTAGAAGTTTGTCTGTGAGGATCTCTTGTAGTCACAAGAAGTATGTTTGTGAAGGTCTCCTATAGGCAGTAAAGGTTTGTCTGCCTGTGTGACCAGGTAAATGTTGGATGGACGCCCTGGAGCTTGCTCTGCGCTGCTCTGGTCTCCTCATGCGCACCATGACCACCAAGGACTCTACTAGCGGCAGCACTGGTACCAACGTGGTCCCCTCTGACAATGGGGTCATCGCAGAGGAAGGTGAAGACGATCCATTCATCTCACCTACATTCCGTCAACAGATGAACGAGAGTGACTGTGAAAGGCACTTCAAAGGCTGTGGTAAGCACATCATCTGGTGGGTTGACACATACATGTGAATTATACCACATTGTGACGTCAGACTGGTTGATGCTTGGTGGTTTCAGATGATGATGATATAAAGACAGACCGCGAGGAAGAGAAGGAAGAGAAGACGGAGAGTGAGTCGGATGAAGTGGATGAGATTGAGGATGATGAGCAGTACGATGACAACTCTATCCCCGTGGAAACGCCATACATCCCTAACCTCACTGAGGAACTGGGTCAGGTCAGTGTCTTATAAAGGTCAGGGCATTGACATAGTTCAATTATGGGGGTATTGCATTATGAGGTGGGATCTACCAGTGCTTGGTGTCATGCTGTGCTCATGTGGGCAGTGTCTATGTCTTGCAGCAAGGTGATGCGTGCCAGACGGAAGAGGTTGCTGATGAGAACAAGTCTCTGATCTGGACCCTGGTGAAACAGGTGCGTCCTGGCATGGACCTCTCTAAAGTTGTCCTGCCTACTTTCATCCTGGAGCCGCGGTCGTTACTCGACAAGTTCTCTGATTACTACTACCACGCCGACTTTCTGTCCGAGTGAGTGCCCTGTCATATACACATGACAACTCTACAAGTTTATCGTCATACGATGCAGAAGACCGTTTGCTTGATGATCAGTGCATGACAAGATCCTTGTAAACATTGGCACTACAATATGAGATGTATGTGTGTTGGCAGGGCTGTACAGCAGGAAAATGCTTTCTCTCGTATGAAGTCTGTCGTCCGCTGGTACATAGCTGGCTTTTATAAGAAACCAAAGGTCTGTCTTCTACCTCACCAACCATATCTCTACCTCATAAAACTCGTCTGTACCTCACCAACCTCATCTCTACCTCATAAACCTCTCATTAATGATGGTGTGTACCCTGTATTCCCAACATTTCCTCATCATTACTTGTGGTGAATTGTTGTCAGGGCCTGAAGAAGCCCTACAACCCGATTTTAGGAGAGACATTCCGATGTTACTGGAAGCATCCCAAGACAGGCACTCGTACATTCTACATCGCTGAGCAGGTACATCATTGAAGCTGTGTAGCACTCGTCTCTTGGTGTGCATAGACTCATGTTATGATACAGAGACGTGTTTGTGTGTGTAGATTTCACATCACCCTCCAGTCAGCGCCTTCTTTGTCGCCAACAGACAGGAGGGATTTAGTATCAATGGCAGCGTTCTGGCCAAGTCCAAGTTCTATGGTGGGTATCATATCACTCTGATCTTGGAGTGATTCCTACAGGAATGTTAAACCAGGTATCTCACCAGGTGTGTCTCTCCTACAGGTAACTCGTTATCAGCCATCATGGATGGTGTGGGGTGCCTTACCTTCCTACAGCGAGGAGAGGATTACCTTGTTACCATGCCCTATGCTCACTGCAAAGGTAACAAGACCAAGCCTTGATATCAGCAAGATCTTATTGTTTCCAAACTATTTCTTTTAATAGAAACCACCTCATCAGATTGTAACCACTTCTCACCTGATAATTTCCAACTCTCACCTCATAATACATCTCACCATATTATGATTGACTCACCTAAAACTAGCCATGCTACCTGATTAGAGCCACTTCTCACCTGATTTTAACCACCTCCCATAATTTTATAACCACCTGAAACTGATTATAACCACCCCATCAGATTATAACCACCTCTTATTTTAACCACCTCTCATTTACTACCCCAACTAATTATAACCACCTCACCTGAATTTAACCACCTCTCATTCGATATTAACCACCCTTTACAATATTATAACTACATCTCATCTGATAATAGTCACCTGTTACATGATTACAACCACCTCTAATCTGACAATAACCACCTCTTATATGATGCTAACCACCTCTCATCTGTTGATAACCACATCTTTTGTGATTACAACTACTTCTTAACGTTATAACCCCTTCTTAGTGATCGTAACCACCTCACCACCTGATTTAACCACCCAAACTGATGTTTACTACCTCTCACCAAATTATAACCGCTTGCTCGCTGTGTGTTCAGGTATCTTAATTGGCACTCTGACAATGGAATTGGGTGGTAAAGTGTCTATTGAATGTGAGAAGACAGGCTACAAGGCAGAACTTGAGTTCAAACTGAAAGTAAGTGTCAGCTAACCAGCTGCTCTCATTCTTTGTGTTTCTCTGTGCCCCTTTCTTTTTGGCATGGTCAACAAAGTGCTCGTGCTCATGAAAATGTTGTTTGATTTGCAGCCGTTTCTTGGAAGTAGTGAATCTTCCAACCGTATTGTTGGCAAGATCAAGTTGGGATCGGAGACCCTAGTGACACTGGATGGCCACTGGGACCAGGATATCATCATAACGGACAAAAAAACAGGGGTCAGTAGCCAAGGCGGTGGTCATAGAGCTGAGGAGATGGTCATTAACCTATATATGAGTCCGGTCATCAAGCTGAATATTGAGTCTTTAAGCTTGGAACACGGTGACTGGCATGAGATGAGAGTGAGAATGGTATGGTGTGTGTTGGAGTAACGATCGTGGTTATGAGGTCACTGGAGCTGCCTTAGGACCGATGTGTAGTGCTATGTAGTGAATTGTAGAGCATTAGGGCTGTCACTGATGAGTGCTTCCTTCTGTTTACAGGAGTCCTCTTTATTCTGGTCCGTGACTCCTGACGTGAAGGCCAAGAGATTGAAGCGATACACAGTCCCTGTCAACTCTCAAGGAGAATTTGAATCAGAGAGGTAAGTATGAGTTGACAGCAGGCGGTTCATATTCCACGTGACTTCAAATGACCCTCTTGTCTTGATGGTGTTGTTCTGCTCTGGTTGTACGGACTACAGGATGTGGCAGCATGTGAGTGAAGCTGTTACAAAAGGTGACCAGCAAGCAGCCACCCATGAGAAGTTCCTCTTGGAAGATGCCCAGCGTAAAGCCACACGCGAACGCAAGGCTAAGATGGAGGAGTGGGAGCCTAAACTGTTTGAACGCAACGAGTTGACTGGCAGTTGGGTGTACAAATATGCTGAGTGAGTATGACAGGTCAACCCAGCTACAAATCAGCGTTTGTCAATGGAAGATTATCAAGTTAGTAAGATTGTAATTGCCACAGAAGCCATGTCTGATAGAGGCTGTTGATTTGTTTTAGTTTGAGGCCCTGGGACCCCATGAATGATGTAGTTCAATACGAAAGTGATTTTTTGGGTGAAAACAAAAACACGACACAGAACTCCCTTAGTGCGTACGTTGTCCATCACCAACGTGGATGACCAGTCGATTAGCAGTCATCGTGCGGGGTCTCGGTCTGGCGTTGGTGTCACATCCCTGGAGCGGGTAAGGAGGCTGAAGAGAGCATCACTCAAGCATCAGATGAGGTCATTACAGGGTCGAGAGAGTGGTAGCTCAACGCCTGATGTCGAGGTTCAGCAAGCTGAGTCAGAGACATCGGATTCGGGAGGTATGTGCTGCTCTGCCTTGATAACTTATCAGTATAAGCTGGATTCTTGGCACTGCTTCAGTGTGTTTAAATGTTGTTTTGACCATGGGTGTGTGTTGTGTAAAAGGGGAGCATGGAGTAATTGGTTCTTCATCGTCCCTCAAGCTTCACTTAACGAGTTCCCTACAGAAATCCCTCGACCCAGTCCTTATCACTCAACAGCAGATGGTTGACAACCTCACCAAAGTGCAGTCTCAAGTCACTGTCCTCCAACGGCAACTTGTCATCGCACAGAGGAACTCTGAGGGACTCAATCTCTCCAACAGGGACCTCTTCCTCCTCACGCTACTCTTCATCAGCCAAGTGGTGGCACTCTGGTTCAGCAAGCGCTGGTTCTAGCTACCATGTGGTTATAGCAAGTACTTTGTGGTTATAGCAGGTACCTCATGGTTTTAGCAGCAGATGCCATGTGGTTATGGCAGCAGCTGGATGGTTATCGAGACTCTACTTGTGGGAAGGGCCATTTCAACCGTCTTTCAGGAGTAAGCCAGAGTATGTGTGCCATGATTGTGCTGGTGCTTGGGGCCGGTCTACCGGGGCGCCTTTCTACCGTACTGCTGTGCTCCCACCGCCTCCTACCTGGCACTTTTATTGGTTCAGTTTAGAGGAACAGAACCACTGACATTCACTGACAACCCTGAAATGGTCCAGAAATGCACTTGCAGATGACCGGTGCAGCTTTGATTGTCCCAGTCTCTCTGTACCCTGAACACTGATTGCCCCTCCACCAGGGGTGACATCAGGCTACTAGGATTACTATCTGCTTCCTCGTTGGTTATATTGGAGTTCCTTCTCCAAGAATTTGTGTTTTTGTTGAATTTGACTTAAGCGTAACAGTTGCTGCATATTATCAGCTTTGACACTTTAGTAATGAAGGCAAGCCAAGTTAAGTGGCGATTAGGTTTTAGGCTGGAATAATCCATTGGACCCAGTTTGAGGCTGTTTTAGGCCCGGACATTTTCCTGGCATTCGTAACGAATCTAGTGGAGCTGGTGACACCAGTGATCATCAGTACAAGTTGTTCCCAGGATATCTGTCTTCTCAGAGAACACCATGTTTAGATTAATACATCTGGTAGATTTTCTTGCTTATTGAGCATTTGAAGAGTCTAATCTGTAGACCATAAGGATTGCTATTCTGATGTACTAATAATCTGTTTTCTTAAATGAATTTATATCATTTAACCCGTACTGTTATTTATGTATGAGTTATGTTTAAAAACATCTTTGGCATTGTCTTTTTTTTTTTCTTGCACAAAGTTAATTTTTTTTCTTACATGGGAACAAATATTTATATCCATTTGCAATGTGAATTCTTACTCATGATATCTTGTTATTTCTGCTTTACAGTTGTTGGGATATTTTTGAAATACTCATTAACCAAAGGGGTTATGTTGTTTGATCTTTGTTAGGATGTGTAGACAAGGAGTACCAACGAGACCCCATCCACGCTCACAGTGTTAGTTTGTGGACTGCATGATCATTTCTCTGGTACCTTCTACAGTTATTAATTTTTAAGACTTCTCTTGTTTGCCGTGTTTGTAATGGGTAATTAACTTAGTTTGCTACACATTAACCTTAACTGTAGTAGCAGTGTTTGTGATGGACAGCCGGATGTTAGAATTTGATGCTGTCCTCATTATTCAACTTGGTTTTATTATATCCATGGTGATGTTTGTGTGCATTTGCAATGGTCTCATTGGTTTCCATGGTGATGTTTGTGTGCAATTGCAATGGTCTTATTGGTTTCCATGGTGATGTTTGTGTGCAATTGCAATGGTTTAATTGGTTTGTCATCACCAAATGTTGAATGCGGTTAGTTATTTTCCTGGTGATGATATTCATTCGTGTGCGTGCTAGTCAAACGTGTGTTGGATTGGTTCAAGGCAGTTGGTATCTTTGTTGGGTATTACTTCAACGTGCTTGTTGGAGTGACACGCCTGTCCTGGCTGTGGATGTTGGGTGTTACCATTGCGTGTTCATTGTTATGAGGCTGCCTGGTGAGAAGGATGTTTGCTGACATGACATATCAACATAGAGTCAGAGCTGTGCTAACGTCAGGGCCCTCAGTAGCAAGTCATACTCCACTTGCTGTTAGTTCACTGTGAAGTGTCCCACTGCACCTTTTGTTATCAGGGTATATGATGCTAATCTTATCCGACATTTGTCTGTATTGTCACCGACCTGGCTGGTAAAGCAAGACTTACTGACTGTAGACTGTTTTCTCTAGGAGAGACTAGAATTCTTTGACCGGTGCTAACTCTACTTCTTGTCTTCTCCCTAACCTGCATCTCTTCCTACCACTTCTTACTTCAGACACGACCACAATTTAAGTGCTAGCCCCCTCACTATGTCAAAGCTGTTGGTTTATTTGTCTTAGTTGTTTGTGAAGGAATATTGGAATGTACTCACCTCATCACATTCATAGCTTTGAGAACAAAGATTGCCATGTCATTTCAAACATGTTCTTTTGTTATTTCAAGTTTTCAACATGTCGGACCCTTGAAATTAAACACCAAATCATCTGTTTTGATGTCAATGTTTTGTTTGCCATCAGCCTTGTCTGGCTTCTCATTCAGTGATGGGAGACACAACCTGAGCAACATGGATACATGGCGACAGAAGAGGGTGTTCTGGTCATTGTGAATGCCTTCCCTCTCACTTGGACCCATTCTCTCACACTTCAATAGTGTATTCTAACAACTGCTTTTATATTGAACACTTGATAAGAAAATACTGACACAACAGCTGAACACTTTCTGGTTTAATGTCTCAGTTTGGCTACGCCATCCATTAACATCGCGTGATGTGACAGCATTAAGACAGGTTGTTGCTGGCACTCCATAGTCAATGAACTCTGTTTAGATTTCTGTTGTTTGGCTCATACATATCACACCATGGCTCAGTAGAGCCGGTTTTTAAAATGGCAGTCAAATAATCCATTAGTGAATTAATGTGAGGGCTTTTCATCTTCAAAGTGGATGTACTCTTCAGTTGGTGAGAGCACCTCTGCTTCAGACTGGCCTATATCTGTCATAGCTTGTTTCCTTGAGAGGAGAATAACTTCATCTGCAACATACATACTTTATGTTACATAAACTGGACATCTTCAGAGTGATTACACACAAACACTTATGAACAAGGCGTAGACTGAAACAGAAATATATTATCTCTATTAATATTATTTAGTGCCAGATAAGATTACACTTACTAGCAATAATGTTGGCTGCCTTGACAGTCTCACCACTTTGGTTTTGATACGTGCTGTAACTCAGCGAGCCTTGGACATACACACGGTCCCTGGAAACAATAATTTGCCAAGATTTCCCTTTAGAGACCCAACTACATAAGAGGCTCACTGAGAGTCTAAATCACTAAAAATATCGAAATGAGATTTATTAAGTTGGAAAAAAAAATACATGAGAAACACCAACCCTTTGCCAACAGTCCGTATGACCATTTCTCTGATGACTGGTGCAAACACTGACACTCTGTGCCACTCTGTTTTCTGGATGTATGTTCCTGATAATATAAACAGAGAGTTTAAGCTTAGGATATAAAGCAGAAGGAAATGTAAGCATACTGTGGTCAAGCGACTGATGCCTGGTAGCCAAAGCTAGCTGATCTGGTGGCAAACCTTCTTGTGTTTTGAAATTAACGGAAGTGGCCATGGAGAGTAACGTCACAGGACGCTCTTCAGTTCCTCGTGCCTCCGGATCTCGTCCCAAACGACCTATGAGGGTCACACTGTTCACACCTAATCAACACACAATGAAGTGAGCCAAACGTTACATCTGGTTGACGACTGACTGATAGTTATGGCATATCAAATGACCACTTACTTCTCTCTCCTGTCAATGTAGGCTTTAGTCCTTGGTTGGACATTTTCCCTAGAGACTGTGTTAGGTTAGCATCGGATGCAAAACTGCACACATTGCTTCTAGTCACAGTTCTCTGCACCACCTGAGGTCACACAAGGTCAGACCAGAAATGGTTTTACAATTTCCTTCAAACTGGTTGTAAAGGGTTAACAATAGCTATCTCAAAAAAATGAGAAACTGTATTGTACCTGTTCAAAGCATCAATATTGTTTCCATTATTTACTGTTACCCAGACTCATGTTCACTGGATGCATTGAGATGATTGCTTCATCATTTGCGTGAATGGCGACAATGATTTAGGTGATCGGACTTCAGGCCCAAACATAAAGCTCACAGCAGGTTGTGCACC
This sequence comes from Urechis unicinctus, assembly GCA_034190875.2. Classification (NCBI taxonomy): domain Eukaryota; kingdom Metazoa; phylum Annelida; class Polychaeta; order Xenopneusta; family Urechidae; genus Urechis; species Urechis unicinctus. The sequence continues at coordinate 54,757,720 of CM067358.1, read as the reverse complement.
CACAATACTCGTCCAAAAGGATATCAAATTATTGATCCCGGACTCAAACAAATCCATAGGGGTGCTGTCATGTTTGGAATAACCCTGGAAATGGTGGCCCTTCAATAAGAACTAGCGTCAATTGTCCCATTTGACATGGGAGTTGTATCAATGATGCATTCTCTTGCCAATTTAATCAGGTCTTAGCTGTTACAACAATATTGTGTGTTACAGTGTATATAGTTGACAAACATAATCTGGAATATACTCAAAGACACTAGCTACATAGATTTTTAAATTCACAATCAAACACATTGCCTCTACAACTACTTTGTCCCTGCAACACTGAACAGCACTGAACAGAATACAGAAGTTAAGGTTCACTGAGTATATGTTGAGCTACCGACAGTTGCTCTGGTGTCGCACGAGCTGCTCGTCGCAAAGGGCACCACCATGAATTTACACTTCCAAGAGATTCTGTGTACCACGGTTGGTGTCAGATTCGTTCATAGAGTACATACTGAGTTAGCCGCCCAGGACGGTAATATAAATATATACATCAATAAGACGTCGTGCACGGCTAATACCGAGTTTATGACAAGTTCACCCCAGCCTTATATAAGCTGCGTATTGGCACACAAATATTAATAACTATTGCAGTTAAGCAATTCGCATTTGAATACCTCTCTAACAACATTGGCTTTCATCCTGTCAATTCTGGCAGAAAACTGGGATATCCCATGAAATTCAAAACCTCAATAACTTTGTACTAATTGACCTATCTTATTAGATTCTTCTAAATTATAAAATTCTTGTGGAATGACTTCACTGTTATTCTAAGTATGAGACAGGAAATGTGGCTCCTATCCCTTACTGTTGACCCCCCCCCCCCCCCCCAATTGGGATGCAGAATCAGTGGAATATTGACGCTTGACTTGAGCGATAATAAGTGCTGTAATAGTCTTCGCGGCATACCAAATCATTTGATATTGACATCACAAAATATAATGTACGTTGTACCGGGAGTAATCTTTTGAACATTTTGGTTGATATTGGTCGGCAACTTTTACGAGGTTTCCTGAAACGAGAGGTGGTAATTTGTTCAGTTCACGTGAAATTCAGCACCGGAAGTTGTTAACTGATATCTGTTTACATATTATATGTTTATGATTTAATTCTTACCGCCAGATTTGTTGTAATAGAAACATATTATAATATAAAGATCATAGTATGCAACTTATGAAAAAAATATGATAAAGATAGTAAAAAAGAAAATATGTTATTTCCACGAAAGCGCAGCACAGCTCATAAGCCAGTTAATCGAAGAAGCGATGAGCTGATGAGACCCAACATGGTAACCCATTAGCAGATTAGTTACCCTATATCCTTCACGTCACCAGTCTGTCTGTCAAATTATGACATATAGGCTCATATGTTATTATATATCGCGAAGGAGCGATAGAGAGGGATCCCGGGGAGGGATGCACCGGGGGATGCACTTGGCCATAGAACAGACCCAGATAGCATCGCAACATTGAATCAACGTTGAAATTTGGTTTTGAAAGTTGACAACCGTTTTCAACGTTGATTCAACGTTGGATCGATGTCGTGACTGTTATAATGTAAATGGCAATGTTTCAGCAATTGACATAAGTAAAACTCCATCTCAGGGTCACCTATTTATGTTTGTCAAATGGAGCTGAAAATACGTCGATAAGGTTAATCATTCTTCATCAGATCATTTGTTCTAATGAGCAGATGCATGAGTGGGCTAAGTATTTGGTAGAGGCAATTATCGAGTTAAATAAGTAAAGACTATTGGTTCCAACTCCTTGATATAGGCTAAGACGTCGCGCCCAGCGCTCGCATGCACTTGCATGCCAGATATCATGGAAACCGATTTTATATGATACACCTGCTGCAATAAATACGCACTAAATACATGGTAAAAACATTAAATCTGGACTGCGCTAGCTTCTTTAGATGCATGAATTACGAAACGAAAAAAATCGGCGAAGAGAGCGTTCAACATTTGATCACGTGACTCTGTACGTTTCTTCATCTTCTTGGAGTCAGAGCTGCCGCGAAGAAAGTATCAGCGTATCTTATTCAGTTATTCTTCTATCCATCAGCGCCACCAGTAATCAACGTACTATGTGAGTATATTAACAATATTTTCGACGCACTAAAGAAATAAGATATATTGGGTTACTCTGATGAAGGGGTGACGAAAAGGGTCATATTACAGAAGGAATGATTAAGTGAATATATATATCGGGTAGCTAGATAACTGTGATGATGTAGAGGGCCTCACTGGTTCATTCGACGAACAGACAGGTGAAGGGAATAAATATAGGGTCCCCAATGGATCACTGTGATGAAGAGATGATGAACAGGGTATTTATGTACGTTTAATTTGTTACGAAGGTGTCATTATAATATGTCACATAATAATATACGCCCTTTAGGCTTTAAGACTATACTTCTTCCTCGGTTCATGGGAAGTATTTAGTAATTAGTTTTGATTCTAAAATTTGTGCTAGTGCATGTGAATGACACGTATATAACCCATCATATTGAACATATCTTAAGTTTAACAAAAAAATCAGTTATTGATATGACTTTTGATCTAAATTAATCTTTAATATTGATATATCATAATCCAGAATTATCTTTTCTTTATCTTTTTGGATAATAGCTATTCATTAAGTAGGTAAATAATTTAATTTTATCATCTCCTTTATTTATTATGTGACTAAAATGATTGGAGTGTTTTTTGCCGGTAGCGTTATTAGTTTATGAAGTTTGTCGGGTTTTTTCGGGTGAAGTCGATTTCAGATGGGACATGATGGCAGTGATTGGATCTTTTGACTTTTATGGCACACCATACTAGTTGAAGTTACAAAACAACAGGCTCGCAGAAAATATCTTTAGTCATGGCTGACTTGTCTCCGATTTGACAGATGATAATTTGTTTGCTTTACGCTTTTGCTTTGTCTAGCTGCATATCACAATGGCTGGACTAATAAAAGGACAGATACTTAAACATCTATCCAAGTAAGACAGTGTTAATCAAGCACATTGTTCTGGGTGTTTGAATCTTGTTCTGTTCCGTGTCAACAATCAGCTGTCATTGTTATCTGTCACTCGACCAGGGCAGTGATTTGATTTGACCTGTCCAATTATAACGTATAACGACCTTCTCTGTCATAAACCCACCTCGGAGCGTCTAGGGTTTTTTTGCTAGCAGCCTAAATTGTGCAAAATTCAGTTTAGTTCAATTGGTATTTGATCAGCATCCATCACAATCAGTTTGTATGATCACAATTTCTTTTCGACCAGGTCATTGAATGATTATGAATATGATGATGTCATATGAGGGTGAATGAAGATCGACTCTCACAGAATCCTTGGTTCTGCTTTCAATCTCTGTTGCACACCTCCTAGAGTTGAAATGCCTCTCAACAGAGACTGGCAATAAGCCGTACATCAGATCTAATTTGAATATCCATTATTCATTAATATTGCCATGTTCTAATTCATCAATATAATGCGAATCACATATAGACTACTTATCAAGGCTGTGTATTTTTCTAATATGTGTGTATAGTGTATGCTTGTTTAGGCCATGTCAAAGATTGCTTTAACCTGAAGGTAGTCTGTATGTTGTAGGGAGACTATTGTATCAGGTATATACTCCCTGTTGAATGGAATGGTAAAATTTATCTTCCTTGTAGGTTCACCAAAAATCTCTCCCCTGACCAGATCAATGTGAGTACATTGAAGGGTGAAAGTGAACTCAATAACCTTGTTTTGGATGACCATGTACTTACTGAACTCATGGACCTACCATCATGGCTAAGGCTCAAACGTGCAACATGCAACAAGTTAGCTCTCAAGGTAAGTCAGCTGAAGCTCCACTGTTGTGAACAGGCACTCGTAGTCACTAATGTTAGGGCATATAGTATAGTGATATCAAACTGTTCTTATTTGTTGTCAATACATGCTGTTTGATATTCCAATATGAAATTCTTGACCTGCATAGTTTGTATGGTAACTATGTTTGTGTGTATGTTGTGTGTGATTTGATACAGATCCAATGGACGAAGCTCAAGAGCCAACCCATCCGACTAGTGAGTTGGTGACACTTGATTGTATCTCCTGTCAATCAGTGTGCTTATTATAGATTCATGAAAAGCATAAACTGTTATGAATCCAAAGTGGGATGCAATTAGCTGATTCAAAATGCTCCACACCCACAGGTTACATCAAGGAAATCTGTCAATCAATTCCAGGGACCCAAAATCCATTTGGGGCAATAGTTATTCCTTTGAGTAATGACTGCATCTCTTAAGTGATAATGATTTTACATCATGCCTAATGTCTCCTCCTCAATCAAGTTCACCTTAAGTAAAATAGCCTTAGTAATATTAAATGTGGAAGGTTATACTCACCGTGTGTAGAGAGACCTGTTACAGGTACATGAAATGCATGTGTACCTCACATACCATTTCACACTTTGAGTGTTGTTCCTGTTTCTGTTGCTCTGTGGTAACAGTATTTGGATGAGGTTGTGATTGATATGGAGACATGTGAGACCCCCCGAGATGTGTCCAGTCACGGCTCCACCTCCAGTTACAGGTGCCACATATTACTCCGTCATCGCTAGTACAATCTTAAACTGCCTCACTCGTAGTGTAGCTTCATTCAACAAACCATTCTTTGTTTAACAGTTCTGGTGGAAAGTATGGCTTTGCTGAGCGGATCATTGATGGAATGTTTGTGTCCATCAACTCTGTGGTGGTAAACTTCAGAGCACTCAAATTCCATGCCTCTATACAGGTGAGTGTTAACAGGTGAATCCAGGGCAAGGTTAACTTTGATCCAGGTGGAATAGCCACACCAGTGTCCACAGGGATTGACTCATGTGAATGACAGCATATTTGTTAAATATTCACTTCAGAATGATTATTATATTAAGAATGAGCAGTATTACTGCTGGTACCTTAAACCTTTGCACCTTAATCCCTGCTACCAACCTACCCTAATCCCCACATTTACTCCACCCTAAACCCTAATATTCAAATAAGCCAATGACATTGAGCTTAAAAGTTACCCCAACTGAACCTGCTTACAATACTTCAAGAGTGACCCTTATTGATGTGCATGCATACACACATATGCATTCGATGAAGTGAGAATACTATCAAATGAGTGGGTAAGAGTAGATGACTGTCTTTACCGACCGACTTGTTATTGTTGGTGATTGATTCCAGCTGTCTTGTGATTGCTGGTGATTGATTCCAGCTGTCTTGTGATTGTTGGTGATTGATTCCAGCTGTCTCGTATCCTGATCCAAAGCAAAACCCCGACATGGCAGCATGGCGATTTGCGTCTCACTCGCATCAAAGATGACATCTCTGGCGAGATCATCCTGTTTAAAGAGGCAGAGTGGCAAACATTGAGAATAGAAGCCAATGCTTTAGACAGTGCGGACGCCAACTTGCCTACTACGCCACTCAGACTTATTGCTAATCAGAGTAAAATTAGAATTACACTCAAAAAGAAGATGGTGGGTGAGTTTTGCTGATTTGTTGTGTAGCTTGCATGTGGCCAGGTTGTTCTGGTACACTGACTTGAGTCCACATTCATTGAGATATAATGTCACATGACGATTGCTCTGATAAACAATATTCTTAAGGTGATACCGCAAATGGGATGGAGGTCTACCCTGTGTGTGTTGTATGTTGACAGATTCCAGTTTGGTAGCGTCGCGGTTACAAGTGAACCTGGATGATCTCTTATGGGTGCTCACTGACTCTCAACTCAAAGCAGCTCTTGTCTTCATCAACTCACTCAGGGATGTTGTAAAACGATCAGCACAGCTCAGCAAAAAAATGGCTGCCGACAAAATCAAGGTGCATTTTAATAAGATGATAAGTGAAGCAGATCTGTGTGTATGGAATAGTTTGGCATTGTCTGATGTGATTACAGAAACAGAGTAAAAACATGTCACCGACTCACTCGGCCAGTCAAGCCAAACATGCCCCTACACAACCCCCGCCCCAACGACAACAAGGGGCCTCCAGCAACAAAGCTCGGCACACAATGAGGACGCTGTTTGAACGTTATGACATCATTGAGACATCATACCACCTGTACACAGGGCGTGTCGACCTGCACCTCTGTGACGATGCCTGCCCAGGTGAGTTTCCCCTCGTCACAGTGCTGTTAAGCTGTTAGGAGTGTACGTTCCACTTGTCATGTGACGTTTGCTGGATTCCAGAGGATGAAGAGAGTCGGCGCAAGGTGGAGGGGGGTGCCATGCAGATCACACTCTTCAAGCTCACTCTGGATTACTACCCCTATCACGCGGCTGGTCAGTAGCTACCCCAGTGTATTCTAATCTATGATCTTGTTGTATTGTGGCTTGCTACTGTTCTCTGTGAAACTGTGATGTTGCAGGTGATTCTCGGTCCCACTGGGTGCGTTATGATGAGAACATGGCTGGCAGAGACGCCTGGGCCCAGGATCTGCTCAATGCCTTCAAAGAGGATGTGAGGACAGCACGGGACTTCTATACAAGTCCCCAGACCTCACCCACACATACTTACTCTAGTCAAGACTCGCCTGCCAAGCCCCCTCCCCCGCTGTCCTCATCTAGTCACACCCCCACCTCTCCCAGACCCAAACCCACCAAACTCTTAGAGTCGTGTTTTGTTCTGCGACTCGAGGACTTTGCCTTGTACCGAGTCTCTACTGCCTCAGATCACCAGCGCAGTACCCCATGCAAGTTCCTCTCGTCCGATAAGAAACAGTTACGCCTTCCGCCCGAGATGTCCTCTATTCACATGGAGTACACAGACTACTACTTCCCTGAGGGCATTGACTTTCCAGGTATGTTGTGGTTGAGATGTGCTGTGCCGTGGGTACTAGCTATGCTGTGTTGCGACACTGTGTTATGGGTACTAGCGACGCTGTGTCATGGGTACTAGCGACGCTGTGTTATGGGTACTAGCGATGCTGTGTCATGGGTACTAGCAATGCTGTGTTATGGGTACTAGCGACGCTGTGCTGTGGGTACTAGCAAAGCTGTGTTATGGGTACTAGCGAAGCTGTGTCATGGGTACTAGTGATGCTGTGTCATGGGTACTAGCGACACTGTGTCATGGGTTCTAGCGACCCTCATGGGTACTAGCGACACTGTCATGGGTACTAGCAATGCTGTGCTGTGGGTACTAGCAAAGCTGTGTCATGGGTACTAGCGACACTGTGTCATGGGTACTAGCGAAGCTGTCATGGGTACTAGTGATGCTGTGTCATGGGTACTAGCGACACTGTGTCATGGGTACTAGCGACCCTCATGGGTACTAGCAATGCTGTGCTGTGGGTACTAGCAAAGCTGTGTCATGGGTACTAGCGACACTGTGTCATGGGTACTAGCGATGCCGTGTCATGGGTACAACAGAGCATCACCAGCATTACTAAACAAACAACAGACCAACACCAAGGGTACTAAAACCCTACAGACCATAACCAGCATTACTAAACAAGCAATTCACCATCACCAGGGGTTCTCAAACACTACAGACCATTACCAGTATTAGTTAACAAACAACAGACCATCACCTGTGTTACTAAACAAACAACAGCATTACTAAACAGACAACAGACCATCACCAGCATTGCTTAACAGACAACAGACCATCACCAGCATTGCTTAACAGACAACAGACCATCACCAGCATTGCTTAACAGACAACCGACCATCACCAGCATTGCTTAACAGACAACAGACCATCACCAGCATTGCTTAACAGACAACAGACCATCACCAGCATTGCTTAACAGACAACAGACCATCACCATGTTACTAAACAACAGACCATCACCAGCATTACTAAACAAACACCACAAATCACCACCATAGTGACATAACTTATGCCATGGAACGTCACATTGGTAACCTAACAAGCACCATCACCAGGTTTACAAATGCAAAACTTGATTTTTTTAAACTTTTGTTTATTTTCCCAATTTTGTTTGAAACCTGCATGGCATTTTATGATGACGCTTCATTTGTGTACATTTCTTTTTCATATAAATCATGGTGGATCTTGTTTTCAAACTGTTGTAGTGTTTGTGATAAGGGCTAGTGCTTGACAGTGATGCTGTGTGGTTCCAGGACTGCCAGAGCATATAGATGATCCCCTCAAGCCAGATGACCCCTCAAACGAACTCTGTTTTGGCAAGAATTGATTTTATATAAGCTGCAAGGGTATTTTCTCCCACTCTCTTGCCTTATGTGTTTTATAGTTTGTCAGTCTGTGTAAAGTCCATCTAAGCTAAAACCTCACCAGTCTTTACACAACTAACATGTGTATTTATCTTCTCTCTAACTAATGCCGTTTAGATGTCTTTCAGAGGATGGCCCCTGACTAAGGCGCTTTATGGCTTATCTAAGTTGCCCCTACATGCTTATGTACCTGGTGTGTCTCATTCTGTCATCAACACACTCCCCTGTATCTGCTAATACATGTGCCCTACTTATTACACCATCTCCTGAGATAGTCCATAATTTCTCCCTACATAAACAGGGCTTATTGTTAAGTGATGTTCATTTAATCATGTTAGGATTGGTGCATTTTTGTCACTGCTCTTTGCTCTCTTTGACATTGTTGTGCATCTTCTTTGACCTCTGACGTTCTAGCCAGTGTTATGTAGTGCTGCTGGGGGGTTTTCTATCTTATTATCCCTGGGTATGTTGATGTCTGTCATATTGTCCTCAGTACGATCACAACACGTCATGTTGTGAATCATGACCATGAGTGAAGGTCATGTTGAGGTCATGCTGATATGACCTGTTCTCCCTGTGTTGACAGTGCCTCATCCTAATATCTTCATTGTGATCAACCCGATCTGCCTCAAGCTGGATTACCTTACCGTCCTCTGGCTCAATGCATTCGCCCTTAACCTCTACCAGAAAGCCGTAAGTTTGTCTTATTTTGCTACAGAGCTGCACTTGTTTTTTAACTCACCTGTTTTTTTCAATACATCGAGTTAGCTTGTGATTTGCGTTCTCTAGTGACTGATCACGTCCTGTAAGTTTGGGTAGCTCGTCTTCCACCATACCCCCCCCCCCCCCGACACCCAAGCTGTCTCTGCTGCACCTTAACTGACCATGTTACTGTGATTGTTGTAGGAAGTGCCAGTCAGTGAGGGACCCAAGATGCATATGGACATCAAACTCAGTGCTCTCATGCCCAGGGTAGGTTGTCTTGGTTGACAGACACAGGACAAAGCGAGAGATTGTTTGGTTATTTCTATGACTGGGTGTTCTGTCAAATGACAACTAACAGATATTCTCCACTTTGTTCAGATCATCCTGCCTTCAGAAGAAGAGATCACAGGGCAGTCGGATCGACCTGATGGTCTACAGATCCAGATCTCACGCGCTACCCTAACTAACTGTCAAATAGAGCACAAGTCATCCAATCAGGAGCTTCTCTCCACTCTAGAAGCTTTCGACAAAGCCAAGCTCTTTCAGTCAGCAGCCAATTTTCCCCATGCCTCCATGGATTACACATGTGTCCCTGATATATTCATCAAACATGTGGATAAAAGCAATGGACAGTATCTAGACAAGGGCATTGAGAGTGTACTTGTTCATGGCAAGCTCCCTGCTGACATGTGTAACGTACCTAATGGAGAAATCACAGGGCTGACCAAGTCCGCGTCAAATGACTCCTCATTAGGTCTCACTTATTACAACATGAGGACAGACTCCTTCAAGCTCAATGCCTCCAAGGATGTATGGTGTGCAGTCTTAGATCAAATATGGGCTGAATTTGTAGGGGTACCGTCTTCCAAGAATCGTCCTGTTTCCTTTATCGAATCATTCCCTGTGACAATATGGCTGGCCAAACTCCTGCCTTCTGAAGATGGTGAACCTCACGATGAAGGGGTTGAGTCCAAAAGTGCTAGCCAATCTGATTGGAGCACCAACTCAGAACTCAGCCACTCTGTATCGGATCATTCAATTGGAGCAGAAGAACCCAAAACTATACCAGAGAAAATTGAGCCTCCTTCCAATTTCCCTGCATCACTAGAAGCACATTCCAAAACCCTAGATTTGCAATCAGTAATGAAGTCAGAAGATCAGAAATTAGCAGACACACATATGTTGATCCGGATCAGCTCTAAGATCAACCTGCAGCTGAACCATTACCAGTACCTCTTCCTAATGCGCCTCCTCGAAACCATCACCAAATACCAGAGTGAGATGGAGGAGGATGCTGTCTTCCTCACTAAAGCTCCACTGCCCCTCTCTAACACAGTAGCAGCCGTGTTGATCCCAGAGATCCAACTGGCTCTTGTGTGTCCTGCAATCCCTGAGCTGCCTCCTCAAGATGATGGACCTGATGACTCAGAGGTACTCAAAGAGGAACCATTCAGCTTCACTGAAGAACTAGCCAACCATGATACCAGTGTGGGCGACGCCCAGATTCCAATAGGTAGTGTTCAATGGCAGTTTAAAGGCTATTGTTCTATGTGGAGGCTATTGTTTAAAGGCTATTGTTCTATGTGGAGGCTATTGTTTAAAGGCTATTGTTCTATGTGGAGGCTATTGTTCTATGTGAAGGTGTTTTGTGAGTCATTTTATGCCATCATGTTCATGTGTGTACAGGAAGCCCTGAGCAGGTTGAGTTTCCCGAGATGAACTTGCCTCCAAGCAGGGACGGTTCCCGTGCCTCCTCCTTTTCCTCCTCCACCTCATCCTCACATGACCTCCTCTCCAACCACCCTCCTTCTAAACTTCCTCCATCACCTGTCATCTCCATACAGGAAGTGGATGACAGCTCTCTAGACCTACTTCTGGCCTCCAGTGATTCAAGCCCCAGATATTCTGCCGACTTGAACAACCATTCAGCGCAGCTGCCAGCCATGTCAGTCTCATACAAGAAGCAGGGCTCAGGGGAAGTCAAGAAGTCGCTAGTCTCAGGCTTCTCCCACTTCTCCAAAGGGATTGGCTCGTCGTACAACAAGATCACAGAGAGGATGAAGCAGAATATGGGTAAGCCAGCCAACCTGTTGGAGGTAGGTGATGATGGGGATGACTGGGAGACAATGTCCATGAAAAGTGGCGCATCTTCGGATGAGGATGAGATGATGTTAATCAAGCTACAGACCGGTCCGGAGCTGCCTGCCTTTGAACACAAGTACAACCTGGACGACTCGTGTCATGAGCTGGCTACGGAGGATAAAGAGGAGGGTGTGGCTGGTATGGGGGCGCAGCATGCTCGAGGCGTGGTGAGTTCATCTTACGTGTGTCGTCTTCATCATGCCTTGTATGTACATTATCTATAGTCAAATATATGCTGCTCGTACAGGTGTCCGTCGTGTGTTTCCGTTTGGTCAACGTGGCGACATCTCTACAAATGCTTGGCAAGGACCTCGCCATGGCCACTCAGGTGGATTACCTGCTTCCTGAGGAACATGGCAACATCAACTTGGAAGGTTTCCAAGCACAATTCTCAACCAGTAAGCTTAACTCTGTCTTCTAGTTCTTGTTGTGATGTGTCTTGGATAAAATGTGTTTGTCACTTGATTTAATTCTGACTTGATTGGTCTCACCTTTCACCTGATATGACTTGATCAGACTAAACTTTGACCTTATATGACCTAATCAGACTCACCTTTGACCTGACCACATATGACTTGATCAGACTCACCTTTGACCTGATCTGACATGACTTTATCAGACCTTTCACCTGACCTTAGTAATTAAGATACATCTTATATCAGTGCTGCTTACCTGTGCTGGTAATAAGTATTCAGTTGCAATTAAATATGAAGAATTGAAATCAAGCCATCATTTCCTTAAAATCAGTTGTTGTCTTGCTTGTATGGCTCAGCTAAAACCCACTGAACAGCTAGGAGTGGCCACTGAGCAGCTAGGAGTGGCCACTGCACAGCTTGGAGTGGCCACTGAGCAGCTTGGAGTGGCCACTTTTTTATGGGGTTTATTGTTAATGTTTATACTACAAGGAGGCAAAATTTATTGTGCGGTGTGTTTATTTTCTTGTTTTACTCATGGTGTTTCAATTTGACACTTTACTGTGGCGTGTTATGTTAATCAACTCATGCTCTGATTGGCTGGCTATAAAACAGTCTGCAGTCGCCAAGACAACAAGGAGCTTATTACAATCTTTGACATGATACACCACAGATCTACCAAAGGTAACCATGGTGAAACTTTACTTAGTTACGGTATTTGGTGTTCATTTGGCTCAAGTTATAAGTCAGCATTTATCCCCTTGCATCAGGTGACCTTTGTAGAACTTAGAAAAAACATTTTTCCCTCCAACCACAGTGGCTTATATAGATGATAGATGCATCAATGCCAGGCATCTCCTTGAATATGTATATATATTCCTGTCCACACCATAGCATTGTTTAGGCTGGCTAGTCTTCACAGAATGAGTAACAAGTCAAGTTGTATAAAACTATTACCATTCCAGAGTTGCTGACGTAAGTAACACTGGTACATATCTTATATGGAGTGCTACTGGGTTTATAGCATGAGTTGCGGCTAGTTTTTTTATCAAATTGATGCTTGCTGTTCTTTGAGTTAATGTCCCTTTGGTTACTGTGCTTCTGGTATGGACACTATGACCCACATTCTGGCTGGCTGTCGGATGAACTGTTGTGTGCGAGAGATAACGTCTAATGTGGGGTCTAGCCGTACATACCTTTTCTTTAATCAGCTTTGATTAAACCAAGTTTTGATTTAACTGAGTTCTGATTGTTGTGATGGAATAACACCACTTCACTGGGATCTGTCGCCCAAAAGAGTCATGTCTCATTACAAATCACATACCTACATAATTGTTTGGCCGTTCTTCACAAATGAAGGTATGCTTCATATTTAGCAAAGTTGACAATACATTTAGCTGTACATATGGTTGGCTCAAGGGCCGAGTTTGTGCTACTATCTCTGACAGAAGTATGCCCTGTACAGACCTGTTTGTGCTACTATCTCTGACAGAAGTATGCCCTGTACAGACCTGATTGTGCTACTATCTCTGACAGAAGTATGCCCTGTACAGACCTGTATTTGAGCCTAGTGCAACCAGTGTAATCTTCTTGTTAGGTGACCTGTACTCCGGGTCCAATGTCTCCTGGGTAACCTGCACTAGGGGCCGATCATCTCCGAGGGCAACTTGACTTAGGCTCGGTTGTTTCCAAAGCAACCTGGTCAATTGTCGCCAAGGCGACCTAGATTATGTCATTTTCTAAGTAACCTGGGCCCAGAGTCAATTGCCCCGAGGCAACCTGCACTCAGGGTCAATTGCCCCATAGGCACTTGGACTCTGGGTCGTTTGTTCACTTAGCTACCTGGGCTCAGGGTCGATTGTCCCAAAGGTGACCCGAGTCTGTTATTTCAGCGGCGACTTGGAATCTGGGTTGGTTGACTGTAAGTCTGAGTATCTTATTGTGTTGTATCACCTTTCACGTCCTGCATCATCTCTCATCCTGATTCTCTCCTTCCTCTGCAGCCACTCATCAAAATGACCTTGACCTCCCCCCACTACCAGAAGCCCCGATCACTCTGCGTTACCAGACAGGCCCCTCAGCTGAACGACTTGCCCCTACGTCCGCTGACCTTGGACACCTACAGCTGAATATCAACAAGTTACAGCTTTGTCTCCTGCAGTCGTCCCTGACCAACCTGATGGACCTTATTGAGGATGAGAAAATTCCTGCCACCATGCCCCTCAACATGGAGCTGCGAGACACCAGCATCACTCTCAAGGTGATATGTTGTCCTTATTTGTCCTTCCTCACCTGGTACTGCTCAACTTATCCCTCTGTTGATGCTATGCTCTCATTGACTGGCTGGTGACATTGTCTGTGAGTGGCTGGTGACATTGTCTGTGACTGGCTGGTGACATCGTCTGTGACTAGCTAGTGACATTGTCTGTGACTGGCCGATGACATCGTCTGTGACTGGCTGGTGACATTACCATGACTGGCTGGTGACATTGTCTGTGACTGGCCGATGACATCGTCTGTGACTGGCTGGTGACATTACCATGACTAGCTGGTGACATCTGTGACTGGCTGTTGACATTGTCTGTGACTGGCTGGTGACATTACCATGACTGGCTGGTGACATTGTCTGTGACTGGCTGGTGACATCTGTGACTGGCTGATGACATTGTCTGTGACTGGCTGTTGACATTGTCTGTGACTGGCTGGTGACATTGTCTGTGACTGGCTGGTGACATTGTCTGTAACTGGCTGGTGACATTACCATGACTGGCTGGTGACGTTGTCTGTGACTGGCTGGTGACATTACCATGACTGGCTGGTGACATTGTCTGTGACTGGCTGGTGACATTGTGTGTGACTGGCTGGTGACATTGTCTGTGACTGGCTGGTGACATTGTGTGTGTGGCAGAATGACAAGTTTCCCACCCACATGACCTCTCCTGGAGCTCCCCCGGCGCACTTCCATGTCGACCAAGCCCTCCTGCACCGTGGTTCAGACGGAGTCTTCCATCTTACAGGTATACGATGCAAATACCTCAAAGCCACTGCTGACAAATGTCAATAACACGCCACTAAGAAGAAACCCAAAACTTCTGAAAAAAACACTATAAAAACTGCATCACTGAAAACTCGTCAAATACCTCACACTGAGAGCATTTTAATTCCCTGTCCCAACCAAAATTTATAACACTACAATTTGATAACGCAAAGCCTGCCACTTAAAGTCACCTTTACAAAAACGCCACAGCCCATTAAATATTGCCACTGGAAACACCCCAACTCATCGCTAAAGTTCCACTGATTACTTCAAATGTCCAAAGTTATGGATACCGTGATTCCTCCTGTGTAGGTTGCATGCCCCTCTTTAACCTTTGGTCAAAACAAATTTTGGATGTAATATTTCATGGAAAATTACCATTATTAGAGTTTCATGCAAGAATATATAGAATGGTGTCTACATATCTTTGTGCAACATTTTGTGACCATTACAGGGAACAATTCAACTACAACATCTCACTCCATAGCCGCAAACATCTCAACTCTTAAATGATCTAGTTGTGATTAACTTGTAATTACAAACTCTTTTAACATCCTTAACGCCATACCTCCTGTGTTGAAGTAAATCAGAATTACAGGTGATAATCAGGTTGTGGTTTCTTCCAGGTGTATCTGACATTGGCAGCGAGGTCAGCAGGTCATCTGTTGTGTCTTTTGTTAGCCCTCCCCCTGTTACGTCCCCGCCTCTGTCTGTCCCGGAGGCGGAGGAGGAGGAACTCCCTCATGAGGTCATGCTCCGTGAACTGCAGGCAATGAGAGCGCCCTCTGCCCCTCGCTCCAATGAATCCCTCGAACAGGAGAACGACAGGCTGAGGCGCCACCTAGAGAAGATAGGCAAGATGAGCACGGCAACTGGCGGCTTCAATGTGGAAAACCTGCAGAGGGAGTGTGACCGATGGAAGAAAGAGGCTCAGGGTTTACAGAAGGACAATGAGCAAATGATGGAAGAACTTGCTGATAGAAATGATGAAGTTACTTTATTACAACAAGAAAGAGATAGTTTATTAGCTACAATTCAACTAATGCAAGAAGAACTATCTCATTCCGAGCGCATGCGATCACACTCAGTCAAAAATGGCATATAATGCCATGATTTATTTTGTTAAATCTTCACGGTCGTGGTAGCTTAATGAATGTGCCAAGCTGACGATGCTCGGGATCTCATTACTGATTTCAGGTTATTCACTCACATGCCAAATTAGTATTAAATTATTCATAATTAAGTAAGAAGGCTTTATAATGGCCGACTGAAGGCAGTGAGTGTTATGAATCAGAATCAATACCAGATGGAGCCAGGGATTACTGTTGATATTTGTCTGCTGCAGTTGACTGTTGGTGATGTCATTGACACTTTGATTATATATTATTGATATTTCACAGATACATCTTTTAGACTTGAGGGCATTACCCAGTTCTTGTAATGTTACAGATGTTGTGCGTTAAGTGGAGGAAGGTGTTGTGACTAGATCTTGCCAGTGGCATGCTGTAAAATCTGTCTTTGATTGACAGTTACAGATCTTAATAGATACAGCAAGATAAAGCATACTGAAAGAACTAATGTTTCTCCTGCACAAGAGTCTGACACTCGGGTGTCTCGTCTCCTGTGGGGGTTTTTTCGGTATATTTCTGTAAGTGGTGCATAAGTGATGATGTTCTGTCAGGTGTGATGATTATCTGACAAGTGTGATGGTTATCTGACAGCTGATGTTTTTGCTCATTGTTGATGTTAGTTTACAGTCTACATCTAGTGCATTTTTTATGCATCTATGTTTTGAGACAGTGCTTGATGATCCAGTTAATATGCAGTCCATGACCATGTTATTTGTTACAAGGCTGCTTCTACTGAGGTTGCTGATGTACTTATTTCCACTGTTTATGTTCTGTATGATTCCAATGAGTATGTTCCCATTCAGTTTGATTTCATTATGTGTTTTACATTCAGTATGATTTCATTATGTGTGTTTTCATTCAGTTTGATTTCATTATGTGTGTTCATTCAGTTTGATTTCATTCTGTGTATTTACATTCAGTATGATTTCATTATGTGTGTTTTCATTCAGTTTGATTTCATTATGTGTGTTCATTCAGTTTGATTTCATTCTGTGTGTTTCCATTCTGTTTGATTTCATTCTGTGTATTTACATTCAGTATGATTTCATTATGTGTGTTTTCATTCAGTTTGATTTCATTATGTGTGTTTTCATTCAGTTTGATTTCATTCAGTGTGATTTCATTCTGTGTATTTTCATTCAGTATGATTTCATTCTGTGTGTTTCCATTCAGTATATGTCGGTAACCCAGTACTTATTAGGAAATCATTGTCAAGTTGCCTGCCACATCAGTTGTATGATTGTTGCACATTATATTTTTTTTAGGTTGACCATCGTTTTCCTAGTTTCATGAGTACCAGTGTTCTCTTTGGTGAGCTGTTTCATGAGTATCAGAGTACTCTACATTGAGCTGTTTCATGATTATCAGTGTACTTGTGATGAGCCTGTTTCACGAGTACCAGTCTGCTACTGGTGAGCTACTACTGGTGAGCTGCTTGCTTCTGTTGGCAGATCTCACCTTGTTTTGCTACTTATGAGTATGTTTTGTGGTGCAGTTGTTGTTAACTTCCATCTCATCCATGTCAGACCCACCAAGTTGTGTTTTCCAGGGGGTGATACTATCTCTGTGTGTCAAACATATACCAGACATAATGTACTTAAGTTCAGTATTGGTGTATAGGTAATTATGATGTCAACAGTGGTTATTGCTGTGTTGTGATGACGTATGCAGTCCCAGGTCAAGGTCAGCTCAAGGTGCTATCCCACCAACACTACATTCCTTTGAGCAGACAGTGATAATAGCGACTGTGTCACTGTTTATATTACAAAATAACATGGTTCTATATGGATTAGTCCCAGTCTACTCACTATACAACAGTATGTAACAAACAGTGTGATAAAACAGACAATGTGAGTGAATATTGGTGATATTACCTTAGTCCCCTCCCATGTGATGCTCTGATCATCGTGTTCCTCAGTAGCTTTTGTACGCTTCTTTTTATCTTTGTTATCATGTATCACAATCTAGACAACATTGACTGATACGTTATCTGCCTGCGGTTGTTTATGCCTCTTTGACTGCTTGTACTTGATTATCTGTGTTTTATGCAGGTATGTCTTTGTGGACTGATGCAACTTAATCGCCACTGTGACCTACTCTTCTTTACTCAGTCATGATAATTTGGATTATATATTGAGATAGTGGTCAATATTACAAGTTGCCTATAACAATGAAATTCCAGTAATTATTTTTGAAGCTCTCAGTATTTTTGTGGAATTCAGGTTGTAACTGATGTCTATTCTAGAGTTGACCATAATGATCGACAATCATTGGTTGTATGCAGTGGGTGGGGTGCCCCTCATAGCGGCCATTGGATAGAGTTCCCTAACGTTGTAATTGATGTTCTTCATAACAACATGTGACATTCGGTGTTTTAACAATTCCATTTAAGAAATATTTTTGTGTAGCAGATGAAATAGTGTGTTGGATAACTGCTGTGAGATATGATGTGTATGATTTCTGGGTTGATCTTAATGAACCTTCTTGAAATTCATTTCACTACTGTTCACTATTGGTCTGTGATGGGGAGGGGTGGGGATGAAAATACCTTTGATGTATGTGGTGGCTTGCCTGGACTATTTATGTATTCTTGTTGACAAGTATCTATGTTGTTGGTGCAGCCAAGTTATACAAAACAAATGTAGATTTTTCCATTCATTGTTGCTTTTTGTTCCATCCATCTCTAAACAGGTGCTTTGAGTGCTGATGACATCAGGTAGATGAAAGCTCACCTGTGTCCATCAACTGCAGATTAAATTCATATCGACCTTGTCATTTGATGTCTAGCACCTAACACGTAACTTATTGTCCCAGTGCCATTAAGTGCAATCTGCTGCATCATCCCATACAAAAAAAAACACAGCTATTTCTTCACCAATTGAGCGATGACTTTCTGGTCATCTGACACTTCTGTTGTCATCTGATGATTGTAGGGAGGCCAGATCTAGTTAATCATGTTTAACTGCTTTTTGATGGGTTCATTCCATCAATATGACATGTTTCATTAATCTTACAACCTAGTGCCTTGGGCAATATCCCATGAATTAATCGATACAAGCTTTTTTAATTTTACAATTGTACATAATAATGAATGAGACATGATCAGCCTGGGCTAAAATCTAATCTAATCTAAAAGAAATGTGTAGAAACAGCAGAAGTATGGGAGGTGCAAGTAGTAGGAACTGTCAGAAAATTGTGGAAAGTTACATTATAAGGAAATCACAATAAATATATCAATATTGTGATTAGTCAGAAGATATGAGGTGGCCATTGGTTGATTAAAAAAAAGGATCCTGGCAGTTTAATAGTTCATGACTTCCAGAAATATGGGTTCTGTTGCATTCGTTGCCGAAAGTTGGTGAACCAAGTGTTGAGTACACTGATAGGAACAAAAGTTTCACTGGCATTAGGCAACATCTGTGCCTGTGTCACTCCAAACGATGAAGCATAGTTGTAGAAGTTTTGCAGCATCTTCTCTGAGTATTCTGCAAAAGAGCTGAGTTTAGATGGGGTGGTGTTGAGGGCTGTGGTCTGCTGGCTGAGAACTGAGAGTGGTTCCACAGATATTCCGATCTGGGCCAAGTGACTCTGTTCCACGCTACCAAAGGCATTCATTTCAGATCCACCTCCTGTCCACACAACAAACATCACACATAAGAACACGCTCGATTTGGAAAAGCTCAAGAGTTCAGCCCTGAGAGGGGATTTGTTGGTTCTACGCTACTGATAAACAGTCAACACAGCACTTATATTGAAGAAAAAACAAAGGTTTGTCGGGGGACTGTCAGGCTTGTGGCCAAGTAAATAATTTAACTAAAATTTCGCCACTACAACAGAAACACTTGGCACACCTTTCTTGAGACCTGCCACCTTGAAAATGGCACTGGGTTTGTTGTTGCTGATGTGGCCAAGGAGATGCCAGCTTTGCCCTGATGCGTCCGGCCAACTGAAGTACACTGCAATCAGACGACCAGATGTGGATGATAAAAATATGATATAAATGTGTCTTATAAGTTATATCACATGAAATCAAGAGAGTTATATTATCTTGCCTGCACCACCCATATCATCAGGGAAGGGAGTTTGTCCTGTCATGAAGATGACAACATGGTTAATGTCATCCGCATTAGGGATATTGAACATGACATGAGTCTCCGAAACCTGTTGAAACTCTGTGTGAACCTGCAACACAAACATGAACTATACTCACACCACCTGACAGGATTCAACCCTTCGTGTCACCCCGCAAAAAAAAAACTTCATCATCAACCCGCCCAAAAAACACATTCATATCAACATATTAGTTAGTAGCCTAATGAATGGTTTATGTGCATCTTGAGGAAGCACCTACATTTCACCATTCAGGGCAACTGTGGTCTGGTTAAACACTGTTAAACTGTTAAAGAGCAATTGCAAACAATAACAGATAAAACAAACTGAATTAGAGATGTGTTACCATACGGTACCAACAGAAGCGATCGTCTTCTAATGTCAGATTAAACAAAACTTACTATTCTGCCCGATACAATTAGTCCGAACATGATTCCTGTTGTCACAAGATCACAGTGTAATTTACATCGACTCTTTCATACAAATACAGCGGAGATGGATTTATAACATCGTGCAGACGCGCAATTGCGCACGCGCAAATAGACTCTAATACAAACAATCGCGTTATGGAACGTTATTGATAATGAACTTGGTCGAATCATAATGATGTGCCTAACGTGTTGATCCAATACACCTTCGCATTACTGCGCTGTAGGTCCAAGGCCAATATTCCCCCATGTCCTGAGGACCTCAGTGAGGTGCTAGTAGAGCGATGGATATACTGTTCTCCTTCCATTCATTGTATTGTATGGTATTGACATCTATCATTTATAATATATATTCTGTACCTAGTTTCGCAACATTTGACCAGACAAGACAAAATCAACTAATAAGAACTTCACTTGAGTGGGAATTTTAGGGTACATCAGATCCTGGAATAATGATCCATGACCAGAATGGTCAATAGTCCTTCAAGCACTGATACTTTGGACCTGATTTTAGTCAAACGTTATGACATGACTAAATCATCACGTTCATAGTTTTACAACGTATCCGATGGTGCAATGTAAAAGATAACCGAGGCGTCAAATATTGTCAAATAGGCAGAGTTATTGTTCCACATTAAAAAGGTATGCTTAAATGTGTAGTTAAGTACATTAATAACATCCCATAAGCAATATTGACAGAACATATCACCTTAATGTATCAGAGATCCCTTGTTTGAGGGTGCCACTTTGAGTCGAGGTAAAGGTCACCTTTCTTGTCCTGCCAGTCATACTATTTGGTCTGAAAGAGGTATCCTCATTGCTTGGAAACTGCTTTCAATCCCCAATTGGGTTTTCATGGAGCAAAATATTTTTTATTACTATTTCTTATATAGCTCCGGGTCAAAGGCCATAATTAGCAAGCAGACGATAAAAAAATAAGAGAGGTCAAGGTAATATTTGAGTATGTCAGCTTGCTTGATAAGAAAATATGCATCCAAGTACTTTTTGAAATCAAGTTTATTTGTAAATGGTACAAAATTATTTCCAGCAACATTGTATTTTTAGAAGAGAGCTATTATCTGACAACCATTTGCCAACAACAAGATAGAATCAAAATCAAGTATATCTGAAGGGTATAGCTTGTTATGAAGGGTACAGCTAGTCATGAACTGATATGAGATCAGATAGACACACAAACTTCCTGGGAGAAGAACGCAATAGCCATCACCATCAACGTACTCGACACCGCTTGTGTCGCAGATGGGGATGACACACCATAGCTTGATCCTCAGGAGACAAATGCTGTTATAATTTACATTAGAAATATCTCTACAACTTCAAAAAGCAGCACTGATGACAAAGTCGTAAGCATGTCAAAAACACAAGCACACATCAGAAATGTAAACAACAAAATCTTCAATCACACATCTCTGCCTGCATAGGTAAAAAAAAAAAGCTGGTTTGTGTTAACGTTAAACTCAGCAGTTCTATCCATGTTAATAGTGAATCTCATGGATCACCCTGAGAAGACTTCCTATCAACTGTGTATCATCACAAATGTATTTAGCTTAATAAAGCCAGGGGGATAACTGGGGTTTACACAAGCATTGCACTATGGGTAATTCAGGTCAGTAGAGTCAGCAGAGCACACAGACTTTTTATTACAGCATAATACACACTGGCAAGGCATATTACTTCAAATGAAGCCACAGCGAATCTTTATCATTGACACATTGGAAGCTTGAGCATGATCACACCGAGATGGGTTTCATCCTGCTGCCTGATGGGACGCATCTTCAACAACATTCCAACTATTGAACATGAAGGTCGTACGTTGACTCATTCTCACGTGACAGACTACACAACACACCAGTAGTCAGTTACTGCAATCATTCTCTCCTTAAATAATTTCTGACACTACCATGTCATTGCAATGGCTAATCTCAATTTGAATCCATGATCAAATCTTGGCCAATATGGATGGTCTGAATCAGGTAGGAAAGCGCGATATCAATGATATGGAAACTGAAACATATGAAGAATGACGTGACTGCCGCTATGATTCTGAACAGTGTTGCCATGGAGGAACCTGGTGATGTGACGATAACTTGCTGCCATGGTAACAACAGGTGAGAGTCATTGATCTAACATGGAATGCCCAGAGTATGTGGCCAGCATCCATTGCAATTGTGATGCTGTTGACAGTGAGCGTTGTGAAGACTACTGGTGGGGGGTGTGAAGCGGCGATCGTTTGAAGAGAGCTGTTGTATCATACGGCCCGTAATCCACGTTGGGGCTGGACCAGAGTCGCTGAGGAGACTGACTGACGTTGCCTTGTGGGAGGAACGGGGAGGTTGGGATACCTGCAAACAGATACAGGCAAGGATGATTGGTATGGTATATGACAGAGGAAAAGCTAAGATAGAATGGTTATGATATATGACAGAGAGAAAGCTAAGATAGAATGGTTATGGTATATGACAGAGAAAGAGCTAAGATAGAATGGTTATGGTATATGACAGAGGGGGAGCTAAGATAGAATGGTTATATACCAGAGGGGGAGCTAAGATAGAATGGTTATGGTATATGACAGAGGGAGAGCTAAGATAGAATGGTTATGGTATATGACAGAGGGAAAGCTAAGATAGAATGGTTATGATATACGACAGAGGGAAAGCTAAGGTAGAATGGTTATGGTATATGACAGAGGGAAAGCTAAGATAGAATGGTTATGGTATATGACAGAGGGAAAGCTAAGATAGAATGGTTATAATATACGACAGAGGGAAAGCTAAGATAGAATGGTTATGGTATATGACAGAGGGAGAGCTAAGATAGAATGGTTACGGTACAGAGGGAGAACTCGGGAAAAGGTGATCCAGCAAGACGTCTTTAGTGAGCTTGTGAAGTCAGACAACGGAGGTAACCTCCAGAGGAGACCCACCTTGTTGTTGTTGCATGGGAGAGCCTGGCTGTACAAACGAGGGATGCCCGACACTGGACTCTAAACGCCGGGCCTGTATCGCCATTACAACTACACACACACACCACCTCACTGCTTGACACTGGGTAGTTTCAGTACTAAACCATCAAGTGAGCAAGCAATATAACCACCATTGTGATATAACCACTGTTACTTACAGAGGACGGTAGCCATGATGAGGACGAGGACTGTGAGAATACCCTGGTAGTGGTCAACGAGGGCCAGCCATACCAACTGCCAGCCTGTAGCGGGCGCTGAAACAACACCGCACTCAACCACTACAAGAATGACAGCCCGCACCACACCATAGAAGGCTTTAAGGATTATCCTGGATTTGCGATTCGACGAATATTATTAGATAGATTTACATTGTATTTTGTCTGATTAGTAGAGTGTGATAGGCACTTACGTCCGTCCCCTTTGTGGCCAACAAGACTGACTCGAACAGGCACTTTCACCGTCTGACCAGTCGACAAACACTTCAGTTCTAAAGACACATCCAATTGGTTACGCTCCCATAAGGATGTAGTAACCTGCAAGCTGATTGGATACTGTGCGATGTGGTCTGTATGCTGTTCTCTCTCAGGGGAGCCAATATGAACAATGGATGGGTCACTACTGGAAACCTTCAGAAATCAAACACAGCGTTTATAATCCCCAGACCTTAGTAATACATGACAGCCTGTCAACTTTATATACCTACAATCCATACAGGAACAAACTAAATGTTATGATTTCAATTAACTCTGGGAATCAATATTAATAGAAATCCTGATTTCAGGGTTTGAAGCAGAGTATTTAAGAACATGAACGTCAAATGAGGAAGTGTTTAATGACCTTGAGATTGTGGAGGACCTCATCAATGGCAGCCACTCGCAGCAGCATCACAGGACTCAGGTTGGTTACTGCCAGCTCACGTGTGAACAGATGGAAACCAGGCAGATAGGGCAAGGTGAGTGGGTCTGAAGCAACCTCAGGCTGACCTTGGCGCTCAGGAACCACAGCACGCAGACGTATATTGGTGTTGAGGGAACTGATAACAGGCAGTAGATCGGCAGGAGGGGACGAGGGCTGAATCAACTGACACTCGTATAGACCTGCAACAGACATCAAACCCTTATTCAAATCCTAATCTCTTAGGGAGAACTAAAGGGAAGTGAGCCACTGACCTGTGTTAGGCTGGAAGTGAGCCACTGACCTGTGTTAGGCTGGAAGTGAGCCACTGACCTGTGTTAGGCTGGAAGTGAGCCGCAGTCTGAACCAGGTCCTGCACCAACACATGAGGATGGGGGGTTGTCATGGTAACCTCACAATGGAAAGGTGCCCTCCACATGTCATTATGGGTATTCTGAGCCAGGGAACTGCAGTTCTCTCCTGTAACAGTACAACACACATTACATGAAGAGCACACAAGTCAAGAACAATCACATCACAGAGACTCAAGGCCGATGGGATCACATTACATGACGGTGATACAACGTAGAGATAATCATGAGAGACATGACATGGTGGAGTTAGGCCGCGTGTTGGAATTGAAGGAGTGAGACTGACCCATTAGACTGGTCTTAAAGCTCCGATCCTTCGTCTCGAGGCGGACAGTAATGTGCTTATCACTACGACTGTTAGGGGCCACGTTACTCAGGAACAAGATGTTCTCATTCTTCAGGTGTAACCGCGTGACTGGTGACACTGTCAGCTGTAAACACCCACGAATAACAGCAAGTTATGAAAGATGATGAATTTATTGCCCAATACAAGTGGCCAGTGATGTAAGGGATGTCTTTATTGCGGTGAATAACAAACAGAAGAGAAAAAGCCTGACAAGCAGAATACCTCCACTTTGGTGGACGTCATCTGGGATGCCACGTAGGTGATGACAGCTGAGCCCACTTGCGTCACCATGGCAATACCTGTTTGTTGGTCTATCTGTACTCCAGGCCAGCTGCTGTACCAGACTCCTGGGTGACCTGATACACACAGCAACCAGAATTGAATATATAAAGTGGTATGAAAGGTGCCGTCAACCAATAAGAGGAGCAAGTGAGGACGTGTCAGATAAATATCCTGGCTCTATAAGCTTACAAAGAAAGTATCAGAAATATGTCCTGGCTCTATAAGCTTACAAAGAAAGTACCAGAAATATCTCCTGGGTCTATAAGCTTACAAAGAAAGTACCAGAAATATGTCCTGGCTCTACAAGTATAAGCTTGCCGGGGAAGTGATAGATATGTCTTAGCGCTAAAACTGACTAGGGAAGTGATAGATATATGTCCTAGCACTATGACTTACTAGGGAAGTGCTGCATTTATGTCCTAGCACTATAACTTACTAGGGAAATGCTGCATATAGGTCCTAGCACTATAACTTACTTGGGAAGTGTCGGATATATATCCTATATAGAACTTACTGGGAAAGTATAATATATATGTCCTAACACTCTAACATACTAAGGAAGTACAGGATATATATCCTAGCTCCATAACTTACTAGGGCTAGATACATGTCCTAGCTCTGTAAGCTAACTGGGGAAGTGCCAGATATATTTCCTCATTATGCTACAGCTGTAAGACAAGGCCCGGTGAGATTCACTTGGCACGTCAACAGATACAGCTCAGAGCTTAGAGCCAGGGTAGTGGAGAACGAACCGTCAGGTGAGACCAGCGGCGAGTGGAAGCAGATGACAGAGCCCAGGGTTACCACGGCATCAGACGGCTTGATGGCCACACCAACATCAATGTTGACATAATCAACCAGGTGAGGGTTCGACTGGTCCCACACCTGACAAACACAGGTGAGAAACATTAGTAAGATCTGATTCAGGTCCCACACCTGATCTCCTTACGACAACCGTTACAGGTGAGAAACAGTAAGATCCAATTCAGGTCCCACACCTGATCGCATCAAGACAAATACAGGTGAGAAACCAGTAAGATCTGATGCAGGTTCACACATATCAACTTGCACGATATTGATAAATGTTAAATCGCGTGCCAATAAAATAAATCATTTCATATGAGGGAACACTTTAAGCTGTATCAATTGTGTTGGACAAGGACTTGTGGAAGTTGTGATGAGAAATACATCTGACCTTGAGAATGGTTTGACCAATATCCGTTGCCCTAGATACCAATGTATTGTTGTCAACACCATAGACAAATTGGAGACGGTCAAACCTGAACATAGAAGAACAAGAGTAGTTGGCATGAGACATCAGAGAAAACATTATTTCTGTAACCACATTAATCACACCACAACAACCATACATCAATCACACCATGACAACCACATCAATCACACCACAACAACCACTCATCAATCACACCATGACAATCACATATCAATCACACATCAATCACACCATGACAACCACACATCAATCACACACAACCACACAACAATCACACCACAACACAACAACCATACATCAATCACACCACAACAATCATACATCAATCATACCATGACAACTACACATCAATAATACCATGACAACCATACATTAATCACACCACAACAACCATACATCAATCACACCACAACAACCTTATATCAATCACACCACGACAACCACTCATCAATCACACCATGACAACCACACATCAATCACACCATGACAACCATACCTGTTGGTTCTGAATTGGATCTTGCTGTTTGTGTCAAAGAATTTCTCTCCCACATCGTCATGGAAACTAACTGAGAAATCCAGCGAGGTGCCAACAGGTACGGAGGAGAGAGGCTTGCCGTGGGTGTGGATGAAGGTGTCCGCCATGACCATAAGGTACGATACAGGCTTCACCTGAATAAATCACACACCAATTTTCCACACATAAAAATATTTACTGACAACTGGCTCATTAGTTCTTACAGATCCTGCATCCGTTCTGTTGCTTCATGAAGCCGAACTCACCTTGACCAGGATGATCAGGGACTGGTTGACCCCAAAGTCTTCATGGGAAGTGATGAGCACGCTGGCCTGGCCGTGTTCATCGCCAGCGGTCACATGACCTCCCTCGTCAACCGTTACCAGGGCTGAGCTGTCATGGCGGCTGGCATCATGCCCAATGACAGAATAGGTGACTTTAGCTGTTGAGCCATCGCGGTTGGTTTTGAGCTGGGTGGCTGTGTTGGGGGTGATCAGCATCACTCCGTCACAAACATCGGGGTTGATTAACTGGAGACGCTCAAATACCTGTCAACACAGGTGAACCATTCAAAATGACAACACCTGTATTTCATCTAACACTCGTGCAGCAAATGCTCTTCAGTGACCCATGTAACCATGACAACATCAAATGAGAGGTGGTCAGGTGTAGGACATACCTGGATCTGTACAGAGTCTGACAACAGTGCATCATCCTTCACCTGCACTGGGCTGTGGGGGTCAATGGTCAAGGTCACCGACACGTGACCTGCCTTTTCGGCAAAGAACCTCATGTCAAAATTACCTTCTGGCTGAGGAACAATCCCACTCTGAAAGTCAACCAACAGCATCAAACATACACCTCACAGAACACCAGGTCAAATCAATTATTCTTTAGATGTTTTGATAAACAGTTTAAAATGTTCGACTTGAAAATGGAGAATGTTGAGAGGGACCTTGTAGAAAAGTGGTTTGACGTCAGCCACATCCTTGTTACTGATGCCCCAGTGGAAGGAGATGGGAGGCCTGGCACTGCCGAACGAGAAGGGCTGCTCATTCTCCCCCAAACCAACAGCATACATAGGCATCTGGAGAATAAAAGATAGTGCACACATTATTCTGGTCAATCACCACAGGAGGAAAACACCCTGGGTGAGAATCGTTGATGACCAATCGATTGAGACACGTACCTGGGTGCCGGTCTGCAGTCGCTTGAGTGGGGTCCAGATCTTGACCCCTGCCAGACGGACAACATGCACCTCCATCTCATCCTACAGGACACATCACACATTATAACTCACCCTACATCAACACAACAACAAACACACACAATACAAACAAAAGTGACCCTCCCTCCTCACCTGAGAATACACCACATGACCTGAGTCCTGGTCAGTGCCCACTGCCTTGCCGGTGACCCGGGTCATCCCCAGCTCCCTTGTGTCCAGTAGACCAGAGCTGCTGATCAGAGACACCGTCGAGTTGTCCACGCTGAACTCAATGGTTGACTCTGGCTGAGGACCCCCTGATGCAGTCACCTAATGGGACGTAGATACAGGGGGATTTACCAACAAACTTAACTTTACACCAAGCAACATAGATTTAAGTGTCATTCCTAACTCAGTACCATGCTATGGCACATACCATGTATAAAACCAACCCATCTTTAGACCTTACCAGCCTGTCGCACAAAATTGAATAATTTTATCCAACACGAACACTCAGTTTTAGGAATCGGGTCATCTACCTGAAATGAGGAACCGATGATCAAGGTGATGTTCCTGGGTTCCAAGCGCAGGGGTGGGAAAACTTGGATCTCTCTTGGGGTGCTGGAGATCGTAGCAGAGCTCCCCCTGGCAGTGAACTTAAGTGTTGTCCTGCCTAGACTGACCCCTTTCACAATGAAGAACGCTGTGAAGTCGTCAGCGCCACTCTGATTTGGTGATGGTCTGTAACAACAGAATATACACACAATCATACGTACACACTTGATATAGGTATAATATACATTATTATTATGAGAAAAATATAAGTAATTTAAAGGGATCTGGTTCAGAGTTGCCTGATGCATACCTAGAAGGGAGATTATCTGAATGTGGTAACTTGAGTGTAATGAGGTTACCTGTGTATGACAAGGTTACCTGAGCACGATGAGGTTACCTGAGTGTGATGAGTTTACCTTAGCGCGATGAGGTTACCTGAGCGTGATTATATTACCTGAGCGTGACAAGGTCAGAAGCCAGGTGATGCTTGAGGCCCATCATGGAGAAGTAGCGGCTGGGAATGGCCTGGTCCTGTCTGTCCAGAACACGCACCCGTGCTACGATCTCTCTCCCGATCTCCACCTACACTCGTCACCATCACACAATGTTTGCTGATAAGATTCACCTCAAATCACTCCCTCACTCAATACACAGCAGACATCTGATGAGTTTGTTACTAGCCAATAGGAGGGTAGGATCTCACCTTGTCTACAACAGTCAGTAAAATCTGGTAGACATCCGAGATGAAGACAGATCCAATAGCTTTTTGGGTCGGGTCAAGGCAGAGGTCATAGGCTGAGAGAGAGATGCTTCCTTCTGCATTGGGCACCATCTTAAACCCCCCAAAATGGATAATGAATCACTCCCAACTCTTGTCATTTACCACTCTCTGGGTGAAAACAATACCACAACAAGAACTACCAACCTGAATCTCCTTCAGCTTAGAATCAAATGCAATCTTGGCTGCATTAGTCTCTGGGAAGCTCACATGGAAATATCCTGACCCTTGCTCCACTGTCAAGGCCATCTGACAGCACAGGGTCACAAGAGATCAAGCAGGATGATTATTTCATTCAAAACCAACCATTACAGAGGCTCTCATCCAATTCAAGTAAGACTTCCATACATACCTTGTTGCTGGGGTGGTTGTACAAGGTAAGTCTGGATGGATTCACAACAGGACTGTCTACCAGACTAAACACGCGTTTCGTGGAGATTCTCGGAGCAACCTGCATTCCATCAGAGGAATGAACCCATGGTCATGTTATATGTCATCAGCATGCTGGCTATTACAAGTGGTTGTCATGAAACAGATTCACATTACCTTCAGGTCAGAGGAGGACTGCTCAAAGTATTTGGCGTTGTAGCGAGCCACGCTAGCTGTGACCGTTATCTGCCCGGTGTGCTGCTTCAGACCAAGGCCTTTGAAATCTGTCACCAAATATAGGATCATACATAGCTATTTACGAGTGTTGTCAACTACCCCAGGTACAAAATAAGGTTGTACATCAATCAATGGTGATGGGTGAGGCTGACAGTCAGGACATTGTCAGGCGTTAGTACAGCACCAAGTGGGGTCATTGTCAAGTCAGGCATCAGTACAGCACCAAGTGGGGTCATTGTCAAGTCAGGCGTCAGTACAGCACCAAGTGGGGTTATTGTCAAGCCAGGCATCAGTACAGCACAAAGTGGGGTCATTGTCAAGTCAGGCAGTCAAGTCAGCACAGTACAGCACCAAGTGGGGTCATTGTCAGTAC
Organism: Urechis unicinctus; assembly: GCA_034190875.2. NCBI lineage: Eukaryota > Metazoa > Annelida > Polychaeta > Xenopneusta > Urechidae > Urechis > Urechis unicinctus. The sequence goes on along the minus strand of CM067358.1, from coordinate 54,727,337 downwards.
AGCACAAAGTGGGGTCATTGTCAAGCCAGGCATCAGTACAGCACAAAGTGGGGTCATTGTCAAGTCAGGCGTCAGTACAGCACCAAGTGGGGTTCATTGTCAAGCCAGGCGTCAGTACAGCACCAAGTGGGGTTATTGTCAAGCCAGGCGTCAGTACAGCACCAAGTGGGGTCATTGTCAAGCCAGGCGTCAGTACAGCACAAAGTGGGGTCATTGTCAAGACAGGTGTCAGTACAGCACAAAGTGGGGTCATTGTCAAGCCAGGCATCAGTACAGCACCAAGTGGGGTCATTGTCAAGCCAGGCGTCAGTACAGCACCAAGTGGGGTCATTGTCAAGTCAGGTGTCAGTATAGCACCAAGTGGGGTCATTGTCAAGTCAGGCGTCAGTACAGCACCAAGTGGGGTCATTGTCAAGCCAGGCGTCAGTACAGCACCAAGTGGGGTCATTGTCAAGTCAGGTGTCAGTATAGCACCAAGTGGGGTCATTGTCAAGTCAGGCGTCAGTACAGCACCAAGTGGGGTCATCACAGAGACACGCCTCAGTACAGCACTGAGTGGGTTCATTGTAGAGTCAGAACAACATTTTCCATTTATGTACTTCTGGGAGACTCACGTTTGAGCTGCCTTTTGCCCGACTCATGGATAACGATGTCTGTGGTGAGGCTGTGAGTGTCCCTGAAGTCTGCTAGCGAGTGATCATCCAGATTCCATTCAATCGCCAGCGATGAGAAGTTGTCAAATCGTCGGCCCTGCAGGTCGGTGACTGACACCAGAAGGTCTACATCCTTACCGGAGAACAGCGGAAACTGATGGCACCACACAACACAATCATCTCAACGAGTGTCAACGATACACAATCATTTCAACACAAGTATCAAAGATACACACACAACACAATCATCTCAACACGAGTGTCAACGATACACAATCATCTCAACACAAGTATCAAAGATACACACACAACACAATCATCTCAACATGAGTGTCATAGATACACAAACAACACAATCATCTCAACACGAGTGTCATAGATACACACGCAGCACAATCATCTCAACACGAGTGTCATAGATACACACGCAGCACAATCATCTCAACACGAGTCATAGATACACACAGCACAATCATCTCAACATGAGAGTCATAGATACACAAACAGCACAATCATCTCAACACGAGTCGTAGATACACACACAACACAATCATCTCAAAACGAGTCGTCATAGATACACAAACAACACAATCATCTCAACACAAGTATCAAAGATACACAAACAACACAATCATCTCAACATGAGTGTCATAGATACACACACAACACAATCATCTCAACACGAGTCATAGATACACACAGCACAATCATCTCAACATGAGAGTCATAGATACACAAACAGCACAATCATCTCAACATGAGAGTCATGGATACACACGCAGCACAATCATCTCAACACGAGTCATGGATACACACACAGCACAATCATCTCAACAAGAGAGTCATGGATACACACACAGCACAATCATCTCAACATGAGAGTCATGGATACACACAGCACAATCATCTCAACATGAGAGTCATAGATACACAGGACAACACATCAAAAAGACTTCTCATATTATTTCCACAGGATTCATACCTATATTTTTAATGAATAAAAATCCTCTAAGAGAGAACTGGAAGACCAGCTCAGGTTGTGATTATCAATCAAACACAGTCTTCTACTTAAAGCATTACTTAATCTCATGTGTTAGTTGGAGGTTTACCGGATCATCAAATTGGGGCGACATGGGACAAGGAGGCAGGTCAGCGGGAAACGTGACGGCAGGGACAATGTGGAGACCGTGAGGCTGAGCACACACGAACCTGGACACGCAGAGCACAATCAATGAAGTCACCTGAGCAAGACTGGCCGACTAGTAACCAGCACAAGACTGGTACGACCAGTAACCGGCGCAAGACTGGTCCGACCAGCAACCAGCGTAAGACTGGGTGACCAGTAACTGGCACAAGACTGGCCGACCAGTAACCAGCGCAATACTGGGTGACCAGTAACTGGCACAAGATTGGCTGACCAGTAACCGGCGCAAGACTGGTCCGACCAGTAACCAGCGCAAGACTGGCTGACCAGTAACCAGCGCAAGGCTGGCCGACCAGTTACCAGTGTCAGACTGGCCGCCCAGTAACCAGCGCAAGACTGACTGGCCAGGCCAATGTCAAACAAACCAATAAGACACAAACGACATCTGCCCTGTGAGCAGGGTAAAGACAATTTTTTATCAATATTTCTGAATATCTCAATCCTTTCAGTTAGATTCACGGAAACTTCAATTCTGTAAGAACGTCACAACAATGTCACAATACCTGATAGAGGAAGTGGCACTGGCAGGAAACAGGTTGAATTTGGTCGGACCATTACCGACGGTCAGCATGATTTCTTGTTCTCCAAGCTTCTGGCAGAGCACCAACAGCACGTGCTGCCCTCCTGTGGCCACAAGAGAGGCAAACAAGGATCGGTGACACATAACACGTTGAGAATATCAAGTAAACTAAATGCCGACTCAAATGCCGGAGAAGTGCTCTTTCACATAGAATGAGAGATAATAGACATTCAGAACAAATATAGGGGCCGAAAAAGGCAGGGGCACAGGGGCCACTGTCCTGAAGAGACTGCTCCAGTTCCCTAAAGATTAGTCTGAAGGGCTTTTTGTTGCCCCAGGTTTTTCACTAACTTATGGCAGCTTCCATCAAATCAGTTGTAATGAGGCTAAGATATTGTAAACATTAGAAGCTTATAGGTCTTGTTCTCTGTACCATATTGCTGTGAAACGTTCTCTTAAGACTATATAAATAGGGAACTCCTGTCTTAAATCGTAATATGTTCATTCAAATTGAGTTTAAACTCATATAGATGAGAATTTTAGGCAGACAAATGAGATTTATCAGAATGTGTGAATAAGAAAGGTAAATAAGATAAGTATAGGGTTTAACAGCACACCAACAGATATGGTGTCGAGAAAGGTTAATAGATAAGATTGACCTGATTAAGCAGCCGCTTTCTAGGAAAAATGAAAGGGCAAGTTAAGTGCCGAAAATACAATTTTTTTAACAAACATCCCATAAACAAACATAGCCACAGGCGTGACTGACCATGCCATTTGCCCAGTTAATGGCATTCATGTGCAAGCAATAACAGTCCGAGTTACGATGAACTCAATCAAGCAACAAACAGATGACATGTACAATACTACAGGTAAGTAATTGGAGACATTTCCTAGTTACTTAGAGGCAAGCCAGGCAAGCAGAGACTAATCTACTACCTGTTGGATATAAGAGGGGCAGAGGAGCTGAAAATAACATGAAAACTGCCGTGAAGGACAAATTGACTGGGTAATTAACATGCAGATATACAACCATTCCTTCCCAGTTGATTCACCAAGTTAGTGACAAAACACAGAATGACTGATACTGGGCAAGTAAATCAGGAAGGGCACTTAACTCTCCCAGAAGGAAAGTGCTCAACTGAAAACACATTTCACAAAATAACATCTCAATCAATAGCCATTTTGTGTCACCAGGGTTACTCACGTGTAGTGGTGTAGTCCTTGACAAGGTTCAAGGTGACCAGTTCAGGGCTCTCAAGGTTAGCTGTTACATACACCACACACACACCCCATTCAATACAGCTGTTATTGATACCATACACACTCCCTTCATTCACATATAACATACAATGCCACATCAACAGTATCATCATAGAGAACATTAAACACAGATGGCTAATGGGATGTAAACTACCTTTCTGGAAGTACTTAGTGCGGTCAAGGGTCCATGGCTGTGGTCCGCCATCAAACACAACCAGCTTGGAGGCTGCTGGTGTCACAAGTGCAAACTCCTCGGGGTCCACCGGCTGGAACAATCATATTGGCGGGATAAAAACAGACTGGGTCTACATCTGACTCATGATGTAGAGCGTGTTAACATGCCACAGGCACAGACGGGTGTCTGGCTGTAGTAGCTGTAGTGGCTGACCGACACTCACCCGGAGCGGTCTGTAGGCGGCCACAGTGAGGCTGGCTCGTAGATTGATGTCCAGGTACTGGTAGGAGACGAGGACCTCAGAGTTACCTACACTGAGACCTTCCACCTCGATACTGGCACACGCTCCTGATTCCCCAGGCTCACTCACTGACCACACACAAGGGGGCGTTTTAGCCATGTCAAACGAGTGGCACACACAGATAAACACCACAATATGTCTTTCAATGACACTCACCTCGAATAAACTTGATGCTGGCTGAATCAGTGACCTTGACTTGAAGTGGCATTCGCTGGCAGTCAGTGAACTGCTGCCTGATACCAGCTACCACAAACAACAAAACATTGAGCAGCCTGTATATGATTCACAAGGTCAACTTTATAGGAGCTAAGATAAAAGATCGTTCACGTGAGGTACCTAGTTTGGAGTACACTGCTAAAGGCAGATGAAGTTTGGATCCTATTTCTACCTCCACACGGGAGGGCAGGAATGCCATGGAGGAAGGGGGCAGCACCATCGTCTACACAACACACCACATGCAGCAGTCGTATAGGAAACAGACACACTAGGACATAGGAGGAGGAAAGCCACAATACACACAAGATTCAACTTGTAATCTATGTAATGGTCGATGTGAGCTCACCATCATAGTGTCCTGGTGCATGCTGTTCCTTGTATCAGCGACCTTGACCTTTGTTTCACCAGTGGCCGTCTCCGTCCTGATAACACCAGTTGTACTAACCGTCGCCACGGAGATGTTCTCCGAGTGCCATGAGTAGTTGCCACTGCCCCCCTCCGCCTGTAATCCCAACACCAATTACACACCACAGAAAACGTGACTGGCATGCGACTGTGCTGAGTGAAATACACTGTGAACAAAAACATGAGATAAAGGTGTGAGCATGATAGTGTCTGCTGCCATGATGTCACCTGGAGTTGGTAGCTGTACCCCGTATCAACGCCTGGTGTCCATGGCAACACGAGTAACTTGGGTATCACAGAGATAGGGTCGTAGATCTCTACTTCCTGTGATCCATCGATGGTCGGGTCAAACACGTACTGGCTGCCGTCCTGATGAGAGATCAACAGAGTTCACTATAATGAGGTCAAGTTATATAATTATAACATGTCTGATGCCCATTAGACAATGCTTTCCATTATACTATCCACCAATACCACATAAGATTTCACATGTTCACTGTCTCTGGAACAACAGGGTCACCTAGAGACACACTTTAACAAGAGCAGACAGCTCGTCAGACTTACGCGTCTTAGGACCGCCTTCAGTTCCCCATCAATGTCCGGGAATCCAGGCTTCAATGTCTTCACAATGTGGTAGGTTCCGTTCATAGAAGAATATTCCACTTCAAAGAACTTGTCTGGGAACAAAGTTTCGATGCGAACATTCTGTGCCACACAAAAACAATCCAATCAGAGAGGTGAGAAGGTGAGAGAAGCCAGATAAGAGAGAACAAGATGTCATGAGGATGTTACACACTCACTCCTGACGGAAATACTCGGTGGCTTTCCTTGTCAAAAACATCCACAAACACTTCATAATTACGCCCCGTTTCCAAGACCCACACGTTCCCAGGTTGCACAGTGAATCCTGAAATCACGCAGTATATCACAGACACAACTTCAATACGACCTCAAACTCTAGTCGGGAAACTGATCTCTCCGAGAGGGTGACTTACCAAGATATCCCGGGGTAACCACATAGATACCACCAGAGGGCTCTCTAAAAGCACCAGACAGCTTCACATCTGACAAAAGGTCAAGGACAGATCAAACACACTGAGGTTTGTTTTATCTAAGAGCATGCAAAAAACATGTGATATCAACTTTAAGACCATGTGACTCCATGATAGACCTTATTCACTTGCTTATTATGAACCCTTAGCGAGACTGCTGGAAAGGATACTTCTGTCCTTAAGTTTGATCTCAGTGTCACCAAGTTCAAGGGCAGTCACTGTAGACGATTTGCTGTCAAGAGAAGCGAGGTTTGGGTCCTCAATCTCGAGGTAATACTGAGGGGAGGGCATCTGGACAGCTACAACATATCACACACCATACACATATCAAGGCACGGTTTCAGGCAGAGGGTGTTTGGGTGTTGAATTAGAAGCAGGACTCACGGTGCGCTTTGCCCTGCTTGAGCAGTTCCACAGTGTAAGGGACGGTGGTGAACGGGAGGAGGTAGACGAGAGGAGGGTTGAGCTGGAGGTTAGCCACCACCACGATCCTCACCACAGACTCCCTCACCCCCTAACCAAACACAGGCCATGTCAGACACAGGGTGAATAAACACATCAGACAGGTGGAATGTACATATAAGCATAGGGTGAATAAACACATCAGCACAGGGTGAATAAACACATCAGACACAGGGTGAATGTACACATCAAACAAGAGGAATGAACACATCAACACAGGGTGAATAAACACATCACAGTTAATGGACACATCAGACAGAGTGAATGAACACATCAGACACAGAGTGAATGAACACATTCAACACAGAGTAAATGAAAACATCAGACAGAGCAAAAGAAGCACACATCAGACACAGGGTAAATGAACACATAAGACAAAGGCTAAATGAACACATCATCAGACACGGAATGAACAAATACATAGGAGAGACTCATTCTTGATGAATAACGGTGGCGAATGCCAGCTGACCTTATAAACAGGGTCGGCAGGTCTAACGCTAACAAGAGCAGACCCTGTTCTCATGCCACGTATCAGGATGCGGTCCCCACGGCGTCCCTCATCCTCCAACTCACGGATGTAGCGAGAACCCTTGTACAAGGACTCGGAGAACTTGAGGAACCTGATAAGCAATGGCAAGTTATGAGTTATACATCAAGATGGATGAGGTATTGATTGGGGTCTCATTATATGCAGATATAACCCCAACATGGACTCACCTGAGAACATTATGAGCAGGTATAACCCATATTAGACTCACCTGAGAACATTATGAGCAGGTATAACCCATATTAGACTCACCTAAGAACATTATGAGCAGGTATAACCACATCAGAGCCAGATTCTGTGTCTGTTAGTAGATTCCATTCAAAAGGCAGGCCTTCCACGCTACTGAATACATCGTCTGCAAATCACACAGACACTAAGCCATGAGTTCCTTGTTCAACTTTCATAATTTAGAAACATGTCCGTCATACAAATACTTAAGAATTGTAAGTTTCATACAACTGCTACTGTGGAATAACACAACACTGGATGGGTTTAAGCCAGTTGCTAAGGAATACCTTCTTGGTTCATAGCACGTATGACAAATTCTTCCGGAGAGTCATCGAGGTAGAGTTCCTTGGTGGTGGTTTCTATATCAATGGCTGTAATCTCATCAATGATGACATCACAACGGAGCTGCTGTCCAGTTACTGTACCAACACAAGAAGATCACCTCACTCACAATACTAGAAAAGTTCAAATTTAACTGCAAAACTATGGAAGTATGAGAAACTTCCAAATCTTCTTTTATCATCTACGATGATACTTTCTCCTGCGAGATCTACCTGGGTCCTGGGCTATTACAATGGCTGTCTTGCGGCTGGGGGTGCGTGAGGTGGCATACACGGTGGCAAATTGAGAGCATGCATTTATGTCATCACCAGTCATGGGTCGAACAGAAGCAATCTCTGGTCTGGTTGACCTCCTGTTACAGTCATATATACACGTCACCAGCATAAAGCCTTGCGATGCTGATTGTTTCAACACACAAATAGTAAAAAAGCTGCATATCACAAAACCTCTTAGAGTATTAAAATAAGATTTTGGGGTATATTTATGAGGATAAAATGAACCATGACAGGTCTACAACTTGGGACTTCTTTTAGACCTAACATCGGCCGATATGTCTGCAGAAACTACCTACCCCATGCCAAGCTTATTGTGGTGGAGTGGTCCATCAAGATAAAATTCCTCATCCTACTCTTAAATTATTTTGAGCAGACACAATTGTAACTAACCTAATACTTTGAAGTCACAAGACAGCACTAACACTTTCATCATGCGTGAATATCCATACAAAACAAATTCGAATCGAATTTTTCTGCCACAATTTCATCTGCTCGGGTCAAGACAACAACGAGGTTGATAATTTTTGTAATACTTCCTTCAAGTCTTAGTGGTATTGTGAAGCATATCTTCCTAAATAAAGCGGCATATGTGTTGACAAACTTTTTTTTATTGGAATTGTGCATGTAATGAGAAACGTCGACGATCATAATATACAGTCAAGTCGCCAATAACAGATTTCCCCAATAGCGAAACAAATACCGAGTCAATACCTCGTATATTTTTAACCAGTCATTATTTTTTCAATCTGACTGTGCCACCGCACAACATGTCCATCCGACATCTGACACCGACGTTTTCACTTAAAACCGAAAGTAAACAATAGTCAAAATCATGAAACGCTTGCAGGATGCCACCAAATTTCCACATGAAAGCTCGTTTTCAAAACTTGTGCATCAGTGTTGCAGACAATTTTCTAACTTTTCGAAAGTAATTAAGTATTGAATGCCATCGTAAATCGTAAGTACCGTCTGTTTACATTATGTTGCAATCATATTTTTAACAACAAAGCCTATCTTTCATAAATGCTGTCATGGAAACCAATGTTTAGTAGAGTCGCCAATAACGGATCATTCGTGCATGAAGCAGTCATTTTGGGGGTCATTTCAGGACAGATCATGCCACCTTTCTTTGTGTATCCTGAACCAAAGCCACACTGATATAACCCCAGTTATAACTCCCAAAGTGTTTATCTAGTTATTTCAGAAATATACTTGATACAGATGGTCAGATTTATACAGTAATAACTGGGGAACCTATTCCCAGCTTTCCTCCATGGCCTGCCCCTACTAAAGAAGGTGGTGGTGTTGTCATCCCTTACAAATACATTATAGAACATACTGTAATGGAAATAAGTGAACATTTCAAAAACATTTCAGAGCTTTTCATGGGTATTCCTGAAGGTGCTACATTGTTTCTTTGGGTTCACAGTGATACCAATGTCTCATCATTCTATTTTGTGTTTAATTAAAGGACAGCGACTTAATACCCACTGACATCAGTAAATACGAGAAAATGCCACACACACATTTAGTATTTTTTTGTGAAACATCAGAAATAAAAGTTTTACTTGGCTACTTTGTAATAAAAATGTGTTTTTAAATGGTCCCTTTCTATAAATAACCACACCTCACATGTTTTTTTAATGGAGAAAGTGTACCGGTATTAAAGAAGGTAGTTATCGTAGTTAAAGTAATTTTTGTATAGTATTACACAGGTGTTTAAATAAAACTAATATTGCATTGAAAAGAGCAAGAAATAAGCTGTTTGAATGTCATTGTTGGATAAACTAAATTGTCTTTCTGACATGTTTTGCATACAAACAGTTGTTATTGTTCCGTTATTGGCGACCTCACCGTATCATTGAGTACAGACTACAGAGTACAGTAAGCAGGTGGGAATATCCGATGGTTCATCTTTGGATGCCATTCAATACAGAGAAAGTCCGTGAAGTTTTGAATGGCATATTTCTAGAACTTATGGAGCGGAGAGACAATAGTAGTTAGATCAGGTACCGGGTTAGCCTTTTATATCCGTTGTTGACAACGTTTGCAGACAGCGGCATGCTGAGCGATATTAAGTGGTTTTAGCCAACTTAAGCACTTACCATGTGAAACAACCTTGGCTTATCTCCAACGTGAAATTAGTTGATACGGTGCTGTGATAGGGAAGAAGAAGCTTGGGTACATTCAATTTCGCTGAGTAACATGACGTTGTTAGATAGAAAATAATACAATTACAAATTAATACCGGCAAACAAAACCGTATTGCCGCCATTTTATCTCAACGATCTTAATCATAATGTTGTGTGTCATAACGAGGTAACAGACCAGTGCCCGCTTACGGGTGAGCTTACGCGTGTGCGTGTAGGTAAAGAATAATGATACACTTAATCTTCATCATTAAGCTTCCATGAAGTACAAACTGAGACATAGAAAATATACTTTGTCATTAACTGAAAGAATTTAGATATGACAGAGTAGCTCAAAATCCGTCAATGTACAACAAGCAGCCTTTTGCCTGTTTATGGAAAATACTTGGTGTCTCGGACATACATACAGAACATCAATTTAGAAGCCGCTTCATTCACTTCTGACATAAGTGTTTGTGTTATTCTATATAATGATCTAAAAGATGCAATTGTGAAATACATTTTTCTTGTACCAGATTAAATGACTAAAGAAGTGAAGCCTGGTGTACACGTGCAAACCAAGAGTGGTCACAATAAATCGGGTTTATTTCCCCTAAAGACATAAGACATGAGGTATAAAACAATACATACGTGGAAACAAAAACAGAACAAATGATATGGAGAGAAGCTCGCTCTTACTTATATTATTTCCTCAAAAACAATAATTCTGGTCCTATTCAAATATAACAATTTTTCTAATTTAAACACATAACCACACAAAGCACCTCTTGAGGATAGCCAGATTTATATGAACACACACTGTAGACATTCATTCTGGCCAGCACTCATCAGAAACTTTAGAATTTAGTGTGCCACAGCATATATATTTTAACTCGTAAATATCAAAAACAAAACATAACCAAATGTTGACCTGGTCATTAATTTCAACAATACTATCAATCCAGATTGGATACAGAATCTTTGTGTTTGATAAAAATCTAGTATAATTTGTTGTTGATTAATTCATACCCATGGTCTGTTGTAACTGTGTGATTGTTAGGTTTCTGGCCCACAACACATCACATACCCATGATCTGTTATCACTGTGTGATTGTTAGGTTAACAGCCCACAACACATCACAATTCATCTTTTTCACTTCGTTCAAAATAAGGATCAATAAGATATCCCTGATCTGCCATGAGGTTTTTTATCAGCAAAGCTACATTCCTGCCAGCTAATGAGCTCATTTCCATGGCAGAAGCAGCCATTTCTATAGCATTTGTGTAGAAAAGACCTTGATGCAACTGGAAGGGAGGGATCTCTTGCTCATCATCACTGTACTGAGGGTATGCTAGCCAATCAACAACCTCCACTTCCTCAGTGGAAATAAACAACTCAGATATTTGTTCCTCAGTTAATGGCTCTGCTGAAAATACTTTATACACTGGGGTGGACTTCAAATATTCATCTTTTTGGGATTTAACAAAATCAACTGGTGCAGGCCTTCCAATGCTATAAAAGAATAAACTGGTGTTACATGTGAGGATTTCTCCAGGGAAGTCACTTAATTCAGCATAACCAAATTTAGAAATATTGGGAACGCCTTTGATGAATGTAGCTACAGTGCGGTGGTAAGGCTGGGAGTAATGGAAGTCGGATCCCTCAGGGAATCCATCAAAGGACAGGCTGGAAATGGTGGCGTCTAGGGGCGCAGCAATTACCACATAGTTGTACTCTCTCTCCTCCCCGTCACCACTCTCTATAGTATACATAGACCCTGCCTCGTCATACGCTACAGTTGTGGCTTTAGACTTGATGACTCGCACCTTATCAGCCAAGTGCTCCAGAAGTTTCTCAGCTACACGCTTGTTACCGCCGTGAATGCTCCACATGCCCGGTTCTATGCCAGCCATAGAGACAGCACCTGCAGCAACCATGCCTCACTTCCATATTATACCTGCACCTTACCATTCACAACATAAAACTAATTCACCAAACTCATCTTACCAACAAGAGCATGGATGTTTTCATCTTGTCCGTAGTTAGCCCGGAGACCCCCACGCACCACCTGTTTGATGAAGTTCTCTGAATACTGGCCAGCTTGGAACTCTTCAAGCGTGGCATGGTGGAGTAGGTCTATGAAGCTTGGACTCATGCTGCGAAGAAGCTGCTCCACTGAGGTGAATGAGTAGCCCTTGTCCTGGTGCTCATAGATTCTACACATCATAAGACACTGCTGTGTATCATATGAATATAGCAGATATAGTCCATTACAACAACCGTATCTAAACCATGGAAGTAGAAAAACCCATCAATTTTCCTTGAGAACCGGTCCAATGTACGTCCAATGAATTTGTCTAATGTGTAAATGTCAAAGCCATAGTGCCATAAAAACTGAGCAGCCATAACAAGTGTGTAGGAACTGCCATCAAACACCATTGATGATCCATCATAGATCCCTAATGCTCCTCCAAGTCTCTGAGCTGGGTGTAAACCTGAGTTACAACACATTAGTTTCATCAATATTAATAATGAAAGGAAATGATTTAGTGTAAAAGAGAAGGCTGATAAGAGGTTACATTACAAACATTTATTCAATTATCCTGCAAGAAATATTCCAGATGCAGGATTCTCACCTAATGTCTGAGTGAAGTTTAACATATAATTATTTCTCCTGTGGATTATGCTTCCTCCGGCCTCATATTCTCTCCCTCCTATGGATACAGTCGCTAATCTTCCACCAACATTATGGTCCTCATAAATGTCTATTTCAGCATGTGGCAGGAGCTGATTCAGGTAGTAAGCAGTGGAGGTTCCACCAATACCAGCCCCGATGATACCTGGAGGGAAAAAAATCACACTTCAACCTCAAATTCTCTTACAAAGTTGATGCCATAAAGACTCCAGTAATGATCTAGCTCCGGTGTAAACGGTCCGGTTACGAAGAGTTAGAACGGATAACTATAAATATTTCGCACCTACCTCAGACGTCTTGTAGTAGGACGCTAGTCTTCAATGAATGCCATCGATAGTTCGTTTATCGATACAAGTCCCATGTTGAAACTCTCGCGATTTCCCGCATTGCAAAACATTTTATAAGGATAGGAGTGCTCGAAATCCCGCCCGTTGAACTTTAGAATAGTTACTCCATCGTACAAGGTATTATGCGATGTTAACCCGCGTAAAATCATCGAAAAAACCACCCCCTTCGTGCGGCACATGTATACTATATCCTGATTAGCTTCGTCATTCTGATCTGTGTTTCTGAAGGATCGAACTCCCCCAAAAGGGATCAAAACATCATTGCATCCTATAACCACACTTGTGTATGTTTTGTGCTTGGTAGTTGTCCGATCGATCTAAAAATATTCGCATGCGTTGTTTCGAAAAAAGGTAAGACGTCTACGCAGACGTCTTGTAGGGCTGATTAGCTCCGGTTGAACGGTAATATAAATATATACCTCAGACGTCTTGTAGGGCTAGTAATGATATTTATTTATGACAATCCATGTTGAATCGATGCACAAAACATTTTATAAGCTCCTGATCGCCTGATTTATAGTTGCACTGTTGCAGATCATCGTTTAAACACTGAGCTTTCTGATCAAGGGATCCACCATCACTCACACACCACATATACCGATACTAACCTGGCCCTGCAGGACGTCGTGTGTTGGAACATCCGACCGGGGCTAACAGTAATAACCCTGCTAGTAGCCGTGCACGACGTCTTATTGGTATATATTTATATTACCGTCGTGCGCGGCTACGCTGCTAGCTAACATTCTAATAGAAACACCAAATGCCAATCTGTAGAGAAGAAAAATGACAATACTAAAATTACCAATTCTGACATCTTCTAATTGTTCGCTCTGCTTTCCTAATTGCAACAGAAGCATGAAGATAATCAATGACAACAGACGCGCCATGGTTGTAAACAATACAATATGGACAGAACACCGCTCCAGAAATTGCTTTATTATCTATCTTGCTATGATGGACTCAGCCACTATAATGCCATCGTTTCACCTCAAATGAACTTTATGATGTCAGTTTTACTGCGCTATTTTCTTAATCATCATGTGCATTCCATCAATTACACACCAAATTAAACTCTACTAACGGAATAGATTGTCATTAAATTTACACGTTTGAAATGGAGAGTAATTCTAATAATATTGTGAAAAGGAAATAGAGGCTCTCTACTAACCTACTTGCTAAGGCCTTTATTTGGCATGCTGGTCTTGACAATCAGTGATTGTCATATTGTTTCATGCAATTGTGTTTGTGCGAGTGTGATAGCTGTCAGGATCAGTCCTAGGGTCATCATTGATGGACATCCATTGTGGTGATCTAATTGTCACTATCTCCCTGTCCATGTTGGGTATCAGCGAACCAAACCATAACAAGCAGACTTTTGGTTTCAGTTTTCATTTGAGCTGTGTAACCATCAACACTACAATATAGTCACAGTTAGACCAGTCTGTTATATTTATTCAAAGAACTAGTCCCAAGAGGAGGAAAGAAAATAAAATAATCACCAGTTTTGAGACAATTCTGAAGCCATGATGACATTGTGATGGTGATGAAGAAGAATGATATTGATGTTTGCCCTTTTGTCCAATAGCCCCCTTGACACAAACCCAACATTCAAGTTCAATGCCGTACCTTTGACCCAACCGACCAGGCCACCCGCTAAGCACCACTTTCCACTGGCTACAGCATACTCAGATGAAATCCACAATTGTGGTTTGACATGCCTGTTTGTTGCCGCTGATAATCAAACAATAATATCCATGCATTACACGTCTCATTGTTAGATAATGGTCAGTGAAAGTCAAGGTAGACGTTAATTCACCCATAGTCATTAAATACTCCATTGGTTTGATGCATGCGGACATTCATGAAAACAGTCAAAAATAAGTGACTTTATTCCAACAACAAGTGATGTAAACAAAATCAGATCAACAGGTGCAGAGTTAACCAACACACGTCGTGAAATCCCCTCTGCTTGGAAGAAATACACCATTAACCATTATCAACATGTCCCATTCTCATTCCATTCATAATTACAATGAAACCTAGCCACAAATATGATGGCCTGCAATACTGATATGTAGTGCAAAAAAACACAGTTATATGCTGGACTAGAAACTAGGTCATAAGCCATAATGATAATGTGCACACATATGTATATTTGAGTCAAACAATTGATTCCATTCTCTTCAAGCTCCACTGAAGGGTAGCAGAACTTCATTAGCAACAAAACATTGATGTGTCAGCATTACAATAATGGTGATTTTTGTCAAAGTCTTCATCAAAAATAATTCACAATAAGTGAGCACAGATGACAAAGGAATTTCACCAAGGAAGTGTTATAGAGAACAACAAATGCTGAACGTGGAAAACAATTTTTACAGGTTTAAATAACTGGAGTAAGTTGTAACATTTTGAACGTAATGAGTCCACTAAGTTAAAAATTTGGTTGCTTTTAGTAAATCAATAGTGTAACTCTCATCCTGACTGAGTTGGTCTTACATGCTACAGCAACAATAGCAACAGTATGTATCACAATATATAGGATAAGTCTACAACAAACAGTCATCATTTTGGATAATTTAACCAGACAGGATATGAGATTACATGATAAGTAACTATTACACCCGCAGTAACATCAGGGATAGCCTGCTAATCCCACAATGCACTGCACATAATCGGGGGCAAGCTATAAAATATCGTACAAGTTACAGTAAGCAG
The DNA here is from genome assembly GCA_034190875.2 of Urechis unicinctus. Classification (NCBI taxonomy): domain Eukaryota; kingdom Metazoa; phylum Annelida; class Polychaeta; order Xenopneusta; family Urechidae; genus Urechis; species Urechis unicinctus. The sequence continues at coordinate 54,711,807 of CM067358.1, read as the reverse complement.
TGATTTAGGAATATATAACGTGGATGGCTTCAGGCCTGTTTGGTCATAATTGTGATGCTTCTGAATATAAGCACTACAGATGATCCAAATATCTCAGTCGCCTATGGTCCAAGTTTGCCAGTCACTGATGAGCTAGACTTTTCTTGGATACCTGCCACAAGTCACCGCACATCAAAGGTCGTCATTGTTTTCATGGCTGCCAAGCTGCCTTCTGATTTTAGAGATTTCCTCAGAGCGTGTCGTGGCATAATGATGATACATCATTTTGATACCAGTTGTCACTGATAGTTTGAGTCTGAGGTTGTAGCGATACGAGTTCTTCTTTTGCTTCACTGCACGACGGTATCTTGCATCCAAGTCAAGTATCTGGCGATCAAGAACTGCTATCTGATCACAGGCTCGGTCGAACTTAAGTCTCGCTTCTACAAGCTGATCAGAGAGATGCCGGCTACGAAACTCTTCTTCATTGCAAGTGCTCATATTTTCTTCCTTCAAAACAAAACCGAAGTGTTCGCGTGAAGCGAAGGAGGTTATTCAAAATTATGTCTCCCTTTAATTTGGAAAACTTTGCTGATCAGCTACGCGTCGTTATTCATGTGCAGCCCACTCACACAAGCGGCCCTTTAATTTAACAGAACAGAGAGAAGACTACGACGTTGATCCGGCGAGGCTGCAAACCACCTTCAGATTGACAAGACGCAGGCGGGTTGGCGATCTCGCAGAAACATCCGACTCGCCTTCAACCACCAATAAATAAATAAGCAGAAATCAAATTAGAAATAAAGGGAGTTTGAAGAAGGAGGTCGTCCAAACATAATGGTTAGACCTTTGTCATTTCCCACGGCGATATCACTAAACAGATAGATGCTAATAGACAGACATCCCCGAAGATGACAACCCTCCTAACTGCACGTCATGACGTATGCGGAGACCCATGGAATCCCCAATTCGATCGGACGTCAGATATTTAGTAGTATAATAAAAAGGGATTCTAGGTCACTTTGTTGGGGATGCAGTTGATCAGGCATTTCACCTTGCTGATGGCCCGCAACAAGAGGTGGCAGTCATAGTTGTGGAAAACAACTGGTATAGTTCTTTAGGTTGCATGTATTGTGGGCTGGTCCTCTGTACTTGCCTGTTATGTGATAGTGGTCTCTAACAGAGTCATGTCGATCATCTGGGCCTACTAGTGGTTTGCTGCATATATGACAACCAGTTGCAGTCTAGTGTGTCCTGTGGGGTTAGTCGTATAGCAGTAGGCCTGGAGAAAACTGCATCCGGCCCTCTATTCACTACAGAATCGTTTGTATGGCCATCACACCTCACCACAACATACCCATAGCCGCAGATCTCATGTTGTTCCGTCTTCTGGGCGTTGCTATTTGTGAGGTCTAATGGAGGCCCTTCAATTTTGACTGTAAGGGCCTCAAAGTCGGCGTAGATTATGTAGGGTACTGCAAGCTGCTTGTGCCTGTTTTTGAAGGACAGTTTGTCTTTTCCTTCTTGTGGCTTTGGCTAAAAAAAATGCTATGGGTAGCTTGTGTAGACTAGAGCATCTATTAATCTAATGGGTACCCTCCCACGATTGTGGCATATCAACACAAACTGCTGTTTGACTTATTCCATTACATTCTGGCTTGTGAGCCTGCAGCAGGTCTTCTCCGGGATAACCATGTAGGCACCGCTTGCAGAAGTACTCTGGTCACGTAGCCTGCCGTTTTGGTCTTTTATCCATGTGTAGTGGAATGCGGTAAATTTCGACTGGTTACTTGTTGATATGGTCACTATTAACTCCTTTATCCCACCCAAATACATTTAAGGCTAAGCTGTTTTACTTCTCGGCCTTTCCAATGTGGAATATCGGCGTGGGGCAGGGTCTTAGCCAGTATTTGAAAACTGCCCGTCCATCCTCACCCCAACCCCATTCGCCTAAAAGCTGGAGGGGGGGGGGGGGGTAGGGTTGGATGACGTCATAAGAAGCGTTATCAAACAGACCCGTATTTATTTTGATTGTGGATAAGCGGCCAGCGTGCTGCATCGCTGTTTGTCTTTAATTGAGCTGTTTAAACTGGCTTGGCTAATTCCTTGTATCCGTCCTGGGAGGCGCGTGGACGGGCGGACGGGTGGACGGGCTACAGGGGGAATTTCCAGCCCGTCTAATGGATGGGTGGACTGGTCTATGACTAAGACCCTGTCGTGGGGGCATAGATGCCCTCCTTTGAAAGGTTGTCTTTATCTCTATAGTTTGACACTCTTTCTGGATGAGTTTCTACGTTGTTTAAAGCTGCTAGAATAGACCATCAAAGGGATTTATCATAGTTGTCCTTTACAATGACAATGGCCTTGTTCTTTTTTAGTTCTGGGGGCAGATCAATATATGAATCCCCTTTGAGAGGCTGGTAGCGAGACATTTCCAGCCACAGAGTTTTAATTTCTGCAAACTCCCAGCCTGATACTTTGTTAGTCCACTTTTCCAAACTTCTTGGCCGACCGCGCTTGCCCTTTTTCTCGCCTCGTCAATCTCGTTGAGGGTGAGATGTGCCCTTGAACGTGCCGAAAGATAGGTTTTACATACTCAGTAATGCCTTCCCCAGTTTCCTTCATGAGCTTAACTGTAAGAGCAAGGTGAAACTTGATGCCCTCAAGCTAATTAATCTCGGAGCCTAGCCTTGTACCTATTTGGCTACGCACACCTTTCAAGAAAGCCAAAGTGTCCCTGCCAAGTGGGTGTTCTTCTGGGACACCCATAATTCTACTTCTCAGGAAATTCTTCATGTTCCAATTTCTTTCTTTATGAAAACGAGCCTTCGTGCAGGCACTGGCTTTTTTTCTTTCTGGAATATAGATGATGTTCCCCAGTTTCTGCAAAGTACTCTCAACGAACTTTGCGTTAACGTTGATTATGTGCGATAACTTATTTATGTGTTATTACCAATGTCACTATATTTTTAGTCTAATAGGGGATTTTGCTGTATACAATTAAACCAGACAGCATCGTAACATCTTTGTGATTTTCTTTCATTTTCTCGAGTAGTGTGGTGTGATTTGTCCAATCAAACCCACAACCCATGTACACTCCTAGTTTATTTCCTATGTCCTAATGACAAACCGCACAAAGAAGATTAACGACTCGGTGTTTCATCTTAAATCGGTGTAAATTACAGATCTTTTGTTCACATGGGCCTGTTACATGGGTCTCTTTTCCCCAGAAATATTCAAGGGCACTTGTTTGCGAATACCACCTTTCTCCATTCTTGTGTGTATAGTCTATTTGTTTAATGTCTAATTGAGAACACTATTTGGCGGCAGGTGGCACCACAAGCAGCTCCTCCCTGACAATGCCACGGAGCGTCATCTAATAGAAGAGCAGGCTTAGTGACAGAGCGCCCAAGCCAGTAGATGCATTGGTCCTGCTCCAGCTCGCCAGGCTGGTAGAGGTAGCGAACGCAAACACCAGAGGGAAGCTTTTGCGGTTTGAGCCCAACCAAACACTATGGTCTAAGGAAGAGAGCTTTTGAGCAATTGCTTTTGCCATAATTGTGTCTTTGGATTTTTTCCAGTCAAGCGGGCCACTTCGTTATTTATGCAGAGACAACAGCATGTAGCCGAGAAACCCACTCGGTTGATCATTGCCCAGATGGAACATTTAACTCCATGGAATACCGGTGTCCAAAGAGATGCTCAGAAAGAATGCGGTTAAAGCATTCCACAACAGCCTTGTCTCGATAGATATTCACACGCCTGATGGAAAAAACATGCAAGTGATGGTTGGCCAAGGTGAGAAAGACCTGCAGACGATGTGTGGTAAGAAACCCATCAGGGTGATGGGTGGCCAGGGTAGGAAATACCTGGAGGTGATGGTTGGTCGAGGTAAGAAAAACCTACCGGTGATGGCTGGCCATGGTAAGGAAGACGTGTGGGTGATTGTTGGCCAGAGCAAGAAAGACCTACAGATGATGGTTGGTCAGGGTGAGAAAGACCTACAGGCGATGTGTTGTAAGAAACCCATCAGGGTGATGGGTGGCCAGGGTAGGAAAGACCTGGAGGTGATGGTTTGTCGGGGTGAGAAAAACCTGCAGGTGATGGTTGGCCAAGGAAAGAAAAACGTACCGGTGATGGTTGGCGAGGGTAAGAAAGACATGTGAGTGATGGTTGGCCAGGGCAAGAAATACCTGCAGGCGATGGTTGGCCAGGATAGGAAATACCTGCAGGTGATGGTTGGCCAGGGTAAGGAAGACATTCAGGTGATGGTTGGCCAGGGTTAGAAGGACCTGCAGGTGATGGTTGGCCAGGGTAGGAAATACCTGCAGATGATGATTGGCCAGGGTAAAAGAGACCTGCAGGTGATGGTTGGCCAGGGTAGGAAATACCTGCAGGCGATAGGTGGCCAAGGTAAGAAAGACAGTCTGGCCCATAGGCGCCCTGTTTGTTTTATAGATGCATTTTTAGCTGCTAGGTTCTATGTACAATATAATTCTTTTTTTCTCTCGCTAAAATGACTCGATGGTTTATCGATATAGGCTTCTTTGAAAACACCCTCCGAACACATTGCATAATCCATCATTTTCAGCTTCGGCTGATCTAGTAGCGCCTTTTACATTCCTTGTTTGAGTTAAAATTCATGTTTTCACGTTGGCCAAATATCGTACCTGTATGAAGTATGAACTCTTCATCCCAAACAGCGTCGCCAACTCATAAAACTATTTCTCTGAAGTCCAAACTGCACAACACATGGTTCAATCTGTTGTCATTTTAGTGGACCAGGTTGATTTAAGATAGCAGTGAGGTCCTGTTAACAATATGTTAATTGTACGTTCCCTGAAATATGGTTGAATAATTAGGAATGAATATCCACTTATGGTGCACACGTTCAAGGAGTTATAACTCCTTGACATGTTAGACCTGAGTGATTATCCATTAAGTTGAGTGTGTATCCTCTCTTTGGCAGTAAACGGGCTCTTTATTCAATATGATCCCGTCATGACTAGTTACAATATGAACTGTCCATGCAAAATTTGAGCGCCAAAATGTAATATTCAATTCACGAGCTGCCCTGTGGGCGTGTCATCATCATAACGTCACCAGTCAGTATTCGTGGAAGGCGATATATCAATAGAAAAAAAGCCACAGGTGCCAGTGTGTTTGAATTTCTGAGGTCGGAAACATCTGAAAATGGCGCAGAAGAAGAATCAAGGCAGGAATGGCTCCGACGTGACGGTTGCCGATGCGGCACCGGCGTGCGTACGCTCGTGCTGAACGTTCCTAAACGATGCCACCGTCCGCTTTTGTCATCGCGCTCCGGAGGAAACAGGCAAAAATCAACCCAATCACCTGCAAACATAAAAAAGAATAACCATACCACGGCAAACTGGCATCCCAGCCCTCGTTGTCATGTTGTGTGCTCGAAACAAACGACTTACCTGTAGGGCTAGGAAGCTGAATATGTCGGATATGAGTATCACGGCGTTGCTGTCAATCCAGCCTTTCAGCTCATCGTAGCAACTCTATATACATACTTATCATATGACAACACCTCCATTGACGAGGAATTCAGGCTATATCGACATAAGCCGATCACTCACGTTACCGAAAAGAATCGTCGAGTTACTGCCCTCTGGTCGCTTAACCTCTTCACAGCAGACCACGATATCTGACGGAGTTTGCTGAGCGCAGCAGGAATCGGGAACCTACGGCGAGAGCCAAACCACAATGTATAAATATATATATATATATATATATATATATATATATATATATATATATATATATATATATATATATATATATATATATATATATATATATATATATATATATATATATATATATATATATATATATATATATATATATATATATACAGCATTTGAACTGAAACCAACAGCGAGGTTTGTTTGCAATACCTCTACATGCCGCATATGTTTCGCAAATGCATTGAACTTGCATTATGGTCATAAATGAACGTTTGTTATGACTGAAGGGACTGGGTGAATCGTAGAATGTGCGTGAGATTTATAAGTTACTATGGATCGTACATCCTGTTGGAGACTGTCCCATCCCTTGGTAGAAATCTCCGTTACCCCGTAATGCTTCAATAACGTCTGTTTCGTCTGATATCTTGTCATCGATCTGTCCTCCCAGTCAAAGACGCCCACTGCTTATCAGCTATCATTTAACGATCTATATCAGCCGATAAGTGTTCATGGGACTCTGTTACTGACCGTATCCCAGAAGACAACGACTAGGATTCCTCCTACCAGCTCCACGACAAGCACAATACCGACCAGCAAAGCGTACTGGAGAATACACACACACGTACATATTAACACATAAACACCATAACAACCATACACCATAACATATATAACCAAAACATATATATACACCATAACACGACGCACCATAACGCATACACCATAACAGACACACACCATATCACGACACACTATACACCATTGCACATATACACCATAGCATATACACACCATATCAACATTTGCACCATAGCTCATATAAACAATAACACGATATACGCTTTAACATGTTAACACTGCAAGAAGGTAAAAACAATACCACATGTACAATGTCAGATAAAAACACTTTAAAGAATTTACACACCATAACACACACAGCGACATACACAAACCAGGTAAGACAATGGAGAAGGTTTTAACGAATATAATGATAATGATGAAAACGACGATCATGATGGCCACAATGATGATGATGATGATGATGATGATGATATGGGGGATACATACTACATAGAGCATCCATGGTTTATTGCAGCAGGCGCCGCAGCATCCGAGGAACCCCGACGAAGACAGCGGTGGCGAGGAGGGCGTCGTCCATGGGACTCTCGGCGATACCAGCCAGGAGATCCAGAGAGCTCTCATCCACGGCGATCCACGTCCCCAACCCCAACAGGACTAGTCCTGTGATCTAAAGGAAGCTCAACACACATGCCAATGGAGACTCGACGAAAGTAACGTATATACGATTTAACATACGCATACAATCATCACCCCACTCCGCCCCCCTCCCAAACGCACCTCTCTCGCGCTATATGTATTGTATATGAATGGGTCTTTTTTCTGAGGTTTGGCATGTAAATGGTCCCCTTTCCTCACTTTGGCTTGGTCCGGTTTTTGTTTCCCATGGCGGCTCACCCCTACCCTTTTCCAAGGAGAGAACCCCCCCCCCCCCCCAAGCCCCCCCCCCCCCCCCCCCCCCCCCCCCCGGGGGTTCCGCTACGGTTCTCGCCCTGATGGTGAGACTATTGAATATCAGTAACATGTAAACAGCGCTCGCAGCCATCAGGCTAGGGGACCTTGACTAGGAAGGAGGCCTTTCTGTTTGCTTACCATGCTATAAAACTTGTCTTCGAAACAACGCAACCACGCTGACTGATATGGCTGGCTATATTGAGCTTCATACGTTAATTAAAGAATACAGATCCATTTGGATACCCATCACAAACCAAATACCCATTGCTATACCTCGCTGTCAAAAACACGTACCTATTGGTATACCATAGTCTGCGTCCCAGACTCCAGGGGTTCCGCTACGCTTTTCGCCCTAGAGTATACGACAAGACAATGTCTTAAACTGGCGCGTCCGAATATTCATTAGACACGATCGATCGATCGATCGATCGATCGATAGATAGATAGATAGATAGATAGATAGATAGATAGATAGATAGATAGATAGATAGATAGATCGATAGATCGATCGATCGATCGATCGATCGATCGATCGATAGATAGATAGATAGATAGATAGATAGATAGATAGATAGATAGATAGATAGATAGAGATAGATAGATAGACAGACAGACAGACAGACAGATAGATAGATAGATAGATAGATAGATAGATAGATAGATAGATAGATAGATAGATAGATAGATAGATAGATAGATAGATAGATAGATAGATAGATAGATAGATAGATAGATAGATAGATAGATAGATAGATAGATAGATAGATAGATAAGCTTTATTCCAGACACAGCTTACACTGACAAAAATGTAAGTGGTCCATAATATGAAATAACATGCTAAACATATGCAGGGTGAATGTGAGTCAATGTACAGTTTAGATACAGAAGGCAGCACCAGTGGCGTCTAATATGGGATGTATACACCCGACTAGACTGTAACAATTTACAATAATAGGATTATGAGATCTATTCAATCTATGAGTAAACTTGAAAACCAGGTTTCGTATAACAGATGCACATCCTTTAACATCATAAATAGTACATAATAAGCTGGAACTCTCAAACTTGGAGTGACCAGTAAACAACTTGTTGAATGTTGTGATAAGAGCTATACAGTTTGTTGAGGCATGACTTAGAATGATTCCACCACAATTGTGCAGTGTACATAGGCAAACAGAAAGTTTTAAACAGCTTAATTTTCACAGGGACTGAACACACAGAGAATCTGCGAAGGATCGTGTTTCCTTGAACATATAGACTACGTCTCTGCCGATCAATGTCATTATTATCACAGAGATCACTACAGATAATGTGTCCCAAATATTTGTAACAGGATACAGTTTTGAGCTTCTCACCATTTAGATACATAGCCGGAAGATTTGCATCTTTCAGATATTTTGATAAGAATGACATACAAGCACTTTTCTTTGAGTTGAAAATCATATCATGAGAAATGCTAAAAGTTTCAAAAATTTTCAGTTATTTAGCTAGTCCAGATACAGAAGGGGTGAACGACAATGTCATCAGAATACATGAGGTGATTGACAGTCATACCATTCATTACACAACCAATGTTACACTTATTAACTTAGTGCTAAGGTCATTGACATAAACATTAAATAGATGTGGTGACAATATTCCACCCTGACGCACTCCATTAGATACTGTAAAACGAACAGAGAGGCAGTTGCCCCAACGGACAGTAATCTTCGTGACCAATCAACGCAAAGGTTGTGACCCGGATTGACCTAAGTTGCGCGTGTCTGGCTCATGAAACTGGCTTGTGATACGCACCCTCGGTTTTATGTGACGTCATGTACATTGTTGTGGTCTGCGTCCAATGAGAACACATTGAATGTCTTCTGCAATTATGGGGCGTCTCAAAAGTTCAAATTGACACCACAACAAGCGCTTTAATCGCTTAGCTGCATGATAGTATGTTTACGTAATAGTCAGTTAAAAAGAACCAGTTGGTGTCTGCTTCTCTCGCCGACTGTGTGATTAACGGTGCCACTCAGCGTGAAACAGCAAATCGGGGTGTTGTAGAATGTGTGCCCGGCTCATAAAAATCACTCGTCCGGTTGGACAAGTTCTTCGGAAATTGTAGAACTGACCAATGAGAGACAACGACTCAAAAGTACCCGAGAGTGACCGAGAGACACGGCTTGTGATTAGAGCATCCCAAATCTGGGATGCTCGTCCAGTTCAAGACGCTATCCTTTCCTAGACTGATGGCAAGACTATTGAATAGCAGTAACATGTAAACAGCGCCCGCAGCCATCAGGCTAGGGGACCTTTACTAGGTATACCAGGTCATTGCAAAAAAACCGACCCATTGCTATACCTGTCTTCAAGAAATAATGACCCATTTGTATACCAAAATGCCATAAAACCGACCCAAATTGGCGGCACATCCCCACTTACCTCCCGGGGACTCAGGACTATCGATCGAGTGAGTGGTCTTCGGTTCTGAGCTAGAATTAAAACTTTAACACTCAGTTAAATATTGCGCCTTCAGAGATCGCCGTAAGGACAATTCTAATAGAGAGGTGAGCGAGCGCTAGTCACCAGGCGGCGCCTCCAGCGAGCGCCAGTCACCAGGCGGCGCCTCCAATGAGCGCTGCACGTTGGTTCCTCGCGCTTTACACTGACTGGTTTGACTTTTCTGCGGGTTTCACGAGTGTCGTATGGAAGTTTGAGTGTTCTATGGAAACCCGTATGTGACAATATGAAAAGAGTCTGTCAACATTATTCGCTCACTTATTATAGACTTGCGTGTTTTTCTCCCGTCAGTAATGTGAAGCAGTGTGTGGCCATGTGACGGCGCCAGATGCACAGGCGCTCGGTTCCCGATACCAAGCTTCCGAGCGATAAAACTGTTATATATGGACAGCGACTCGGGGCTCGGATAGCGCCTGTTGCCAGATGTGACCACATTGTCCAAATCGATCTCACTAAATCTGGCTGCGTAATAATAAAGTGAATAATAGTGTCGAGGTATTGGGTGGGACAACTGGGGGAAGTGGGGGTTACACAGGGGGCCCAGATTATTTAACACCATCATCCTCACTCAAAACCATGACGATGTTGACTTTGAGAAACCTAACAGTTTTAATTTCATTTCCGTTTGTCTTACATGCTTTGACTCACACGTCCACGTAATCTATCACATGATGTGAAATACGCTGCGCTTTCGTTCGTTGACACAGAACGCCGTCCATCTGACTCATGGGTCATGCGCTGCATCACGTGATAAGCGACTTCCCGCCCACTCAGCACATCGCAGACCGCGACCAGTCGGTTCACCTCAGTGAAAATAGAGCAAGGCTCAGCGACGCAAAACAAAACTAATCTCGTCTCAAAACGAGTCGACCAGCACATAAGTTATCGATTTCTCACATAATACCGCACGGTGTTTGGATTCGGTCGTTCATTGGTGAGTCGCTTTCTGGTCGGTGACTTGGTGATCTTTACAGAGTTACTTCGAGGTGGCAGCCGACCGCGAACACCATGGCGTGCAACCAGAACCAGGCCAACCGACTGGCCCGCCAGGCACAACGTGAACACAGGGTAAGTCGTGTTCCCCACAAGTTCTACTTCCGTCAATAACCTCCCCAAACTCAACTCCTGTCATCCCACTGCACTCCCCTTCCGCAACATCAGCCCCTCCCCTCCCCCAAACCATACCCGATCATGCTACCATACACCGACAACGGCACTGGCTGTCTGTCTGCTGAGGCTAACATATGGCAATAATCAGTTCAATGAGAATTAATATCTCGAACTGTAACGAGAGTCATATGTCCTTCCTTGGTGTACAGTTGAAGAGTAGGCTAGACGATGGTGCTGCAGCCGTGTTACTCAACTGTAACCACGTCTGTTGTTGATTCGGTTTGAATTTTTTTATAGCTGTTAAAGTGCTTCTCTTACCAAGCTGCCCTTTAAATGTGAAAACCACTCGAGAATCACAGTGCATCGGAATAATCAACATTGATCATAACGCACTGCAGGATTAGAGATTGGATTGGAAAGCTAGTGCATTTTACACACATACACTCACACACACACACACACACACACACACACACACACACACACACACACACACATATATATATATATATATATATATATATATATATATATATATATATATATATATATATATATATACATACATACATACATATATATATATATACATATTTATATCCTGTCAGCCACATTAACTATCCACCTACCTCGTGTATAACTTATTGATGTACTAGAAATATGATTAGCAACTTCATTTTCGTTACAAAATTACTATGTTCATTTGTTGATTGAATGTCGTCTGTACCTAATAAATAACTTTTTTTGGTCAGCAAGCAGAAAGGCACGAAGTCAAAGCTGAGCGCCTGGAGGCACGAGCAATGAACGCGGCTTTGCATGGCAACATCGGGCGAGCCGCGCGTCTAAGTGTGAGTTACTCTTCTCCTTTTTTTATGACGCTCATTATTCTTATTGTATGTGTCTTTTTTTCTCATCTTTAGATAAAAACCCGCTGGGTTATCATAACGTTTCCGGTGGAGTTTAAATATGATTGGTTTCGGTGTCAGCAAAGAGCTTATTGCTGTGCTAAGAGGGTTCACTCGCGCATTCGCCTTTGAAGATATGTGACACGCCACCGGTGAGCTGCGTGGTGCTTTGTCATAGCGTCTCTTAAAATCACATGGAATTTCTAAACAACTACGCATGCGCAAACTACCATTTTCTGGTGTCATCGCTTAAACTTCGCTCGTTTTCTGCCTCGGATGTATTGTAGAATCTACCGCGTGCCATATTTTAGTAAAAATGCACGTCCCGTCAAAATATAAGAAATCAAACAGTACAAAGGTCATAATCACAGCTGGGGTCACCGATTGTACTTGAGTGTACGGATATCATTACTAAACCTAGTAGGGAATCGATCGACAGAATTTGGATGATTATTGATTAAATGCACTTTTAAAATATAACGTAACAACTTACCAGGCATTATATTTGCGTCCAGAACAGAGCCAATAATCAAGCTAACAGAGCAGATGTGAAGGAGAATAAAGCTGCCGTACACGCCTGTCAATCGGCGTCACTCCGTACCGGAGCTAGAGTCCATCGTAACGGCACGTCTGCTGCATACGCGGCTGGTGTTGCCGCCGGAGCCTCCGCAGCGTCTCAGTATGGTACACCGGTCTACCACCCACCTCCAGCTTACCCAGCGGCCGTGCAGCACCCCCCTCCCGTCTACCATGCGGCCGCGCAGCCTCCTCCGCCATACGCAACTTCAAACCCTTATGCTCCGGTTAGTATTTCTCGCTTTCGCGAGTAAGTGATGGCATGGTAAATAAAGTTTAAAACGTCGCCTTTAAGCTGTGTGGTTCACGCTCTTGAATAGAATTGGAATTTGTGATCAAGGTTTTAATGAACCTTTGTGGATGCTTTATTTTCAGCCGCCTCCTCCTACGCAATATACAGGTGTGTTAACTATACTGATGCATTGGTTGCCTTCCAGTCATATGCTAGACAGTGTGTTCTAGCAGATACCATGTTTTATTTAGTAATCAATATGTGTTTGCAGGTTACCCTCCACCAAACCCCGCTTATCCAGGCTACCCACCTCATTAGGACCGAAGCGGACAACCAGAGATTATTTAAGCCTGTATATAGCATGCTCTATATAATGTACCAATTTAACCTTTGTCAGAGGGAATGGCAGAATATATATCAAACAATTCGAATTTATAATAGTCTAATTAAACATTTATGACATGTCGTTCATACTGCCCGACAGAGGATCAATTGACATGGCAAAGTAAGCAATGCAGGTGATCGGAATCGTATTGTGTAGATTAACAATTCTTCCAATAAACATATGCAGAATGGGAAATTTGCAAACTGAGTTATTGTGAAACTTCCCTGTTTCTGGTGGCGGGGTAGACTGCCAATGGACTAAAATAAACTTCACGAAAATGCTCGGCTGAACTTGCAGCATCACGAGATTATCACCAGCCCATCCTCTACTTAGGTATTCCTGCTCTATAACTGACTAAAAAGCCTCACCCTGTGACGGAGAAGCCTCATCCAGTGACGGAGAAGCCTCACCCTGTGACGGAGAAGCTTCGTCCTGTGTCAGAGAAGCCTCACCCTGTGACGAAGAAGCCTCACCCTGTGACTGAGAAGCCTCACCCTGTGATGGAGAAGTAGCCTCCGACCACCCACAGCATGACACAATATATATCACACCTTGTTTAGGAGGAGAGAAAAAGCGACTTCGAAGGTATTATATACAACAGTGAATATAATATGGACCTGATAACTATAACAATTGGCAGGACTTAAAGGTACATTTCATCAAAAATCATCCAAATTCTGTTTTGAAAAAAAAATTCATCCATCTATTCCTTGCTACGTTAAGTAATGATATTTAAAAAATACGAGCCAAATCGGTGACCCCAGCTGTGTTTATAGCCTTTGTAATGTTCGATTTCTTATTTTTAACGGGACGTGAATTGTAACCCATACATGGCACACGGTAGACGCTAAACTACATCCGAATCTGAAAACGGGTGGAGTTTAATATAAGAAAATGGTAATATAAGAAAATGGTAGTTTTGCGCATGGGCAGTTACTGGTCAGTTCGCTATTCGTTTGAATATTGTTGTAAACAAAGTTCGGAGGCTGTTTCAATGCGCCTTTATCTAATAATCATCGCTGATGTGGTGTTCCATATAACATGAACGGATTGTAAACGAGTCGACACAAAGTGATTATTTAAGCAACTACAAAAAATGAAAGCAAAATATAAATTTCACCAAATCGCCTAAAATGCATCTTTAATAAACGAAGACAACTAGTAACTGGAGAACATGAGCCTGAGCTGGACCATCCATGGATGCTGCCTTTTTTTAACTTCGTGTGACCCCACAGTGGGTGCCGTATGGGATCAATCAGAAAACCCGGAGGTCAATAAACAAAACATTGCAATGATGATACGCCATGTCCAACAAGACCCATATGTTTTCCTTTATAAAGGCTGGTCATATCGCTATTTGTAACAGCAATAGCACAGGAAGTACAATCATTTCCTGGTAGCAATATGATTCATGTAAAAGGCTAATTTACAACCAATTTTCTTTAATTCAACAAAATCACAAAAAAGTAATGAATGACAAATCAATAATATTTAGGAGTGACATACAATGCAAAACCTGCAACATACCAAGAAAAACCGACAACAAAACCGATAAAACTAACAACAAACCAAGTAAAACCATAACCAAACCAAGCAAAACCTACAAACAAACCAAGCAAAACCTTAATCAAACCAAGCAAAACCTACAGCGAAACCTTAAACAAATCTGCAAGAACCAAGCAAATCATACAACAAACCAGACAGATAGCTTGTCAGTAACACAGATACCCTGACATTAGCTTACTTAGTATTTGAACTGGCGAACAGGAAAAGACTACAGACGGAAATGTATTGTGTGAGCGGGTACAGCTCTCATCCACGTTTGCTCAGGGTGGAGTCAGATGTAATGATTGACATACCATTGGCAACCGAACTAAAGACGCCTCTCATGACTACATCAATGACATATACAACTCCTAAACAACACGGATACCATTATCAATTCACCGACAATATGTACAGCCTCCGTGGATGGACAATTGATTGAGTTTCTTCTCACATAAGTCCCCACACACACAACAGACACATTAGCATCAGCTGCAGATAACTGGAAGTCACCAAAACCTTGTACATTCTGAGCCACTTGTGGAGGGAGGCATGACTGGGAGGCGGGATTTGGAGGTGGAAGGCAGGGCCTGAAGAGGGAGGCGTAGTATGGAGGTATAAGGCCGGGCCTGGATTGGGAAGGCGTGGTCTAGGGATGTAAGGCGTGGCCGAGAAGTTAATGGTATGTTGCAGGATGTGTCCAAACAATTTGACAACGAGAGGAGTGCTCGTCAAAAAGGAACATTGTACAAAATCAAGTGTCGATTTGATACAAGAGGGAATGTCCGATCAGATGTCAAGGAGGCTGTTGATGCTGACAGAGAGGTTGCAACTCACATTTACATATGTCTGGCGGTATTTTTCATTCTAGACATGGACTTCGATTGCCCTCCCAAACACATCCCTCTGCCAGAAAACCAGAAGTGACGATGAGAGATATGTGGTTCGACTAAACAAGTGATGGTTTAAAGTCAGTGGTCACTCGCGTCTTCACGCAAAAATTTTGTCAGAGAGAGATTCAAATTGTTTAACCGCAATGGTTATGAATATTGACGTGGCAATACGCGACATATATAAGGCTGGGGCGAACTCATGATAAACTCGAGATGTACTCCGTAGACGAATCTGACACAAAACGTGGTTAACAGAATCTCTTTGATGTGTTAAATCTGGGTGGTGCCCTTGGCGACGAGCAGCTCGCGCAACGGTCGCCGTAATTGTCGGCAGCTCAACATCTACTCCATGAACTCTAACTGCTAAATTCCACGCGCTAGCGCAAGCGGCATATTGCCTTAGAAGTTACTGACCTGTAACGGATATTTTTTGAATCTACAACCCCAAATAAACGAATTAAGTACCATATTAAGTTCAAGAATCGAATGTTTTCTTAAATCACACAATGCTGATAAGTCAAGCTATACGATATCCCGACGCGGGCATGACAAAATCGAACATTTTAAAGTTGAAAATTCGACATAAGTGCTCCAATCGATTCGAAAATGAACTTGACCAAAGTATTCTACTATACTTGAATTACCCCGTGTATAGATGGATGTGAGGGCTCAGATTGATAGATGAACGAAAATCGACTTTGTTTGAGCCCAAGCGATCAGCAGTGGAGTGCGAAGCCGTGTTGAGTGAAGGCAAGGTTGACCCTGATACGGGCTCATGGGGCGAGCATGAGAGGATTGGACAACGTTTTGAAGTGCAAAATACGACAAAAGGGCACCATTTGATAAGAAAAAAAATTCCACCCATTTGTAACATCATTATTAAATTTGTCAAATAAGTATACCTATGTCGCGGCCATTTGATAAAATTGGGAAAATATACATTTGTTTACACCTTAACATTTCGTACGTAAATAATATTATTTTCCCTTTGGCCATCTTTTTTAGATTTTATATGATCATGAACATTAGAATGTCATCTTGTCATTTACCAAACAATAAAAACGATGCGAGTAACGAATACGAACCGATTTAGAGAATTCAAAACGGAGTGAGTCTCGAAAAGTCAAAAATGCTCGCCAAGAATTTTCACGTATTGCTCCACAAACACACATTTTTTACGGCTCAAAAATATTATTGAAATTCAATACATTAGCTCTCGTTTGATGTATCATTCGTCCATATACCTTAAATATAAATGCCAGTTAGAGCAACATTGAGGCACAAGCGCGGCCGCCTGCGGCGAGGTTCGGCTGACACCCCTAGTGGGGGACCTTGACTACTATGAGTATAAGCCCGTAGATTACCCAGTGTTCTAGCGTCATAACGTAGCTCCATATCGGGCAAACGCGCTATGGAACGGGACATAGAAGCTCGGTAGCTACTCATAGTCCTGCATGCAACTGATTTAACTTATTACATTTGGTGGGAAATTCGTATATACTACTCTTCAAATTTGATGTTGTGTCGGGAAAAGAAACACAATGCAGCGTAACGCAAGGATGAAACGCGAAATACAAATGTTACAGGAATCACCGCCGCACAGCATTTCTTGTTGGAGCAAGAATGAATCTCTTGATCACTTAGAGGCCCGTAAGTCCTGGGCGATAAATGATAAATATTTCATTCAATTTATGGCAGCTGATACGCCGCTTATATATCAGTTGATGGTTAAGACAAGCGCACGGTTGACAGTTGATGCCAGAACAACCCATCGTCATAGCTTGTGACGAGGTTGCCGAGTAAGGAGCGGGGCGACGACATTCACTAGCTTAATCGGTGACGCGCAGTTTATCCGCGTAGCAAGGCTTGAATGAGGGGATTCTACTTCACAATCATTGCGAAAAGTTGTTGGCTGTACCTTAAAAAAATGATTAATTATTTGCGAAGTTCGGCGCAGATGCCTGGCTGACGCTTGCTGTAGCCAATCTCAAATCAGCGGAAACGTAAAATATCTCTGGTGGCAAAATATTGCACTAGCCCAATCGGACGCGCTGATAAGGAAATCCAATGGCTTGAACCGCCGGTTTACTGGCCTGGGGCCATCGGGCTATGTAACTTGTCGAGCCCTGCACTGGAAATGTGTATTTCTGTCTGTCCGTAGGACAAGTTTATGCAGGATGATTGTTCAAATTCCTATACACAAGCAAAATTTGATACTTGTATGACAATCTGAATGATTGCTTGAACTACCTGGTTTAACTAGTGTTGACAAATTTAACCAAGACAATGAACATGCACTCACAACTTGGGTACACTTGGTCCAGGAAGCCATTCATTGATTGTGTGCATTGTTGCCTTCATCGAAACTGGCCATGGTGTAGAAGGAGGAGAAAGTGTTTATTAATCTTTTGGGAGTGTAATCGTGTGTATAATGAGAAATGATGATAATCTTGATATATCACTGAGCATGGTTAGATATTTAAGATTACCATGGATGGTTAATATTTGGATGTCATCCACAAAAAAATTCAGTGAGGTGAAAGTTTGTAAGCCCATCAGTATTAGCTTGGCATGATTATTTGGACAGGCCAAACAGAAAGTCAATGTAGTGAGCTCTGGTGCCAGTCTGCTTGACAGCATTACTCCTATTAGAGGCTTTATAGAATTCAAGTCCTAATTGATTACTTTCCAGAAATCATTGGCGGAGAGGGCACTCCATATGAAGGAGGCATTTTTAAGCTGGAGGTTGTCATTCCTGATCGGTGAGAAACTATGATGCACAAATATTAATAGCTCAATTTTAAATGGTTCATCGATTGCTTTTTTTTATATAATGCATCAATGAGTTGTTGGTGGGGTGGTATCTGCGGCTAATGATTAGTGATTTATTTTGCAGGTACCCTTTTGAGCCTCCGAAGGTCACATTTGTAACCCCAATATACCATCCCAATATTGATACAGCTGGCAGGATTTGTTTGGATAGTCTCAAGATGCCTCCTAAGGTACAATGGGTGATGTTAAATGGGGTAGGGCTTCGTTCAGATGATAGTGGGAGTGCATGTCTTAATTAGGGTCACTATATTCACTGAAATACCACTTGATCTAAATGGTACTCTCTCAATTAATTTGCATAACCCATGATCAAATGGCTGTTTCAGGGAGCATGGAAGCCAGCGTTGAATGTGTCCACTCTGCTGACCTCAATCCAGCAGCTTATGGCGGAACCCAACCCTGATGACCCACTCATGACGGAAATAGTTAAGATATATTTTCTAGAGTTAAAATGTTGTTTAGAGGCCACAATATATACTGACAATCACAATCATTTAGAACACTGCGTGTATGTGTGCTGTATCTTGATATGGTTTGACGTAATGTGAAAGGTGATCTCCTTTTCAGGCCAATGAGTTCCGTTATAACCCAAGTGAGTTCAAAAACAAAGCGTCAGAAATGACAAGAACTGAAGCCATGTCACAGTCGGTTGTAAGTTTACTTAGGTGTATTAATATGCTGTAATTCATTCAAATGCTGCTATCCACTGATATCATTGTCAGATGATGATGAAGGTCTGACCTCATCTCATTAGTTGACTGTACTGTACCTTTCTGATGGTAAACTTAGACTACAAATATCAAGAGTAAAATAAATTCTGTACATTCCATAATATGCCAACAAGTTTCTACTCCCTTTCACTCAGTGGGCAGTGGCAGTGTGAATTCTGGATATATATATATATATATATATATATATATATATATATATATATATATATATATATATATATATATATATATATATATATATATATATATATATATATATATATATATATATATATATATACATATATATATATATACATATGTATATACATATATATATATATATTTATGTGTGTGTCACCATATATATATATATCCATTGACTTTCTTATCAACAATATCTGTACCTCCACCTGTATGCAATTTACGCCAGGTTGCTGGAAGTGGAAGTGAATCAAGAAAACGGACAAATGCAGTGTCAGTTCTACCACTGAGAGAAAATGTCAAAAAGAGCAAATGATGTGTTATGTTGATTAACCATGGTATGTTAAGCTGATGTGGATTGCAAATGTGATCTTTTGGCTAAATAGTGTGATGTATTATCATTTCAGTCATGTGTTATTGTAATGATAGGTCACAGTGGCCCTCAGTGTGTATCTGTGTACCCTTATTGTTGTTGTGAAATTTCCCAATAGTCAGAGTCTTGGGCGAGTCATTTTGGTCACTAAATATCAACCGGTAGTCATATCAATCTTCTCCATCATCAACTCCAGTACCATCTTCAATCATTACAGTGGTTATGAGGTATTTAGTCATAAAATATATTCCACTATTCTGATTGGAAAACAGAACAATTGCTGTTGGAGATCTACTGATCTTACAAGTTATATGTAAATGCTCTTCCAATTTGTCTCTAACAAAAACTCCTACTAGTTGTGACACCTGATTTATTATGTTAAAGCTTTCATCACTGGTTAGTTTTGTATTATTTAGAATCAAATGTTGTCATTTATGTAGGAGGAGGCATATCAATGAACCAATGTGAATAAACATGAGGACAAAAGTTCTATTACTTTGCTATGATTGACTTACTCCTGTTAGATAACCGTGGATGCTGGCGAATTGAATGTTGCGATTAACTTATCCAGTGGGTACGGCCATAAAATCGACAAAAGCATGTGGGACTGTTGATCCATTCAGGGCATATGTTGAAGATGGAGTGGTCTCATTGGTTGAGGCCAAGTTGACCAGAAATTACCATGTGGTTGTTAAATAGGCTTAATGACGAACTGTGCTTCTCGCAGGTGGTATATTATGCAGGGAGTGAGCCCTTTTAACAGAGCTACAAGCTCTTTGATGTATCACAAGAGAAAACCCTGAGATGTTGGCCACAAACGCTATGACATGGCATGATCATAACGCACATGTTCTTCCTATTTTGCCTATGGATGAGATGATTACAGCCTAACCATGTGAATGGCATGCCTGTTGTTTTTAAGTAATAACATTCTACAAGTTATATTGACAAAATATGCCAGCCATGTGTATCGAATTCACACCAACCATTAGTTGTGGCTGTGACAATGAAACAAACTCAATATCAGAGATAACATCTTAATCCTCACAGATTTATAGTTTGCTTGACAAGTTTATGTTTGCTAAGAAACAGCAGGTTAAATTCTCTACAGGCTAACATTTTGTATCTATAGCTAAAGGGTCAAAGGTGCTGAGCTGATGTTTAGTTTGCAAGGAGATATTGACATTAGATGGGTCCATGCATGTGTTTGGGCAACCAGGTTGTTTTATTACAAAATGCACCATCATCAGTTTATGAATAGATGCACAAATGCCAGAGCAAGGTGTATGATCAGACCCTTGTGAATTGCACGGCTACAAAATAAAGGCAACAATCACCAGCCAGCATTAATGCTTTTCCACTCCTTTGATGAAATCACAAGAGCAATACAAAAAAAAAATGAGAATATATCAACTATATTTATTTCATGATCAACAGTGGTAGGGAACCCCTCCAAGAGAAGCATAACAGAGTTCAGTACACAAACGTCTCATACGGAATGGTTACAACATGGTAACAAACCAAACATTATTTGTGACCTATTTGTGTAGGCATTACCCTTTGAGCTATGCACCACTGAATAAATCAAACAATTCATATAAGCTAAAATGTAATAATAATACTAGGTCATATGGTATGTAGATGTTGGGGGAGGAATGAATTTGACAACGGGTATTTCTGCTGACAGAATAATTTGCTTTCATTGAGTGTGTACCAACCAAACCGTATATTGGAAGCAATACCTATCCCTTCAAGTAAACATCAAGCCCCTGCTACGCCTAGTCAGGTTTGAGACAAAATCTTATGAAAAATGGTATGATAACGAATATTATGATCCATAAGAAGACTTTCTTTGACAAACCATGGGTTTGTTTGAGACCAGCAAATATCACCACTTAATACACATCACACCAATGTCGTAGTCAAGGTGATCCATTGTGTCATACACAATAACGCTCAACCAGTCATTTCAAAGGACAAGACCAATTGCTTATAAAAATTTGTGCATCAACTATGAATCAACAAGTATGATCAGATACACAGAATAACAAATGGGATATTCTTATGTACATATTTGATTAACAGTGTTTTATAAAACCTGGCTGAATTTTCGATCATCTGGCTTGCTTCATCCAGCTGCCTTAGCTCTTCACTTGGCCGTAGAAGGTTGGCTGAAATCATAACACCAAGGGTCAAAAATCAAATCCACACCATGGCACGCAAGATCTCAAAGATATAGTCGTTATGAAGATGTGGTGCGAGTTTTGACTCACTCGCTGGGCGTCGGCACTGTCCTCCGCACCGGAATCATCGCTGGATTCCTCCCCAGACGTATCCTGTGATGGCTGATGAGTGCTACTCACAGCATCTGTCATCATAATGAGACTTACTCAGACTGCCACATTTCAAGTCAAAGATGCTACACCAAGACTTGGTTATAGTTAACAAACAGCTAGAGTAATTCTTTATTTCAATAGTTTGTACAGATTATTTTAATATTCAGACACTGAGATATAGAGTGAATGTGCTGATCATGACTTTTATATTGTAACATGTCTACTGCATTATGTATGAGCGAGTTCTAACCGTGGTTTCCAGAAGCCGCCTGCGCAGACAGCGTGTCATAGCAAGACAGGCAGACACGCAGTGGTTTAGATGACTGGTGGGGGAGCAGCCAGCGCTTGCTGCTGCAGCTGCTACAGCATAATATGCCACACTTCCTGCAGTGATGCTGCATACACACACATATATAGTTCATTCAGCTATCACAATACACATACTTTTTTTCCTTCTGATATCTGATGAAGGAACACTCCCTCAAAGATCAGAGTGCCAATTGCACCTTATTGGTGAGTCCGTAGGTCAATTTTGGTTGCATATCCCCATGTCTAAATGTTAACATCCGCCAGATATACATGCAGAGATATAAATAGGTATGTGAGGATGGGTTGACTTACCCTGCGGTTGATGACACTGAACTCTGATTTCTTGCAGTGCATACAACGCTGCGCCTCGGAGTCAGGAACCCACACAGGTGAAGGCTCAGCCCCGCTCTGTTGTTTACCGTCTGCACACATCATTAAAATCTTAATGCTATTCTACAGCAACTCAATCTCAAGAGGTAGACTGAGCTACTGGGAAGTTTAGGGTTTAACAACACACCAACACAAATGTGTAATATGGTGCCTTCAAAAGTTTGGAAATACGAATAGCTAAGTAGTTACAACTTTGGCATGATGACAATTTTAATCTCTGGAGATGTTTTAAATGATTTCCTATGAAATATTATTTCTTTCACTTATAATAGGACAATTGTTAAAGTTGTAGAAATGTAAATTACTGTTAAAAATGATTGAACACTTTAGATTAATGTCACTTTTGGCAAAATCTGCACATCTCAACCATAAAGGCAATGGAATTTCAACTCCAAATGAACCATAGCAACTCCGTGAGGAAGTGTAGAGTTTATACTAACGCTTAGTTAAAAGGTCCTGTACACATTTCTGAATGTGTGCCATCCACTCAGCTTTCTCTGTTGCAGTAGCTGCGAAAACTGTGAATGATTTACTAGGATTGATCACCTGCCATCCATTTCTCAAATCTGCACCAAAAACATCCCACATCATTGAATGAAAGATTACTAAATATTTTGTTAAAAGAATGCTCATATCATTCTCACACAAAATACACAGAACAGATGTTTGCCTGCGTCGCATATACAGAAAATAAAAAGAGATACTTGAATACAAGATTAGGATGGTCAGATGAACAACTCATCACTAATCATCACTGCATTCCAGCACAACTTACTTCCATCATCAGGCACAGACTGGAGGGTGACATTCTCAAGTGGAATAATGTGCTGCTTATTATACTGCAAGAAGGACAAACCAAATCAAAATAGACAAATAAGAAAACAATATAAAGCAAAAATTGGAAAGTTATTGGTAACAATTAGGTTTTTCCAAACAAAATGCAATTACCTTGTTTGAATTTACATTGTATAAAGGATGAATATCATGTGATCAGTATGCTTATACAGGTAAGAGTGATAATAAAGCAACTGACAACATAGTCATGAGACAAACCTTTTTCTTATTGACGACTATATTCCCGTAGACTACTATATCATTGAAGAGGAAAAATTGACGTGGTTTGGGTTTCTTTCTGCACATTTTGGTGAGTACCCCTTCACCCACCAGAACTCGGTGAGGCATGGCCAATGGCTGCAGACCAACAGTTGTTCATTATCATAATGATATGATAAGCCCAAAGACGCATCACAACGCCACATCATACATGATGCTGGTTAATGTGTGATACATGCTTGTTGATTTGTAGCATCCAACACACTGACAAAATTGTGATATGTAAGATAATAAGGACCCACCTGGCCTGAACTGCCAAAACATTGCTCCACAAATTGAATTCTCCTACCATTTGCTTCACTGTTGACTGGAAAAAAAAACCCCCATAAATATAGGTTGAAACAGATTTTAGACTCTTAACTGCAAGCGTTTATGAACCAGGTAATGATCTGGTCTGTTGACAAAGTGCAAGGACATCACCACATGTAGAGGGAATCTACTTACTTAAAATACAATGAAATTCAATCCAAGCCTGTAAATGTGCAAGATGGGACCTGCTGTTATCTATATGCAATGTAACCCATACAAGGAAACTTGTGATAATATTTGCCTCATTTGCACCAAACTAAATTATTACAACATATAAACCTTATCTGTTTAAAGGTAGTAACTTTGTTCTAGGTTAACAAATTGTCAAAAGTTTTTCTCTAGTACCAGCATCTGTGGGAACCAGGGGTAAGCTATCATGCAATGCATCGGGGGAGTTGACTGAACTATGTAGCTGTTTGTCATCCCTGTAAACCCTGAACATCTTATAAGTAATGTCACAAACATGACATTTAAATCAAACCCTTTTGATTGTTGAATTGTACATGTGTGTGGTTCTACTAGAGCTATTGATTTTAACAATTTGAAAACATGAACAAATATCACTTCAATTGCAAGTTACTACTTGAGCTGCCACTTGACACTTCTGGCCTGATGGAAGATTTCTACTTGTTATGTATAATTTCAATGAAAGCCGTTACCATCATACATATCCAGGATGTTTTTGGGGCATATGAGTTATGACTTTAATGTCATTTATGGCATATTTGTAAAAGCATCCTGCAAGTGATAAACATGGGCTAAACATAATACATTGTGATATATTGTTTTGAAAACAAACACCAGCACACTAAGAATACATTTACATACAACAAACATATTAACGAAACTAACACACAAGGAACTCTGACAGTCGTTATTAGCTAGTCGTGATGGGCCAATTTGGACTTTCGGTGTCAGAAAGAATGATTGGTTTCACTGCACTAATCTTACCTAAACGATCCACCATGTTGACAAATTATTCCCCGTGACGATTCAATGTGGCAGAAAACAAACCGCCGTCAAACATTGATATCCAATGAATACACTTTAAGAAGATGCCTGTTGTTGATCGAAGTCTACAATATGATTGAGTAGGCCATAACCGTTGACACATCTCTCGGGCAATGACTCATATCGAATGGGGTCACGCAACCCCCTGACGTCACTTCCCATGCGGTCACATGACTTCAGGTTTTCGCCATTTTGACCACTGCTGCTGCGGGTAAACGAAGGGTCATATGAAAACATTGTTTAGGCTAAATAACGAAGCAGATAATCAGCTATGGCCGTGCCAATATGTGGACCAAGATTATCTTTGTGCTGTGTTTTGATCAGCATTTGGGGGATTATTATGTTGGTGAGTTATAAAATGTATATTGAGCGTCTATTGGCGTATTGTTCTGTGTTACTATATAGACCCCTAGTATATTATCATCTGATCATGTACTATGATGTAGGCCTAAAATCGGCCTCCCTGTATGCAGTAGAGGCCTGCCCCATGGCAAGCCAAATATAGTGGACTATTTCTTAGTCCTACTCTTTATATATTGAAATAACCATACGTGTAATTCATAGCACTTGTAAATATCTGTGGAAAACAAATTCGAAGAGGAATATGGTCCAAAAATGCGTCTGCTCAAGTCTAAATGTCCAACATCTGGGGAGGATAAACATAATTCCATCAAGATACTTTTAGACAATTTCTGATAAGGGTCTAAGATCTGACTGCATAACGGCACGTGAGTGAGGCAACCCCTCTGTGCATGGGTCACGCAGATCCAATGCCGCATATGACTGCTTGTGAGCAACACTGGCCAGGAGAGAGCGCACATCATGGGACCTTTGTTTGATCCTGCTCAACTAATGGGGAATAGTTGTTAAAAACTTTTTTTGGCAGCAGCTTACTCAGGGTGAGCCCATTGGGTGGTGGTACCTGAGCATCTTGTACCCAGGGTCTTGTATTGTGTATTGGCCTTTAAGTAGATGGAACTTAAACTTTGCCATACTATAGCTGAATCTTCAATGATACCATACGGGGCTACCTCTTGTCATTGACCCAAGCACATGCCTTATCAACAGCTTCGCTCACTAGCCTCCCCTCACGTGCAGTAACTCCTAAGCGCAAGTGCCATCGGGTGTTCAGAGCTTGGCCCCTTTTGCAAAATCTACATTTAGCAATTTTGCTCTCCACTCACCAAACACAAAAGATGCGGCTTTGATAGGGCATTTATTATCAGACTACAGAACTAAGATTTGAATGAGTTAGTAGAGCAATTGCAAACCAACTTTTTGTGTTTTCCTGGCATTCACGTCTCATTTGATGCCTTAAACTGACCAAGATAAATTAATCACACACTGTTTCTCATGAATGAGTTATATAATATTTGTCACATTGCAATTGAAAGACCATTTCGAATCATATTTACTTAAAATCATTTAATTATCGTGCGGTTAGTTATGGCCCTTCAAGGTGGCAGAGACAGATTATCAAATGCTTCACAGAAATCATAGCAAATGATATCACAGGCGGTTTGTCAGGCATGATGGACTTCTGGTAAAACCACACTGTGTCTTTGGTGATGATATGCTGTTTAAAGTATTTGGACATGAATACTCTTTCGTATGATAGACTTGATTATCTTGCACACTTGGGAAGTTAGAGTAGCTGGTCCATAGTTTTCATTCCTCTCTTAAACATAGGAGTAACATTTTGAGCAACATTAGTCTGCAACTACTCTGAAACTATCATGGACGAACAGAATGGTTATCTGTTGCCGACTGAGTAGATTTGATCCACCCTTAGAGCCTTACCAGACGAGCTTTTTATCTTTGCTGTTCAGCTGAGTCTATCACAGTGGTCCAAAATGAGAAAACTTGCCACATGCCATCTGGGCGGGCAGTTCATTAAATCTAACCTACCAAACTGACTTTTCACATTACCCTAAATGCCCAGTGCATTTGTGCATTTATTTTTCTATCACACGATTTCATTGGTGGGCAGAAGACATAGCAACAATGCACAAGCTGCACTTACACTTCTTCTCGGATAGAACATCTATTTTTTCCTCCTCTGTAATATCCCTGTCAACTGACGCCATCTGACATGAGAGATTTGAGCTTTGCCTTACGCACAATAGCAATGAGTGTCTCTCCATCAGCCATAGAAATGCGCTTGCCCAATACCCTAGTTTGTCTATCATTGCAGTACACAGTATTCCTTTTAGTGAATGAAATCTGTTCTAAACATCATGACAAATAGAGAGGTTATCAGCAACCAATATCTAATCCCTTTGAGGAACAACCTCAAATTGTACAATGAGTGTATCTGATACATTTAGGTGGCATGTCTTGTCAAAATAGCTTGTGGAATGTTATAAATGCACTTATCTACACACTTTTTTCATGCGTCGGTTGTGTGATTCAATGTTGATAATGTTTGATTCAGACAGAAGTCTAGGACCTCCCTAAGTGTTTGAAACCACCTTCATATGAAAGCCCATTTTTGCACAGTGCCAACTGCAACTTATTGATAATGCGAGTTTCAATAAAGAACTTCATATGATTTTATATTCGTTTTGTGTTTGTCTTTGTCACCAGGGATTGATGGGGGTGTTCTTCCGTATCCGAGCTCCTTCCCTGGCAGAAGACTTGCCCATAGATGAGGAAGAATGGCATAAAAGTGGTGGTCACTATGACTACATCTCTGCAGCCTATGACCAGAACTCTAACAACTGTTTCATAGCGGCTGGTGCCTACGTTGGGGTATTTGCCATCTCCTTCATCATGTGGCGTATCAACCAGAGGTCCAACTATCAAATGGCATAGAAACACCATGATCCCTTCGTCCCAACATTCCATCAAGCAGTCATATGTCGCTAAGTCATCTCCTTGGGATTCGGCCTCCATGCTGTCAATCCAGACGCAATATTGAAGAAAATTCATTCATCTAATTGTTAAATTTGAGCCATTGGCTTTCTCGTCTTATATGATGCTTTGTTAATTCGTGAACCTCACACATCATATGGAGGAGGCATTGTAAAGTGGTGGAGATTCTTCGTTGCTTCCTCAGTGGCTAGGCTAGTTGGAATGTCTCAACATGTGATTGTGGTTGTGTTGACAAACCTGCACCTGAACATTCATGATTTGTGTTTTTTATATGTTAATCATCGTCATAATGTAAAAAGATATGTTCTGTACCAGTGTATATTCATAATGATAATATTCCTCAAGAGGACACATTTGGCTAATCGATGTGGCTTCGTAATTGCTTGTATATAAAACATTGTATATATATCAATGAGTAAAAATACTAGCATAACATTCAATATGATCATAATGTTGTTGGGGGGTTAAAAATGTTTTATTTGCAAGGTGTAGGACATGCAAGATGGGCTGTTTATGTGTCGATTACAAACCTGATGTGTAGGAAAAGTGCAATAAACATAATAAACAATAGTGAATGTTGGTTTTTGAATAAAGTCATACATTTAGGTATTGTGACCTGAGATGAAATTAGAATCCGGGCTACAACTTAATCAAAAATATAATGGATCTTTTTTATTCATTAACACAGGCTTTTATTAAGTGTATAATATCTACCATACATCTACGAAATAGGTAACCAAAGACATGGATAAAATTGTCAATGCTTAGAGTTTTTTTCTGCTGTTTGATCATAGGACAGATATTGAAAAAATGGGTTACAATATGGATTGATACCGTACTACCTTAGTATACATCCCTCGGGTTTGGCTTCTCTCCACATTGAGCCGGAGAGAGTTGTGCCAGTCGGGGTGTGGGGGCTCAAGGGGACGTGGCCTAGACTAGTTTGACAAATGATCATAATGTTTTCCTGATGGCATCGTGGCCGCCAGGAAAATCATAACGTGACCTCAGTACAAACACCATCTTTTGAAACAGAAACAGAATCATAATGTTTTTTTAACGATTTGGTTGGTGTACAAAAAGTCTACCGCTGTGGCAAAGCATTTCACTTTGTGACAGTCTTCTTCAAGCATGAGAATACAATGTAATATGCTTTTAGGTAAGGTGTCTCGCCCCTGATTTGCCATATAGACCAGACATGAGAGATCGAAAGAAGTAAACAGTGTGGATGCTGTCAGAGGCGAAGTTTCTTTGCCTAGTCGGCTTTGCACTTGGCGAAGCTAGACCATCACCCTGGCCATGAAGCAGTAAGGCCATGTATTGGGTGATTCCCTCAAGCCTATGTCCCAAATCACGTTTAACCTTAGCCGCGCACGACGGTAATATAAATATATACCAAGACGTCGTGCACGGCTTGTTTAACCTACGATGGAAAACAATAACATTTTTTTTAATGCGATCGCGCGAAATGTGAGCTCATAGATACGCGTGTGCGGATTAAGTCCACATCCAGAAAAAGCGAACGGTTTTCCTCAGCAGCAATGCGATGTCATTGGTAACGTTATCTGAAGTAACATGACGTAGAGAGATCAGCATTGCGATTCGGCGAAATTGTTTCCGGTTTACTTAGCTCGACAGGGAATGTTCGTTATGCTATGGGTTCTTCTTAAGATAACAGTCAATTTATGGGATCACGACCTTTAGGCGACAACTAGCAAATACATCGGATGGTATTATTGTCATCGTCTGCGTCGTCTACTCATGAAAGTAATCGTTGCTGACCCAGCCGTTCCCTGCAGCAAGAGACCGCTCTCTGCCTCTAACTGCAAGCTAAAGTAAGTAATATATTCTTTGCATAATTGAGTATTAGATACCCTGGATGTGTTCCGTTACCCTTCGTTTAACCCCCTATCGTCAGTCGTCTTATGTTTTGGGTGGAGTGTCCTCCCTACCTTCCCAGTATCCGGACGGACGGACGAGAGTCTGAAAATGTCCTTACTGACTGCACAAGCACATGGTATTTCATGGACGATCACATCGATGGGTTTCTGTCTGGGCTCGAAGATACACCTATCTTCCATAAAGTATTAGAATTGTCAATTGTGGTATCCTATGAGTAGGCAATTACATTTTTGTGCTTTCAAGACTATCTACCAGTCGTGAGACCGTGGATATATTGTATTCAGAGCGTGCTGTAGGGGGTGTTCCTCATTTTCAGTATCATTCGCAAATTTGGTTTGTTGACTGACTATTTCTGTGTCTGTGCCATTGATATATATGATGTACTGCGACGGACCCAACACGGACCCAACACGGACCTCGGAGGGACTACGTGTCACTCTTCCCCACCTTGACTCTTCACCGTTAGTAACCACTTGCCGTTTCCAATGACGCCGTTTCTCAATCCATCTCACAATTTCCTTACCGAAAATGTGTGCCTCGATTTAAGACAGAAGGTATTGATACAACTCATCGTCAAATTTTTTGGAAACATCCAAGTAGATAATATCATCTGAATCACCCTCATCCAAGCATCATATCACTTGTTAACCTATCATCCCATGTCTTAGATAATGCCCCCGGGGGGGGGGGCACTTAATGTATAGGGGTAGTATATATGTGCCGCGCGACGGGGTATGTTTTTTTGGCCTCTCGACTTGTACGACGGGTTTTTGGGCCTCATACTTGTACGACGGGTATGTTTTTCAGCGTCAACCTGTACGACGGGTTATACATTCGCATAATACCTTGTACGACGGGGTAAGCTTTTGGCCATTTTGACCTTGTACGACGGGTACGGGTTTTCGAGGTCCTACGGCACACCCCTATCCAGAATAAGGCCAAGTGCACCCCCACACCCCCCCCCCCCAAAGGGGATAATACACACTAGGGAAGTTGGGCGGACAGGCCGATAGTTCTATTCCGAGAGCAACATTAGCGTTGCGCATTTCTACTTCACTCAGAACACTACATGTGACGATTAAGCTGAGCAGAGTGGCAACTGTATATGCTACCTCCTTCAATAAAACTGGGTAGATTAGTTCCATCCCTAGAACCATGTTAGGCTTGAGTTTCTTCAAATTGTTCGGGTAGCCGTTTGTGATGTGTATACTTCTGTGAGTTGTTGGTCAACATCGGTTCAGGAGTTGGAATATCCTATGTAGACTCCTGAGTAGGATACAGAGGAATGGTAATCGGTAAATATCTCAGCAATTTTCCCTTCGTTGTCGATCATGATTCCTGAGCTGTTTTCAATCTTGTTTGGCTCTTCTTTTGTGTGAGTACGTTCTTGGTTACTCGTCTCCTGGTCTTCTTGTATTCCTATAGGTAGGCTTGGGATTTCGGTTTTTTTTACTCTATATCTAAGCAAACCATCTATACGCCACTGTGGCAGACGAGCAATACCATCAAAACACATTATTTGGCATGCGAATAATGTAGATTTTCACTACGACATGACAACGATGTCGAGTGACTTACGTAATGGTTATTCGGGCTGCCAAGGTGCTGAATTACATTCGTCTGTCAAACTGTGTTTGATTAGAATGCGTGTTGTTTTGTGAAGATGAAGTGGTCAAGATTCATGAGCCAAAAAGAAGAATGGGAATCTGAATACAGGAAAGTATCGTATGCCAATGTCCACAAAGATGCTTTTGGAAAATTCCATTTTTTTTCTACCAACTATTCTGAATTTATGACAGCACCATCCGAGCGCAGATGGATTAACCCGAATAACAAGCTGAAAAAAACCTGAATAATGTAGCAATTATTTCCCCAAACCTTTGTATATTTCGAGAAGCATCAGTGTAGGATTGTAATCATATTTTGGAACAGTAAGATGTATGGTCGGGCATAATGTTTGGTTACTACACGTGGAGCAAACAAAACACAACAGCAATTGTTCAGCCTTTTTTAACAACCCTTTGCAATGAATCTAACTTTCATACTTTTTTGAGTTTTAACAACTGAACTTTGGTCTCTCTAAACATTAAGCACACCTCGAGTGACATCCTAATTGGCACTATTAGCTTGGCAAAGTTATGTTGTTGGCGATGTGGAACACCAATCTAGCCAATAATGACCAAAAAGGGTGTGTTACATTTATATGTAAATAAGCCGGCCCAAATATGCCTAACGAATATCATTAAAGTGAGGAAGTTTTGCAGAAATGCCACATTCAAAGAAATCCGTGTGTGACGAAGTTGAATAGTATCTCTTCTGGCTAAAAGCGATCAATCACTCTTACAAGGACAAAAAGCAGCACATATTTGTCACTCTGTATTACCCCTTGGTCTTTCGCCACGGACAAACAGGTTTATTAATGAATCTGAGAACGTGTATATCCATGGCAGTCTGAACAGAACAGTTACTATGTTATGAGGATGGAAGATTATATGCCCGACAATCATACATCATATTAGTTGTTCATACCGCCGCTGAACATGGTCATTTTATTGTAAAAGAAGTTTAGGAACTCTCACTTGACTGTTGCAGAAGTGACAAAGAACCTTCAGCAGAGCGATAATTCCACTGTTAGCATCGCATTATTTTGGGTTAAAAGTTAACAATCTGACAGCACTTTATAAGAAATTTGAGTGCTTTATAGTTAAAAATGTTAAAAAGAAAAGGAGTGGCGTTTTTAAAGCTCTTAGGTGACTCACCAAGCTGCTGTAAGCATTGACATTGAAGCTGAAATCAATCATGTCACTCCGCTGGCAAACAAAACAAGAACCTTTTGACAAAATAGATGACAAATGTCAGTTTCATCCAAGAGGGCTTGCTTGAAGATCACCCCTTGTCTGTAAAAGAATCGACACCCATCGCTGCTTACATTATTGTCCCAGGCCCATGGGTACATTATTATCACGGGAAAGAGAGCACAGAGAAAACATTGTGACAAACTGAAATTTGAATCTTCGTTTAGAAATGGTCAAATACTATCCTATCTTTGTGCAGCATTCAAATTCCACACTCAACGATGGCGAACATTATTCATTAAGAATATTTGACAAAGATCTAATGAGGGATGAAATATTCTTTGTCTGCCCACATTTGTCTAGAGGGTACCACTAAAATCAGACAGCACAGTACATGCACCATGGCCCCTGTATCTTGTACATCGATGCTGATTTTTACTGGGTCAACTTGCACCAGCTTGATGACTTCAACGACTTAAGTAAATCACGTTTGATCACCTTCCTCACATAAATTGAACAGGCCACATTCGGTATAAACCGGCTAAAAGACATGGTAATACTCAAACAAACTGAGAGTGGTAACAAGGGAGACCAACCTGAATGGATGGAATTGCACCAGCCAAATCACTAATTCAGACGTGATTCTCGTGAAATGAAATTCGACGTTGGAAGTTCAAAGCATGATTGTAGTAAGGTTCAGAGAACCTGTGGACAAAAAAAGATTGTTATCGAAGAATGAAAAATAGTACCTTGTTCTCAACGAAGTAAAGAACAGGCTTCTGCAAGATGATAATAAGGATGAGCCATTTAGATCCAGTCTGGAGGGGGCACTTGGCCTTGTCCTGAGTAGGGGTGTGCCCCAGGATCTAAAAAACCCGTACCCGTCATACAAGGTGAAAATGGCAAAAGCATACCCAATCCTACAAATATGAGGCCCAACAAAACCCGTCGAGAGGCCGAAAAAACTTACCCCGACACATGTATACTACCTCTATATACTTAAGTGCCCCCTCCCCCGGGACCTGCAGCCACATGGTGAGTGAAACTGAAACTGCGTAATGTGACGTCATATCTCCAAAACTGGGGCTGCTGTGAATGAAAGTTGTGATTCTAAAAGTTCATGTGACAATTGCTAAATAATCACGAGACAGTGGATAACCAAAATAGTGCCGATTAATGAATATTGATCTCAATTCTGGACATGTAGATGCGTAAGTACACAACATTGATGTGAAGTGCAGACCACTCGAAATAAAACGCTTGCCGCACTATGTACAGCGACTCACTCACGACGGTATTTATTTATATTACCGTCGTGCGCGGCAAACTGCAGCTATGGTATAGGGAGAATTTAATGATGCTGAAATTTGGCATTAGTTATTTAGTGTTGTCCTATTCATGAAGTAAATGTTTAATTTTAATTTTTAGTGTGGGCGCCGCATGGGTGAACATTGCACCAGCAGTCTCCCCTTCTGACGGTCATTGGCGTGCACCTGAGTTGCCGTAATGCCATTTGAAGTGTGCCATTGATTCAAAGATCCTATAGCTATGTTAAGAGGGCTCACTCGCTCCTCCGCTCGACAAAAAATGAAAAAACGCGCTGCTTTGTCAGTGTCCCGTAAAATCGCATATAATTTTCTCATCATTTAGAAGACACCCAGTAGGAATATGTTTTCGTCCAATGTCTGTATGTTTGTTTGTTTGTTTGTCTGTAAGCAAGATATCTCGAAAAGTTCAGAATGGATTTTCATGAAACTTTCAAAATCTATTGGATTCGTCCTTGGTACGTACCAAGGACGAATCAATAGATTTTGGAAAAGATCTAGACGTGACCTTGACCATTATTTTAAGTTAGGGTAAGTAAATAGCTGACCCAACTTAAAATACTCCATGTAAATGACACTATACGCTTGCAATAATAAGTTCCCTCCCAGCCAAATGGGTCCCTTGTCTTATTTCTGTGCAATGTATTCCAGTCTGTGATTTTGACCCAATTTCAATTCACATAACTTCCACTAAATGGTTCTAGATAGTTATAACGCCGATGGGGGTATGCTGAATACAGTTTTGGATAACCTAGTGCGTAATTTGTACCAGACAAGAGTTATCTGTTGGGTTCTCCCTCCTAGATTTTTTTTCCTAGGGCAAATCTGTGATTTTTTTACTTAATGCAGCGATGCCTACACTCGCGCGCAAAATTACGACTAGTGTCAAACCAATCTCGGGATAGCTATCACATTGTAACGTCATAACGCTCGCCATATTGTGATTGGTAAGTATTTGTTTTGCATTTTGAAAGCTTTATTTAAGGTACCAGCCACCTTTGAGATATGATTAGTATTTTAGAAGAATAAATAATTGAATTGAACGCATATACACACATAGTTCCAACACCAAATAAGTATTTTGTCTAGGACTACCGCGTTACTCCATACACGCTTCATCACGGGGAGATCACGACTTTACGTGTGTTATTAGAATTGAAAAGCAGAGTTATCGGAATAGGCTGAAGTGGCATGAAAGTGAATATAAGTGAAATAATCATTATAAAGATCGGTCAGGGAAAATAGGCTGTGTACATTCGGGATTTCTCCAACAGACGCATTCAAGGCCTTCGGCTGTCCAATTTTAAAATGGGTCAAACCATCTTGAGATTTCAAGTTAGGTCAGGACAATTTTAAAATTGACCGTATTTCACATTGGGTCGTAACTGTCTCACTTCGTCATGGCGAGGAAAGCGATTGCCAATAAGGGGAGCTTCAGTATACGTGGGTTTGAGTTTGTTTTACTTAAGCCTATATTTTCTGGTTATTTATGTGAATAAGCCTGAATAAATTCAAGCTCACGATTGATGCAGTTTACAACATATAACATTGAAACATTAATCCATCGGTTCTGGGAAGCCAGATCCGTTTTCAGCAGGTGCTATTCAGGCTCTGTTCAAATTAGCTTACACTGTTCAAATTAGCTTACACTGTTCAAATTAGCTGACCATAATCGCTAGCTTCCTGGTCAATTTTATGGGCATAAGATATGCACTCCCATGGACTGTCTTCAGGTAGTACAAATTGCAAATAAGACTCTTCAAATAGCCTACACAACCTCTGTAGTTCTGTCCTGCATGACTCAAGCATATAGATAATTGTTTCCTGCCATGACACCGATGTCAGCAAGAGCCATTAAATATACATGTTCTCCCATTCAGGAAAACTCGATTGCAAATGGGAATTGAAACGTGGGTTTTCTCAACATCGTATATCTAATTGAGAGAAATGTATCCATAACGCATTTCGTGAGAATTTGCCATGACACGTACTCAGCATTATTATAGTTTCAGCCTAAGGCCCGCAATACATACTTCCGGTTGTATCGGCTTACTTCGCCTTCCATCTCGTCAGGATGGTGTGAATATCTCCCTTGAATAAAGGGTATTTCACACGTTTGGCAATATGTTTGTGTATAATCTTTGTAAATATGTGCTTGGCTTACGTCAACAATAGGTCCTTCACAATGTGGAGGTGGATAATAACATTTATCAGTTGCTTTTGTGTGGACCATAATGGATTGACAAACCGAGCAAAATTTAGTTGGGCTTGGTGCAGCTGTACATTATTTATGGTCTGCACATTCAACTGTCACATAATCGCTGTTATATGTAAGATTAACGGTACGTTGTTTGCTTTCATGACGTTGGAGGGCATAATGCCATGCCATCACGAACCCAATTACAAATATATTTCTCCAGAAAACTGCCAGGTTAACTGCATAGTATTAAAGGGGACCATCAGGGAGTATTTGCCATCGGACGAGATCGAGAATGTATGTAACAATGTTCAGATGGTCTGAACCGACAAAGACATCAGATATATCATCACGATAAGAGCCTGGTGCCGCATATTTTGATAGCTACTTAACCAAGTGGTCAATGGCGAAATCAAGTGTTGACATAATGTGGTTTCTTGTTTATTATTAAATGCCATATCATAAAGACGCTTGTTGGTTGAATATATCCTATTAATAGTAAGGTTTATGAATGCTCTTATACAGTGTCAACAGCATAGGTAGCATGGTGATCAAATCAACGTGTTTGATATTGAACAAATGGCATAATTCACCGTTATGCTGTGTCTGTTGTGTGCGTTCTACAGAATCAGGAGTTTCGTATAGGTTGAAAACGTCCCATTTTGCTCAATTGAAGTGTCATGATTGTTATGGTTGGAAACTGAAATGCGCTTGTCTGACAGAAATAACA
This sequence comes from Urechis unicinctus, assembly GCA_034190875.2. NCBI lineage: Eukaryota > Metazoa > Annelida > Polychaeta > Xenopneusta > Urechidae > Urechis > Urechis unicinctus. Next base: position 54,675,023 of record CM067358.1, on the reverse strand, counting down.
TTCCGTTATTAGACTGTTTAACTTTCCATCGTGGAATAACATGCAGATTGATGATAAAATGTTGATATTCTATCTTGTATGTGATTGTGTAACATTGTGTTGTACTGCATAATTCATCGTATTGATCCATAAGCGAGGTATCACACGACAAAGCAATCGGTAACATCGCATTGGTGGTGGGCTTTGTCATAGGCTTACCTATCGTGATGTGTCTCTGATAAGACATCTGCGTCAGGGTTAGCCTAAGTAACTGGGTATCCAATTGCTATATGCTTGACGCGCACTACTTTTCTTCAATTACTACATCAGACAAACCACTAAAGAAAATCATTTTGCAAAAACTTAATCTAACTTACTACAATCTCAGTTATGAATTTACCATATTACAGCTGAAGGCTGTTTTATAGGATATAAGCAGACGGAGAGGGTCACGAGGTCCATGAAACTGATAACGATGATAGTACAGAGCTTTACCTGGCGAATGACAAATGATGAATGCTGTGCGGAATTCCCACATCTAAATATTACTGCGCAATATTTTATTGTTATGTTTCCGAAGAAGAATTTCTTGTCATCCATCTTTTGTCGATTTTCATTGAAAAGATGGAGCATTTTTTGTAAGCCATTCTGAGCTGAACGAGTGTTTGTCTCTGAATACTGACGTGTCAGTTATGAATGAAGGACTATGTGAAGACTGCTTGACTGCGACATGACATCAACGAGTGATGCCGACAATGTCACATCGTGTTTACCATTGGCCACAAAACACATCACATGATGCTTGCTCTATCACTTGAGCTACGTTAATAGTATCGCGCTTGTTTACTCAAAACCCGCAAAACCATAATCTGATCGTTTGGCCGACTGCCAAGCCATCATAATGGTGGTTGTTACATGCGTATAAGATTATTTTGGATCAATAAGTGCGGCGTGAAAATCCTCGTTTTGGTTTTCTCTTTATTTCAAATATAGTTTCCCTCCATAGACTCTTTCGCAGATATATCGAGTCAGCGCGGCGCAGTGCATGATGGGAACGAATCCGAACAGTGCAGTACACCGCGTAGCGCTGGCCAGTGGCGCTGCCGTTATTGGGTGCTATTAAAGCTGATCGCTGAGGTTTTTGTGCGATATGTGGTGTCATCGAATTTGTTTGTATCAAAGCAACATCAGTGATACGTTCAATATAAGAAATATCCATGAATCCTCACTTTGCATGGAGGCCCTCGTGGATATCAATCTGACAACCCGCTAAGTGAAGTTGGTATTGATCACATTATCTCCCTTAGACATGTTCAACATAGCTGCGATGGTATTCGTCTATTTCTAACTTATTACCTGGATCTTTCATTTGTTAAATGACGGTAGTGATGACGGACCATCATAGATTGTACGCACGGATTGAGATATGGCATTATGAACAATGAATATAAATTGATTGGGCAAACATCAAATTTATTTGCTGATTTCATCTAAGAATGAGTATCTGGGGTCAAAAGTCTTTCATCCAACCAAGGACAGTTTGTAGCAAAAATATATCGAAGAGATTATGCAACAGTTACATTATCTAACAGTGACCAAGAGTGATTTTAACTTGCTCTATGACACAGCGTGAATTAATTAAAATCCAACGGTTCTTCAGCGCGTCGAGATCGCGCGTCAGCTAGCAACTGCTAGTGTGGCCCTTGCGCTGACCTTTACAATACAATTTACATTTTTGAACTATAAATCTAGCCCCATACTGACGCTGAGCATTCCAAGTTCTTTCGCCTTCTGTAGTTACAGATTGACTGATTTTCTTATGCAATAACATTATCAACTATTATTAATTGAAAATGCAAGATGCTTTCATAAATAGTTGACCCAATTCGCAAAATCTTGTTCGTATTCAGCGAAGACTCAATGAATTTTTGGGACACTGAACTCGAAACCAATCTTGCGCATAACAACTTTTCGCGCATAACTGTTATATTCATATCCCACAATGCATAGCGCCCAACATCGCGCGCACGCGTAATTGATATTTACGAAGGAGGCTATGACAACTTTTATGACGATCAGGGCGGTGGACGTTAACAGTAGGTGTGACTTATTCTCAACATCTCAGATGTATAGTTCTAAATTCAACTAACCCACAATAATCGTTGTATAGCTCGGATAACGCAGGCTGCTCCCATCAGTGATTTCACAAAAACTGTCTTGGCGCCGGCCATGTGTAAAAACCTTGAATTTATACAGAGGATTGTGTCAACAGAGTGGCCATTTTAAAGGAAAAACCTGGATATGTGTTCATTATATTAAGCTGAGCCAAATTCGAACGAATTTGGCTCAACTTTAGCAGCCTCTAAATGTTTGTAATTCTTCACTTGCCGTTCCAACAAGAATCGCTGCTGATATATCACGTGGTGTGGTTAGCTTTGTTCCCCATAAATGATCTGTTGATACGCGGGGTGTATCCATGATTTTGGAACGTTGTTGTGTTTTCTTCCCAGGGCCATATGGGACTCGGTCGCAACTGGGTTAGAATAAACAACCTCAATCAACATTTCCATTCGCACATCACAAGTCGTTCGTTCCATTTGTCGTTAATGGTTTGACTGTAAGCATCTATCCACTTATAAAGCATGTTGTGAGGCCAGACAACGCGTGTTCATTCATTTATCAGGAGTGCCAATCAGGAAATCCCCAATCATGAGTAAAGCTGATGATGTCCAAACCGGCTGAAATGTTCAGGCTTGATCAGTCGAATTCCTTTGTCTTCGTCTTCTATTTGACATGTAACATATGTTAAACACAGCCTAGCGTAAGTTTCACAAAACTTTGACACAACTACTTCTCACGGGCTTTTGCCTTTACTGACACGCCGATTGTATTTAAGCACGCTCCTTTGTTCAGACATCGCAATAAACTTATTTAGTATACACATCCATGCTTTATACAGGCTCTATTTTATACCATAAAAATTGTGTATGGTTCCACACGAAAAGTCGTCGTCTGAAAGTCACTTCGTCATTGTCGTCAATAACATTGTTCTCGTCGTCACTGCTGCGCAGCCAAGCAGTCGACGAAAACATCGCCCAAGAGACACGGCTTGGTATGATAAAGGGCTATCTCCCGCTGCCACTATTCCCAAATTACTCGAATCATCCCTCTACATTGAACAGTCTGATAATCTTGCCTGCGCGCCCATGTCGTCGACGGAAACATTGCACAAGAGTCAGGGCGTGGTAGGATCAAATGCCACTATTCCCAAACTTCACATCATCCTCTCTATTGCTGGAAGAATCTGGTGAATCTAGCCTACCTTTTTCATTTTCTCTAATTTCTTCATGACAGTTCAGCCTGGCAGGTTTTTACTTATTTTGTAACTGTTATGACACCTGTTTGTGAATGGGATTTTAATTTATGAAAAATAAGTTACCATCAAATACTTATATTCACAGAAAATTACTATGATATGCTGGTCAGTTTTATAGAAGTTTGCCAACACCTTAACTTCCCTTTGGCATCACGTAAAACTTTTAACCCAAATACTTCTTTGATCTGCCCAGGAACAGAAATTGACTCTGTCAACATACAAGCCAGCTTACCCCTTTATAATATAGTCAAATACTCTTCTATCACGGAGACCACATTCACTAGCAACAATGTCACCATCAGGGATCTGATAGTCCCTGATTTGCATGCTACAATTCGTCTACTCAGTGGTCACACAGGCGAATGCATGGTCTGACATAATAGGCTAGTTAACCTTTTAATTTTATCCGGTTGTCAGTCACACTAATGACTATATGTCATACCATTAATATAATTTACATTTTATCATTACATGCGTGGAAATGCTATATTAACTTTTTATGTATCATGAAGACAATGCTACACAAAACTCGGAAATGGCAGACGCTGCCAGCTATGGTAACCTAATTTAGTGTTGTTTTATCGGCCAATAACCGTTTAAGATAACTGGAATATTATTCGCTGAAATAGGTCATCAGTTACATTTGTTGGAGATTTCTTTACATGTCAACATTTGCTTCGTGTCATCTTTGCTATTAGCACAACAAAATGAATATACACGTTTGCCCTAATGCTACCATTATCCAAATCGCAAGGTTGTGTATTTACGACTGTGTGAATAATATAACATAGCCCCTTGTACACCAAATACGTACGATATGAGCAATAGGGATTTGGATATATTGTTTGCGCCGACTAGGTGATCAGTATTCAGTCCTTGATAAGAAGTATAATTCTGCGATAGCTAAAATGGTTGGTTGGATTTAAGTAGGATTGTTTGGGTTTTGTTTTATCATAAGAGGATCAGGTATCATTCTAAGAGTGGTTCAAGAATTATTACCGCCCATCCACACAACGAAGTGCAAATATAACTAATGCTTTAAATTGCCTATGCCACCTGAAATATGATTTTTGAGTGTAAACTTAACGAATCGATGTGGCTCGAACGGTGTTGAAATTTTTGGCCTCCGACAAATAATAAAAGAGATATTTAACGTTATTTGGAGCGAAGTTGTATTTCGTGCTTGAACCTAGGTAAACCAGAAAAGACACATATGGATGAACCCAGGTTCAGCCGCCCAAATCAGCTTCCATAGAAACCACGTTGTCAACTGTGAATTTATGACTTTAGTCAGGATCAGTCATGCCGAAGCTCTGTGTGGCCGCGAATTGTTCGGACATTTCTTGATGAAGCGTTCGTTTATTCAGTTCACCTCAGGGGGATAAAATTACGTAAGCAATGGATATTTCAGATGTGGCGTACAAAGCCAATGGCAGATTTGCCGGGTCCGCCGACCCACTCGTTGTTGTGTAGCGTCTAGCGAGCATTTTGGACTTGAATGTTTTGACCAGGCACTCACAGCGAGAGATGCACTCGGATATGGGTACAATGTTCACGGAATATTCTCTCAACTGCTGTTCTTACCATATTCACGAGAGGTAACACGAACTCGCCAACAGCCAGGAGGTCTAAGCAGTGGAGAAAAGGGAGCACCAAAAGGTGAGCTGACGTAGTATTGTAATGTATCAAACATCTTATGGTCTACCCAGCTAGGTAATGACGCCCCCACCCTACCAACCCTAGCAGTGAAAATAAGTGGTGTATAAATAAATGTTTAGAAATCCATTCCAGATTAAATTCAGCTAAGCTAATCCTCTAATCACTGATAATAAAAATATGCAACATGGTATTCAAAATCCCTGACCGTGTATAGCTGCTTGGATTAGCACATTTAAGTTGGCTGTTCACTTTTTTCTATACTTTGTTCTATATACAACAACTTTGTGCTGATTTTCAGGTTCGGGAAACATTGTTGTTTGTCTTGCCTCTCCTGGAAAAAGAGAATGACTGTGGCCCTGCTCTGGTGTTCTCCATTTGGATGCTAGTTATTTTTCCTATAATTTTTAATCAGATCTGGCGGATATTCAAGCGTGGATACGAAGCATTGTAAACCATCTGTATTGCAGTGTAGTGTCAAGCCCTCCTAGAAATGGACAGCTGGTGTTGGACATGTGGCTCTCAGTCCTCGACCACATTCAAAATATTCATTCTTTGTTCGGTGGTCTGTTCCAGTCCTTTGTTCATTGGCCTTCGACTAGTCGAGAGAGACGCAGGTGGATCAAGCCAGGTGATGCAGCATATCATTTTAGAGTTTAGACTGAAAAGACGAAGAGATCCTTCAATTTCCTTGAAACATCAAAAACTCATATAGTTAAATTGTTCTTTATGCTCTTAGATAGGATACAGTTGGAAAAAAATTATCACCAACAAGACATTGCATAGAGACATCATGATGCTATTAAGCAATGCCCAGACCTCCTATATAGATGCTTTCCACAGTTTTCTGATCCAGTTTGCTCCAAAAACCTATGCTTTCAGTTATCCTGATCTGCTTTGCTGATTAAACTTTCATAAATCCCAGTCTGCTTAACTTAGAAGTTGGCATCTTATGAGGTTTCTTTCAAATGGAGGATTGTTTTATAGTTTTATGGGTTAAGTTTTACCTGGTAGGGGATTCATTAACAAACACAAAGTGGAATAAACAAGCTGTTTAATTTCATTAAGTATCTTTCCTCATGCCATTTATTCTAGTCATGATTGAAGTTAATTTTCTGCTGAATCCTACTTATCACCAAACATCTGATGAATCAAACATGGAAAGTGCATATTTATCCTGTTTCAAACTGATAGAAAGTTTCATAGCTGATTTCAGATCAATCGTTGTAATTATGCATTTCAAAGAAAATGTTTGCCAACAACAAAGAATAAAAGTGCAGCGTGAGGATATGGACATCCTCCACCACCCCAAACCCAATGGAGGAGGTCACACAGTGAGGAAAGTGTTGAAGGATTGTTTCTAAATTTACAACTTGGTGTTTGTTGTCTGTCAGTACTTACTTGTTTCTCTTGTATGGGCCATAATGCTGCTTTAGTCATAACACGCAGTCTCCAGACTCTGTTTAAGACTGAGATCTACCGGAGTACATAAGTCAGTTTGATTAATCTGGCAATGCACCCGCCCCTGGTGTTTTGATGACCTTCTAAAGCGCGGATTTGAGATATCGAAAGTAGTAAACAGCGCAGACGCTGTCAGAGGCGAAGTTACTTTACTTTGGATTAAACGTGCAGGTCAAAGGTGCTTTATTTAGTAAGATCGATGAGAATTGCCCAAAATCAAAAGATAAGTTAGTTACGTGCAGTGATTACAATTGCAATGGGACTCACCAATCAATGGTTTGAAGACGGTCTATGTTCCGATTGGACAGATATGGTTCGAATCTGTACGGCACAATACCAGCTACATTCTATGGATTGGAATGCTCAAGCATTTGAGACTCTTGCACCCCCAAATCCACCGCCAAATGGTCCAACTCAAATACATCGCTCTCCTAAACTTCAACATTCGCAATTGTTTACGATGAAAACTGCGGACCTGTCAGTGACGAATTCATCGAGTGACGTCGCGAGATGTCGGGTCGAAAATTCGGAAAATGCCGGCGGGTGCCGAAAACCGACTTTATATTTTAATTGTTCGAAAATTTCACCACAAAAATCGAATGAATGCTACTTTATCTTTCGTTCGGTTTCATAAAAAAAACATGGAAAATTGATGTCATAGGCACTTTAAAATCTTCCGCATTTGTTTCGCCTGGCGTTTTCAAATATTACGATTTTTCTAGCAATTAACAGACATCTTTTGAATTAATAGACATCTTATGTCTTGAGAGTTTTGTCGTACGTGTGGTTTCTAAAGAATATTGTTTCCCAAGTCTGTGTCACGATTGCTTTAACAGCACATTTCTTTTCTTCAGAAAACACATTCAAGATGGAAAATGCACATGTTCATGGAAGAATATCTTCCATAATGCACATGCACAAAGGAGCAAATTATTGATTCCCTTTTTGCTAAAAGAATGTTATGTGATGTGGAATCCTATGTGAGTCGGTCATGCAGACTAAAGGGAGGTCTTGTTGAGGGGATGATGAAGTGTACAGCATGATCTGAGTGTTAAGTCCAAAATTGCGGTTGCATACCTGGCATATAAAAAGCTTCTTTAGTGGATGATACGTGTGATAACTTATGAATGCGTCTTAATCCCTCTAACACTTGGTGTTGTCATGTTTCATGTTTCCTGTGAATCCTTCCAAGGTGTCAGGGTTGAGTAGTGGGCATTGTCCTGCTATTTGTTTAAGTTGATTTTGCATATAAAACAAGTGGAGTAAGTGTTCTTGTGAGAAGCATCTTGTCCTAGACTAAATACAAAACTGAAGCGGGCGTGATCAAAAGCCGTGTGTACCTCGATTTGAACCAATTTTTTCTCTCTTACTTTCTTTGTAAGTCATAAGGGTAGTAGCAGCCTTGCCAGTGTTCTTGCTCGATTTTGCACTCAGGGGAAGGTCGTTGCAGTGAAGCAGAGATACTAAACTGATGATCCACTTCAAGACACTCATATATTGATGTTGATGGCTTTCTTGAGACTATTTAAATGCTGTTTGTGTTCTTTTCATAAGGTTTTGTAAGATAGCTTCATCATCAGCAAACAGTAATCTCTAATAGTAACTTTATTATCGTCCGAGTGGAGACAGATACCATGCATAGAGGACTTGCGTGTTGCAGGCGCGAGGTGTCAAAAGAACTAAGTTTTATGCATCAAGAATGCGGTAAAATGCGGAGTGGAGCTCATCTTGTCGAAAACCGAAAAAGTCAATCAACACCCCCTCGCCCTTCGTCGACGTTATAGCACAACGCCATATCAAGTTACGACTATCAGGTGACGTTATAGCACAACGCCATATCAAGTTACGACTATCAGGTGACGTTCAATGTTATCGGAAAGGTTCAACAAAACATGCACATTAATTTGCTTCGTATGTGTATAGAGCAGGGGGTTGGTGTTTTTTTTTTAGCAGACATGGTATACACGGCAAGGTTATCAGGGAATACAGCCACAAGCTCATATTAAAGATCGTTAATTAAGGCGCATAAAGAATACAGCTCCAGGCGGCTCTTTTACATGTGCCATGATTGCATGAATTCAAGTGGTCGGCAGTCGGGCGAAACTGATTTAGAAGTATGTCAACACAATACGAAGAGAGGCTTACTTTTTTGTTAAGTGCAGCACCTGCTGCAACTGATATGAGCAGTTAACTTGGACATTTCCGTCAACTGCTCCAGATGTATGGTAAATTGCAAACAATGAACAAAGACGCTAATATGATACGAAATAACCTCATGGATCCCTTAGAAACATCAGTTATTCTTACGATGTTGATAAAAGATACTGCCTCTTTTACAAGATACTTTATATGTACATACTATTGTAACCATGACACAGCAGAAAGATTTCCTGGTACATCGAAATTCGTAAGGGTAGTGGACGTCAGGGTTTATGGCCCATTCCATATTTCCGGCATTTCTAAAATTCATTAACGGTTACTACCGTCTCTCACCTACATTAATGATATGGATGAATGGCATGGCTGGTTTCCTTGTTGAATAAATACACAAGAGTTGAAGATATGACTATTATTGTTTTTTAACGTCCATTACATTTCAACCACTTTATTAAATGCCTTAATAAATTTTGATAATATTTGCAAATCCTCAATGCAGTGACAATATCTTGAAGTGCTATTTAAGTTTGAGTTCTTAACTATTGTAAAAATATCACAGTTAAGAATTATGATGATGTCTCTGGACATGATATTTGTCAAAGATATATACTTACCACATTGTAATATTGCTCCGCTCATTTATATAAACATATTGATAAAGTATTGTTCCGGTGCAATTTACGTAATAGCAACTGGACTTTGTGCACATTATTTGCACTGAGATGATATTCATTCAATTTCCCATACCCTTTAAACGAGGAAAAACATGATATTTCCCTCCCCACTATTGTCTGTCCAGCAGTCAACGAATATACAACGGACCTTATGGTTAACGTTACAGGCTTATTTCCACTTTCTTTGTGATAATTGTGTTCGATCTATTCATAAACAAGAGCAGCAGAAATCTCAAACGAGCCCTCTTTGCAAAACAAAACATCACGTAGAGCGCTCATTTCAATTACATACAAATGACGAAAGATAACGCCTGTATGTATCACTCTAGAAACATTAGCTGTGGTTATAATCACATCATCAATATTTGACTTGCACTAGATAGTTAGTTTAATTCTGCATCCATAGTGTTTGGAATTACACATGCATTACACATACCAACTGTTATGATCATTTCAAACAATTATAAACAGATAACAACTTAAATTATTCTGGTAATGCGGTTGCTAAGGCCTTTGATTATTCATTTAAGCTCTTTGTATACATCTCCTTCATCCTCTTAAGGCTTTTCGTCGAAACGCCTCTGTTCCTTAACAACGTTGTGTGCTAAGTGGGTTGGACATGTTTGAAATGCGCAGCCAAATATAAGACACCCCTTAAATGTGCTTGGGGAATTCATATGTGTGTCTGTAATGGTCTTTATTAGGCAAACGGAAATACTCTGGCGAATGTTATTGCTTATTAAGAATATAAAAATAAAAACTGCATGGCGGGGAGAGAGCTATTCTGTCTGCGAAATCCTGCAGAGAATTAGAGCGAATATAACAGGTAAATATTTACTAGTGAAACCTTTGGTAATATTCTGTCAGACACTGATCCTATCTAATTGAACCAATTTGACCCTCTGTAATATTGAACACTTATGAAGCATAACAGCATTGCGATGTAATTTGAACCATTGCTTAACCAAAACCCCACTTTATCAGTAATTGTTACCTTTATCAACGTAAACTTAACAAAATCAATAGAAATACCCTACAGCATCTCTTATTGTCTTTCTTCCAAGACTTTCATGATAAACGTCCCTTCAGGAATATAAAGAATTGCTTATAAACGATTTCAGGAAATTAGGTGAATGCGTAAAAACATAAGAACTAACGGATAATTGACCTTGATGAATTTATAATCAGTAATATAAACCAACATCATTCAAAGTCCAAGGATGCGGGCTTCAAATGATTACCATAATTCAGCAAGGTTATTCCCACGAAAATAGAATTGTTTGATATGGGTAGGTGGTTTGGTGTTTTTATTTAATGTCCAAAAACAGCCTTTGTAAATGTAAGATATGATTGAAATAAGTTAGACCTAAAAAGCCGGTATGTAAGCAAATTGAAAAACAAATCCTCGCGTTAATGTCTATTCAATGGTGTTGTTACTCGGGCCCAAATGTACATGAATTGTCATAACGTACTTTTATTCAAAGAGCTTATAGTTGTGCTAAGAAGTCTTGCTCCGACTAGCTGTGCGGTACATCAGGTGACGCTACCATAAAATCACAAATCACATTGAACAACCGATCCAACGTCCTGTCCGGCGTCTATTAAAGATATGGAGTCTTTTGATTGGTTGTGGCGACCACGCCCCGAATTAATCAGAAAATTCCATGTGGTGTTAAGAGACGCTGCGACAAAGCACCACGCTGCTCACAGGTGACGTGTTCACATATTTTCTCGGGCGGTGGCGCGAGTGAGCTCTCTTATCAAAGCTCTTTGCTTCCACGCAAACCAGTAATCATAAGAACAAACAGCTGCTACTGGTGAAAGGGCCAGTGTTTGTAAGTAGAGGTATTCCATTTAAATGGTTATTCAGTATGACAGTAACGTCTTTTTTGTGTAATACAATCAGACTTTGTCTTTCGTACAAAAGTATTTGCTATGTTGCTGTACAGCAGTTATTTGTAACAAACACAGGTTAAAGACGTATACCATGTCATATACAAGCTATGTTGGTATAATAATTATAATCTCCAAAAAAAAGCCGTAACGAAAGTCGACTATGACAATTATCACAAACAGAAATCCATTACCATGAACTAGTGGCTTATTCTGCACCAGGCAAGGAGATATTATTACCTATCGAGTATATACGTGTCCAAGGCAGAATGACAGTGAATACAGCCATAAGCTCAGATTAATGATGCATCGTTAATTACAGCTGCAGGCGGCTCTATTAATGTTGCCATTTTCGCAATGCATCATGTAGATATATTTCAGTGAATTCAAGTGATGGACAGTAGACTAAAACGCTTCCGTGTGAACGTTAATATATGTTACATTTAAATCTGTGCTTTTAGTCGAAACCAATTTTTTTTTTAAACGATGAAAAAGACCATAATCCGCTACATGTGAGTGTGACCAGACAATAATAGCTCATGGAGAGGAGCATTTATCACCCTGATATGATCAACCATAGCAAACAACATGTCAATGTGGTTCAGAAGATGATGTAGAATCTTCATTATACCAGGAAATCATAGAAAAATTACATTAAGATTTGTATAGGGTTTAAGAATAGAGTAACACAAATTGTCTACCAAACAATACCCTTGTCTGTAAGTTATTCTCACCAAAGCAAAATTGGTAAATTCTGGTTAACGGATTGCCAAATCTAGGGATAACGACAAATCAGGGTGTGATGATAATCGATACAAACTATTTATTGATGTTTTAAGCGAAAACTGCGTCCCATGTCGGACTGCTGTCATATTCTCAGTGCTTTCTCCAGTAGCTTGCTTAAACCATATGCCCTCTAGCAATGTGACAGTGAGTGACACCTGACTTATCCGCTTGAAAAGGCAAATGTTTAGGAATGACACGAATTCCTTGGAATAACTGTTTTATGATTACCCATTCCTTATGGTAGTGTAATTGAATACAATATATTAATGTCAACGCCAAGTAAAACATGTTTGATCGCATTTGGGATGCCAACTGTTTCCTTTCTTTAAGGAGTGCATGCTGTGTTCTTCAGCTACTTACCTGTTTACGTTGGCTATGCCATTGTGTTTTATCAATGTTTTCGATAACACTGTTTGCAAAATACAGCACTTACATTTGATCTACTTACTACTTTTGTATGTCCACGTCAGCGGTTATTGCATAATACATATTCTCTTATACCCAACCAGGTTAATTGTTAGTTACTTTCACGAGTGACGCTTGAATGACAAGGGTGCCTACCATGCTGAATATACACAACAGCGTTCAGAGTCAGGACAAGACGATAATTATATCTTTTGAGTTCATCCGCTGTAAGAAGCCGCCACAAATGTTGATACCGTGACTAGAAGCGCTATTAAAGTTCTATAGAAAGTAACTACAAGCATGGAATCACAGCTACAAACTTTTATGACCAATTGCACTGCCTCTTATCGATGATCAATGTGCCAGCTTCAGCAGATCACAATTGATCAGCCGTGTCGGATAATGTAATTCACTACAAACTTCACACTTAGTCCTCACACTTGAGCATCAAGCGATTGTGCTATCTAACAATATCTTCCCATTCCTACGCTACGCACACCTATACCACCCACATCTGTATCACTCACTCCTAGACCACCCACTCCTTTGTACCACGAATTTCTGTATCACCTACTCCTATGTCACCATTTTATGCCCCGCCCCGTGCTCCTATGTCACTCACTTATAATTCATCCACCCCTATGTCACCAGCTGTTATGCCCCCGCTACTATTTGACAGGGGAAAACATTTCGGACAAACAAGGGTCCACATTGATCAGGCTAAACTTCTGCTGTACAGGAGATAATCAGGTAGGAATCAAAATCCCTTCAAGACAAAATAGACTTTCTGGGCAACGATGTATAGGATTCGTAGCTGCCTCCAACAAGGTCGTTAGCCTGATTGGGAAATGTGTAAAACGTATAACGTTAATATCTCTCCTACTAATTATTCGATTCTTACAGTATTTGCTTCTAGGTTGAACAATAGCGGTGATAGTGGAAATGTACTGCAGCATTTTGATTGATTATGAAATATGAATGTCTCAGATTGTCCTAAAAAATTTCGATCGAATTTGAAGACATGATAGAAGTCATATCGTGTATTGTGTTTCAATCAAGATCATCTTGTCCACTAGACAGAATGATGATTATGATGATGATGATGATAATGATGTTTCTCGAGCTCTCCAGGAGCTTCCGATTCTAAGGGTTACAATGTTTAAACGCCTGCAAAATACCTAAACATTTCGGTCAGACCAGTTACAGACCCGAGTCAGTGAACGAAAACAAAATGTCATAAATAGCTCAGTAATTGATACTTCCATTTCAAAATCTCTTTGGAAATAGGTGACGATGTAACGCGCGTTTGGCTGGCTTTGAGTCACTCAGGTTATTAAAGTCACTACACTCACAGCTTCTTTTGAGCTGATTTTTTAGATGATCCTGTGTGATATTGAGAATCAATGAAGCCTCAGGGTATGGTGATGAAATTTGAAATTGCTGAAACATAAACATACTATATCACTTTTTCTCTCACTTGTCGAAGTTGAGAAAACAAAATCAATTAAATGACCCCAAAGCATCTTTCATAATCTTTCTCATAGCAGCAGTAAGGATTTGTGACAGAATCCAAGACTTTCATGATAAAGTTTCTTCACGAATATATTAAATTCGAATTAATGTATGAGTAGTGATGACGAGAATGGCATAGAAACGCTTACTCAAGCCCCTAGATATTGTATTATATAAACCAATGGCACATTAATTCGTGTAATCGAAGGATTGTATTGAATAAGATTTTATCTAGAATGCGCTATTAAAAGATGTTTATACTATAAGTTTGGCTAAAAGTTTTTACACCAAGTATGCCAAAAAGTTTATGAAACAGTGTAGTGTTATGTGGTGTGTTGTAGAAGGTCAATTTCACAGAATACAACCATGTGTCTAATGTCATCATTCCCAACATAGCCTACCATGGTCACAAACCTGTCATTGCATTGTTCATGACCTGTTATTTACCGTTGTGTCTGTTGGCGGAAATGTCCTAGTTTACAGCTCCTATCGGTTGCTACAGGTGCGCCATTTCAAAAATCGTATCCCCTTCTTGTATTCAGTCTGATGATACTTCTAATTCAGTAGGTTTCGCCTGACTGCCGACCACTTGAATTCACTGCAATATATCTACATGGTGCATTGTCATCATGGCACATGGAATAGAGCCGCCTGCAGCTGTATTCTTTATGCGCCTTAATTAACGAGGCATCTTCGATCTGAGCTCATGGATGTATTCACCATTAGCTCAACCATGGACAAGAATGTATTCGATTGTACAGAATTAACCTCCAGTAGAAATCGATAGAGTTCTGATAGTGGTCGTCATTATCCTAATTAACTTTGATTTTGAGACTGATAGAGTTTTCAAGAAGGTCATATTCTAGCATGACATCTGTAAAGGTGCTGTCGACCAAGATCGCTCACTGTCTGTAGTATCCCGCCCCTTGTGTTGTAATACATCTGTGATAAACCTTCAAGGTTATCTATTACTTTTGTACAGCAATGTAGCAAATACTGATGTACGAAATATAAAGCCTTGTTGTGCTATATATTATATCATACCTAATAATAACTTAAATGGATGGATAACTTTTGCCATATTACAAATAGCGGCTGTTTGTTATAACAGTTGCTGGTTTGCATGACAGTGCGTATGGGACGGCATGACAAAGCATGTACATTTGGCTCTGAGTAGCATCGCCATCTAATCGAAATAATTGTTTGGACATAAACAATGCTCAATTTGAAAACATACTAGCCCTTGTAGGTTGGAGCTACTTATCATAATATCTAAGGTCAATTCAAAACATCAAACCGATTGAGCGTATTAAAATTATAAAGAACCGAGGAGTTTCGACGTAAAGCCTTTAGGGGACGAAGGAGATGTATAAAAAGCTCTTAAATATATCACACAAGGCTTTTGCTAAGTAAAGGTTGCTCCAGAGAATAAAAGAGTGGTACGAAAGTGTGTCAGGGTTGGACTTACTTAAAATTATATCCAAGACGCATGAAGGCTGTTTTAAGGGTTGAATATATTGAATAAGATTTATCACCCTTTATGAAGAAAATCGATGTTCCTTGTTGAATTATGCCACGCCCTTGGTACAGTCCGCATCCGCAGGTTTATTAATAAGTTTTGTCTATATTACTGATTATTAATACAGCATCATGCTCAAATATTTTTTTAACAATTTTGTACCCATAATCTGCAAACATTTAGTCAAACATATAATATTAATGATAACTTAAATGATTTAATACAGTAAATTACATCAGACATGTATCGCAAGAATTAATTGTTAGCTTATATGTTAATAATATATGTCATAATGACCGCATTCATGCCTACAATTACATTTCTAGTTATGGTTGATCAATATCTGACCCTACAAACCTATGCAAAAACCATGCTATATTTTACCTCTTTTGATATATTCGGCAATGTCTTCTGCTATGACAAACACATAGCAAATTATGATAATAAAAGCTACAGATATCATATGCATCACATCAAAGTGTATGTCGATCAGATAATTTTTTACACACTGCATTAATTTTTGAAACTTATAATTGTTTGAAGCGGTCATGACAAGATGAATGTGTTATGTATGTGGTAAATCTACACATAATGCATGCAGTACCAAGCTATTTTTTTCAGTCAGGTACAAACATTATAAAGACTTTCATGACTAAATGCCGGCGTTGTCTTTCGTCCATTTTCTGTTTTAGAAATGAGCGCTCCATGTGATGCTTTGTTTTGTGAAGTTGGCACGTGTGAGAATTCTATTGGTCTTGTATATGAATAGATCAAACACAATTTACCCACATAACATGGAAATAGATATGTATTGTTTGCCGCAAGAGCTGCTGTATATGTTATGACTAACATGGCTATAAACCGTGGTCTGTGATTGCAAACGTGCCCCGAATGGCATCCAGCTGGATAGACAGCAGTGCTGAAAGAAATATCATGTTTTACTTTTCGTGGTACCTAATGCTTACGATCGTACACAACCGGTGCGCGGAATTGAGAGGTGGCTTTTATCAGGCGACGAATATCGGATAGTAATCATATTTGCAAACGCAGTTTTGAAAGCAAAAGCTTTTGCTCACGATTGTAACATTGATTTATAAATGCTTTGAGGTTCGTATTTTTTCCACGTGCAGTATACGCCCTGTGCAATGTACAAATATATGACAAAAAGCATATTAAAATGGTTACTGAACAGGATCATAATCGTTCTCATCATAATTACCACCACCACCACCACCACCACCACCACCACCACCACCACCACCACCACCACCACAGCAGTTTATTCTAGAACTGACTATAGTTGATTGCATATTCACGGCTGCTGTCTTCTAACATCCAATTTCGTTGCATGTATTGTCCGAATAACATTTGGTGTAATTTAGATAGATGACCTTGGTCATGTCAAAATAAGATGCCTTTAGATGCCATCGCCATCGTAGTCTACTTTCACCTGACAGTAATTGTACTCAGTTTCGCGCAAGATGGCGTCCTTGAAGGACGTGGTGACGTTCCATTTGCCATTGTATTGATGAAAGTGCGATGATTATCTACCCCATTTGGTCCATAAACTATTATGCCCGGTGCAGAAAGTAACACTTTACCATTCATGTAGAAGATCCCTGTCTATGACACAAAACACAGTCCGGAAAAGCCATCACGTCAATCCTTTGTTCTTAAAAAATATGGCGCAAGAAGGTGGGATAAATATGAAGAGATAAGTTTGACCTAATTGAACAGCCGCCTTCTAGAATAAATAGGAAAAAACGGGGAAAAATGTGGATGATGAAAAAGATTAAAATGCAAATATTATCCTAGGGTAAGTCGCCCCCAGCCGATTATTATATATATATAGATATATATATATATATATATATATATATATATATATATATATATATATATATATATATATATATATATATATAGAGATATATAGAGATATATATATATATCTATATATATATATATATATAGATATATATATATCTATATATATCTATATATATATATATATATATATATATATATATATATATATATCTCTCTATATATATATATATATATATATATATATATATATATATATATATATATATATATATATATACAAAGCATAATATATGTCCATAGGTTTTCTTTGTGTGGCGCTGGTTCGTTGAAAAAATTTCGATGAATTCTTTGAGCAAGTTGAGGCTAGCTTGTAATTGAATAATAACCGTTAGTTCCAATCTTGCTTCAATCCGTTATGCAACCTATATAGCCGAGCTATGTATGCCTCCCATGCTAATTACTTTCAGCGCTAACATGAATGAGGTAATCATTTGGTCAGCTCAGAGTCACAAGGGTTTGCAGTTTCGCAAGATGTTTTCACGACTTACAAACCCACTTAAGCACTCACTATTTTATTGCGCCTCATTACAGCTACCTCCGAAAGCTGAACTTTCTCGTTTATAGGCAGGTCGGTAAATTGATCTTATACAGATCCTCTAAATTGCCCCGCCCTCCTCCCCCATTTTTCAAAATAGCACTGGACGTAATCGAAGATGCCCCACTGCAACCTGCGCCTTCTTTTAAATGCAGAGGCTACATACATGCACACACATAATTTTTTCTGTACAGGACCAAAACAAATTTAATTAAACAGAAGACGGATCCGCGTCAATAAACTGCTTTTACAAACCTCGAACGTAAAAGCAGAATAGCAAGGACCGTGTCAAAACGCTTATATCGGTATATTGACGTTACAGAATCAACGATGCCGTTGTCTGGTGCGGCTTGGGTATCTTTGAATATATTAGATATATTTGACATAGATATCTCACCATGCCAGAGCTGCAATGTGGTTGCATACCAACACCCTTGTACACAGGCCACTGCCATATGACACCTTCTCACAGACCGATCTGTTTTTGTATTGAACACAATAACATAAAACATATTTATTAAAATGATTAAATTATATCGGAAATCGACTGTTCGACTATAACATAAAATATTGCCAATAAAAGCAAAGCAATATGTTATAACATCGCAATAAAAATTAACTTTTATTGCAATATAATTGCTTGGCAGAGGTTTATGAAATCACACAGGAAATTGTGTCCCAAAACAAGTGTCAGCTCGAGGTTGATGAACTCAACGGTGACACTGCTCTCCCCATGAGAGCGAATTGATGTAAAGAAACACATGGCTTGGATATGGTTATGAAACAGCCTCCTGGTTATCTGGTTGAATTGAGTTAATGAGTAGGTTATAGGTGCTAACATTCTATGGAAACCAATGCTTAACAGTTCATTACTTTTGCTGTTCTGGTTGCTTGCACGAATCTCCCCAATACATTAGTGTATTGTCTATCATTAACGTCTAACTGTTGAGCATACACCGAGCATTTCGTAGATTTAAAGAGATTAACTTACTTAAACGCACTTTTTTTTCAATTGGTGTTTTCGAAAACCCTACTACCGTGTTAAACTGCGGGCAAATATAATGCTTGTTTGCTTCACGACAGTATCATTATATAATACTTACAAACAATTATATTAAGAACACAATCAACTACGTTCTGCTTACAGTTGTTTCATTAAAAATAGCGGCGACAAAGCTTTCGAGGTGAGTATTTCGATGTACGCACGCTTTTGATACAGTTGGATAGCAGCAGACATGTCTTTATGATAACAGAAGTATATGTGGGCCAAGGCTGTGCCCCCCCCCCAGTTGAACGTCCACTATGCTTTTTGAACTGTTATCTGTTTGAAATAGTCCGTAATGCGTCTGCGTTGTTTTTATGTAGCCAATAAAAGGGTTATCCTTATTATTGTATTTACCAGGTTCATGTTTACAACACTAGTATGCATACAAGTAAGGAAAAAAAACGTTCCATTTTGTACACAAGCAGCAAATTGTGCCTGGAAGACAATATGGACGCTCATTCTAATATAAGCACTTCTGTGCCCTACCACTTAACGTATAGGAAGCAATTATCGTTGTCATCGTGACCAGAAGCAGACGCAGACAACTTGCGGCCGATGTATGTCCGATTCAAGTTGGTCTCCTATGGATATTTACGTGTAATAAAGCATTTGCTTTTCCTGTGACTGCAGCAAATTTGACGAGCAAGAGTTGCGTCGAAATAAAATAAGGCGAGGAAGTATCACTTGATGTACGTCTCCTTAACGTATGGCTTGGGGACATTGCGGCCGAGTGTTGGTCGAGGGTGTGGATGGCACGAGTGTGGGCGGCATGGGAGGGGTGGGCGATATAGGAGTAGACGGCATCAGGTTTTACAGTACTTGGATAGGAAGAGTTGGAGTGGGCGGCAGAAGATCTGGTGTTTTAGAAGTGGACTGCAGTATAGGAAAGGGTTGCATACGAGTGATCTTCATGACAATGGCATACAACAAAGGGGATTGCATGGGAGTTGGTAGCATTGCAGTGGTAATTGACCATTCGACACGGCTGATCAATTGTGGCCTGCTGTTGTTGTTAAGTAAGCACAATGATCACCGACAAGAGGACATGGTGCATTGGAAGTTAAGCATTACTAACATTAGGTTTTTAAGAATCGATTGTTCAATTTGCTGTGCAAGCAATTTGTAGAAAATGCCGGCTTGTAAGGCTTTTCATTGAGTCATGTTTTACAATACTTGAATGTACATGATAGAAGCAATATACCAGCATAGCTACACATTAGCTTAGTTAGTAAACTATCAAAAATCATTCAACTTAGGAAGTGAACAAACTTATCGACCGATCTTCTTCTATTTTGACAATGATATCCGCAAAATTGATGACTCCAGTTACGTTTGTGGCCTTTGTAAATCAGATTGCGTAATCAAGATGGACGTGAAATATAAACTAAACGGGAAAAGTTTGAGCGATAATACCTGTGAATGGTGGATCTACACATGCCTATTCGACCTTTCCGTGACTCATTCGCATGTTTTTTGTAAACGAGTTTCGAAACCGGTTTAAAACAGGCCCGGATGTTGAAGCAATCGATCATTTACAGTTCCCAACACCAAGAGAGGAGATCAATTGGGTCATGTTTGCAGCTACGCAAATACATATACATAAGAGGAATTGCGCCGATTCGTCGAAAAATGCATTTTCAACAATAATCATGTCGAGACACATAAAATTAATTTGGAATCCGATTTTGTCATTAAAATTGGTAACTATGATTCCATAACTATGCGTCCCTGCTAGAACTTCAATTGCTCTCCAAGACACAGTATCTGAATGAGAATTTGTAAAGATTATCTTCACTTGTAGAGGCATTTTACACTCTGAGTGAAACTTAATAAAATGATCTCCGATGATCTTTGGGTCGTTTTGATCTTGAATTGTTCTGTACATATTCAGTAAGGCACGAACCCATGCCATTCACGCTAACTCTGAGAGACGGCAATTACCATGACTGAGTATAGCACACGCCGGAAATATGAAATGAACAATAAACGCTGAATGCCCTTCATTTAATGCCGCTCATCAATTTCATCAGAAATATATTTCCAGGAAATGCTTTTCAGTGAGGAGTGATATTATGAGTACGCTAAAACAGGGACATATAAAAAGGTAGCAAGTAGGTTAATTGCTTATTGTGCATCTTGCATACGAGGTTATTGAAAAAATTGCTAAAGCACAATTGCGTAGCCATAGTGAACAGGTCAATGTCTGACGAAGAGCGCGCATCCTAGCCCTCGAGCAGTGTGCCACAATATCATACATTCCCCGCACTTGACTAAGATGTATTTTATCGCCTACACCTCTTTGGTGACCTTCTTGCCTGGTGCCTTACCCGTTCATTGATTACTCAAATCGCTCACAGCTAATTCAACTGATTTTTTGCTTTCATTCACTACTGGGCTTTTCAACGTGATCATATTTTTTTTCTAATCAAGAGTTCTGAATGCTTATATGTGCCATTGTTTTATTACATAAGTAGAATTTCGAATTGACAAGGTACGAATTAAACAGCTCAGATCTCCTGTCTGGCGATTTCGATATATTCCCCATTGGGTCCTTCTTATGCTGTGACTACCGATAGCGTTGCTTGCTGTTCTTTTTCAATTCAGACACCCCTTTACAATTGCCATAAAAACATGTAATGTTACCGGAAAGCTATCCCTGAGACTTGAGCGACATAAGTCGAGTAATCATGTTTAGGCAACTTAATTCAGTGAATTCTTTTTATCATTATCTGCATTTCATCTCGGTTCATTATCATGAAAACAGATAAACTTATACAAAATGCTTGTTAAAAAAACAGTTACAATGGGTAAATCCTGTGATATTGATATTCGACATCAAAGCGACATGAATTATTATAAAACATGTTATATTATATGTGATGTTAGAAAGATATTGAGAGGTAATTTTGTGTCATTTTCCCCCACTTTGTTAAGTGAAAATATTATTATTTGAAAAAGAAATTGTTTCAGAAAATTCAAATTTGATCGCAGTGCTTTAATGCGTCACAAATTCTCAATATCTCAGAAGACCAATGGGTTCTAGCTAGAGATTGATAACAGACAGAGGTTTTCCTATTTGATATTTTGCGCTTAGTAAACGTCAAAGCGATATTTTTCGTTATTATTCAATAGCTGTTCAAACAGAGAACGTGAGGAGTAACCCATTCTTTTAATTTACTTTTATTCTCCGCCGGAAGCACATGCTATTGTCGTAGGCAGAACAGTTCTCTCGCCGCCATGCAATTTCCGGGGTTTTCATATTCGTTATAAGAAATATCAGCAGCCAAGATATATCCGCTTGCCAACTGCAGACAATTCCGGGCGCAAATCCGAAAAGTTCACCATGCACATTCGTAGAGGATCTTTTATTTGGCGATGCAATTCAAGCCATCCAAACCATTGAGCGCATTTCATTGTTGAATTACCTGGGAGTTTCGACGGAAGGCCATGGGAGAATAAAGATGTATAAAATAGCGTATGTGAATAACGCAAGGTCTATGCGAACAAAATCTTGATCAGAGAGTACGCGTAGACTGTTCAAAGATATAATAGTTTACAAAACGAATTATGAGAATGGTTTGATTTGTGAAACTTTTATGTTTGTTTGTACTATGGATGCAACATAAAACCAATTATATCAGGTCAAAGATGTTAGCTCTGTCATTTATATATTGATTACGCAGTCATGACCTCAGCTAAGGTTTCAAGAGTGATGAAAACTTGAATATCCTGTCTTCTGCGTGCATTTAAAACAAGTGGTCCAAATGGTGTTTTGTTTTGCGATGAAGACTCATGTGAGATTTCTAGTGCTCTTGTTTATGAATAGATCGAACACAATTCTCCCACGGAATGTGGAAATAAAGCTGTAACGTCAGCCGCAAAGACTGTTATTTATTAATAGACTTATTTGTGCATAACTTGTGGCCTGCGATTGCACTCGAAATGGTAACTTATCACGCATGGAAACTTGTCACGACGGGAGCCCGCGCAGACTTGCCAGCCTCTAATTGCCTCTTATTGAGCTGTCTTTGGAGAGAGAGAGAGAGAGAGAGAGAGAGAGAGAGAGAGAGAGAGAGAGAGAGAGAGAGAGAGAGAGAGAGAGAGAGAGAGAGAGTGAACGATGGCAACCGCAGTGGGAGGCCGTTGCACCAGGGAGCCTGCAACCTGACGGAGTCTTCAAGTTAACGCCTGCACCCGCCTAGAATATTCCGCACGTCCGCCAGCGATCTCGCGGGTCTCTGCCATGAAAGCTCGCCTCCCTAAACGCCCTGTGTAATTTACTGTGCAGTTCCATGATCCTCTTAGCATTTGCTATTATTTTTATAATTCCTTTTTCATAGGATGATTGAACGCTATAGGGTTCGATACAAAGACAAATGAGTTGCAGCAATGTGTCATTTGGGAATGGCCAGTGATATGAAGTCATCTGCAAGTTCTTGTGAATCTTGACAATCATCAATCTTTGCGATGCTGACAAGATTCATAAATCAATAAATACCATACAAAAAGGCCATTACGTAAACACTGAGTGTCACAGTGACGTCAGGAGTAGCGTGACTCCTCGAACGAGAGCGCACCAGCCATCCTCCGGTTGGGCCATACACTAGTAATTAATTGAATGAGTTAGACACAGAATCATAACTACCTAGGCTTATCAAATGCACGAAGCCATATGTGAGCCCAGCATGTATCTCTGGATATATGCAAATCATGCATTTAGATTTAGAACATGCGTTCCGCAAGAAGAGTATTTCTACTGGCTAATGGCGTCTACCGAGCCCTACGCCCACACCTTGCATGATGAGGTAGCTTATAGAGATGCGGTTCACAAGGAACATGTCATGTCGCATGAGGACAGCTACCAATTAATGGATAACGAGCTGTCTCTCTCATATCGTCATTTTAATTAAAACAGAGGATCGCCTGCGGCATGTTGCTGTTAGAATTGGCCATGCAGGTTATACGAAAGTATCCAAACTAGACGCAGCGTACTGCGTGGCTCCCTTAGCAACAGTGTTGTAAACGCAGCGTACTGCGTGGGTCCCTTAGGAACTGTGTTGTAAACGCTAGCGTACTCTACATTATTCTTCTTAATTTATAACAAGACAGTGGGTAGGGAAAAATGTAAATACAACTTGCCGGCTGTAGCGCGGTCAGCCAAATGGATTGCGTTATGAAGGCAATATTCACTTCATTGTTATTGCGTCGGATATTCAATGAAATTTAGGCCAAATGAAAGGTATGTAAAACACAGAATATGCTCCCTTGTACGTCTGGGATGGTCCATTAATGTCGCTCCTTAATAACCCATGATGTGGGTTTTGAGACATGCAATGATTTCCACTTCCTCTCAGCAAACTGTCGCATTGGCTCATACAGGATAATTAATGCGACCGAGAAGCAGTTTCTCATCCTGTTTCCAAATATAATGCAAGAATGCTTGTGCTGATCCATGTGCCGGATTCTAAGTTATATATTACGTTAATTAGAGCTACTTTGAATAGGAGTAATGCTCCTTTAACATGCTAAAAGACAGCATGCAATTACGTGGATTACGATGGAGGCCTATTTGAAGGCGCATTTGAAGGCATATTTGAGTATAACAGATAGAGCTAACTGGTCAGTGTTACAGTCAGACCAGTTGGAGGCGTATTTGAGAATATCAGATAGAGCCAGCTGGTCAGTACAGTAAGAGGCGTATTTGAGAACAAGAGATGGAGCCAGTTGTTCGTGTTACAGTCAGTGCAGTAAGAGGCGTATTTGAGGATAAGAGATGGAGCCAGCTGGTCAGTGTTACAGTCAGTACAGTAAGAGGCATATTTGAGGATAAGAGATGGAGCCAGCTGGTCAGTGTTACAGTCAGTACAGTAAGAGGCGTATTTAAGGATAAGAGATGGAGCCATCTGGTCAGTGTTACAATCAGTACAGTAAGGGGCGTATTTGAGGAACAAGAGATGGCGCCATCTGGTCAGTGTTACAGTCAGTACAGTAAGAGGCGTATTTGAGGATAACAGATGGAGCCAGCTGGTCAGTGTTACAATCAGTACAGTAAGGGGCGTATTTGAGGATAAGAGATGGCGCAACTGGTCAGTGTTACAGTCAGTACAGTAAGAGGCGTATTTGAGGATAAGAGATGGAGCCATCTGGTCAGTGTTACAGTCAGTACAGTAAGGGGCGTATTTGAGGATAACAGATTGAGCCAGCTGGTCAGTGTTACAGTCAGTACTGTAAGAGGCATATTTGAGGATAAGAGATGGCGCCAGCTGGTCAGTGTTACAGTCAGTGCAGTAAGAGGCGTATTTGAGGATAAGAGATGGAGCCAGCTGGTCAGTGTTACAGTCAGTACAGTAAGGGGTGTATTTGGGGATAAGAGATTGAGCCAGCTGGTCAGTGTTACAATCAGTACAGTAAGGGGCGTATTTGAGGATAAGAGATTGAGCCAGCTGGTCAGTGTTACAGTCAGTACAGTAAGGGGCGTATTTGAGGATAAGAGATGGAGCCAGCTGGTCAGTGTTGTAGTCAGTACAGTAAGAGGCACATTTGAGGATAAGAGATGGCGCCATCTGGTCAGTGTTACAGTCAGTACAGTAAGAGGCGTATTTGAGGATAACAGATGGCGCCAGCTGGTCAATGTTACAGTCAGTACTGTAAGGGGCGTAGTTGAGGATAAGAGATGAAGCCAGCTGGTCAGTGTTACAGTCAGTACTATAAGTATGGGTAATCGAGCTGCATCGGTAAATGCGCTTCAGGTGCGAGCCATTTCCTCTTGATAAACTGTACAGACATTTTCTGCTGCTCTATATTGTTAGCTGCCGTTACTTGGACTGAAAATCGAAACACTATTAATCATTAGCAATGTTCTGTTCTTGACAGGAATGCAAGATTGTGTTGAAAGATAATCTCATATGCAACCACTAGAATATTGCTGTACTTTCCCTGCAATGAACCCAATGTACGCAATGTACGGGACCCAGATCCACCGATCTTGCAGTAGATATGAGGAATGTTGCTGAAAGGCAAAAAAAATGATTTAAGACCCAGCTTGATAAACCTTTAGTGCATCTCTAATACGACTATATCAAGTAATGAACTGAATATGATAGCCATTCATATAAATAAATTCATATCATTGAAGTAGATAAATATAACCTGCTTTGTTGTTTCGATCGGGAGATGCGTATATGAATTATAGATATATGGACTATATATATATATATATATAACACCGTGCGATAAATATATGTATCGTATATGTGGGATTAATCATAACTGGATTCATACTATATTTATATGATATATATCCAGCTTGTAAATAAAATATATAGTATATATATATATAATATATATATATATATGATCTATATATATATATATATAGATATATATATATATATATATCATATATAGCATATATCTATATATCACATATATCAGTATATATATATATATATATATATATCTATATATATATCATATATATATAGGTTTGATGTATATGAATATATATATATATAGATATAGATATATATATATATCTATATATATATATATATATATATATATATATATCTATATATATATATATATAGATATATATATATATATATATATATATATCTATATATATATATAGATATATATATAGATATATATATATATATATGTATATATATATCTATATATATCTATCTATATATACATATATCTCTCTATATATATATGATATATATCTATCATATCTATGGTGCTCTATACATATATGGATATATATATCCTGGATATAGATATAGTCTCTCCTATATATCTATATCTCTCTATATCCTCCATCTAGCTCTCTATATTGATAGATAGATTTATAGTTTCTCTATATATACTTCTTGCCATCTATCTCTATATATCTCTCCATCTCTTTTTGAATAATATATCATCTTCATCTCTATCTCTATATATGCCAACTGTGGTGCTTATTTTGTCTTTTCTCTTCTTGCCATCTAGCATTCGACACCTTTTGTATACATTTATTCATATGCACCATCTTATTAGAACCAGCATAACATGCTAACCAACTGAATCTTACACAATATGAAGTAAGTTACATATGCGTGAATGGAACTTGTCAATTATCAATTGCTTCAATGTTCATATTTTCCATTGGTGAACTTATTCAGTCGTTAGATTACGTCGCCAGTAACGTCAGTAGCAGCGAGATTCGGCGGATTACAGCGTTCATCCGCTTTGTTCTACACGAGTAATAAGTTTTGGATCTGGATGTATAATTCTATGACATACATTATGAGCTTAATAAATGTCCAAATAGATAGGCAATTAATACATTTTGGCTGAAGATATGCTCTTTACATTAAATCGCTGCCGAGTTAGTTTGCACACTAACGACGTCTACCGACCCCAACGTCACAGCATGATGAGGTAGCGTGTTGATAAATAGGTCATGGGGACATGCTACGTGGCATGGTGACAGCTACCAATCAATGGTAGAAAGCTGTTCGCTTACTCATCTTGTAATATAAACCATCGACCCGAGATTCTTGGCACATGAGGTCTTGACCAACAACTCGTTGGATATTCAATTAAATTTACAACCAAGTAAAGTACACATAATCGATAATGCACTGAATTGTAGACCAGTACACTCAATGGTATGCTACTGCTATTCTTTACCGAGCCATCACGGGCGATTAGAGAGAGTATCAGCGAGTCGTCGTCGCGTTGGCTCATTCAGGATACATAACGCGACAAAGTAGCAGTTTATCGACCTTCGCTTCCTGTATCCTTGTATAATGTCAGAACGCTCGCGATCATCTTCGTGTAGGTTGCTTCCCCTAAGATTACGTTAATTAGAACTACTTTGGAAGCGGGTTTTGTGGGAGTTATGATTCGTTAGCATACAGTAAGCGGAAGGTGAGCTCTTGGAACGGCTCATAGATAGCCATGCAATCACGTGGATTGGGATCAAAGTCGTGTTTGATGATAACAAATGGAGACCTATATTCAGTGTTTAAGTCCACAGAGCAACATGTACAAGCAATTCATTTGAGTGAAGGACCATCTTGACATTCAACATATGACGTCAGTAAACATTGAAATGCAATAGCTTGCTATTTGGGGAAACACCAGTGGCCTACTTCACGAAAGTATTTAAGTCGAACGAAGTTATAAGACACATAACGGAGACCGGCTTTGTTGTTGACCGCGTTTCACAAACCACTCCGGCGGCTAAGGAAAGTCGATTTCATTTTGCCTAGTCAGGGGTCGGCTGAACATACTCAAAGCTGGCTATTTAAATGAACAGACGACGTGTTCTCTGCTGGCACCGGAATGACCACACCTCTTACAATATTGCGCGTTGTATAAGGGTGGCAAGGAGACGTGGGCGGGACTTCTGCGTTAGGGAGAATCCAATAGGTCACGCAGATTCTGCACAGTCAAGCTCGGCATTTATGTCTCCCTATCCAACTCTCAAATATGTTCCCCCAACCTTAGCCTCCATATGCCCTTATTAGCGGCTTGCCTAAAATATCTGAACAACAATTCGCTTCAATCAAGCTTGTCTTCCATGTCCTGTCTGCGTGAACAACGTTACGGTAATTATACCACATCAAGACAAAATGGACTATAGCATCGGCATTCTGTTACAAACACAGTGAATTATGGATCAGACCACATTCATTGTTAAACACAATATTATTCATGCGCATTCATCTCCGCACCATGTATGTCACAGTTATTATATATATTTCGCGTTCGGTTGTGAATACCTCTGTCTAAGTAGACATCCGTTCAGCCTTTTCCAATTCCTCAGTATTTATCGGAATGGACCAGATATATGTAGAAAATATTAAATGTCGAATGCACACAAATGACAAACAGTTCTGTGGTAGAGTTGATGCTTGATATTTATGCTGCCTTATGGGGTAAAGTACGTAACTTGTATATATATATATATATATATATATATATATATATATATATATATATATATATATATATAGATATATATATATATATATATATATATATATATAGATATATATAGAAATAGATATATATATATATAGAGATATATCCATCTCTCTATATATATATTCTATCTATCTCTCTATCTATATATATAAATATATATATCTCTCTATATATATATATCTCTCTATCTATCTCTCTCCCTCTCTATATCTGTATATATCTCTATCTCCCTATATATATACTATCTCTATCTCTATATATATATATATCTCTCTCTCTCTCTCTATCTCTCTTTCTATCTTATATTCTCTTATCTCTCTCTCTATGTCTCTATATATATCTTTCTATATATATATATATATATATATATATATATATATATATATATATATATATATATAAAATTGCGTTGTAATTTGTTGATTAACAAAAGACCATTGTGATGTCAACACCCAAGGAAGCAATTAAATTATTTATGTCATATAACCTAGTTGTATATGTTGTCCAAACCGCAGAGACAAAAGCTGAATTCGATTGCGCGGCGAAGTAGGTATTGTGGCAATAGACATTCACCATGGCTAAATATCTTGCAGTGCTTGGTGGCGAGCGATGCCTTAATAATTAAAATATAACGTGTGACAATAATCACCATGGTAATATTGGGGTAATGGTAATAATGGGGTTTAATGTCACTTTCAACAACGCGACGGTAATGGAAGAGGATGATTGTGATGCTTGAACAGCTCCCCTTAAGTGCCAGTGCCCACTTAGCACAAACCCTTTGCCCAAACCGGGCTGAGAAGCCCACACCGCTGGGACGTAAGCCCAGCACGGTACTATTCAGCTACCGGGTCGGGTGCATCCCCTTTCAGAGATGGAACCGCCATTTAACGTGATCATCCAAGTCACGTCGAGTCAGTCAGGTTTTCACACCTTGGTTTTGAACCCACAATCTGTGGATCGAAAGGCGACGCATTTTACCACAGACTACGACAATAATTCCTTACCCGTCATTTCTTTATGTCAAGCTATGCATTCATTTATAATGCTAACCAATACTCATAAGAAAGACAAAAAATGCTGTACTTGCTCTCCTGCAAATGTTTAAGCTCAAAATCAATCTACATCAACTTTGAACAAAATTGAATTGCCCCTATAGTATGGCCTAACTACAATATATCCAAGTGCATATCCCTTAAATTACATCAACTAGTTGTGTATAGAAGCTTCTTGACTTACTTGGCACGACTTTGCAAGCATGAATTCTCTATTGCCACCTAATGAGACACCTTATGGAATAATCATCTATTTGGCCACCCCGTTTGTATCTTATTGGATTTGGGCTGTTATAAGTTGGGATTGATAAAACCATTGTTGCAACTTTGGTCTACTTTATACACTTTGGTGGCATCGGAGTTCAATATTCTCACATCAACTCAATGGTCGGTATGCAGGAAATTCTGTAACCAATTCCATTCAATGAATTACAACTTGCTTACATTACAACACATTATATGTGTAAGTAGTCATATGTTCAGCATAAGATTGTAAAAAATTTGCGGGGTCAACAATTCCAAATCTGTTACATCAAACACCCCAAACGCAAACCCGCCTGACCAGCATTGTTGTAAGGATTTAACCTGCCCGAAGATGGTTGTTACTTTCGGCTAGCCGCTCCTGTTTGTGAAATTAATGGATTGATTGATTTCGTCACATGCCAACACTTATTCGATAAACTAGTGCACATATACCATCAGACATGGGATGACCCACATAAGACACACCTATGAGGTTAACTGTGCTCTGTTGAATGAACAATTGTTTGCATAAGTTCGTCGCCATTCCTTGCCTCGTCATCATCCTCAAGAAGTGATGCAATAGCAAAACTGTCAGCCGCAAATCCCGCCTCGCCATCACGATTCCTAACATGACCGCACGCTGGATACGATTTATCATTCCTGCGTTTGTCAGCTGTCGAATTTCGATCTGAAAACGTGCAGGTACGTGACAGATACAGGGATAGAACAAGTATTTTTGAGTTACATAATCTGGCGTAAAAATACATGAATTTCATGCGATAGGCACTTAAAAGTCATTTTTACACCATGATCATGCTCGCCTGAATAAATTCTGATCGACAGACGTATAGTGAAGAAATGGAGCTGTAAATACAGCCGAATACATTTCCAATATCGAGATAAGATGGGAACATTGGCCGTTGGCTGTTACCAAGAGCTGTTTTACTATCTGATATTGAATGGTTATTCTCCTTTCAGCACGTTGTTGTAGGTCACAGATCGGCTTGGTTACTATGAGAGGTGATTTTGTCATTGTGGTTGCGTTATGTGTTAGTTCATATCTTATGCATCCCCGTAAAACTTGAAGCTGGTGGCTCCATGCCAGGGTCGTCGACTTCTCTACTTGAGGTCAGATTATGCTTAGAAACCCAAATTTTATGTGTTATATTGATATTGTAATTTGGTGAAAAATCGGAACCACCAGTTTGATGTACTAAGAGTAAACCTTACTATAGTGCTGTTTGAGTGAACAAGGAAAAGGATGCAGTTAATGCTTGTTATCTGGAGACCTATTGTTAGCCTCTGTATGTCTCTTTAATGCACGGCTCATTAATGTTCGTACGCATTAAATGTTTCATATTGACATGCCACCAAAATGTATTCATAACTGTTCGACGCGTGCTGTTCTTGTGCCAGAATTTGTGGATCGGCTCGTATTGCTGTATCTTGTTTTGCTAGCCTACATCAGAGAGACAGAGACAGGGTCAAACAGACACATATTGACAGAGACAGACAGACAGACGGAGACAGAGAAAAAGAGTGTGAGAGATAACCACTGGCAGCCTTATGAGGCATGATTGCCAGCCATTGTTATGTACACGAACACATAGCGACTACATTTACAGGGCTATGTTTATAGCGATATGCAATACCTTAAACAGTTTGCATTACTAGAACAAGTGATTTATATTTATCGTAATAATACGGAATCGTTAATTGTAACTCGGCTCAAAACATTTAACAATATGAATAATAATTATGTTATTTATTTGAACTGCGCAACGATTATGTATCAACATATCCATCCACCTTGTGGGTCCTCCCCTCAGTCGAACAGGTGATTGATAAGTAGGTGTTGTAGGTAGGGTTAGATGGTACCAAGCGAAGTAAGCTTCGAGTCATTTTGCAGAGTTAGGGGGCAACATATTGAAGGATAAGATAAGATAAGATTATTTATTAGCCCGATTCAGGAATTTGCTTTACAGTCTACAAACAAACACTGACATATGGTTGCATACGAGACATTATACATAGACACAGTGCAGGCTAATTAGACATTATTAAAAACATGAATCGAGTATGGCACAAAACTATGTTGATATCGTTTTGTGCGGCATGAGATGGCTCTCAGCCTCTTGTTGATCTCATGGTTGTATACGAGCTATTCAGAGGGTGATCAGCGTTAGACATTATGCTTTCCACTTTTCTAACGACATAGTTTACATGCAACATATCAAAACTACAAATATCTTGACTCATCAACTTAGCAGCTTTTCTGCTAATTCTGTTTAAAATATATTGGTTGCCTTTACTTGTATCCAGACCTTTACTTGTACCAGACCTATATGCATCAATGAAAGAGTGTAGAGGTCAAGGACTCGCTGATGACAAGCTAAGGGCAGCGCAATAAATCCGGTTTAACAAGTCTCAGATCACGGTGTTGCGAAACGCTGTGTACCAGAAATGGCTCTGATCGACAGACGGGTCCTCGCATCATCCCGCAATGGCGATAATCCAAGGAAATGGAGGAAGTAGGAGCATATAATCATTTCACGACAGGTAAAGGAAAGAAAAATAGTGACAGTTTTGTGCACAACGTAATTGAGAGAGAGTACGAAGCAAAGTTTAGCACATCCCCGCAAACCTGACTTCACGCGCATGACTATCCTCAACAGAAATTAGTTTCCATCCACTACCCGCAGCATGTATTGGCACTGCAATGTCATATTGGCCGTGTCAAGCACAACCTCTACAATCGCGTTTGCTTTTATCAGTCAAATCATATATGAGAGTTATTAAATAGCGACTCTGCTAACATTCATTAAACCTGCATCCTTGCCACGAAAACATTACCAAGATTTGAAAAGAACGTTTCACAGTAACAAAGAATTGTGTTAATGGCACGAAAGCGAATTTTTCACTGCTGAGTATTAGACACTCATTCAGGCGCTCTTACCATAAGGCGCCCTATTTACGACTAACTTTCTGACATGTCAAGGCATTCTTTTCAAGGAGCATCTACAGCATTCTTCTGGAATTTTATTGCGTTTCGTTTTTGCTATATGTACATGTACGATTTTGCTATGGTTATAGGCCGGTGAGCTTTTCAAATAGGGCCTTTGTAAGCCTAGAATATCTGATCCGGATCAATACTTAATGACGATGATTGCGTTTAGATATGCTATTTGTATTTCAGCTTCCAGTTTCTTCATTCAATTACATATATGTTGCGCTGTATATCAGAATGTATGTATAACAATTTGTAAACTACCCCAAAGAGGAGGTTCCATTCGCGCTAGCTACGTTGATGAAATATATGCGTGTTTTCCCCACACATCACGCAACCCAATATAAATATCACACACTGGCTGCCTTCTTTCGTATTAAACATGATAGTGAAACCCACCCCTGAATGATATAAGAACAAGCAGCCTATGATTAACTGTCAGCACTGGAGGCATCCGCAGTGAATATATCCGTTTCGAATTATGTTGGATAGACTTTTATATATCTATGCTGTTCGTTTACTATACTAACCTTTATTTTTGTAGTTGAAACAAATGTGATGTTTTTCATACTGAAATGTGATGTTTTTCGCAAAGCCATTGGAGCAGTTCACAGGAATTTACCGCAGGTTACAAGCTTAATGTTTTTTCAAGTTTATGATTACCAATACTACGACAATGTAATTAAAACAGGACTCAAAGATTAAATAAGTCACTGACGTCAAAGTTAATGGTTGTGACACTTCAGAAACCAGCATATCGAGAGCAATGTGGGGAATTTGTTAATGCAGCCAGTGACAAACTTCCAGTCGCCGCGGCTTTAATGCTTTCAATATTATCATACCTCAATTAATAGAACTGCTAAACTTTGATTTGAGGCAATAACATGCTTATGTAATGAGCTATATTGTCTTGTTCCTCCCTGGCATGGTCTTCACTATATTACCCTACTGAAATTATATAAATGATATTGCCAACCACCGCAATGACGGGATGTTACTGTTCTTAGTGTGTGCAATAGCAACCACCGCAATGACGGGATGTTACTGTTCTTAGTGTGTGTAATAGCAACCACCGCAATGACGGGATGTTACTGTTCTTAGTGTGTGTAATAGCAACCACCGCAATGACGGGATGTTACTGTTCTTAGTGTGTGTAATAGCAACCACCGCAATGACGGGATGTTACTGTTCTTAGGTGTGTAATAGCAACTGTTCTTTCTTAGTGTGTGTAATAGCAACCACCGCAATGACGGGATGTTACTGTTCTTAGTGTGTGTAATAGCAACCACCGCAATGACGGGATGTTACTGTTCTTAGTGTGTGTAATAGCATGATATAATCAACTGGGCGTTGGTATCAGTTCCCTATTGATTGGCTGAATATGTATTATTGTAACAATGGCAATAATAAAAAGAAGAAGAGAACAATTATGATGATGATGATGACAATGATGATGATTATGATGATGATGACAATGATGAAGATTATGATGATGATGACAATGATGATGATGATGATGATGATGATGATGATGATGACAACGATGATGATTATGATGATGATGATGATGATGATGTCAGCGCGATGGTTATTACTTATATGCAAAACTCAATTGCAGCCGATCCCATCTCTAGCTAGCGTGTGCATCTTTCCCTTCCTTTCTTCTTTCGATCCATTGTCTACAATCCCATACGGCAAAATAATGTAGTCGCCATGTTAGATTCTTTTAACTTTCATTGTGATAGTGTGATTAATTTACGGAAGGACGATGCGGTATCTAGATAATCCGATAGAGCGGACAGAATCCTCACGTGAATTATGGTCTGTGTAGGAATCGTTAAAGTTGCCGATAGAGCATTTGTTACTGAAATGGAAGCAACATATTACACGTTACATTCATACTGGTTGGGTCAATACAGGCGCTCATCGTGTTATTAAGCGTAAACGTTTCCGCCATTACAGCATCGTCATTTACGACATATAGAGAACGCAGCTGGAGGGTCCAATGTTTCTATGATGTTATAAAAGTCCATCATCCAGATCTTTGTTACCCAAGTTTAATGGACAGTGTGCTTGCGACAACAATTTGCTATGGGGGTAGCTTTAGGCAAGCACATAGCGGGATATACGGCTGCGGTAACGCAAATAGGCATAATCATAAGCTCATATATGTACGAGCCCTTCTCCTGTGGTAATGAACGTCATAGCAACTCACCCAATTAATGGTCTTCTCGCAATGATTTATTTGGATTAATTAAATATTTGTTTATTATGGTGAGAGTCTACTGCATTCAGCTTTACGTACGGATAATATGAGATTATGTTTGCACGAAAAACAAATATGTGTGCCAAACTCCATCATGATTTCTTCAGCAGTTGCCATTGTTTTCACTGTAAAAGTCAATCTGCATTCAATAACAAATATCCCACTTATTACATATATCTCAAGTCCTCGTTAGATGACGTTTATCTAGATCAACAATTGCCGCAAATCCGAACCTATTAAATGATGGTCTATAGAACATTTAACCCGGGGTATCTTGCTTAGCGATATCGGAGGTTATGCTTTTCTACATGTAAAAAAAAATCCAATGTACTCAACAGATATATCCCATAAGGCTAAGGTTCTTGTATCTTCTTCTTTTTAATGTGGAAAACTAATCAGCTTGACATGTATGTGAATTGGAATGATTGGTAACCCACAAATAACAGAATGCTGGGTATGTATTTAATAATTACTGCACCTACAACGACAATATTGAAAACTACTAAAAAGTTAGATTAAAATAAAATACTTTGATTTGTGCAGTTGGTACTGCCCCGAACCCCTCTCTCATCATTCGCCATCATGACTCTCACATCCATCCATTAGTCGAGAGTCTACCATACATTGATCACTCCAAGATCTAGAGACTGCCAGTCACAGCAGGTCTTAATCACTCCAAGATCTAGAGACTGCCAGTCACAGTAGGTCTTGATCACTCAAAGATCTAGAGACTGCCAGTCACAGTAGGTCTTGATCACTCAAATATCTAGAGACTGCCAGTCACAGTAGGTCTTGATCACTCAAAGATCTAGAGACTGCCAGTCACAGTAGGTCTTGATCACTCAAAGATCTAGAAACTGCCAGTCACGGCAGGTCTTGATCACTCCAAGATCTAGAGACTGCCAGTCACAGTAGGTCTTGAACACTCCAAGATCTAGAGACTGCCAGTCACAGCAGGTTTTGATCACTCCAAGATCTAGAGACTGCCAGTCACAGTAGGTCTTGAACACTCCAAGATCTAGAGACTGCCAGTCACAGCAGGTCTTAATCACTCCAAGATCTAGAGACTGCCAGTCACAGTAGGTCTTGATCACTCAAAGATCTAAAAACTGCCAGTCACATCAGGTCTAGATCACTCAAAGATCTAGAGACTGCCAGTCACAGTAGGTCTTGATCACTCAAAGATCTAAAAACTGCCAGTCACAGTAGGTCTTGAACACTCAAAGATCTAGAGACTGCCAGTCACAGCAGGTTTTGATCACTCCAAGATCTAGAGACTGCCAGTCACAGTAGGTCTTGAACACTCCAAGATCTAGAGACTGCCAGTCACAGTAGGTCTTGATCACTCAAAGATCTAGAGACTGCCAGTCACAGTAGGTCTTGATCACTCCAAGATCTAGAGACTGCCAGTCACAGTAGGTCTTGAACACTCCAAGATCTAGAGACTGCCAGTCACAGTAGGTCTTGATCACTCAAAGATCTAGAGACTGCCAGTCACAGTAGGTCTTGATCACTCCAAGATCTAGAGACTGCCAGTCACAGTAGGTCTTGATCACTCAAAGATCTAGAGACTGCCAGTCACAGTAGGTCTTGATCACTCAAAGATCTAGAGACTGCCAGTCACAGCAGGTCTTGATCACTCTAAGATCTAGAGACTACCAGTCACAGCAGGTCTTGATCACTCAAAGATCTAGAGTGGTTCATATATATATATATATGTGTGTGTGTGTGTTTATAAATATATATATTTAGAGAGAGAGAGAGAGACAGAGAGAAAGAGCGAAAGAGAGAGAGACACACAGAGAGAGACAGAGAGAGAGACAGAGAGAGACAGAGAGACAGAGAGAGAGACAGTGAGACAGAGAGACAGAGAGATTGAGAGAGACAGAAATACAGAGAGAGAGAAAGTGAGAGAGAAAGAAAGAGAGAGAGAGAGAGAGTGAGAGTAATGATGATTAAATTCATGCTGCATCAATGTTTTTAGTATACGCTATGTCCTGAAATAATTCATTATTATATTGTTATACAAAATAAGCAAGGATACATGTTACAGTACTACATAATAAAATCATACGTCTGCACAGGGCACCCCATCAACCGACAATGCAGCTTGTTGATTCGGTAGAGGTTTGGGTGACAAATCAAATATCATTCAATTGGGAAATCCATGTATTTAAATCAACTTCTTATATTCCGCCGCAAATATGTCCACACTAATGACAAAACCAATATGATTCAGATTAATCATTTAACATCAAATAAAGCTAGACTAGACATCTGACTGTGTCTTAAAAAGGGATAAATTCAGCCCTACAGGACGTCTGAGTAAGTATGTATTTTACCGTCCGATCGGGGCTAGGCCTGGGGTAGAAACTTATATATGCGACTTCGTTCAAACGTTCATAAAAAAATATTGTAGTTAATAAATCGTCACATAAATTGATAAAAAGGTGTCAATAGTAATTGGCTTTGTTTTTATGTATTGGCTCTATCAAAAAGTGGTTAAATTTTAGAAATACAGCGGTATTTTGAGTACATACCATTGCCGATCGATCTTTTACCATTGAGCCACGCGCTTTTGTTAACATTTTAGCTTCCACGAAACCAGGTGGCGCGCTTGTCGCGAGCTTCACAACGTTAACGTCCGAGTTTGGGTATCTTATTATAGCAAGATCTTTGGTATAATTTCCTTCCAACAATAAGCAACGGATCTTTAAAAGCGCCCCACTATTTGAATTGGATATGATTTTCACAGATGATAGGGAATCAGTCAATAGAGTTTTTCGTCCATATAGCGTAATTTTGAATTTGTGTGTGTGTGAAATGGTTAACTATTTATCTCACCTTAATATTGTTAAGAACGACAATGGCGTCGCCACAAGCGACTGTTGATTCAGTGCACATGCATCTGACACAGTGCTACAACATGGTCATTCAATAACACACCTCTGGTTTGGAAATGCGGTCTGTTCGGGTATAACTGTGGTCACATTCTGTGGGAGAACTAATGCATTGCTACACTTTGATATTGATATACATTTGAATACATGCTGTTTGTGCTGTGATACTTAATTGTGTGCTACATATGATTACAGATGATGATAATAAACAACACAACATATCCTATTTGAGTAGATTTCGCGACAAACGATGAGTTAATGGCAATGCCATATACAATAACAGAGGATATTATCTAATGTTCCGATTTCAAGTTTTAAATGTCATCTGTCAGGAGCTCCTGAGCATTTCTTTCTCTCGGCACTTACCGAGAGTATGTACACGAATTGATATTTATTGTGCCGGCAATATCAAATGAATCCCCGACCACTTTCTCTGTATCTGCTTTGTTGCATATTTTGTGTCCCTAATACCAACCCCAAAGTTTCATCTGAAGCAACACAATTCATTTGATAAAAATCAATTACTAATTTAGTTTGAAAAATACTCACACAAATCAATATGGATTATATTTCTAACCCGTTGAACTCGTTCATTTGTAACATACCTTCAGTGACAAAACATTTACTGATGCGTAGTGGTTTGTGTAATAAGTGCTGTAAAAAGCAAACAATCAATAAAGATGGCGTCGAACTCGTTAACATAGCCACTCCAAAGGCGCGCCAAGTTTCTCATTATTAGCTTACCAGATCAATCGTTGGTGCCGCGTTGGCACAATTCGCCTTCCTTAGCCCATATAAAGATCGAATAATATTGTTTGTTGCAAAAATATCCCTACCTCAAGTGCACCCTTAAGTCAGATGGAATTTACTCACAATGAGCTACTATAGAATATGAACTGTGTGTTATAGGGTTTATTGATACTATACACAGCAACACTTTATTAACCTGGCTGATACGTTCATATTTAACCAACACACATCGCGACTAAATGTTTTGTGGTAACTTAATACATGCTATACTTGATATGCGCCCTCATTTGACCCCTGATTGCCTGTCCTGTGCCCTCATCATGTACTTCGGCTTGCATAGTCTGTTTGTAGCACTCTGTAAAAGTCAGCAATGCTAATCACGTTTCTAAACCATCCATTGGACAGAATCTTTCAATGTG
This sequence comes from Urechis unicinctus, assembly GCA_034190875.2. Lineage (NCBI taxonomy): Eukaryota > Metazoa > Annelida > Polychaeta > Xenopneusta > Urechidae > Urechis > Urechis unicinctus. The sequence continues at coordinate 54,635,514 of CM067358.1, read as the reverse complement.
TAATTTGTCATTTCCTCGTGTCGTGCATTTTGATGATCTGATACAGTTTGCAGTCTCGACTTGTTTGAGTATCCCCAGCAGCAGGTACATTGTACAATACATGATCGAAGTAACATCACCAGCAATGCATTAGCCAAATGTAACTTAAATGTCTAATTTACCGATCTTTTTTGCATAATCTAAGTTTAGACTTATGAATAACCAAATGCGAGTAAGTTATCGTGATACAAGTGAATTGATTTGACTCTGCGCTCGTTTGACAACAAGTCAGCCCTCACTATTTTCAGCGAGACAAATTCTAGCAAACACTAATCACAGTTCAACATTATCTTATAACAGCCAATCTAAACAGTATGCTTTTGTATACTTCCGATGATTTTGCACTCGGAATGAAACACGATCAAACGAACTTGAAATGTTTAGCAAACGCAAGTCTTGCAAATCTGTTCTGATACCAGCTGTTTTGTATCTGCACAGCCTAATGTTTGATATTTTTTAACAAGCCAGAAACGAGAGTCATACCTCGCCCTGAATGCGCAGAAATATTTAATTCAAACAGAAGGCTTAAGATGGTGATTTGATTGTCCGATAGTGCAGTTGTACGTCACAGCAGATAGGCCTTTTCGAATAACAGCAATCACTCACTAAGAACAATACATATGCTGCTACTGGTGTGTGCTGCAAGAGTGTGTAAACGTGAGTAACTATATTCGCCATGATGTTATTTGTATGTATCATTAGATCTAGTAGGATCGGAAAATGAGACAATGCATCATTCTTGCTATGTTTTCTAAGATATCACAGCCAAGGTATTCATGTTTTCACAACCTCTATTTTTATTTATTAAATACACAAATATTTATGAGCAGAATATTTTTCTACTTTTTAAGAATGCAGTCAAGTCGACATTTTGTTTAAAATGCAGTAAATATGTGGAGCATATAGTGACGTCTAGTGAAGACCAGATCTAATATATCACCATAGTAAAATGAGTTATTAAAATAAGCCCTGAGACTAAATCAACATAAAGCTACAAGCAGTTTATATAAATTCAGGGTCACGAACTCATAAAAGTTGGGTGTTTTTGGATGTGGATATCTAATGATAGACCTGGATGGTCAAAAGGCTTGGTTTGGTGACCTTCATTCATATATTTGTAGAGAACTTATACAGAGCATATGACCTCTGAAAGCAGGTTACAAACCGTGGGTGACCCTCACGTGCCGTTATTCTTGATACGTCAAGGCTTTTCCTTTGTCAAGCTTTATTCCTGGTCATACCTTAAGAATTTTTTTTATTGCATTTCATTGAAACCCCGTAGTTACCCAATAGACCAGGCTAGCGCTGTAAAAGCCTTTGAGCAATTACTTAACGAAAAGTTGCTCAGAATTATACGACATACCGAAATTCATTTTAAGGAATAGAAATTTCGGAGGGAGACTATAAAATGACAGAATATATGAAACCAGTTGACATTCACAAGGCGCTCGCTCAATAACGTGTTCGCAAGACGGTAAACAAAGATACTTGTTGCGCGTGGAAGTAACCTGGTAACGCAAAAGCACTCGGCGAACACCTCTCGCACATTGGTTACAAGACTATTAAGCCTCGTGTCCCCTCTACATATGATCTTATCATACCGGTCACCCATCACCTAGATGTTAAAGTAGGCTCAACCTTGTAATTGAATGTTGAATGTTAATTGTTGTAATTGTTTTCTCAGATTTTCAATCAGTGATGTTAAAGTAGGCTCAACCTTGTAATTGAATGTTGATGTTAATTGTTGTAATTGTTTTCTCAGATTTTCAATCAGTGATGTTAAAGTAGGCTCAACCTTGTAATGAATGTTGAATGTTAATTGTTGTAATTGTTTTCTCAGCTTTTCAATCAGTGCATACCCAGAGAATGTGACAAATGGCGGATTGATATCGATTGTTTGTGGAAGTGGACATTGGTATAACGGAACATAAATATTCTAGGGATAGAAACAAAATGGGTGAGAGCATTATTTTTACTAAATATATATTTAGGATAGATTTCAAAATTAGGAATTGGTGGTATAATTCACCACCACAGTAATCCTGCTGTGAGCTCAATTCTGATGAAACGCAATAAATCACCGATTACAAATCCATGCGTTAGTACACTCATGGAGGTTGTCATCAAGTTCATAACAAGGACTGAGGTTCAATATTGTGAATAGCGCTAAACGACAAAGGAAGTATCTCATTCTTTTTTTCTTGGCTATGCAATACTACGCATACGCTAAAGAAGCCAACAGTCATAATAACCTTTGTTTGACGAAATGTTTCGCATGTGATTTGCGGTTTTATAAAATTGCTCTACTTGAAATAATCTTAGATTCCGTGATAAGCAATGAAAGGTTTGCTGATATTTTTAACGAGAGATCGTAAACCGTCACACAATTTCTGAGATCCTTGATTTCAATTATATATTGTGGGTAGTGAAGTAAAGTAGCGGATGCATAACAAATCATTTATAAAAGCGATAAAGCAACATTGATATGAGCGAATAACATATTCGATGCATTAATTTTGAATAATGGAGGTAGGACCTTAATACCTACGTGACAAATCATTATGGCTTTTGAATAGAGATGGCATAGCGATTCAATTAGTGCTTTTTCGCAAATTTCAGCTCATTCATTGCCTTATTTCAGGATAGTTTAACAAAGATTTACTTGTGGTAAATCTATCTCTATAACATTAAGCAGTGAATCAGCATTCACTTTCCCAGTTATTACATTATTGGACATCATACAGCTTTCTGCTGGTAGAGCACACTTCTTACAATTTGCTGTCTAATATACACCAAGCTTGCTCCATTTGTTACCCAATATACGGGTTTTTAGTCAAGATGAGTGGCCATGCTTACTATCGAAAGTCAGATTTGCTCGTGCACTTATATAAAATATCTAATTGCGATTATTGCCCGCCCTTGACGATCACTTTATCACGAAACAATAATCCTAATGACATACACAAATTTCCTCGAGTCGATCCATATTATCGGTAACATACGGATAAGACCTCTGCATGATTTGCAGACACACAAAACCTACCCGACGCCCAGTGGCCAAGTCGAATTGTGGGGTTTACCATTCAGATGTATCCCTCTAGCGGCTATACTATTCTCTTATAAGAGCATAGCCAGGTACGACTGCTAATGACAAAGCCGCCAATTACTAAGCTTGACTCCGCATGTATGTCTACTGACATCAGTCAGCAAAACTAAAATACTAACAGCATCATTTCCATATGATATACCTCTCAATCTGTTGTTTTTGTACACATACATTATTGAACGCGACCTCTCAGTGTATAGTTATGATGGAAATACATCGAATTATACATAGAGACAGCTCATTTAGTCCAATTTAGTCAACAAACCCATAGAAGCAACATTAAATATGCAAACGACCCTGCTGCAAAATTCAGATAATGAAACACTACAAGGATAGTTAATGTCACTTAAAGAACCGCAGGCCGTGTCTTAAGAACATAGTTATGCATACTACGTGCGTCAAATGCTCATGCTATATGTTATACTAATACATCACCATGAAAAGGTAATCATAGGTCTTGATATGACCTTTTTATTAGTTGACAATTTGTTCCGCGCAAATACTAATGCTCATTTTCAAAATATTAACATTCCCATGGGGTTTTTTTCTCTATCAATATCCAGCGAGGTACAAAACCAGCGACTATAATGTATATAATTGGTCAACTTAGCCATGGAACTAGTAAGCATTCACAGAACGCTCATGTATGAAACTAATTTTCCTTTCAAGTTACTATGTCAGATACATAAAACCTGATTACTCTGGCATTATGTAGTCCCGTATAAACCATCATCCTTCTTAGTTAGAAATCCCAAAATTGAATCTTATAATTCAACAATCTATCAATTTCCAGTAATCATGCAACGTATTCAACGGGCCATCATGCAAGATAGATCTCTTTTGGTGCGTCTTTTGAGGGGACAATTGATCGGAAAGGTGTTAATGGCTCTAATGGTTGGATAAATCAGCATTTCACATAGCAAGACGGTTATAGTATAATGGGCTCTTGATAGGGGATAATTCATAGAGATATACTTACTGCGGAGCCTTATATTTGTTACCCTCACTATTGCCATAATTACCTTTATAAGTTATACAGGTTAGAAAGTGTTTATATTGGCGCCAAATTACATGTGCATTGTATTTAAACTCATTTGCTACTTGGATAAATGTTGTCTGTGTTTTGTCACTTCCTGATTTAGGAGGGTCAGTTAATTTTTCCTCCTTGTCATTACTACATGCTGGCAGCGGTGGCAGTATTATTGGAGTATTGAGCTCGACAAGTAAATACTCGGAATTCACCTCCTTCGGTGTTCCAGAAGGGAGATATCGCTTCAAACGCTTACCAATCAGTCTCAAAGTTTTGCAAGACGTGTTCCAGGAGAAAATGGACACTATACTCTGTAGGAAGCAAAGGAACAATAAATATCACAGCCGCTATTATTGTATCTGAGAAGGAAATGTGCTTTGGATTTTAATCCGGACAAATACGCATGGTGCATTATTTCGCTCTGTGTTGAGAGACCTTGCGACGAAGGAAATTCCATGGGTGTGGACACCGACGCACCAAGCAGCATTTCAGTCAATCAAGGATCTAATCTGCAACACAGTGACACTAAGCTAGTTTAATCCCAACCTGGAGACAAAGGTACAGGTTGACGCACGCATCGAAGGAACAATACAGCTAAAGTGCATTGGTCAAGTTCAGCCTCGGTTGCTGAGGATGTTGTTACGGATACAGTCATATGACAAGCACATAAGGTACAGGCCTGGCAGAGAATTGCTGCTGGTAGATGCCATGTCACGGATAAATCCTATTCCTGCACAGAAAGGAGCGACTTGAAGAGTTGCACAGATGCACGGACGAGGACCCTGAGATGAGGCCTCATATGGAAATTGTTACAGATGGTTGGCCAGAGAACGCAACAGAGTTCTTAAAGTGTCTGAGTAACTGGTCCATGAAAGGCTTTATCTCTGTTGAGGCTGGAAACCTCATGAAGGGTCAACACATTATCGTCCCATCATTTTGAATGCAAAAGTATATCCTGAACAGGTTATACTTCCGCCACCAAGGAGTGGAAAAGACGAGACGGAGAGCCAGAGCCTGCTTTTATTGGAAGCAAATGGATCGAGACATTGAAGTTTTGGTAGGAGGATTTGATACATGCCTCGATCTCAGCAGGGATGAACAACGACAAAGTATGATTCCATGCGATCTTCCCTCAGCCCAATGGCAGAATGTTTGCACTGACTGGTTTGAACCAGATGGTCAACACGTGATCATTGCGGATTACTACAGCAAACTGCCATTTGTCAGAAGAATATAATCAGAATCAAGCACGACTGTCATTGCTAAACTGAAAAACACATTTGGTGAGCATGGATATCCTGAAACATTTTTTTAGTGCTGGCGGTCCATGTTACGCAAGAAAAGAGTTCCGTGGAGAGCTGGGGATTTAGGCATGTGATGCCCTCAACCCATTATCCTCAATCAAACGGATTCATAGAGAGAGCCATTCCAACCTTAAAGAGGACTATGAAGAATGCAATGCCCCTCGGTACGGATCCAGAATTGGCAATGCTGTGTGTACGTTCTACTCATATAGTCTCCAAGATTGGAAGTCCACCAGATATGTTTTATAGGAGGTCATTAAGAGCAAACCTCATGAAGTCTCAGGGAAAGGAAGAGGTGATCGATGTACTCCAAAATTAACCAGACACTACTATAACAAGACTGTGCGTTACCTATCACAATGTATTTCAGCTTTTTTTGGTTTTTGGTTACTTATCACTTTAAATAGCCTTTAAAATTTATTAACTGTGATAAAAGTTATTAACTGCTTTTCAATGAAATGACCTGTTGTTTTGTTTTTGAATCTGTCTACCATTACTTGCTCACCAGCATCAGGTGTCTGCATCAATACGAGCGCGTCGAACCGGAAGTCAACAGCCTGCCCACCGGAAGTCAACTGCAGTATCGAGCAGGCTGGGTAAGATCGATAATTGTTTTGCTTTAGTCCCCTGCAACTTCATAAGGAATCTGTCATTGCGTTACTCTGATACTCCACCGATGTTTTTCATATAGGTTTTATATGACTCTCTTGACCTTGGACATGAAATCATTTCTCCTGTGTGTTAGAGCGGGTCATAGTGAGAATGATTCTTCACAAAGATCTCACCCCCAGGTGCCCCTTTAACCTGAAGGCATTTTGTATTTAGAGCTATCTTAATGCATTTGCGTTGTTACCATTGCTTTGTTTGATCCACAATTCTATAAACAACGCTTAGGTGTAAGGCATTAAAATTAATAAGCAGTTTGCTACAGAAGCTTTGAAAGGAATCTAAAAAAACATTTTACAATTTTAACCACTAACCTAGTGGTGCAAGTGATAAAAATTCATGTACGGTTTGCTTTGCAAAATCTTCGTTTAGATAGGAATACGTTTTAAAAAAAAATTCTCCACATTATCAACCGTGCTCGTCCTCCACAGTAAACTTGGCATCACTGATCGCAACAGCCGGTGTAAACCCTATGTCTGATCGATTCTCAACACCTCTGGTGTATAGTTACGCTTCACCGCAATAACGGTTGCTTGGCTCTGATAACGCCAGCTAGGCCAATCACTGACGAAGCGAAGACCATAATGGTGGCGCCTATTGTGAGTGCATTCACTATTTTGGATAATCAATGCAGCTACAAGATAATCCCTGTTCCTAAGCGCGTGCTCTGAAGACGCAGATCCGATGAACATGCACGATATGAGCAGTGAAATCGCCGAAGAAGCTGACACCAACAGCGTAGGATCCACAAAATTAATTCAGCATAACAGTCGTAAGCGGAATGACCTATTGTGGCAGTTAGATATAAGGATGACCACAAAGGCGTTGTTGGGGTACCAGTAGTTAGCGGTTTGTACAGTCAGTTATTCGCATTGAGTTTCAGCTGTTGTTGGGGTACCAGTAGTTAGCGGTTTGTACAGTCAGTTATTCGCATTGAGTTTCAGCTGTTGTTGGGGTACCAGTAGTTAGCGGTTTGTACAGTCAGTTATTCGCATTGAGTTTCAGCTGTAAGCGCCATGAGTCGATCCAATGTATATTTGTAACGTTGGGTTGTCAAGTTTGGACAATAACTACACCTATACAACTATTCAAAATAGAAATTAATGTCAAATGACAGTATTTTATTTGCATTTACAACATCCATTATCAATAAGATATTGAGACACAGTGCGGAATTTGTATTTCACCATTTTATATTACAATGTTTTTCGTAGCAACGAGTCCGATGTAAAATCGGCTTCAGTTATCGGCCTTATTGTTCCTAAGTTGTATATGTTAATATAGACATGAATAAAGTTATGACGCCGATATAATTTACGTGACATAAATGAACTGAATAACCACTGGATCATGCATAATACTATTTTCGTATGCATCCATCCATTTTGATCGAATTATGATTCACAATATTAAACATTATTATAGCCTTCGAGTTACTAACAATATTGTATCTAGGGCAAACATACAAATGAAACATAACACATTGATTTAGCCCAAATAGTAAGTTACAGGCATTCGTGCCCCGCTAGTAGCGAATAGTCCATATGCTTACATAACTTATAATCGCTTTAAACACTAATTCATAATACCATCCAATCGCATCCAACAGAATCGACAATAAATGAATGAGCACCGCTTAACTGTCACATCAGCAGAAAGACTATATTCCTAATGTAGTAATCACATCATTATTTCCATGAATATACATAATAGCCCCAAATGTGAATGTAGCGCAAACGTTTTAACAAATGTTGTACAATAAGGTAGCCTTCGCCTACACACTGGGACAAGTCATTTTTAAATAGGGCATCAGCCTGTCCCGCGCCCTTCCAACCAGGGACATATGGGTCATCAATAATTTCGTACATTTTAAGTCCGTTGAGATTGCTAGGGTAGTAAACAGAACAATGTGAAACGATGTGGCATAACTTGATAGATCATGTATCAAGTGAAGGTCATGAGGTCACGGAGCAGGTGAGTTTGTCACAGGTGTTGTCGACATTGCGCTGTTGAGAGTTTACGATTGTACTGCTTGATGTATTGGCTTCCTTTACATTGTCGCTGACGTCAGATACGGCGAGCTTGGCGTATGTAAGGCTAATCGGCAGGATTTGTCTTCCCAGCTTCTTCAGCAGGTACACATATGGATGGACCCCATCGACGTACATCGACCAGTCGAAGAGCTGGGGAAGCCATCTTAGCGGCGCTACACTAGCGTGCGCCACGTCATGATCAAAGGAAGCATAGATGGAGGCGTGGAAGTTATTCACCAGCAGAGTACCCGTGTCCGTTAGCGGAACATACGCCCCTGTAACATGGCATGCCTGTCAATAAACCGAATCGACCATCTCAAGTGCAAACAATGAAGGTCATAATGATTTCTTCCTACACCCTTTCAGCAGATATGTCAGGTAATGTGGACTGAGCCAAAGTGGTCCCAATAACGGAAAAGTGGGGTCCATCTTACATGTTAAGTAAAGGGAATTCCAAAAACGGGACTGGGAAAAAGTGGTCGTAATAGCAAGGTGATCGCCTAAGTAAGGTGATCGTTGGGCGATGTTCCATTTAACATCCCCAGTTATTAGATCCTTTTCTTGTTTGAATTTCAGTGAATCACGACGAGAACACGCTAGGTAATTTACCTCTCCTGGTCACGGTTGTGATGGCCTTCAAGCTCACAGGAACCAATTCATCACTCCCGCTATGCCTTGTAAACATGTAATCCCCAACTTCCGCCTCAGCAGCATACCTGAAATATAGCATTAGAAAATACGTGGGCGGGCAAACTGGCGTTAAACAGATGAAGCATTTGCAAGAAGATTGCAACAGCTCTTTGCTGAGATGTTGTACCTGGGCCTAACTGCATCAGTCCTGTTGGAAGTTGACAGATAAATGATGTGATTCTTTGATAGCACTACATGTTGGTTGTCATTGGATGCCAGCTTGAGGTAAGAAGCCACCACATCAGGGCTTCTGTGAAGGAACATCAACACTCGGGAAGTAATCACTTGGCCGGATTGGTCCACTGAAGTTAAATTCATGAATAACTATTACACTCCTGTTTCCAACACCAGCTTCCGAGATTCAACAGAAATAAGTCAGCATATATGATTCTCCTCGCAATAACAATACGATTTAATCATAAAAAAAACATCCGGCGAGTTTCTGCAGATACGTACCCGTGAGTACATTTTCGCCCACTTTGAGGTCTTCCATTTTGACGAGTTCGCCGTTCGCCAGGGATACCATAGCCAAGCCAGGGAAGCAGACACTCTCCGTGATACCGCATTCGCAACAGAAATACTCGTCAGTACTGGTTTGATAGCAGTAGCAATTGCAGCGTTTGTTTCGCGAGAATGACTGCAACAGAGAGATAATAATATATCAAGTTTCTACATTCAAATATATTGAAGGCAATTTTTGCTCTGGAAAAAGTTCTATTCAAATAATAGTAAAAGTACTTGTGTTAGACTAGAATCCAAATCTGGGTATTTTCGTTTCTTCATCAGCAGATTGTCAAGAGCATTTATATCATCATAAGAGTCTCTTCCTGCAAAATCAAAAACCACAGTGACATTATACAAACCATAGGTTGAGCATTGGATAGGGGCGGTGTTCGACCGTAATATCTGCCCACATATCTGTAACTGCGTGTGTCCCCTGGGGTCTGCCTGCTTCTCCACATGCTGCGAGACTTATCCATATTTCAATTACCACACGTTCACCGCTTAAGCCAACTAGTTCCGCCGAACAGTGTACTTAAATAAATAAGAATCGCTAAATGATTCATAACACCTTGAAGGCATGTGATGTAAGGCAGTAAGGACCTCATTTGGTAAATGACATACTTTGGTATGCCCTGTTTCCGCTCATTGCAGCCACAGCCATGCTCAAGACACTTAATATTTAGCAAAGTGCTTGTAGATGTCCATGAGTTTCGCCCAATAACAAATGGGCCGTTGCACGAGAATCATTGGCGGTTAAATAGAATGGATAGGTGTTATCAGTTGTTTTATTCCAATTGCATATGAATAAATCTATTATAATTGTACCCGTTGTATAGAGTTGATATACAGATCCTTTATCTCAGATTTTACACAGCAATATTCGTCTATCAATCCAGCGACATTCCATGAAGATTGTTGCGTGTTCTGTATCGCTTGAGCGTGCATGCTGCATACCTGGTGAGCAATGCCAGCCGCTAGATATGTGACAACATACCGTGGATTGGATAGTGATATGGATATGTTAATACAATTCATCATTTTTATATGCTATTGACAACATAGTCGAATAATCATTACAATGTTTAATATCTACTTAGATTCAAACACCAGACGTAAACCGTTTATGGCGCCTTGTTGGCTTGCTCTTAATGATGTTGATCCCCAAGGAATTAGTTAACTCGCCGGTAAAAGCCGGTGTACCATAATGGCTTTCAATTTGGAACGACTTTTGTGTGTTATCGCCATTTAAGTGTGATCTCACCGATCAGACGAGCATCCAGCAACCAAATCATCTCCATTTCATGGAAGAAGAAACGGTATCAGTGACTGTCATATATATATATATATATATATATATATATATATATATATATATATATATATATATATATATATATATATATATATATATATATATATATATATATATATATATATATATATATATATATATATATATATATATATATATATATATATATATATATATATATATATATACATATGCTGGCTTGTGATGGGTCGTACACTGAGGCGTGACAGAGCGTGTTAGTGTGATAGTAAGTTAGGGCTCACGATGAGACAACCCCTAAGAGCGTATACAACAACCCCTTCCTTAAGCCACGCGCCGGTATAGAACTACCTGTACGTATTCGAGCGATATATCCCTCTACTTCCTTACCCCATTCTCCTCACAACAGATGTGCTGATATATATTGGAGTGTCACATAACGCTGGAGCAGACACCCCCCATCCCTCATACGGCAACGTAACACATACGCCTGTTGCCGTTACGTATTTGTGAGCAGCCCCGTTGGTGGGGATGCTATATACAAGGAATTTTCGAAAATGGGGAAATGTTTGACTATTGTGTCAAAGTAGTTAAGAAACATTCTGCTCGCTGTACTGTTCTATATTATATTAAAAACCTTGAGAGTAATCTTCCTATTGGTTTGTATGATGATCATGTGACGGTGGGATATCAGCTGAAGGCATTCACAGTCCAAGTCTTCCATGTAAGACATAAGCATTGTTTATCATGGAAACGCCGCCCAGCGATGGTAAGTTAACAGAATGTAGCTCTTTACAGCAATATCGTAACAGATGCGCTTAAGAGTGGTTGTGGATTTAGCACTTACCGTGAGTATCAATGAAGCGGATGTTAGCAATAGGCTAGAGGCGGGATGGGTGTGGGGGGGGGGGGAGCAACATGAGGTTGCCAGCAAGATGATGTGGTTGTGTGGGTGGTGAGCGCTTCAAATGTTGTCGGACGTAGGACGTTGCTCAGGTGGCCCTCTGATAGTGATTCTTATCTCTTATCTTAGTGAGATAAAAGACGAGGGTGCACAGCTATGTTCTCCGACAACTTTACTGCAGCGAAAAGTTTACCTTACGTAAACCAAATACATCGCTCGTCTTGCTAGACTTTGAGAACAGTTTTGCGTCTTATCATTTACAACGGTATGTATGTTCTAGTGAAACGTCAAATTGGATCATTCCTAAGTGAGGTCTTAGGAATTAACTTTCAAATTCATCTCAGTAGATAGCACCTAATCTTGCCATTCTAAGTACAAAGATCGTTCATGGGTGAATATTTATCGACTATTGCATAGATAGACCAATGTTTTTATTCTATTTGAATCCATGTTACCTAGTGGTGTGTTAAACAGCAACTGGCATCTGCATTCATCATTCGGTTAAGTTGCTATACTTATTGTGATCGCATTAATCTCACTTTGACATCGTGACCCAGATAGAATCACAAATCATCACAACGAAGAGGAAAATTTTCCCATTCCACTAGCAGCAAACATGACCATCTCCAGCGATGTCAGCACGGTTCAGTGTATATGTCAGAAGCCATCCAGTCACTGACCAAGCGCAGCGCACTAGCTTTGCATTACAATATGGCGTAACCTTTAAGCGAAATTTCGTGGGTGGTCGCGAAATGGTGAGTAATTGAGATAGGAGCTATGCGACAACGCGTAACTAACACTAGTGCGTGGTCAATGAGGCGTAGAGGGCGTATGGACAATAAGACGGGTGTGGGATGGTAATTCATAATACATTGCAAGATTCTGACTGTATGAATTGCATTGCGCAGTTCAAAGATCTACAATACAGTAACCGCCTTTTGTAGTGGTCATTCGTAACAGTTATACCTGGCATGATTCTATCGCTTACCGAGCAGTTTAAGTTCAACAAAGCTCAACAAAGCATTTCACAAACCGCAATCGCCACTGAACAGGATAGATTATTATCATAATTCCTAATGACCCACATTGATGAGGTCGTCATCGGACTTTATTTTGAACATAAAGGCACCGTTTACTCGCCTCTATCACATTACCATGCACGTCACGAAGGCGCATGCGCGATGTGAAATCAGATGTATTGGACGCGCGTCGTGGGCACAGGAGGGGCCGCTCACATAATACAGCGTCGATTGAGATCACATTAAATCTCCTTATGTTATGCGGTGTCTCAATCGAGTATTGACGATGACAGCCATTGTTTCTGATACAGTCGTGCTTTTTGCCAGGAGAAATGACTTCCAGTATTGCTCGATGTCTGGTCACGTAAAAGTCTTCTGGCAGGATTGGCTTTACAAGATACCGCATATATTTCCCAACAGGCACACCTGTTATGTAGTCAGGTCATCTAGTGCGAAATATACTAGCTCTTCAGACATAAGTGATGAAACATTGACAACGGCACGTGATCAAAGGTGAAAGGAGATGAATATGATCCTTTGATCTGAGAATATAAGAGGGTGTGCAGAGCGGCCAAAACCATGGCAAGAGGTGATGAGGCATGGTAGATGCCGCGACGAAGGAAAAGTACATTATGCCGTCACGCCAAATCGTTACAATAGGATAATGCCGGATCATCCAAACTGTTTCAAGAGGATGATGCCGGATCATCGAAACCAATACAAGAGGATGATGCCAGATCACCCAAACCATTACAAGAGGATGATGCCGGATCACCCAAACCATTACAAGAGGATGATGCCGGATCACCCAAACCATTACAAGAGGATGATGCCGGATCACCCAAACCATTACAAGAGGATGATGCTAGATCACCCAAACCATTACAAGAGGATGATGCCAGATCACCCAAACCATTACAAGAGGATGATGCCAGATCACCCAAACCATTACAAGAGGATGATGCCGGATCACCCAAACCATTACAAGAGGATGATGCCGGATCACCCAAACCATTACAAGAGGATCACCCAAACCATTACAAGAGGATGATGCCGGATCACCCAAACCATTACAAGAGGATGATGCCGGATCACCCAAACCATTACAAGAGGATGATGCCGGATCACCCAAACCATTACAAGAGGATGATGCCGGATCACCCAAACCATTACAAGAGGATGATGCCGGATCGCAGGACGCACGAAACAATCGACGATGAGATAAGGTGAGCATGATTAGCAGATCAGCGCTTGATAAAATACAAAACATTTCAAATACAATCTTGCCATTTTCACTCCGGTACTGCCTAGTTAAAACAATTGGACGCGGGTTACATCTTATTGATTTATTTTCGATGAAAACTGTATTTTTTTTGCAAACTGGCGCAAACAAGTGCACAATGGTAACATCTATTGAAGGAACAAGCAGGTTAAATAAGATTTCTGTGCACATTAGGCTCAACAATGGGTCAACCATGGCCCTCTGATCTCACTTGTAAAACATTGTCAAACAGGTAGCCATTTACGCCGGGATCGATTTCATTGACTAGGCCTTCGGAATTCTTGCCGCTGGTTAACCTACGTAATTTCCTCGATCATTCTCCCATGACGCATCTAGCTCTAAGCGATCTGATAGTTTTCGTTATTGTTATCACCCACCGAATCGCACCACCACGCACGACCATATTGGTGTGACGCGCTCCACAGAATCTAATTATAAATAAACTTTATGAACGTGCCAGAGGCTAAATGATTGCTCAACAACGAACAAACAATAAATTCTAATTGTTTGAAGGTTTAAATGTTCCAACACGTAATGCAGATAATACAGCATTCCTACAGACACGTTTTGTCAACCAGGTTAACATATAACGTAAGGTTTAATAGCTTCTGATAAAATAAATGTAATAAATGTCGTGGTTAAGGTAAATAGGTATTCAATCATTACGCTAAGTAAACGGCTACAGGTAAGTAATTGCTGAACACAACTCGCCTTTTAAGTAGAGTTTGAATGGCTGGACAAACTCAAGAAAGGTGACAAGGATGAGGAAAAAGAGCTTTTTCCAGCCCATTTCTCTTCCAGTCGTTATATCCCAAACGGAGCAAATGTTTGGTGGTGGAATCCGCCACCTGCTATTGGATAATGTGATAGTCCTTGTTCTTCTTGTCACCAGGAGGCAGATATCTACGACTCGCTTATTGCAACAATGAATGGCATCGACGCTTTCAGGCTTCCCTCTCTTTCACTCTCTTTCTATCTCTCTCTTTCGCTTGGTGGCTGAAGTTAGACCGCGCTTAATAATAATGAGCCAGTCTTGGCATATGGGGCGTCAGTTCAGCAGTAGAGCTTTTATGAACGACTTGGCTTGCCTGCGCCATCCAGCGATGGAAACCCCCATCACTGTAGCGTCACTACAACCCACCCACACACGCATGTCGGGGGTAACTCCACGCCGTTTTATTTATATCAGGTGTGTATAGGTTATTTATAGTGGCATTGTTGCTAAAACATAATAACGTTTATGTTCATGCCTACTTCTTGCACTGTACAATACAACTAGTTGATCATTAGGACATTGACCTTATCATGACGTCATGCACCGCTTCCACTCGACTTGAATATAGCAAAGATAGCACTAACTAGGGAAAACTTGAAAAGAGATAAGCCCCTCCAAAGCCAAGGTGCTCATGTTTACTGATGTACGTCAAATGAAAACAGGATGTCTCGTTTCTCCACACTGAATCAATTTAGAAACTGGCCACATCCTATATTGTTCACAGGTCTGTAATAATAAACCTGTTCGAGATCCGGCCGCCTCAAGGAGTGGCAAATGATACAACACCCAGTGTCAGGTACGCGGAATGTTCCGCATCAGAATGTCGCAGTACTATACGTTCTCGGTCACAGCGTGGGATGTCTCCGTGTTATTTATAACCCTGGGGCTGCCCCACCCACCCCTTGACTTGCTATTGCTGTGTTCTTGAATCCTGTCTTGTATTTCCATAAAATGTCATTCTGATTTGGACTTCCATTACTAAATAAGTGTATGACGTGATGTGTTGGTGCAGACAAAGCCTTCCAAGATTCTAATCGTTGCTATAGCTGCTCCCATAGATTGAGATAGACACCAAATACGATTATTGACATTATATGTATATTATAAACCACACATTGTAATTGATGTCGATGTTAATTTAAGCCTAAACCGAATCAATGATTAATGACGTTGAATTCCCTATTGTAGCATTCTGTGACGATCGTTTCCAATATAACACAGGCAGATGTGTGTTCCAATATAACCACAGGCAGATGTGTGTTCCAATATAACCACAGGCAGATGTGTGTTCCAATATAACCACAGGCAGATGTGTGTTCAAAATCGTGAAAGTCCCGCCATGGCAATATGAGGACTGCATAAAAAAAACTCAACCCAGACAAAGTATCTTTGAATTACGTCGTAAAGGTGTTGGTCGAATGACAGGTTCGTGTTCTCAGAACTGTTATGATTAATGTAAATGGCAATGGGATAGCGCAATAAATGGGTCTTCTCATATGTTAAGTAGATATTTCACACCATATGTAAGTATATTAATAAACAGACAAAAACCAAATTTGCCTCAGCATACATTTTACGGTAGATTTTCTATCAGTATAGGTAAAAGCAATCAAGCATGGGTAACCTGTAAAAATGGCTATCCCAGTCAGGTACATATAGTTTCATCATATTTCTAGTCATGCATATAAGCTGTAAATCTGCATTGTCGGTGCCGTTAAAACTCCATCGTTGACGATGTGGTCGTACATGTTAAAGACCCCGGAAATATGCTATGACTAAAGATAGTCAGTTGCGCCATATTCTTTTACTGGATCTAGCCAATCGTAACTGTGTGATTCGCGGTGATGTAGAGTATGATAGGGTTTACTAGCCGCACAAAACTAGTAGACCCTATTGTTTTGTAACACACACACACACACACACACACACACACACACACACACACACACACACACACACACACACACACACACACACACACACACACACATACACACACACACACACACACACACATACACACATATATATATATATATATATTGTACATATATTTATATTTAAACATATTTATTTGTATATATATACTTGAATTAAAATATACATGAACATACATATATATATATATATATATATATATATATATATATATATATATATATATATATATATATATATATATATATATATATATATATATATATATATATATATATATATATATATATATATATATGCATCCATACACGGAGCTTTTAAGCAAAATGTATTAAGGAGATCATATCAAGTTCGATTCGACATACATAAGGCCAATATCAGTCAATCCTTCCATGTATAGAAATCATACATTTCCCGATATTGTGCTCACAAAATGGCCGATTTATTTCAATCACTTACCCAATTAGGACCGGAAGTCGTGGGTTAGTCGGTGTTTGTGACAGCAACTGTCGCAGCTTTTTTGAAGTGAAGATGCGTTATCGGTTAAATAACGACCTTATTACTGAGCCGTGTTGTCAATGATATAATTTATTTATGTGCCATCACAAAAAAAAACACTGTAAAGACCGTTGCGACAATACTGGAGCGACATAAGGGCATACAGGAGTCATAAAAGAGACGTAAGAGGGTTGACAAGTAGTAGACAAGTTTATCTCATTTGAACGGAACACGCATCTTGAAGTCTTCTACGTTGAATTCAGTTTGGCTTCTATAATAAATGATTGTCCCTCATTAGACATAATTGATTGTGTGCAATGCGCAGCATCCCGAAGACAACGAGATGTGTATTGTATAAGTACCATGGTAATTAAGGCTAGAATTATGTCATGCGTTCAATTAGAGTGTGCCTTTCCTAAGGTTGATATAATTGCGTACACATGGTGCGCATCAAAATGTGTAATTGCTATACAATAATAATATTGGTAGTTACGGCAAGAACAGCGACCTCGAATCTCTAATCTGTTAGTTAGATACAGCAAACATTACCGGTCAGCGTTTATTTTCTTCACAATAACTGCATAACGACAGCACACGATCGGAATGAATATGATATGTGTAATGACGTGAATTGTAACAATGCAGTTGATGATACTTTGTGTTGTAATGCAAGGTTGCGATGAAATAATCACAGTGGTATGTTGATGCCAATGAAGTTTCTCCTTATAAACGCACCTTGCTTGGAAATGGTGAAAATAGTGATAACGAGTAACAGGGGTGGCGTGAATCGTGGGCGTAATCAGGAGCCATATATAAACAATACACAATTAAGCTTGCTTTAGATGATGCATCGGTCATCTGACAGGCCAACGTCATTAGCATTAGATAAAGCAAACCCCGCTCTAAATATGATAGTTAAATCCAACACACCGTCGACAAAGGAGCACAAATCGGTATATATCCAGCTGAAAAGAAAAACAATTATTAAAATCAAACAAACGGTTTGAGTAGCACAGGATGGGCCGCCCTGTGTCGCCCCCACAGGAGTATATGTATATATCCTCATTAGATGTACTTCTCCTTTGCAGTAGTCGGATAATAATCTTACCGACATAATGTGGCAAAAGGTTGGAGGTTGGCGCAAATACACCAAGTAGCCCTTTCAATAGGCCCTTTCCCGGTGACCCGGAAGTAGTTCTTCCCGTACCCCGTCTTGTTGCTAAGGCCCGCCACCCGTAACAAGCTTTTCCTTAGCGACGCTGTATGAACAGTTTGTAGCGTACCGTAAATGATGTTTTGAATCTGTTTTGGCTGAATAATTAGCAATCACATCGAACCAGAATGCCCACGTAACATTGCTGCTGAAGTAGGTGCAACTCAGACAGCCGATATACAGATCGTAAAAGAATGAATGCCGTGTCTTTCATTCCTTTTCCAAATCTACGCTCCAATCCAAAGAAATGCAGAGAGTGGGCCAGGGCATGTGGACGGGTAGCCGTGCACGACGTCTTATTGATATATTTATATTACCGTCATGTGCGGCTAGTGGACGGAAATTTTTTGGGCCAGAGAATGTTAATGGGGGCACCTACATCTGTACAAAGCATTTCATCGGGGGAAACGGTCCAACAATTGAGTATCCTAACCCAATACCTGTTACTTTCCAATCAGAACTTCAGCGCTTCATGCACCTAAAGAAACATCATGTGTTGATCCCCCCATGCCAAAGCAACAAAAACCTGGTGTGTGTAGCTAGAACCAAGTAACCATATTAAAACATAAACAGGTTCTCAAGACTCAAGTATATGCTTGTGTTATATTTTTCCCCAGAACATAACAAGACAGTTCTTTGCCAACTGTACAAAACACTGATAAATTTTACAATAAAGAATTATAAACACACTTCCACTGCATTTAACATAGTACCATTTATTTATAAACATTATGGCTATTATGAACGAGAACATGAAAAGAAATATTATCAATTAAAACAAACTATACATCAAAACATTAATGCACAGAAAAAATAAGAACACTATTGCTGTGCCAACTTGATGCACAGAAAAAATAAGAACACTATTGCTGGGCCAACTTGATGCACAGAAAAAATAAGAACACTATTGCTGGGCCAACTTGATGCACAGAAAAAATAAGAACACTATTGCTGGGCCAACTTGATTATTTCTTGAAAGAGAAATGATGAAAAGAAAAATGCGACACATTACGCACAATTTCTGCAAACTTTTCTTCATCAGAGGGTACACTGATAATGTGGAAGCCTTTTATTGTGTACAACACAAAGTCACAATTCTGTACACCATAAATTCCCATCTGTCCCTGCACTTGGGTGTAATAATGTTATGACGGTATTTTCAAAATTTCTATATCAAAGCCCTTATTCCACACGTAAATTATTCAGACCTTGGACCCCTTTTGATGGTATAAATCTTTACAAACTCTATCCCTTTTATCTATCTGATGGTAACAACAACATTTTTAATCCCTTTGATCTAAAGCAATCCCCATCATTAATTCGACACTAATACCGGGTGTCTACTATCTAATTACAATGGACCTGGTTGGATTAGTCTCAGCTTGCTAATGTCCAGATGCCGCCCGTGTTCCACCTGGCGTCCCCAACCCCGAACCAATCACTCACCTACACTCCAACCAGGTGACCAGTCATGACCAATGACGATAGTCCATGCGTCTGGTTGGGGGAGTGGTGGAGTTCCAGGGTGGGGATAAAAGGAAGGATATTGGGGGCACAGGGGAAGCTTGCCAGGAGAGACGAAGACTATACGAGAGGCAATAAACTATAATTGTCCAGATTATAAAAGTCTTCGAGTTTTGCACAACGACCAACTTATAAGAAACTACAAAATCACTCTTAGAACAACTGGTGGAGAATCCGGGTACAAAAAGACATGATAACTGGTGGAGAATCCGGGTGTAAAAAGACACTTATAATAACTGGTGAAGAATCCGGGTACAAAAAGACACTTATAATAACTGGTGGAGAATCCGGGTACAAAAATACTTATAATAATGAGCACTGTTGTGCTTGAGGTGAACGCACCCTTTTTCAATGGCTGCCAATCGAGGATTTTTTTTTCTCAGTGCATATGGGCACTTCATCTCGAGAAGTCTTTTCGGTGTTTGTGCATCTTTCTATTAACCGTAGTGTTTACAGAACGGGCACATTTCTCTTTCTTGGAACCAATTGAGAGCTGGAGTGGTAACGGGTAAATTGTCTCCCATTATTTTAGAAATGAGCACAGACGGGTCAGTATATGGTTTCATGACAAATCAGACAAAATCATCTGCAGTGCAGGCAACCTCTTGTGAACATGAACCTCTTTGTTTGTACCGGGGTCACGTGCCTCGTTACGCAAGGTGCGCTATTGCGCATGCGTGCATGCGTAGTTAGGGTTATCGGGAAATAGAGTATTCAATCGCCTTCTGATTACAGAAAGCTTTACGTTATGATTTATCTATAATATTCAAATGTATATTAAGAATCGGATAAGTTAAACAACCAGAAGCAGCCATCGCTAAATGTCAATTCATTTTCACAAATGGAACCAGTAACCCGATTGGACTAAAAAGGGTTTTATTCTTTACTTTCAAGCATTTACACTGGTCACTTTTCCTTCCCAAACAATTGCAATACAATGCGCCGTTTGTGTCACGGTCAATCCGATCTCTCAGTTACAGATAGTTGATTCATGCCAATGATGCTTGACACAGCAGGAATTGAATAAAACACCGAGTTAATGTCAAGGAATTTTTAACCTTGTATCTCACATCAATGGTTATAACATTCCAGAGTCGCAATGCTATCATTGTAACTGTCGGCAAGTTTTGATATAAAAATACTGATACAGCTCATTTATTCGGAACAGACAATTTATAAACAATAAGTATTTGTATCAAAGTTAGTCAAGTGTTTACTTCACACACTAGATTTCATACAACCCCGTACGGCCAATTTTAAACTGCTTGGAGTTGCTGGTTGCAGACCTTGGACATCAGCGTTAACTAAATAAATCAGGCACCAGTGTATGACGTCTTGAGTTGGAGCCATATGGGCAGAATAATACGTCAATATCTAGAAAGCGGGCTATATAAGTGATGAATCTTCCTCTCATATCCGACTTGAGGTGTGTCAGATTACCTATTTAATAATTCGTTCAACTGCTGAGCAGTTATATTTGCTATGTCGCGAATAACATACGCTGATACGACTGCTATTGCGTAATGTCCGTATTCAGCCATTGGTGAGTTTACAGCGAGTCGTTGTGAAACCAAGAAACCTTGACAAAGTGTTCGTTGAATGAGTGCACCGAGGACATACACAAAGCACGTCGATTGTAAGCTTTTCGTCTCTGGTTTTCTTACAATGCTAAATGCCAACGCTACAACAACCTTTTTTTTTGTTATTTCTTGCACTGCGCCACGTCCAAAACACCCAATGTTTGCTTTTCTATATTTGCATTAGTATATTCTGGGTCTGACGTTAACAATTAACGTCATGGGTAAACACCTTTCCTAAACAGCAAGTTAGAAATACGCCTAGTGACTGTCACCCACTCCAACCATGACAAACATCGCCTAGGAACGGATCAACATCACATATCTTACCAATATGCTGCAATACATTAACCCAATTGCCAAGCATTGCATATATAAATGTATGTTATTTGCTTTTCCCAAAAAATGTCTGTATAAAAACGCATTTGATAAGATCGCATAAATATTCCTTGTTATAAGAGAACTGTTATTTGCATATAATTGTTCACACAACGCGTCGCAGCAAGATCAGCGGAATGACACGCCCACGTATCACTGAGACCGAATCATCGTCTCATATCTTGCCAATACTGCTCGACAAAGGTTTATGATCACCAGGGTGTCAATAAGAGTTGCAGCCGTTGCGATTGTTTAGGCACGATTATGGCAGTTAACCATTTTATTGTCCAGACTATTGTCCACTATAGATATCATGAGTAATGTAGATCCCATTTATCTATCGAGTATTCTTTACTACATTAACCCAATTACAAAGCACAATATATACCCAAGTTTGATAGCTTGGCATGTATACCATCTGCATATCCCCTACGATGCTAAAATCATAAAATGCATTTTACATGATTGCATAAATATCCATTGCAACTGCAGTGACGTAAACGGCTTAACGGTGTCGCTAGTATGCT
>CM067358.1:54605716-54608216 GCA_034190875.2 Urechis unicinctus | reverse complement strand
GCGAATATTTTGATGTATTCAGTTGGATTTCAAGCAGACATGATTAGTCTTAACTACATCGCGATGTTAACAAAAGCATAAATGCGGCAAGGCTATGCCCCCAGGCGCAGAGTTGAACGCCAACCATGCTTTTCGAACTGTCATCTGTTCGAAATGCGCATGCACGCAGCTACCGCCTCGTTGTAAAGATAAACATGGCAACATGTTCTGATTGGTGATGCCATCATGAACACAATTGTAATGGTAGTCCATTTCCAGCTGAATTCATCACTCGTGATTATTGGTGATAATTGTTTATTACCATCAAAACAAGCGATGAAACCAGATAACTCGCTAGGTTTTACGAATCTGATTTGAATTGAAGATTTATGTTTTCCATTGGATTCAATCGACGTAGGACGTCTACGTAGACATCCTGTAGGGCTACTCATGGCGTTATTAGGGATACGCCACATCTCCCTATGTGGGTTCCTATCACATATGTTCATATATTGACATATTCTTGCTCGATTTGGTTGAATGCGTGGAATGATGAAGCCTCTCATATCACTTGATTCATTCTAATATTTATTGAATTCTCGCTAGCTTTACTGGATAGCAGCAGCACAATGGACACATCTATATATTATTATATGTCGAAGCCCAACAAAGTATTTGTTTCGGAATTAATATCGTTTGCAGCCGTAACAGCTAAATGCAAACCCCATTAGTTTTCAGATGACCGATGACAATGCCTATTCCAGTGCCGTTTATTATGGCTAATGTGAAGCACCCTGGCGATTTATTGCATGGCCAATGCTCTAAAATTACTTATAAGTAACATTCCGCCCACACACATCAAAGATGGTTTCCATTCAAAACAGGATGCCGCAAATAGATTTGGTCCTACCGTCAGAGAGTGATCAAAAGAATCACATAAAAGCATTCATGTGTTTCAAGTAAGGCACATCCTTATTATAGAAGTGCCTTAGTGCATAACGGAAAACTGCTTACCAGAGGAATCTCGGTTCATTCAATGTAACCTGACATGATTTCGTGTTGTCTGTGTTGGGCTGACTGTAGCCAATAAAGCATACGTTATTTCGTTAATCACGTGTGTAATCGTGCCAGCGCAGGCGTATGTCCATCGTTCTGATCGTATTTGGAAATTTGCTTTGCATGTGGTTGGCTTGTCGTTTCGGGATAAGGAATGACGCAACCCCCGAAATTAGCATAGCGCGTGATAGTTAAACATTCAGTCATATCCGTACAGTATCTGCGTCCTGGATCTATTGATTACATTACTAGACTGAAGCGAGCATAGCCGGAACATTCTTGGGTTTATCTATATTGTTGTTGACGCGTAAGATAGCTCACTACTTACCACGAATGAATTTAAGGCGAATGAGAGAAAAAAACACCTGCTTCACTTGTCTTTATATTAGAACCAAGAATATACGGTGTAAGCAGCTCCCTGAAACATGAAAGCAATACAGTCTAATAGCAGATAGTCTCAATGATATGCACAAAATTGTGGAAACAAAAACGGTTTTCTTTGTCTCAGATTGAATTTGAAGTGATTTCGATTGAATTAATTACCTTTATCTTGTCATCAAATATACATCACAGGCCATCGCGTCTGTGATCAATAAGCACAGATTGCAAACGAGTTAAAAGCTACCAAGCAGTTACCACCAATTACATGGTAGTTATCATCAACTATAATACTGGCACCAGCAATGTGAACTAAAACAGGCGGTAGACGATATTAGCGCGATGCAGAATTCATGGTCGGAACAGTGAAGAAGCACGTGTGCATTATTAATGTCATTCGTTGTGTCTTGTTAACAGGTTCACGACAATAAATCGCGATAAAGGAGAACTTAACGAGAAACAAGCACCCAAAATTTTGCTTTTTGGGGGAATTGCACATGCAGAACATTCCTCTCAACTAGATGGTGTATTCAGTGGCTTCATTGCTGTATGATGCATTCGATAATATTAGACCACAAGCACATCAAATGTCTTTGATTGATCATACTGAATAGCATTATGCTTTCTTGTGCACGCAGCAAGCAAATATAACAGTGAGCAATGCAAAAATATATCTGAAATAGCGTTAAGAAAACGCCTTATATCATTGCAAGAGCAATAATGTTAATTTGTACCATAGACGTATGAATGTAATCAACCCTGACTATAGTCAACAAATAATCAGCTATCATGCATCACTGGGATGCTTTGTACTGTACTCAGCCAAAGTTGTTTGTCATATCAATATTCAGGCGTTTTATACCATACATTCGTTAAGTATCCAAGTTCTTAGCTCTCAAGTACAAAACCCATATAAAACTCATCATTTTAAATGCATTCCTGGTAGGTCTCTTTGTGGGCACCTTTGTGTTAAGTTGAAAGTCGCCGACATATTCGATGATTTGCCTCGGGCTTCCAGGTCTATATCTTTAATGTCAAGCCCAGCAGCCTCACTAGCGAAGCTGCAGCATCGTATAGACGAATCTTA
>CM067358.1:54535716-54603216 GCA_034190875.2 Urechis unicinctus | reverse complement strand
TTGTACATCGGAAATATATATCCGTCTAAATCTCTAAATTTGTAGGATTCCCATTTTATTGGACAACAAGATACACATAAATGGAATAAAGAAGCATTTATTGTTTCCCATCCTTGTCATTATCAATTCTGTACAATTTATACAATCCATGAACGTATTTCTTAGGATCTACTATTGAAATCTACCACCTTTTGTTTTGCGACATGTAATGATATATATAATTTTCATTCGGTGAAAACGTAAATTTTTTTCATTTCATTCGACATATGTGATCTTAGTTGTTACCTTTCATTAATTTACAAGGACAAATATATCATGTAGTTATAAAAACAGAGATTTGTCCGTCAGTTATTCACAACTATTATGATGTAGAAAATCGTCAGATCTAAGTGTTCAAATCTTTTTATCTCAGTTCTCGATATGATATAGGCCATAATTACATAAAAATAAGGCAATTATAAAGAAAATCTGGCATAGGCGTAGAGCGTTAGGTGAAAGACCCTTTAATCAAACAACTACATCAATCCCACAGCATCCAAATCGAAAAGAAAAGAATATAAAAATCCAATGCTTATTTACTTATATTTCTAAATCCCCTAGACATAATCGGGCAGTTGTAGAGCCCATTCACGGCTTTGGCGTCCAATTATAACGCCCACATTATCTTATTTTCAAGCCTTTCCTTAAATTGCATAATCCGACCTCAACAGTAAGTTAATATATCAGGGAGATTCTATACTCTTCTTATTGGCACAATTTTTATATCAATGGTATCCATCGTTGACTTCGAGTTAAGCTATGTTTCATCAATAGGTAGATTAGAAGACAAGTTGCCCTTATTCATGGCCAAACTGTGTCTTATCACTTATGAAATGAAACAGTGGTGCAGTTTCCTAATATATAAAATTAAATTTTACATCATAAGTATTGGTCTTGTCTCGTAAGCCAAAGTGTACTATCAGCATTGTTGTGTTTATTGTTAGAAGTCTAGCCTCATTCACATCCAAAGTAAATGCTGTTGGAACGCTTTTCTCTAAGATTCTTCAATCTTCATTGTGCAATATAGTCCAGATACATTAGGACATTAATAATACTGTATTGTTCATCCCGAAAGAACCCACATTAACAGCTCAATGTAGCAACACATTTAGGTGCATGTAAAGCATCACTTCTCTGCTAATAATTACTGTTCTTCCATGGCAAAGTATACCCAAAAACTGATTTTGTTCATGAGAAAAACGCCGAAAACATCTTCTTGGGATATCTGTTAAATATAAGTTTGCATTAAATGATGCTTCCCGTCCGGGAAACACCGTAGGCTTCTACCAATATCAACATCCATCAAATCTATATTTACATTGAAGACCAATAAATTCAAAAGAATAATTTGCAAGGAGTTAATATGATTTACTTCGGGGAAAATATGGTGATTTGTCGCCATCATTATTGAATCAACTGAGTCATATTCACATGAAACAACCATAATTATAAAGATGTGGCAGTCAGCCAAATAGTCAAAGAATAGAGGTTTTCGTGGCATTTGGGTGGCATTCCCGAGGCTTTGGGTAAACAAATGCGATAATACAAATGCAACTCAAGGGGAAGCGCAAGCATCATGTTATGTTTATTGTGACCGATAGTAAATACGTGATGGCATTGTCGGTATTGCTTGTTGATGTCACTTCACAGTCGAGTGGGCTTCTCAAAGTAGTTGATTCATAGTAGATACTTCAGTGTTCAGAGGCAAACACGATCGGTCAGCACATAATGAGGTACAAGTAGGCTACAGATTTTTAAAAGAAAGGAAGGTCATAAATTATTGACAAGATATTCTATTTTGGTACTAGTAGCTTGCTCGCGTT
This sequence comes from Urechis unicinctus, assembly GCA_034190875.2. Taxonomy (NCBI): domain Eukaryota; kingdom Metazoa; phylum Annelida; class Polychaeta; order Xenopneusta; family Urechidae; genus Urechis; species Urechis unicinctus. The sequence continues at coordinate 54,601,354 of CM067358.1, read as the reverse complement.
GCTGATGTCATTGTTTCCGAGAAATTGCCAAGTACTCTGCTTATATGCTATTATGAAGCGATGTGCTCTAACAATGCTACAAAACAAGTGACGTAAATCATGATCACTTACCTAGTGAATGGAATAACATGCTCTTAGCAAGATGTTTATACCCATAGAAGTTTTTGCAATGATATATATCATAAGTCAGCTGTGGAACATTGTGCCTATTGATTCAAATAAGCACATATTATTCATTGAATTATCGAAGTTTAGAATCAAAGGTTTGTTCTCATTGATAATAAGTAAATGATCATCTGTAATTTATTAAAGTTTATGAATGTCCTTGAATCTGTCTTCACCCAACGGTACAACGAGAGGCATACGTATAGGTCATCAAATATTCATTAATAACCCTCATTGTTGTTATTCCCAAAATGCCTCAGTACATACCCGAGCATGCCCTCTTTTACCTGGTTATAATAACAACTTATGGCCATCCAATGACAACCATAAGAATATTTATGCGAAATGGAGGTGATACTTATCCCTATATGTTTATCCATTGTTCAAGGGCCTTTTGACCTTTTAGACAAAATCAACTGTTATCAGCCAATCAAAATTCGAGCAGTTTTGGAAGGCGCCAATTTGTCTTATCCTTCCTCTTCCGGTTTGGGAAAATCTTTCTCATACGAAAGAATTTTTCACTCCCACCTCCCTCCCTGGTACATTTTTGTCTGCCATAGATGTTGTCGGAACCAACTTCTGGTTCCCCACTTTGCTACCTTCAATAGTAATAGTTTTTTATTATTTACATTTTGCAAGAGTATATTATGTCATTGTTATGTATTGTTACATCAATGTTAGGTAATGTTACATTTAGATCTTTAGTGTTGTCACATTGTAATGTTACACAGCATAATTTGTCATGTAACTTGCCTATTTGTAATGTTTCATAACTCTGTTACGTAATGCTGTATAATAACGTAACAGTCATTCTTTAAGTTTTATAAAATAAACGTCATTCTGTAGGCTATCAGAATGACCATCTAATGCCATTCAATGTGTCACTTCAATGAGTCTGTAGCTTAAATTCAGGCAGAAACAGAGCTGCGGTTTCCAACCTCTTGTTGATAGCAATCAAAATGTCTTATTTTAATCTAACCTACAATTGCCAGGTAAAACACCAAAATTGAGCATAAATCATATATACTCACAAAACACTGCTGGACAAAATCATACTTGGTGTGAGGCACACCTAATGTTGTAATTCACTCGAAAAGTTTGTTTGGATCATTATTTCACGCAGTCGAATTGGTTCCTCTCGTGCAATGTAATAATCTGCCTGTGCATGATATATGCTTGTTTCAGAAAAATGAATATCTTGGAAAAAGTTCAAATATGCGGTACAGATATGTTCATATAAGCTGTACTGCACATAATAAGTTTAGTCATGATTCGTTGTAAATCAATTGTGCAGATAAATATATAATTAAAAATGCCAAACACCTTTATCGTACACGCAGACAGCATCAATATGTACAGCATTAAGCGTCTAAACATAAAACAATTCTGTGCAGAGAACATCGATAAATACGAGAAAATGCCAACATGTTCAGATACGCACAAGCTGCCCTAAACCACTCGGAATTGGCTATCATTGCCTCATATTCATTTCCTTATAAATACCGAGGCTCCGCTCACACATACACAGACATATTCGAACTCAACGTCAAGACATACGAAATAAACGAGACACCACAAGAAAGACCCGACACGCCAAGAGAGCGAATCAAATGCACCACCCGATACCCATAGTGAGCCGTGATAAGGAGCGTGCCAGAGTTAACAACATGAAAAAGCAATTCTTAAGTCTCAATTTCAATTTGTCCTCGTGTGGAGATTAACGTTTCTGTTGCCTTAGCCTTTTAAAAATGCCAAATACCACTTCTTAAGTAATTGAATAGAGCTTTACAAATAGGCAAAGGTATTGAAACGATTTACATCCTTTTTCTTTACTATAGTAATATTTGCGGTTTACGCTAGTTTTCATTTGTTCGGCGATCAGCTTGTTGGTGTCAAAGACTGTATTAGTGTCATCAGCAAGCTCGTATTTGAGGCGAGTCCATGAATACAAGATGCTTTCAACGAAGATGCACCGAAGGATCATTACAAGCATTCATGCAATAAATCAGCTACCTCAGCCAATGATTGATAGCCAAACCAAACATGTGTAGAATCGTGATTAAATCTTGTCTTAGGAACACTAAGAGGAGCCGTACCTCTGAGTTAGGCTCATATTGATACCTGTAACTGACGAGATTTTATGGAGCTGGAATAATGTCCATCATTATAGTTAGTTGACATGAAGCTATATTCCACTTTTAATACACATTCTATAGGTATTAAACAATTGGTTACCCACTATTACAGCACCTTGTAGTATACCCATATGGAATTGTTCTGCGTGGCGAATCAAAGCGTGCCGAATGGGTGGGGGAGTTGGAATAGATGTTGCACATCTCAAAGAAACTAACAAATGAGAGCAAATCCATCATCGAAAAGCAAGGCGAGTAGGTGTCAAAACACACCACTATATATATATATATATATATATATATATATATATATATATATATATATATATATATATATATATATATATATATATATATATATATATATATATATATATATATATATATATATATATATATATATATATATATATATATATATATATATATATCTATATATATATATCTATATATATCCTCTATATATATATATATATTTATATAAGCGGAAATACACGAAAATATTGTCCGATCTTTGATGCACTGAAGACCCATTATAGTAATCAGTAGGATGCAAAGCATCTTAGCACATATCAGCTAACGAGTTCCATTGGTCGCGCGCTAAATGACCTGGCTAGGAGAAACATTCTGTGGTATTAAAATAGCACGATAATTTAGGGCGACATTTCATGTCTTTGTCTCGAGCTCAAGTTTTTTTCGCTAGGAATATATTGCCAATAAGGAAATTTAAGCAGCTGTACAATATTCAATGTAACTACTGAAAGCCAATTCAGTTGTGGTTGACAACGACGCCTCCAACTTAATCATATGCAATGGCATGACATAATTTGCCGCCCATCCGCATTAACTCGCCAGGTTAATCCAACAGCACGTCTCACAGTAGTCTGACCTTCATTCATTTCATATGTACTCAAGAAAACAGCAGGTACAAATATATATGATGACCGCTAATATAAGCGGCACCATGCAGACGTATCTCGGGCAATATTTTCTTGTCCTGGCACTCATTTTTGTGAAGTGATGTTTTTCTATTCGTGACAATCTAGATAGTGTGTCTGAATGCCTATTATTCAGTTATTGTAAATACCACAGACACCCGGTTCCCGATGCCAAGCTTCCGAGCGCCGTGTCGCTTCCGAGCGCCGAGTCAATATCTATATATAACAAGAAGGTATGAAACCAATGATTCCTACTGTCTGCGACTAGTGTGTCTGATGCTTAATAGATTCTTTTCGACAATGAAGCAGTCGACTTTCAAACGATTAGTATTTCGCGTTTAATCACAACCAAGTCCGTCGCAGCGCATGAGTCACTAGCTAGTCTAACATTTACTAGATTATCTTCGACAGCAACGCCCTTCGGCGGGGTCACTCGCTAGATATGCCGAAAATGAGGGGGTTATACACGAACGAGGAGACATAGTTAAATTGGCCACTGCTGGACACGATATTTTGGATACTAGGCTGGCTGGTACCGGGAAGACCAGTTTGTTATCATAATTCTCAACAACACTCCTCACAAATGTATATTCCATGATGGGCATGTATATTTATGAATAAATCTCGGTTGACAGGTTAGTTTGAAAACTTTAATAAACTGAAGGAGGTGTGCCGGAATGTGCGGAATTCATATGATTTCCATGAAGGCATACAGCTTCCATCAGTGTCTGGTTAATTATATGGAGACGAAGAGCTTCATAGCTCAAATCTTACCTCTTCAGTTAACTACATCATTGTGAACTCCAGATACAAATACAGTGACACAAACAATGTGCCAGGTCAATCTCTTGAAAGGGTAGTAGTGGACTGCAAATCTTAGCACGTGGAGATGGACCTGTTACAAGTTGTGTATTTCAGCCCCTCCAAATGCCAAGAACACCTGTCAAAAGGTTTGATGAAGGAATACCACTACCAGACGTAGAAGAAGGTCGTTCCTGCAGTCATAGAGATAGTCAATATATCCCTCTTACTATCTCATTATATATTGATCATTGCACAATACCTTCTTCCAGTTGAGGCACCAACAAAACATATACAAGGATATCCTAGCATCACAAAGCAGATAGCAACTGTAACATAAATTAGTTTGACTTTGAGGATGGGACTGGCAAGGAGTGCCCGGATGATCTAAATCCTGTTCCTTATCAATTCACTATCAGCGACACCAGTCAGCATAATAAATCAGATGATTCGGACAGAACAAAAGGAGGCAGTTCAAGCAATGAAAACCAAAGGTAGTGCATAAGATTAGTGGTTACTATATATGGAAATGTCATTGTTATATTTGCATCTTTTAACCTGTTATGCTGACTACTCAAATGAGTCACACACATACCACGATAAGCTAATTTAACCGTCATGCATATCGTTTAAATACAAATCATTGAACCTCTAGCATGAATCTTGTTTCAATTACGGTCATGCCATTAAGTAAATTACAACCACCATGTTGCAGATGCAGGGGATAAGAAACGCCTTCGTAAATTGCCACACCCCTAGATACCAGAGACATGGCGGCCATGATCAATAGACACATCTCCATCAGTGATACAAAATAACCATTCCAACAAGAACGCATTGCAGTCAATATATGCTTCAGCACCATGCATGCACTTTGCTTCAGGTTAAGGAACCAACACTCCACCATGATCCAGCAAAAACGTGGAAGTCATACAACAGACATCAGAATTGTGAACCTTTTGTTGAGATTCATTTACATTTTCAAGAGGGATGACTTGCTCCACAAGGTCTTTGAACTTCACAAGGGTTAGGCTACGCCAGTAACACACAGTGCAACGCTGGTACTTGTGGATATAACTCACCAATACATTATCAGGATCAGAGCTGAGAAAAAGACAAAGCAGAGTAAGAATGAACTACTTTAGAACTTTTGCACAACAAAGGTCACCGTAATTGAGTCTGGGGCCAGCAAAGTTAGGTACCTGGGTGTCCGATGTATTGCCAAGGCTAGATCGTCATCTTTTGAAACACTGAAAGCGATGTTAAAAAACAGACCCCTTTATAAAGAAAAGGTCCAGCACTTGAATGTTTAGGAAGATCTTATTCAGATGTTTCAGCTGTCCGCACCTCATATAATGTACCGTCATCCCTGCTCGAGACTGACATCAAACAGATCCTAAACAAGTCGCCCAACCACGTATCTGAAGAAGAATTTGCTTTCTTTATCGAACTCAAAAAAAGGCCTAACAAAATTTTTATGTGGTATGGTTTCCCGAAGAGAAGAGTTTCTTGACCAAATTTCCAAGTTGCCCCTAAAAGCATTAAATCAAACGTTCATCGTATGAATTTCATTCTGCACAATTTATTTGGAATATCTCATCAACTAGCGATAATGTATGTTTTCTATATTGTATAGGTCAGCTCGTGGAAAACCACTTACCTATCGAAAAATCCCTGTTTACTGTGGCCAACATTTGACACAGTGTTGATAGACATTCAAACAAGATGAGAGACTTCATATCTTTTCAGCAAACTTAATTCTAACAGTACATTGTTCAATTTGGCAAGGTTACTAATTATTGTACATGGAGGCCATTGTTGGCTACTTTGCTCCACTCAATGCGTAAGTAATAGCTCATTCATATGGGATGAAGCACGTCATGGCTCATATTGTTTTAGGTTTTCTCGGAAGCAGGCGATTAATTCGTGCTCATCGTAAATAGACGCTGGTCAAATATCCGAAGCGAATGTAATGATGCGAAACTAAATCCCGTCCATGTTGGGCGTAAGTAAACACGGCCTAGCCAATAATGAATGATAAGCCTCTTCAGATATACAAATGGCGATTTTATTAATTTGACTTCAATAGAAATGTCTGGATTCGGTTGAGCGCCCTCTCCCCACCCCACCCCTACTCTCAGAGCTGCTTGTTGAGTGTTTATTCGGTATTACGCTTGATATTGTGCATACTGCACGGCCTTAATTTATCCATAACAAAAGCAACATATTAGGTACTCACCAATATACACAGACGTCCATAATTTGTCGTTTCAAAATATACTTTGAAACATACCTAGGATAACAAAAAGGTAGTTGTGTCTGTTGTACATAAGATGATTCAATATTACAACTTTTGGTTCAAATAATAAACATCGAACTATGAATTACGTCTTCATTTAAATATTGATACAGATGATAAATCACCGATAAACATTTTGATTGTCATCATGTGCCTCGTTAGTCACTAGATAAATTCATGATTCTTGCATTTCAGTTTGGAGATTTCATATCGTGTTGAAGGTGCACTGAAGACGCACGGTGAAGCACCCTGGAGAAGTAATGAAGCGAATGACATTTGCTTGTTTCATTGGCAATTTGATCACACACTTAATAGCAATGAAGAGGTCTATTTGAGGTGTACCTCGGATCCGAAGGCCGCTAACATTTTCTGTGATATTAGATCTTATTGCCATAGCAACGGCCGTTAGAAATTGTGGTACGACAATTGAATGCTACAGCCATTTCCATTGTAAATGCATAAATAAAGGAACGTTATTTCATTGATCTATTCATCATACATCGACAACATCACTGTGTAGACATGTTTCATTCAATTTTGCTCATGATATAAGCTGATGCTATATACGCTGCATGACCCGCTCATTACGTTACTCGACTTACCCCATGGGACAATGAATGTGTCATTTCACACTACTGTCCATATATTGCATATTTCTTATTCAATGACTATGAAAGACTATATTTTGTTTGACCCATGCTGATCATTATCAAATCCCGGTCTTTCGTGTTGTTTGCGTGTATAGATGAAACAGGGCTAAATCTTTTGTTATCAAAATAATATTCTTTGCTGCTTCAACAAGAGTGACATCAACAATCTCCGTCCGCTGTGGCCAGTCGTCCAGTGTTATGCAAATGCACACTAATTCTCATGAAAGTGTCTTAAAAAGACCATGCAACATTGATAACTGCCTGTCATCAAATATGTACATCATGGCACTTTGCAGCTGCAGCCAACAAGCACAGATAACAAACGAGTTCACAACTACCCAGCAGGTGCCAACCATTACAGTTACAGTCAACCATATTACTGGTACCAGCAATGTGAACTAAAACAGGCGGTAGACGATATAAGCGCAATGCAGAATTCATAGCCTGACACTCAAGATAGTTAAGGGGCCCCAAAAGCTGCCATGTGTATTATTAATGTCACTCGCTGTGTCTTCTTCAGATGTTCACGTCAATGAATCACACTTTTCATTCACAATAAATGAGAGCAGAACGGAGAACGCGCGCCCTCTTTCCGCCGTGGGCCATATGGAACAGAACCGTTGAATGGTAAGTTGTTCTGGTGTTTTGTTCAAACAAAGCGACAGCACACAGTCTGTCACAGCAACTTGTTTTGATATCACGTTATAAATACTAATCCCCAGTTAGCCTCCAGCAGAAAAATTAAAATAGACTGAAATGGTGGTTTATGTAACAAAGTCGTGCTTGTTATGTACCAGTATATCACTTCCTCCCACTAATGAACAGCATTAACAGTAGTACTAAAACGAACCCATGCCTGACGTATCCTCGAGGATGTATACAGTACTTCTGAAAGGCCTTCATGAATGGACGTAACTACATCAAACATCACCCTGCTGTCATCGAGCCAGTAGACTAGTCAACAATACGGTAGCTAGATTAACTGATGGCTCCCGTTGTTTAGAGAAAGAGGTAGTAATAGATTGGATCCCCTGACAAAATTGTCTGGATATTCCTGACACAATCATATGACAGCTTGGTTGGATACATGGTTAGTAACCAATCGTGGTCTTCGAAGAACCAAGATGCGACATTATTCTTTTTTTCGCTGTTTCTTGTATTTTTTCACAGATCCACTTAATATAGAGGTAAGTCTCAATGAAAATACACTACGTTTACAAACAGCTTTCGCCTTACATGTAAGTATCGCTGGAAGGAAAAAGTATCAATGACATGGCGAATTTCACGTAGTCACGAATAAATGAGCGGAGATAAGACTTACTCCCACGGACGTATACTAAAACCACACTTTATTGGCAATCGCAGGATATCCCTCACAATAACAAACGGGGATAGAATATCATCGCCGCAATGGAAATGGGGCATTGCTAAATAAGCCCTTTGGAATTCATATTTCGCGTCTAAATATAGGTAATCAATCATATCGGCGGTTGTTATGCACATTTCCATGATAATTAGCGCTCCTAAACAAACAGTATATGAAGTTATACAGCAAAGACATTGCTGACATGTTAATGTTATGCTGTTGACCGCAAGAACTAATAAAATGAGTTCCAGAAATAAATTAGATAACACGTAAGATATTCGTAAAGAAATGATGTGAATGAATGCAGTGTGTGTGGGATATGTTTCAATTGCCACGAAGTAATTCCTTTTATCGTCATCAATTTACACATTTATACATTCGCCGAGACATACATTCTAATTAAACATGCATATCATATGTGATCCAATTCTCATTCAATCTCTTAACTACCCATTTTCGGTACCTGTTTCCTTACGACCGGTCTAACAAGGCTTGGTGTTAGTCGGGTGAAATGTTTTGAGTGGCAATTGTGTTGATAATAATTGATATGGAAGTTTGTAAAGATAATTGACGATGCAGCAGTGTGGACTGGTGCGCTCTTAGATCGTTGAATAATGCAGTAATTTGTATATGACGATAAGTCAGTAACCTTATGTATATCATGCTTCTATTGAACCACATGGAACGAATTACCTAATACACAGAAGAAGTATAGACTTGGTATAGAGTTATAACACGTGCTTTTTTGATATATTAGCAATGAATAAGCACAGCAGCTAGAGTACTATGAAGATTAACTTGTATCTTGGTGCTCAATTATATCCTCGCTTCCATAATTCTATGATATTGTGCAAATTATAATTATTTTCACCAAATTATATCTCGTCTCATCTTTAGAACAATAACTAATATGAACACATCTGTTGCACCTTACTGTAACATTCGCCAAGACATTCATTCTAATAACGCATGCATATCATTTATGAACCAATTCTCATTCTATCGCTCGACTTTCCATTTTTGTTAATTCCCGAAGACAGGAGGCTCAAAAAGGTTTTGCATTCGTTATCTGCTCCATGTCAATTCATGCAATGTATAAAGGTCGCTGTCGACAGTCTGTTTCATTGAAAGCTAACAATATTTTGAAGATGTTGTTTGTAACACTGTAAACATCAATTATACCATCACATCAACAATCAATGCATTAAAAACTGGCGACAGGTTTCCAGGTAATATATTTTATTTTGTTTGTTTATCTGCTCTTGAATGACATTTGCATTACTATTCATGCGGCGTTTGTGTAACAGCTAACAGGGTGTAGCCTGGCCTATTTTTTTTTAGTGAACGAATAATATATGATTAAGCATAATCGGCCCAACTCGGGATAGGGCAGGCAGTTTTTAGCAACAACAATGTTACTTATTATTGAATATTTGATGATGAAAACTAATGAGTAAAGCTGCTTAAAGGGCATTCATAAACTTGGCCATTGTTGCTGTCACAGTTGCAAATTTGAAACCATGTGGCATCGACAAGCACATGCTTAGTTTCGCGTCTTAGAGCACAATCAATCGGTGGAATATACCGTTTTATATCGTTGTATATCATAATGTGTTTGTACATGGTTAACTCCGTGAGAGGAGTACCTATATAGATATTGACATGACAAGGTGATGAAGCAGAATATGAATTTTATGAGGTAAATTGTTTGACAACATCAATTTTATGCTGATAGTTATGACATATATCAAGAAATGTTTTTAATTGTAATTGTTTGTCAATTACAGATGCACATTCGTAATTGTGTTTAAGAACTTAAGCATACTTGTAAGCCATTCACTGACCACGAATGTGTGTCTCTGGATACGAAAGTGCATGTTATGAATTAGGTACATTAAGGTAAATAAACAAGCGACACCGTAATACCTCCATGTATTTGCTCAAAATAATTTCCCTTCCACAATAGCAAATGCATTTTAAGTCAACAGCCCGCGTTGTTCCTAATGCATTCTGTGAACTGAAAAACGTTGCTGCATTACTAATTCATAGGTGCACCTAACATATTAACATATTTATCGTAATTAACCTGTAAGCAAAACGAGCTTATGTAAAGGGCATCCTCGGACCGACGAGCTACATGTACATTAACTTGGGCAATTAATATGCATGTATCCATATACGTAGAACGCTTGATTGGTAATGACTCCCCACACATATGCTTATAAAATAACGTCGGTGGGGGTATTATTATATATCACCTTGATAGATAGCAAACATAAGGTACTTAAATATGCATATATTCATATTGGATAAGTAACGGATGTATTTAATAGAGCTGAATTTCTATCTCTAGAATTTATGGTCACTAATCCACAGGGATTAGTGCGTTAGATAGTTTCCTAGATATAAATATTTAGTTATTTATATCTTGATACGTGCTGTTGAGGCAAGTACTCAAACCTTCTTCATTCGCATGGCAGTAGGATGAATGTGACAATAATATGATTATAACATCCCCTCTTATCTTTGTTTAAACATGTAGTCCGATTATTCAGTTTAAGTGCATGATTAAGTCGTCCTGACCCTGAACCTAAAGACATAAATGAGCGCCACAACTGCACGGATATGATCGGGCCATTCGTAATAATAGTAAACAATGCACCGCCTTCTATGTGCTGGGACTTTTCTGCAAAGCAAATGCTCTACTTCTGATCAAAATACATCGTAGAATGGTCGTATTGTTTATATAATCATGTCTTATCAACATTGAGTACCCTACCTCTACCCACAACAACACCCCCACCCCTCTATATTCAACCGTATGAACCTGGTTCCAACAATGGGCGTTATGGCTCGCTAATATTCTACATATAGAAACAATCAAAAGGTTTAAGCATCCATCGAAGGGAAGCACAACTCATCATGACCTTGTATTAAATGTACGCTTCAGTGTACGTCATGATCATACACAATACGGTTTCTAGGGGGTATCACAAAACACGCTACGTGGTGCCACATGCCTTAAATTGACAGTAAAAAACTTCATCACACGGTTCCAGACTCTACTCGGTAGTTTATGAAAGTAGTTGGTCTATCACTATTTTTTGTGCAGATAATATCGTCTACAATAAGGACAGCCCCGTTATCAGCAGCCCCGTTATCGGCAGCCCCGTTATCAGCAGCCCCGTTATCGCACCCGCTATCGTAATAAGTGTCTATTATGCACTGAAAAATTGTATTCCTCATTGCCGGCATGATAATACATAAACAAAATGATTATCTGAGCGTAAGTGTGAATACAACAATAGATATGTAAAAATATCGCTGATCAGAACTTCAAAGAATACAGGTCTGGTCAGTTGTGTACCAAAGTCATGCTGATTGAATGCAGTTTTGTTGCGTTGAGTACAAAGGCGATTCACGATGAAAGCCATGCAACACGTTAGTCCAGTTATAAGTCCGAGGACTGATGTCGTCATTTTGACAATGTGGATATATATTGTGAGAACTCTATGCTCTCGATATTTTGTTTGTGCTTTCTGTGTGGTATACGTAACGTTATTTTGGGGTGACAGTGTATGATGTACTCTCTCTCGTGGCCCGTTTGGTTGGTAAATTATTCGCCGAAGAAAGTGTTTATGGCGTGTTCATTTTTGTCGTGGTTGTAAAACTATACAATTTAATCTCTGAGTCAAGTTGAGAGTTGGAATAGTGGCACAAATTCTTGGGCTTTCTCGTCGAAACGGTGCTGATTAATGTGTCAAGTGTTAATGTGTCTAGTGTTGCTGTTACAATATCTTAGTCATCATATATTGCTGACTTCCATCATCTTATGATCTGTATCATGGAAGACGCAACCAATAAACGGGTATTCGCTTTGGTTTAGTTGTTACATAACCAATTAGCAATGTGTTGCATTGTCGCGCCATTAAGCGAGATGTACTTGAATACCTACTTCGTAAACACATTTGATATTCCACGGTACATCTATCGCGGTTTGATCATCTATATCCTCGATGTAACTGTGTGGCATTAACAACATGCTCTAGACTTTTATTATGCAAGGTGTAGATGAATGCATATTTTCTGTGCGATGTCCTTGGTGTGAAAATCATTTCAGGAATTCAATAATCTTACATTATATCATCTTTATTGAAAGCACATTATTGGTGTTATATTGAATATGGATCGAAAGCAGATAGTACTTTTTGAAAAGTATATGATTGCATAGTAGTGACATCATTGGTATGGTACAATGGGTGTGAATTATATATGTAACCATTTAGAAGCATATGTTGTATATTACTGGCTGCCAGAACTCACTAGAATAAAGATTTGATCCTTGATGAACAATTATGTTTAATTTGTGCATTACACCACAACCTATGTGACAGTTTATCATTCTATGAACTTTCAAGATATGTAGAAGCCCAAGAGTGCGTCATTAACACTTGCTTTGAACATAAAAAGACATCCAAACAAAACGATTTGAACATGTATGAGGCAATTCTGCACAATGGATACAGAACTGTCAAACTATTGAACAGGAAGCCTACGATTGTTCCTTTGCTAGAAATTAGAACAACCATGATTGATTTAACATGATTATAGCTATCAGATGTTGCCAAGCTTAAGCTAATTTTTGCGCACACTATTCGGGCACTCCCAATGGCGTAACACAATTGTACGCTAAATGAAACTGGTCTCTTGGTTTATTGTGCCGTGTATTCATGGTTCTGTCCTTGCCCACAATTTGTAGTAATCCACCAAGACGTATCTGCAATATTTAAAATATGAAGGCAAGTGAATGATATCAGCTTAATTGTTGTTTTTGCCACCACATTGTTTAAGATGAATGGAAACATTAACCATATCTATGTATGGCATTCTGCCTTGCCAGTTCATCGCGGTTGAAATGGTATTGAATATCCATGTACTTTGCTTTCGCAATTCCATCAGCTGAATATGAATAGCGACTTATCTTGTATGACAGCCAATATAAAGCTCAACATATTACGTACGGCAATATAATAATTAATAATGCATTGTGACTTCCTTTTGAGATCAGGCAGTTATTGAAACAAACCAAAGTAGCTAATGCAACGCTGGTTTTACTTACGTACAGTGATGAGCGAATTCGGGACAACAATTATAGACTATGCGTTAGTGACGTCAACATGCACGTTCTAAATGCTTACCCATTAATTCAGACTGCTTTCGACGAATATGTATCTTAACATCCCGACAGACATTGCTCACCCAATTTAGGTATATCAGTTCATGATTGATCGCTAAACCATTATGTATTCGCGTTTATAACTCGCTTTAGAAGCACTTATTTGTACTATCTGCTTGGAGAAGCTGTTAATGAATATCTTTTAGAATTAATCCATTAAAGACAACTATCGATTTTGAATTAATTATGATTTAAGATGACATTTTGTATAGCTGTCTGTTCGACTTAGGTTAAAATAATGGTAACATACTATTAATGGATTTATTCATAAAGCGACTCTTATATTAAGTTACGTTAGATTAAACACAGCTACTGTAATTGCTTGATTAAATACCAATTTTGATTGTGTGTCAAGATGTACAGGCAATAAATTGTAACTGACTGCTGTTATCATTATAAACATTTTTTTTCTGTCAGATCATTATTGTTCATACAAAACAACATCATACAAAGCCAATAATGCTGATTTCAGATGACCTTGAAAACATATTTCAAATTGATATGAATCGAGCACAAATTAGCTCCAAAAAATGCCAAACACACACACACACAGTTGAACATTCATAATACCATTCATTTAGAAAGAAGTTCTTTCAACACTTCAGCTCAGATAACAGGAGGGGAGCCAAAGCCAAAAACATCACACGAACTTGGTTTTATGGTCCGTGAGTACAGTAATTATAAATGTGTGTTAGATCAAATTCTTTATGGACATATATATGCGTATTTAATTTGACATGATATCTCGAAAACACTCAGTTACACTTATCTGGCTTTATGTAGTCATGATGCCTTGGATAAGCCTGTGCCTTTCTTCGATCGGTAGAAATATGGTTCACATTGTAATGTCGTCTGTGCCATGGCAGGAAATAATTCGCCCTATACCTTCAAAGTTATGTATTGTAAACTGCATCAATGGCGAGGTTGAACCCATTAAGTCCACTTCATATAAAACAGGAAGAATGAAGGGACAATTGTAAAACTCCACCCCACGCACATAGTCTGAAAACTACCTTTATTGGCAATCGGAGGGATTTTCTCACAATGAACAACTGGGATCGGATCATATCGCTGCTACCAAAATGGAACGTATCTAAATATTCCCCTTGAAATTTATATTTCCAGTCTATATATATATGTATTCCAACGTGTGTGTGACCGTTTTTGCTGATTCCAAGCCTGTCCCAACGCAGTATAAGCATGGTGATAAGATATCCTCCGTTTATGGCTAACTTTGATAACGCAAAGACATTGCTGAGTTGCTAATGCTATGCGATTCGATAATGATGATTTAGTATACCACTAAATTATCGACAGTTTCACCATTAGAGCCCCATTAACATATATGCTCCTTTCTACCATGTGTTACCAATGATGTACAATAACTGCGTATCAACTTCTGACAAAAGTTTACAACGTAAATTGTAAGGGTCATTAACTAGATCAAAGATGGGAAATCTAGATATTGCATTACATCATGATGGTTTTTTATGCAACAGTATATATATGTAAATATGTATATAAATATATATATATGCAAAAATATAAATATATGTATACATATGTACACAAATTTATATGCATGTTTATATATATTTCTATATATATATACATATTTCTATAAATATTAATATTGCTATATATATATGTATATATATCTAGATATATATTTATCAACATATATATATATATATATATATATATATATATATATATATATATATATATATATATATATATATATATATATATATATATATGCATTTAGTGCTATCATTCTTTTGTTTTCATTGTAATAAATCCAATCATAATGGGCTTGCATATGACTGTGATGGTGGCTACACTAACGGCATGCTTTCAATACAATGCGTTGATGTTTTCATTTGCTCATCATTATCTGCTAACCTCTGAAGAAAACAGGATATCCTTATCCTCGATCACTTTTTCAAACGCTACGTTTCCACGCAGAAAATATTTAATTCGTGAACGGTTGCGTTACTTATTGTAAACGACATGGCTACCAATATGTTTTATCATTCGTTTCCCATGTTAAAAAAGCACTCCCATAATCATGATAGTTATTGTTATTGGTCACAGACACGCCCATGCTGTGTGCTGATGTTGCCGGCGTGGACTGTTGGGCGTGTCATTGGTCACAGCCACGCCCATGCTGTGTGCTGATGTTGCCGGCGTGGACTGTTGGGCGTGTCATTGGTCACAGCCATGCCCATGCTGTGTCCTGATGTTGCCGGTGAGTACTGTTGGGCATGTAATTGGTCATAGCTGCGCCCACTGCTGTGTGCTAATGTTACCGGCGTGGACTGTTGGGCGTGTCATTGGTCACAGCCATGCCCATCTTGGGTGCTGATTTTGCCGGCGAGGCTTTGGGTTGATGTCGTTCTGATTACATGATGGCAATTAAATGAGAATAATCTTATATGGCAGTTTGTACGTATATTATTTGCAACGTATCTTAATAACCATTGATATTACGATAAAAAGAACTGTGATAAATTAATATGTGTGTGTGTGTGTGTGTGTGTGTGTGTGTGTGTGTGTGTGTGTGTGTGTGTGTGTGTGTGTGTGTGTGTGTGTGTGTGTGTGTGTGCTATGGCGTATTTTGAATATGTCAACCGAAGCTGCAGTAATTTCTTGGAAGTAGTCATTTAATAATTGCTGTGCATTTAATGCATGTATCAGGATAAATATCTAAGCGGAAGTTCTATCGTAAATATTAAAGACTACAGCCCTTATTTCTTTGCGTCCTACGTAAGAAATTAATAATTGCTTTACACTTTCAAATAAGAAAATTTGGTGCAGAGGTTTATGTAAAATATGTTACTGCTGTGTGCAGAGGTTTATGTAAAATATGTTACTCTGCAGTAAACAACATGATAGATTTTTTTTTGTTGATATATGAGTTGTGTAATATGAATCTTTTATCGTGTGGTCTTTTGATACCATAGTAAATTATCATAATCTTTTTCATGTTTCCTTTTCGTTTGTATCACTTGCAATATTTGTTTTCTAAATGACTTTGATGGGCACTGATCAACGTCAAATTCAGATGAATAAACTCATTCTTTGCACAACCAAGCGCTTGTAGCGAGATTGTTGACAGGAATTAGAAATGCTACAATAGTTCGTGTCAAAGACAAGACAAAAATTATGCTCGGAGACAGATATGGAATTAATCTAGTGCAAAGCAAAACACATCCATCTGAATTAATTAAATGATCTTATTAAATACCTACTTTCTCATCTAACATTTGTAGTAAATGAAAGTTTCCAATTAACTTGACATTACATAAAACGGTGAAAAATCCATCAAAATAACGATAACAAAATATGATTTCACAAGCCAATAAAGACACAAATACGAGACAGCAGGTGTGGCAGAAACAGTGAAGGTTATGCTTAAAACGCTATTTCAGATTAATATTGACGATGATGATCAAAGAAAATAAGACGAGATCGTTGATGATTTGTATTCTCAACCTAATGATCTTATAAAGAAGGTTTGAAATATATGGTTGTAGTCTTAGTTGAGCACTTATTATTAATGAACTACTTTCAAGTGAAAAAGAACCGAACGTCTGGAACTATTGTGGACCAAAGCGAATTAACATTAGGTGTACACACAGCATGCATAATTAAGGGTCGAATAAAAACGAGAGTTAATACCTTGATTCGCCTGTTTTGCCTAGCATGCTTCCCAATATCTGATTTATCTACTCCATCGGTCGAATTTGATTATATTCGTTTGTAAACACGATGCTACACAAACAGATGCTTTTGATATGAAGGCGCAAATGTGAGAAACTGGGATCAATATTTCCCTTATCTAATCCACTAGTTATTGAAGTAGCTTATGTGCTGAGGTTTACAATTGGCCGGGGATATTCCACTCTGATAACGGTGATATATATGGTATTCGTAAAATGTTCCAATCACCTTCGTTAAGCGTTGTAACAACCATCAATTTTGAAATAGTATTTCTCAGTCAATCGAAATGATTATAGGATGTTGTAGACATTATTTTGCCTGCACTCTGCACTTTCTTATTCATAGCTATAACATATCACATTATAGAACATAAATGCTTACATTTATTGATAATACAAGAGGCTTACACATACAGCGGGTAACAGAACGTTATATATCACCCAATGAATGAGCACATTGATATTGCAACAGTATGCGGGGGCTCGATTCTCTCCTAAACTAGCGTACTTTGTACCGATTGCTCCCGAAATTTATTTATACACAAACACATAATTGATTTGAATTAGGTTAGCATTGCCGCAACGCCCCATTGTATGGATCTGTTTTTTTGTTAGATATGTATGAGCTGGTTGGTGAACAATGCGTGGGAGAAACGGAATCAATTTAACGAGGACAAAAATAGCGAAATATCATAATGGCACTTCTGCGTGTAAGGGCCCTAAGGCCTATCGCTAATCTGCTAATTCCGTAATAGGATCTGCAGAATATAATAAGTCTTTTTGATAGCGTTGATAAAGCCTAATTGTAGTTGCTCGCATGCTTAGAATGCGAATATAGTTGGACCATTTATGCGGAGAGATGGTGCGCGAAATGTGACCGAAATCGCAATTATCTCAAAGCGTGAGGAAAAGCCGAATATCCACTCAAGAAGCAACTGCACGTCAAGGTGTGGGTTTTACACTCATGTCAGACTCTTCCCCTCGTCGTCATCATCATCATCATCGTCGTCATCATCATCATCATCATCATCATCATCATCACCATCATCCTCTCCCCTCACACTACTATGGCAACAAAGGAGTCAACAATTTGTGCCTCTGCGCAAGTGCTTATTTGTAATCAGAGGGATCATATACTTCCAGGAACATGAACATCTTCCGTCTTAAATGAGTTTTCTGAAGAAAGGAAAGCTGCTGTTGAAGCAATCATGATAAGACTTGTCGGACACTTAATTGGGAAACACATGAATAAAGGTCTTCATGGTTAACAACTTTCTATAGAAACCGCACGTACGACAAAACTCTCAAGACAAAACAAAAATCTTAATATATGAAAACTTTCGGCGAAATAAAATACGTCCAACAAGTGGTCTTCACAATAGCAGAATGTTTTAAACCATCAGTGAATATGATGTGATTATGATGGAACTGCAAGTCAGCATGAGAACAATCATTTCACGATTGTTGTATTAGAACTCTGGTTTTGAGGTGTTGCCTTCACAAATTTCCCCTACGTTAGTCATCATTATATAGGAACTAAAGTATTGTAAAGAAAGTTTTTTTACTTTTTATTCATCAATATCGCATTGAGGGGGAAACATGGGGAACATATAAGAAATATATACATTTCTTTGCCACAAATGTGCCACCGTCGAATCTTCGTCCTGCTCTAGGAAAGTGCTGCTGATCGGGATATAACAAGCACCATTGAAATTAACAACCTCAGCATGGTCAAAGTCAGTCTGCAAACTAAATACCCGTTAACATAACTCGCTCAGCGCCTGCCATGTCTCACAGCGCCTACCATGTCTCACAGCGCCTACCATGTCTCACAGCGCCTACCATGTCTCACAGTGCCTTCCATGTCTCACAGCGCCTTCCATGTCTCACAGCGCCTACCATGTCTCACAACATCGCCTACCATATCTCACAGCGCCTACCAACCATGTCTCACAGCGCCTACCATATCTCACAGCGCCTACCATGAATCAAACCCCTCAACCGCAAGATCATCAAATGCAATATGCAGATCATGTGATGCTGCATCCAGATGGCATTATGGATACGGAAGACTCACATGTGAGATTCAAAATGACGATGATAAAGAAAAGACTCCTATTTGCGAATTCGTCTTCATGCTAATTATCAATGGCCGTTATACGCCCGGTTATCATGTAAAGTTGCCGGGGGTTTTCTGTTTTTGGAATATCTGCCTTCTTCTGCACATATATGTTGCTATTATGCAGTAATGTTACGTTCCGTTATAATTGATTGAAAGAACAACTGCTGCTGAAGTGGTATTTAGTCAAATACATGTTATTGAGCGTTCAGGTAATGATGACGAAGTATGCTTAAATACTCTATTTCAGCCTCATTCACCCTCCAGTCATTGTCGCAAGGAAATAATTAATCTTTTGCTATTCTTTTCTTTATATTTTAGCACCGTTCGTCTTACCTCCTTCACCCTACCTCCTGTATCATAACACTGGCGTTTCTGACCCCGCCATTATTCCTAAATAAATCAGACAGCCATGCCGAAACATCTGACGTCGATAGACAGTAAACGAGTGGGATATTTGAACATAGAACGATTTGGACGATTGGGATATCGACTCCCACCATCAAAGTCACGTTTGTAAGAATCAGATTAGCTGTGGACAAGCATGTTGAAGCGCGACATGATTAATGATCCTGCAGTCAGAACAACACTGACGTCAACACGCAGCGCATGCGCTGAAAGAGCTTCTATGATCAACAAGGACATGTGCTACTTTTCAAATGATGTAATTTAGGCTTGTAAATGTAGCAACCTTCAAGAAACTTATGTGGAAAAAACCTACAAATCAGTTCACAGGACACTTGTCCTTCTACCAACGGTCAATGTAAGTAATTTATCCTGCTATAACATGTGATTTACATTGTGATTTGTGTGGCCTATGTCACAGTCATTCAGAATTCGACAGGAACAATGATATGAAGAGTTGAAGACTCGTTTATCTGTACTATACTTTACAGATAAGTGTATAAAAGTAGGCTGGTCATAAGGCGTGCAAATTGATTTCAGTTGATTACTAAATCCATTTAAAGATGCATTAATGTAATTGATGTCATCATCGTCATATTCGAATGACAATGTAGTACCATATTTAAATTTAAATTAAGTTAATAAGTTTCGTGGAATCGGGTCCAGTCTTTAGGCTCAAGCAACTGGCGTTTCAATGCGTACAAAAGAATTTGGTGTGGTTCAATGCTTTCTATCATAATGTTATTCGTGTTGCGTTATTTCTGTGAAAACGGCGATTACAAATCACAACAAGGCGCTCAGCACCCACTAATTATAGCATGATAAATATGAGAAACCTGTGAATGTCCCCAGGCTGAGGAGGTCAGCTGTAAGAATGTTCCCAGACTGAGGAGGTCAGCTGTAAGAATGTCCCCAGGCTGAGGAGGTCAGCTGTAAGAATGTCCCCAGGCTGAGGAGGTCAGCTGTAAGAATGTCCCCAGGCTGAGGAGGTCAGCTGTAAGAATACCCTTGTCAAATACATAATGATTTGCTGCATAACGGACTGAAGCTATTTGTATGCTGACATAATATCGCCTGTCTGTTGAGGGATGCTTCCTGTCTCATCATTTCATACTTCGGGCATTGCATGTTATTTATAGCTTAATGGCAGATCGATGCATAATAGGGATTCTGCTGCATACTTACGATCATATCGAACTTTTTATCGACTTTTTATTTACATATGTCAGCGTGATGAACACAGCAGAAAAAATTGAGTTTCACTTGGATGTATTTAATCTCTTAAGATTCCGATTGATAAATGAATCTAATATTATTTCGTCTTAATTTATAAATATCGGCATAACAAAATGATGGTGCTGCTTTCAGTTAATCTTTTTGTAATAGACCCATACACAGAAGTGCGTCATCATCTGAAGGCGCTATGACCTGTGATACGCAAAGGGGACCCAACCTGAAATCATAATGTGCCACCATCCCTCCAACTTGGTTGTGGTTTGCTCCATCGAGTCTATAGCCGTCGTCATAAGACGAGCGAGTTCGGACGCAAAGTAGGTGGCCTTCAAATTGACAAACCTCCACTCTATGTGACGTCATGTATATGTTTTCACAGCGGTTGCGCGCAAATGTGTGCGGAATTAAGACTTGAAAGGGCAGACGTGCCACGCCGCGCTTGTGCGTATACATGCGTTGCGGAGGAAACGGATGTAATAAACCGGGGAAGAAGTTATTCATACCGATTCACAATTATGGCCATCCAACACCTCGAAGTTTGTGGTGGTCAGGGCGAAAATACTGTTTGGTCCTTAACGGCCCTGCCCATTGTAAACAACAACTAACTACGATGTTTAGACGGTAATCCAATACAGCTGTGTTAAAATATAGCATCAAGTTGGTTTTTTTAAATAATTCAACGAACTGGCCCCGGGGGGTGAGTTGGGGGGGGGCACTTGAGTGTATAGAGGTAGTATATATGTGCCGCGCGACGGGGTATGTTTCTTCGGCCTCTCGACTTGTACGACAGGTTTTTGGGCCTCATACTTGTACGACGGGGTATGTTTTTCAGCTTCAATCTGTACGACGGGTTATACATTCGCATAATACCTTGTCCGACGGGTATGCTTTTGGCCATTTTGACCTTGTACGACGGGTACGGGTTTTCGAGGTCCCGCGGCACACCCCTATCCAGAATAAGCCCAAGTGCCCGCCCCCCCCCCCCCCCCCCCCGGGCAAATAACCTACATTCCATTGGACCTGACGATCTACGGTCATGTCGCTCGCTCATATATCAACCCTGGCAACCCATTTATGTTACCTGGTAAACCTGGCGCGGGACTACCTGTTTACTGACCTCAGTCAAGACATGCCTACTGGCGCGCTCATGCAGCCGGTAACACCGCTACTTTGCATATATCCCAACTGCTAAGCGGTTGCGAGCAGTCAGTGAATATTATCGGCGGCCCGCGGTCGGGTTTTTAACTTGCGTTCATCACTCGATCGTTGCGCCCGAGTTGACCCAATACTGCCTATATATGTGTGTTTCTATATTAATGCCCCACACGGAAAATGCAAACTGGAAATCGGGGCTGTGGCATTGCCTGGATAACGCCCATTTCATACGGGAGTTCATGAATAAGCAATCAACCATCCATCGTCGTCATTCTTGATACACTGTCTGATTGTCTGTCTGTCGGTCTAATCTGGAGTCAGTGGCGACGCCTATGAAATTCAATCACCAACTCAAAACTACCGCATGCAAAGCGATCATATCGCATCCTTAATATGCCATGAGTGATATCACATTCGCTTGAATTCAACATTATTCATAAAAGCCGTATGGTATGTGATGATGGTGTGCGGGGCCTGCATGGGGTTGGGACACTCTGCATGGCAGACATGTTTGACGTTATGCTTACATAACATCTCTGCAATAGTTAACGATTTGACCCGCATGCGATTTGACCCGGTTTTAACCTATGTCCGGGCGATAACAAGCAGCGCGCGTCATACATAAACAAACATGAATGGTCAACATGAATGGAGCTTATCGGGGAAGCTCGGAAGTAAGACCTTCTGTGGGAAATAAAGCTGTGTGTACTGTCCACAAAGGCAGCATTTTGATGTGGTGAGCAGCAAATCTGGGAGCAAATGGTATATCAGGCTTTTCCCATACCCCAAACGTCGTTTCCCAAGAACAACTCCTAACACTCTCGCTGCTTGTCTGTCATTTCCAATCCCGGCTTGTAACTCTGTATTGCTTTTTTCAGTCGATTTTCGAAAACAAATTCGTTTTCACATCTGACTGCCGCCATTTTTTGAAACGCTTGACGGCCATGAAACGTCCGCGAAACTATTTTTCCGATAAATGCCTCATTTTGGACCTACTGAAAAGTTTTTCATAAATAAATGTATATTATTCATCTAATCGAACACAGTAGAAAATATTTTTATAACATTTAAGAGTTGATAACTCGAATAAATATTTCCTGGCGTAATGGGCCGAATTTGCCCCAAAGCGATCTATGTGGTGCAGAGGCGAATCCTAGCTTGCGCAGAAGCCGATGCGCAAGGAGATCGGGGTTGGGGGGTGTACTCGGTCTGCCTCGGCCTGCCTGGGGTTGGGGGTGTGCGGGTCTGCCTGGACCTGCCGGGGTTGAGGGAGTACCCGGCCTGCGTTGGGTGGCGGTTGGAGTGAGCGGGGCGTCACAGTGGCTGGTTCAAAGCCATCATGATAATGACTCAAGCGCTTGGTAAGCAATTGATTCATGACTGTACAAACAAATGCATGCCATAACCTATTCACAAACATAACACGGGTATTTTTTGTCGGGTCTCCTCACCCCCCTTCTCGTTGCGGACGCGGTCACCAGACATAGAATCCGGCTGTTGCCTTTAAACAGCTGCGAATCATTTCGTACTGTATTGTTAGCAGACTGCATTATTAGGTTGTCAGAATATTGTTGTTGGATGCAGTTTGGGTCGGTGCCAACTGCTATCTACCGAGCCATTATATGCAATAACTGAATGTGAATGCTTCCATTGTCTCATTGTAGAGTCAGCAATATGTTATATCCCTCTAACCCCCCCCCCCCCCCACCTCACACACAACCCCCGCCCATCCCCAAAACATTATGCACCTGACCTTGCTATCTAGCGAGTACATTTGACGCATAACATCTCCTATGCAAAAGCTTTCCCATGGACAGTGGATCAAGCTTGTATTAGGCGTTATTTAAGTCTTGGTATCAAGAAAATTCGGGAAACCACTCCAATAAATTGAATATTGTAATACACCGCACTCACGGAATACAACAGAAAATCCATTTTCGCTTCCCATAGACTACGCGGACCTATTATTTTTTTAATTTCTGTTCATAGTACATATATCACTGCACCATATTACCAAGTTTACTTTAAAACTCATTGGTCAAAAAAAATTATGGAGGTTTGACGTCATTCTGGAGAAAAATTGTTCTGTCTGTATGTTAAATATAATGTAATTCGCTGTGTGAACTTTTCTGTAGAACCAAAATATTATCAAAAAACGCCCATTGGCTTAACATGTGGATCTTAAATTCGCCATACTCAGAAATTTACACGGGTGACCTATACTTTTTATTTTACATTTCGTTAGCTTTATATACGATCTTACTCTCTGCAAAAAATCGTGAAAATCTATGTACGAATTAAGAACTGTCGCAATTGTCTTTAAGTGGTGTCTAGACATGATGTTTGAACAGCGAGGGTGCTTGTTAACATTAAAGAGCGAGCGGTAACAACCATATGTTCTCCATTCCACATCCCGAAAAAGAACCCTGCTGTCTAGGCATACGTTCTCGACTAAGTGCAGCGCTGTAATATCGCCACCTTACTGCACAGCCCGCGAGAGTGCTGCTTGTACTGATGTACACAGGCTGCATATCAATCGATGCCCATCTCAGCAGCCGGTGACTTCCGGATCCTTTCCGTGGCCTGTTTCTCAACATCACTCTAACATGTTTATACCCCACCAGCTAACACCCTGGGTATTGCAGCAAGTATGCGATACATGACCTGGTTTGTGAGGACGAATGTGTGGAGTAGGCGCAAAAGGCGAGCAGACTCGGTCGGTTTCAGACTTGCTGAAGAAACCCTCCCGGCGCGTATAGGCTCAAGTTGCGAGTGATATATAGCAAGGTGATAACTAGCGAGGCCAGCGAGGCCTGATCGTAATATCGGCGCCGCGGTGAAGCGAAACACACAATGAAGCATCACTTACAGAGAAGAGCACACGAACTGTTAAACAAACGAAAGAGCCCAGCATTGTCCAGTTCTATTAAAACCCTTCAAACTCATTCTTTATGCTTCGCTATGTGCGCTGGTTAAACCCGGGGGTTAAACGCACTTCTCACGTTATATCAAACAAATGTCTAGAGATCCAAACACAACAGACGCTGAACCGTTTCTGTGGTTAAAATTTTTTAATATATTAATGCAATTTTTATAAATTCTCGCTGGATTCAAGGTGATTTCCAATAACGACAATGCTGTGATCCTTCGTAGACCAGACATGGCAACTCGAACATAGTGTTTGTAGGTGATCGAGGCCAAAACATCAGTAACACATCAATCCAAGGCCGTACCTCACGCAGCCAGACCATCCACCTCGTGTGACATTGGTGTGCTA
Organism: Urechis unicinctus; assembly: GCA_034190875.2. Classification (NCBI taxonomy): domain Eukaryota; kingdom Metazoa; phylum Annelida; class Polychaeta; order Xenopneusta; family Urechidae; genus Urechis; species Urechis unicinctus. Next base: position 54,575,853 of record CM067358.1, on the reverse strand, counting down.
TTTATACATCGTAAGTAAATGATCCCTCACCCACACCGCTGGGCTGATACGGCGGCGCCAGCGTGATGGTGTGGTGAGGTCTGCAGTTGTGTGGGGCGTTGGTTGGTGTACGACAGCTCACCTTCTGTTCAATATCGTTCCTGAAAGATGGCCGTCTCAAAAAGCTTGATCTTATTCATCTTGTTCGTCGCTCTGTTCGTGGTGTACATTATTGGGTTTGCAGCTGATTATTGGAACACCAATGGACGATTTCACTCGGGGCTCTGGTTGAAATCTCGTGGACGTCTGAGTAAGTACCACACCTTTTCCTTATCCCTGTTCCGTTACCTGACGAGTCTGACAAGATACAAACGTAATGTACCTTATTCATATGGTAGATTCGAGTTCACATGTGTGTCTTAAACATGCATTGATACTATTTGATATTGCTTTGTAACAGGCAGCAAATTTAAGGCTGTTCAGGCTATGATGTGCCTGGGTCTGATCAGCCTGATCATCGCGGCGTTAGCCTACATCGTCTGCCTGATCAAGATCCCGGAACAATTGGTTGCCACCGCCCGAAAAATCGCACCCATCCTCACCATCTTAGGAGGTATTTTCAAAATAGTTCGTCACACAAAAATGCCTCAACCCCTAACTATCGCAAATTTACAACTGAGGTACCAATATCTCTATTGTCCTTTTCTCATTTCTACTGAACAAGCCAAATCTCTGTTGTCCTATTCTCATTTCTACTTATCAACCTACATCCCTTCTGTCCTTTTCTCATTCCTACACATCAAGTTATATCCCCACTGTCCTATTCTCATAACTACTTATCATGCTACTATCCTATGTCCTATTCACATTTCTTCTAATCAAGTTATATCTCTACTGCTATATTCTCATTACTACTTATCATGCTACTATCCTATTGTCCTATTCTCATTTCTTCTAATCATAGTATTATCCTATTGTCCTATTCTCATTTCTACTAATCAAGCTATATCCCCATCATAACATTCTCATTTCTACTAATCAAGCTATATCCCTACTGTCCTATTCTCATAACTACTTATCATGTTATTATCCTATTGTCCTATTCTCATTGTGTAATAATCAAGTTATATCTCTACTGTTATATTCTCATTACTACTAATCAAGCTATATCCCCACTGTTATATTCTCATTTCTACTAATCAAGCTATATCCTTACCGTCCTATTCTCATTATTGCAAACCATGCTATTATCCTATTGTCCTATTCTCATTTCTTCTAATCAAGCTATATCCCAACTGTCATATTCTCATTTCTACTAATCATGCTATTATCCTATTGTCCTTTTCTCATTTATTCTAATCAAGTTATATTCCAACTGTTCTATTCTCATTTCTACTAATTATGCTATTCTCATTTCTTCTAATCAAGTCATATCCCAACTGTCCTTTTCTCATTTCTACTAATCATGGTATTATCCTATTGTCCTATTCTCATTTCTACTAATCAAGATATCTTCCTATTGTCCTATTCTCATTACTACTAATCATGCTATTATCCTATTGTCCTTTTCTCATTTCTACTAATCAAGTTATATACCTACTGTAATATTCTCAATTCTTCTAATCAAGTTGTGTACCTACTGTCATATTCTCAATTCTTCTAATCAAGTTATATACCTACTGTCCTATTCTCATTACTGCTAATCATGCTATTATCCTATTGTCCTATTCTCATTACTACTAATCAAGCTGTCTACCTATTGTCCTATTCTCATTTCTACTAATCAAGTTATATACCTACTGTAATATTCTCAATTCTTCTAATCAAGTTGTGTACCTACTGTCATATTCTCAATTCTTCTAATCAAGTTATATTCCTACTGTCCTATTCTCATTTCTACTAATCAAGCTATCTTCCTATTGTCCTATTCTCATTTCTACTAATCAAGTTATATCCCTTCTGTTTTATTCTCATTTCTTCTGATCAAGTTATATCCCAACTGTCCTATTCTCATTTCTACTAATCATGGCATTATCCTATTGTCCTATTCTCATTACTGCTAATCAAGCTGTCTTCCTATTGTCCTATTCTCATTTCTACTAATCAAGTTATATACCTACTGTCATATTCTCAATTCTTCTGATCAAGTTATATACCTACTGTCCTATTCTCATTACTGCTAATCATGCTATTATCCTACTGTCCTATTCTCATTTCTACTGGTCAAGCTAAATCTTGTGATCATAATTTCTACTTGTCTAGATAAATATTGCTGTTCTTTTTTTATTTGTAATAGTCAACTAAATCTTTATTGCCCTATTCATATTTCTACTAGTCAAGCTAAATATTTATTGTCTTTTTATAGTTACTACTGAGTGAGCTTTATTCGTTTTGTCCTTTTCATACTCCTACTGAGCGAGGCGAGTCCCTGTCCCCGTCCTTCTTGCCATTGTCACTAGGCGTTGTATATTTGTTGTGCATCTTTGTGTTGACAAATCCTCGTGCTTATTGTTTACTCCAAGATTATTTTTCGTGACCGTGTCGATGATGCGCGTTTATTGAATAAAATGACGTTTTTGTTTCAGGCATTTGTGGTGTGATTGGATGCATCATCTACTGGGCGTCTTTTAGCACAGACAACTTTATTCCGGATGGCTTTGCCTTAATCTTTGCCTTCATCTCATCTGTTTTGTTTATTGTCCATGGCGTGTACATCCTGGTGACGGGCAATAGTGTCTAATTAGGCCAAACACAGAGGTGCATTTTATTACCTTATTTAATATTTCTAGCATAAGTAATATAACAAATTAAATATCTCAGTGCTTTTGTCTTTAAATTAGATATATTAGTCGTTTTACATTCGTAGCTTAGGTTTTTACTTTTGAAGTCATTGGTTGTTGCTTAAGCTTTAAGTCTCATTTTCAAAAATGTTACATGCTTTGGTGCTAATAAAATTTGATATTAATCTTTTTTCAAAGATTCCTGCATACAAGGAAAGCACATCACATAAGGCCCTTTGGATGTAGATATATAAACCTTTGGCAAGGGTTGTGCTGTGAGAATGCAAACTTGACGCGAGTAAGGTCAAGGTCATAAGTCTTGGTTTTTGGGGCTTGGAACATGAACAAAATAATGCACACAGCTCAAGGCGTACCATCATAATCAAGTCGCTATTTCTATAGGTATCTGCCGTGACAACGAATTTTTGTGCACAGCTTATACATAAAAAGAGGCCACTTTTGACCAAGTAACGTTATGCAAAGCTGTTTTCGCGCAGATTTAAAATATCTGAAGTCCAACCACGGCTTATTTCTTATTTATATACTATTTTTCACTATATTTATTATTTCCCGGACCAAGTTTTACCATCTTTCATTACTTGCAGGTCAACGTCGATTCTGAACTTTACAATACACACAACAGGTTGAGAGGACAAAATTGCAAAAGAACAGTGTGACTTATTCAATATATTGCAGCATCGACGAAGCAGGTGGATAGGGCGACAAGAAAGTTATATGGGCTCAGTCATGAACTGTGTAGTTCTACAAAACAGGTTTTGATGGCTAACCTATCTAGCAAGTTATGTTTGTCAGTAGTATAAAGAGTGGGGGTACGAGCGCAGTTTCCAAAATGGACGTACATAGAGAAAATAAGCCAGCCTGAGGTGCGAGCGCACCTCCCCTTTCCACACTACAGTGTCAACCAGTAGTTAGTCACCATAGAGGTCATTGAGTGAGAAATATCTGGGACCATCGCTGTAAGTTCAATTCTTCACCCGTTCGAGTTCCTCCATAAACTGAGACACCTTAGGTTTGTTCTTCTCAATAAAAGCGGAATCTGGGCGAATTGTTGTCACTCTTATTGTAAAAAGTTTCCAGAGGAAGAAGGCTCCAGTCGGTCTTTCTGGAATCTTTGTTGGTCTGCCCATCCAGGGGCCGTGGTGATTCAGATAGCAGTCGAGGATGGTGTCAAACTTACCGTTTGCGGCATAGTCCCCCTCATCATCTATGTCTTGGATGGTTGTGTACCCCAAGCGACCGTCTCCTTGTACTTCTTCCTGTCCTCATGGTGGTACTCCAAGTTGTACGCTCCAGCCCCTCCCGGTCCTCGTAGGCAAACACCCGGAAAACACAGTCCACGAACACCCCGATGGTCGCTGGTGGACTATGGTGAAGCCCAAGCAGAATCTGAGGTTGGACTGGGGTGGGATAATCCTCCCAGGGATACGTGTGTAAGAACACTTTATTTCGAGCAGCGCAATCTGCTCTTGACTTGGGACCCCAGGAATGGTATTCAATTTGCTCTGCGCTAGAATGCGGATCTGATCAGTTTTTTCACCTTGATAGTCTCAGTCGGCGACTCACGAATTTTCCAGCAATTCCAAGTAGCCCACAAGCGGCTCCAGTAACACCCAAGACTGTGGCAATAGGAATGGCAACTATTGTTGACATTATACCAACACCACTTGCGCCAAGACACATACCAACAGTAACTAACGCAGTGTCTACTGCATCCACCGAGTTCACTGCACACCTATATTTCTTGTACATATTACAATATTTTTCAATCTCTTTCTCAAGGTATTGCTTCTTGAGGCTGATCTCATTCAACCGATAGGAGTGCCCTGGATTCTCATCAGGCAGCTGCGGATATAACGGTGCTGTCGGAATGGTTGGTTGTTGTTTCATACTGCTGCTTTATACGTTAGTCTACAGGTCAAGTTCAATTAGGAGTGAAGCTACAGACCAAGTCGCCCCTCTGTTTTGAGTGGTTGTATAAAAGTTAATAACGTTGCCTTGTTCTAGCTGTAAAGGCTGGTCTAAAGATGTTACAACAGCCCGTTGGTCAGTAGGCTTACTTATTCCTACCGTTTGAGTTGTCCCATTTATAACAAGAAACGCTGCTATATCACTAGTATCAGCACCAACACCAGAAGACAACCCCATACGAATGATCTTACCATTGGATAATATGGTATATCCACAGCTTGTGTCTCGTGAGTCTCGACCCCTGGCCCCATGGCCAAACGACCACTCATATCATGTCCGAAGGGGGCCACTTGCTTCTGAGATGTTTCGTTTGGGAGTTTATGTGTTCTCTAAGGTCCCTGCGTTGCTGTCTGTGTTGTGCATCAACATACTTTTTATTAGCAGCATCTTTAGGCGATATTGGGTATCCCAACTGAACGATTTAATTATCTCCCATTTCAAGGTCTCCAGTCATAGTACCGCCACTTTTATCCATTTTTTGTGAGTCACCAATAGATTCATAGGTCTTTGTGGCATATTCCGAGAGGTAGCGCCTTGAACAGTGGTTGCTGGTTTTTGCCTAGGTCCATAAATACTCGTTTTTATTGACATCTTGTAAATTCAAGAACAGCGCTTGGTTATCTAATAGCCTTCCATTATTATCGCGTAACTGAACCTTTAACTCATGCACAGTTCCGCTAGTGACACGCTTACATACAGGATTAGTGATGTTTCGAAAGAGCCACCCTCTAAGCCAACAACTTCAAGAAGCATAGTGGGTGCACCATCTAGCATGTTGTGCGTGGTGCTGACTTGATCGAGGTGAACATAAATTGTGTTAAAGATGCTAACGTTGATGGGCCGGTCACCTATGTAAGTACCTGAAGGAATTAATTGCCTACCCTGACTGTCATCAAGACCCAACATTTTTAACACACCGTCTGATACGCGCGCAGCCACATTATCAGGAATTGTGAGGGTAATAGCCCCATTTACAGCATCTACATCTAAACCAAGACCTATTGACGTAATCTGCTGCTGAAGAAGGCTGAAACTCCAGAGACCAACTTTCAATTGGACAGATCCTCCCTCTTCTGAAGTTCTTGACCGCCATTGAATGGTCTCAGTTAATTCGAGATTGTACCAGCCCACAGTATACATGATTAACCTTAGGCCAACACATAGATCACCCGCAGTGTTGTCAGTAGGATTTTGCAGGGACACAGCCTCGCCGCTTAGAACATTAGACATAGTGTGATACATAGCACTATGAATAAACAAGCCTTTAGTTTCAATACAAATAAAACGTAAAAAAACGGTCCGGTATACATACCCCATATTGCCCGCGAGGATCTGACACATCTCCTCATCCAGGTTAAGGCAGGTAAAATTACAGATGCGCTTGGGGTGGAGTTCGCCAACCTGTTTGATAAATACTTGGTGCCAAACATAAGTGACGACAGCCTTGTTGTTGGCTGGAGAACCAACAACATGCAATACTGGCAGAACCAGGTAAACTTTGTTGTATGGTGTGCAACAAGCGGCTGCGGAGTTTCTGCCCTGGACCACCTCAGATCTGACTCCCCAGAACTAAGTAACCTCTACAGGTTCCACGTCTACTACACACCATCCTGAGACTTTGAGACGAAATGAGAATAGCACTGCTGGATGACGCCACATGGTCGGCTACCAACAATACCTTCGACAAGAGAATCTACCACAAGCTCTGCCACGAGTTTGGAGTTGACAAAAACAGCGACTGGAGGATGCAGGGTGGCAACCAGGGCTTAGGGCGGATCTATTTCACCGACCCCGAAACACACGAGGGACGGATCATCCCTCATTACAGAAACACCAACCTCTAAGAATTCGTCAGGCAGACCTTTGAGAAATCAACCAATGGGTTTGTTTTCCAGGGCGGCAAGCTGCACATTGATTTCATAAAGCAAGACCAAGAGTGGGCAAACATCGGCTGGAGCACCTTCATCCTGGAAAAATCGGAGGGATTCACATCCCCAGGTATCTCACGGATCAACGACAGCATTCGGACCTATGTCTGGGCCATTCTTGAGGCTCAGACGCAGACCCGCTCAGAGATACTAGGTGTTGGCACGTCCTTTGATGCTCAAAAGCAATTTCAGACCAACGTTGAGGATGCCATCAACTCCCCAGTGGAAATTCCGTCATCCATCCGCCGGTATCAGAACGTCCTCCAGAAAGCTTCCTCAAAGGTTGATTATGTGTTTGGAACGGGCCTGTACATGGCTCCGTCGGATATGAGCCTCGTCATTGGAAACGTTGCTGGTACAACAATCTGATTATTATCGCAACTGTGGAACAGCAGATCGGCAGCAATACTGATGTCAACTCGGTTCCGGTGGTTCCAGATAGAGGAAGCTTTGACCCGCCACAAATACAGATATGGGAGTCCACTCTCCAGGCGTTCCAAGCTCTGCTACATAGTAAGTCATGGAGTATCAGGAGGATAGCTCCCCCTACCGCCACAGCTGTGGCTCACACATGTTCTGCCATCCAACCAACCACCTTTGCAGCTGACTTAAGCAGCCATGATATGATGGAGCCAATAATTCCTGGAAGGGCGGCTGCTGCCTTACCGACCAGGCCCTTCAGGACGTTTGCCAGAAGTTCAGCTGTTTTTATATCCATTCCGACTACCACCCCTCCCTTCCTCCTCCAGGCTTGCCATTTAAGCTTTCCGCCGGTCTATATCCCTTTCTATCTCAGTTATCTTAGCTAGGTTGTTGACCAGCTCACCCCTCTGGGTCTGCATAGTCTTGTCAAGCCCTATAAGCTCTCTGAGTGGTAGTTCGTTGTCTGATGTGTACCTAGGTCTTCTATTGCGTTATGAATTGCTAAGATACGAATGGGGGCAGGAGACAAGGATGAGACCGAGGAAGAGGACAAGGCCGTAGTCGATGTGTATGGTAACAGGTTCTACGTTGTATCCGCTTGTGGCGGACTGCACAGACTTTGAACTCCTCTAGAGCCACATGCCATTCTACCAGAGCGCTCTTAATGACAGACTTGAATACAAGCTCACGTTCAACGACTACAACCGCGTGATTCACGCAACAGGCGACACCGCTGCCAGAACACCAGCCAAAGCTAATTACAGATCTCGAGACTGACCCGTTTGTTGGACATGCGCTAAGCACTGCCACTTGCGAGCTATATCATCGCTATGGTATATTTTAGCTCCATTAACCGCGGCTTTAACAACAGTTAAACACTGTCAATTTGGAAAAACAAGCACCGAATCAACAGGGGCAGGCGTTGGGGTGTTTGGACTAGCATTGTATTGCTACAGGCAGAAACCGTTGAAGGGTGGCTCTTACCTGCATTCTATGGGCTATTGTAGCCGCTCTGCACCCGGTTGCTAAGGACCCACAGCGACCATCGAAATATAACATTCAGTGGCTTTTGGATCTGCTGGAGGGTGCAGGTGTAGAATATCCTACACCAGTGTCGCATGTAGAGAAGATAGAAAAGCATGCTAACCTAGCCTTGAACGTTTTTGGCTGGGATGGAAAGACCACTATCGTACACCACATCAGTAAACACTCTTTTACTCGTATAAACCTCATGCTGATTGAGTAGGTCGGCAAGTTTCGTAACACGCAAATCAAAGACCTGAACTGCTTGCTGTATGACCAGACCAAACATAAAGAGCGCAAGTTCCTCTGTGAGCTATGTCTGCATGGATATACCTCAGAGGGTTTGCTCCTGGCGCACAAATCTGAGTGCATGGGTATAGGGCAAACTGCTGTGCGAGTGGATATGCCTGAGGAAGGGAAGAACATATTATCCTTCCAGAACTGGCAGAAACAGCTTGCTGCACCCTACGTCATCTATGCTGACTTTGAGGCGCTTAAAGTAAAGCTTCCGGGTACTGCGCTTAATCCTGGTAAGAGTAACACGCAGAGAACGCAGGAACACCAAGGATGCGGCTATGTGGTTGTTCGTTGTGATGGTAAGACCGAACCTGTGGTTTACAGAGGAAGCGATGCTGTGGAGAAGTTCTTACAGGCTCTGCAGCAAAAGATCAAAGCAGTTCTGTCCAAGCCTGTCCCTATGCGAATGACTCGGGAGGATAGAAGGGCACATAAGGCTGCAACCCACTGTCATGTGTGCAAGAAAAAAACTGGACTGTGACTCTGTCCGCGATCACTGCCATATAACAGGCTTGTACAGAGGGCCAGCCCCTAAGCGTGTGTTGAAAGCCTGAAAACTTCGGCTGAGTCCCAAGACAACACCCATCCCTGTGGTGTTCCATAACCTGCGGGGCTATGACTCCCATCTTTTGATGCAGAGCAAAGTGGAGGGTTTCTTCCTACATCAACCGTATCCCCAACAACATGGAGAAATACATGAAGCTTTACCTGTCGCTGGAAATGTTGCGCTTCATTGACAGCGCGCAGTTCCGGCTGGCCTCGCTTGATAAGCTGGTGTCTGCTGCAACAAAGGTTTTGATGCCTTTGCTGTGACGGCAGAATATTTTAGTCAGACCAGATGAAGCGACGGTTGCTGTTGCGTAAGGGAGTCGGTTTACTGTTAGCCACTAGCTCTCTCGAACCAAGTACGGAAGATGCTGCTGCACTCCCTCTTAGTTCTGGCGTCTTACCACAATTCAATTTGGGAATTCGACGGAATATTCCGTGTTCCCGTGTTTTATCTAGTTTTATCTAATAAATCAACCCACGGAACATTTATCTGAACTTAAGGCGAGTTTCAACAACTTATGACTCCTGTGAATGAGTACCTTGACCTTAAATCACACCAAGCGGTAATATCTGGGCCCGACTTGCCAACATGGCGGCTAGGCGGCAACTGACCAGCGGAAGCTTTCACCAATTAGAACATAGGCGAGGCAGCTCGCAAGACGCCGGTTCGCAAGGACTATTTGTAGCACGAAGCTAAAAGCTAAATATGATCTTGTCTAACATGTAGATGGCCACTAACAATCACTGTCGCACAAATATCACACAGAATCACGAAGAAAACAGCGAACATTTGGGGAAAAGGCGACAGGAACGATCAGCTCTATTTACATCGGTAGTTTCTGGGGCTCTCTGGGATACCGTCCTCAACGGTTGTATTTCGGAAGGAAATATCACCGGTAAACATGGAAAGTTATCGCAAATATATTTTCGGCTAGCGATAAAATATGAAACATTATCTTAATCAAAACTAAATTATCACTTTCGACATTGATCGCCTGAAACACAAATGAACATGCATATTTCGTGAAAAAAAAGAGCTGTGTTCTGTCAGGATGTGTCTGAATCGACAACAAAATAGGCGGATGTTCTGTTAGACCAACAAGGTGATAAAATCTGACGTTGGTATTTTGGGCTATTTTAGCCACAGACTGCTTGACACTGATAAGGTAACTCTGATGATATTTGGAAATCCGATTTATAGATACTGAATCTATATCAATAACATACTTTATCTTTGTAACGAAGTTTTTTCTTAATATTCAATTGCATCATTTGCATTCAATTGCAATGTACGTGATAGGTTATTTGCGGTGTTTTCCATGAAGGATTTGAAAAGTTGAAATCATCCATTAATATACTTGTTTCTGTTCGTTTAGATGCATTTTACCAATGAGCAGACTTCTATCGGCATTTTGGTCTACCAATGAGCAGACTTCTATCGGCATTTGGTGGTCTATGCAACACACCCAGTATTACGCTCTGTTCCTGTGCTATCGGCATTTGGTGGTCTATGCAACACACCCAGTATTACGCTCTGTTCGTGTGCTATCGGCATTTGGTGGTCTATGCAACACACCCAGTATTACGCTCTGTTCGTGTGCTTTTCTTGGCAAATCGATTTCAACAAATATACTTTCATTGTCAATATAAGAAAAATAAGATTCAAGTTTACTTCGTCCACTCCAATTAACGTCACTTCTAATATAAATACCTACTCCACTAGATTTTAACCGGATTGCTAAAACATTTTTTCTAAGACGTTTATACCTTTAATGTTTATTCGCAGCAGCTGTATTCTCGTTTTGCCACACATCACTCAATCCATGAAACGCAATATTAAACCTGAGGTTTTGTCATCAATTCTACAAAGAAAAACTTTCTTTGGTGTATTTCGCTTATTAAAGTGACATAAGGAGAGTCCATCGATGATGAGTTTATCGTTGCTCTCATGCGCGTGCTTTCATTCTGTATGTACACCTCTGGTAATGACGACATGTCTTAGTTGACAGTACATAGGCTGCTTTCAAAGCCCCCATATCGATAAATTATCGATGATGTGATGTTCCGAATGCTAAGAAAGGATGCCGTGTCTTTACAGCAATAAGACAAAACGGATCTGTATTGAATATACAACAAAATCACCGAATCAAAATCGTTTATTCTTGATGCAGAGCAGCAACTGGGCCTTATTGTAGTTCATACGTGTCCACTTTAAACAGGCTTATTGGTTTGATATATTTGGCCACTGCGAGGAAAGAGATCCATTAAACAGTAAACGCTGGTGTTAAAAAGGTACTTGTCCAATTTGGAAGCTCTGTATGACGGCATTGATACCTTGAGTTGATTTGAATGTGTTCCGTATCAAATAATTGCGCCAAAATGGTATCTGTGTAGTAGTTACAAAGAACTACAATTATTGGCATATTTGCCACATTCAGTGGGGCTAAGAACTGAGTTTATAAATATTGACGATTGTAGAACAATTACAAAAACCACGTATATGTTTCTCTGGAATAACCCCGACTGGAATCAATCGGTAGTCAACAACAGGTAAATGTACCGTAGCCTGTAAACCGTGCTCCTGTTCCTGGTGACCTCCCTCTGAATGGACTGCTAGGTCTGGGCGAGATTCCAAAACTTTCTCCATCGGCCAGGACTATGAATAGATATAACAGCATGGCTTGCTGCATGTGAGGTTAGGGGATGTGGAAGCAGTGAGATTGGCATCGAGGCCCACATGGCGTATCCCCCACCTCCATACACCCACGCCCCCACCCCCTCCCCACTATCCCTGCTCGACCCCACTTCCTATTTTTGACGTGTTGTATAATCGGGCCCATGGGCAAATCATAGCACTCACGGTATCATCGTCAACACCTAAGGACTTCAATATGGCTGCTTCACGAAGTTTAATTGCTTTTATCCTCTTCATTGCACTTGTAGTTATTTACATTGTTGGCTTCGCATTGGATTATTGGAGTTCTAATAAAGATGGACACAAAGGCATCTGGAACAGGGGTGCTGTGGGTAAGTCATATTTTCATACATACATACATACATACATACATACATACATACATGCATACATACATGCATACATACATACATACATACATACATACATACATACATACATACATACATACATACATACATACATACATACATACATACATACATACATACATACATACATACATACATACATACATACATACATACATACATACATACATACATACATACATACATACATACATACATACATACATACATACATACATACATACATACATACATACATACATACATACATACATACATACATACATACATGCATGCATGCATGCATACATATACATACATACACTATTCACTCACTACTATATTGTTCGAGTCAATTTTTACCATTTGATCTCGAATGAAAGCCAAGACATGTTGGCTTTGCACTCGTGGATTCTTGAGTAATAGGTATGCCGCTGTGGGCCGTTCGTACCCTAATGTGTTTATCGGTCTGGTACTTAATGTGTAACAGGTAAGCGGATGAAGGCCATCCGTGCACTCATGTGCCTGGGCCTTATAAGCCTGATACTTTCTGCCTTAGCCTATGTTGTATGTCTCATGAAGAAACCAGAGAAACTGGTTGCTTGCTGCCGTAAAGCCGCTCCGATCCTCAGCATTATTGGAGGTGAGTTTTTGTGCCATGTGGTACATGCCTAGGCAATAAGACTACATTCCACAATAGAAACTAACAGCCACCAAGCACACATGCCACTACCGCTCGCTTTCTCTCCACCCCTTTCCATTGCCTTTCTTGAGCCAGCATATGGAGTCGACATCTGGTGGTAATTAGACTGAAAAAGCTGTTTGTGGGGAAATTGTGAACCGCCGGCAAGCGCAAAGGCGTTCTCCATGCCTTCTCTTCTTCTGTACTTCCGCATGGTCTGACAAAACTGATTGATGTATGCAGAATGTATGAAACTTTCCGTGCGCTTTTACATCCTCAAACCAAAGAGTTTATAGCTTCGCTAAGAGGGTGCACTTCGAGTGGCTCTGCGGTGATCACTTCCCTTTTAATACACATCCATCGTTAGGTGGCGCTACCGTGAGAAAATAGATGGTGATGTAAGACTGTCAACAGCCGTCTAGAGCGAGGGAACTGGTCTGGGGTTCGACATTAACATTTTAGCTATATACACTTAGCTCAAACTGTGAGCTTTGGCCGAGCTTTATGATGAACTCAATTCGCCAAGTTATTTTGTGGGTTTGTTCGACAACATTTTCACCAGGTCAAGTTGTAATTTTTTCAATCCTTGATATCGTCTTAACCTACGGTGCGATTTTGGAAAAGTTCTTAATCGGTCAACTTTTTCGATTACATGTCATCGAAAAATATGCATATTTCGCTCCGTAGCCCAAATTTGTGGTATTGTTTTACCACATTTATCAATCGCTAATAAAATCGACAATATGAGATCGATGGTCATACTAATTGGGTCAGATGTTGTTAAGGGCAGCGTCTGCCGAATGGTATGTTTTTATGGATGTCGATGACGTCAATTCCGGCTACGAGCAAAAAATATATAAATCAGCATTGCAATCTGAAGTAAATAGGTAGTTTCTCCGTCGTTAATGGTCGTATCGTAAAAATCTTCTCGCTCGACGATAGCCTATGCTATTCTCAATAATTTTCCCACAGAAATTTCAAATCCTTAATAACATTTTTTTTTAACTTCCTGGTACACTTCGCCAAACTCTCTCATATACCTATGGGCCTCTTGTTATATCCTCTCATTGTGTCCACCCCAACCAAGCTAACAAGCCTTCCGAGTATTCGGCTGTTGATGTGTATATCGTGCTTTGAGTTCGTTTATGAGTCGCGGCCTAAATCGTGGATCTGTTTCAGGCGTCTTTGGAGTGGTCGGTACTATAATATTTTGGGCGACCAGGAAATATGGCATTCTCGAATACACTCCCGATGGCTTTGCTTTGATCTTTGCATTCGTCTCCTCTGTATTGCTTGTTGTCCATGGTCTGTGTGTACTTATATCTGGTACCTGTAATTAACCCAGCCACACGGCAAGTTTATACACTATAATATATTGTGTACCTTATGAAGTTTAGTTTGCTATGACTTGATTGTTAGACAGGTGCAGTAGCAACTCAGAAAAAGGCTGTAAATTTGGGTATTTATTGTTTGATATGTTTATGCAGATTTGATTTCCTGCTTGAAAAAATAGTGTTATATCCTTTACTATGGACTGTTGGATTGTAACTGCGCTAACATGTATGATATCACTTAAAGGGTGGGGTTACATCAGACATTAAAGGGGATAAATATATTCATTAATTTGTTTACCCTCTGGCTTATGAAAGTATTTTTACGGTTTACCTTTGCTAATTGTTTTAATAAAATTGTACATCCAAAATTGTTTTCAACCCGAGTTTCCAGATACGCCCATGCGCAATTAGTGTCACAAATTCACGGCGCAATAGTCGTGCCGCTGGATGAGACAATAACATGGGTTCTCAACCACTTGACAATCATTGTAATCACGCCTGACCTGAAGCCGGGTAATTGCATTGGTCTGACATACTGGCTAACTCGACGGGGCATATATATACTAGATTGAAATAACTCCGTGGGAAATGTTTGCTATCTGATGGATGTTATCTGGCGCAGTCAGCTGGTGGGAAAGGCGGCGCACGTTATGATTACTCTGGATTACCTGTGAATTGACGCAGCCGTTATGCAGATGGCTGATGTCATGACAGCCGTATTCTTTCATGTAACCTGACACTCGTCAGCACAGGCGATTGGTTCCCATTGCGAGCGGGAAGCCGCTGCGTGTTAATGAATATTTCAGGAACCGCGCGTCTGTAGTTCAAAAGGTCGTCCCACATTTTCACACACTTGTATTGTTAACATTTTGCCAGAAGTCAAATTCGCAATTTGGGTCAATAGCCAGTAACTAATGGGGAATAATGGTTACATACTGGCTAACTCGACATAGAGTACATTAACCTGTAATTCATATTTCCTGTGATCACCTGATCTTTGAATCTGCCTTGTAGCGCCATCATGGAGCAATTGTTGGTGGTTGCCAGAGGCGTAGCTTCCTATAGGCCTACACATTTCCCCACAAAGCCGAAAAATTAAAAATGCCAAAAATGCAATAAAAATCGGAGTGGGGAGGGGGTATGGGTAATGGAACACCAGAAACAAGATTTGCCAAGAACAGACAATAATTGATTTGTCGGAATCTATACGTATGAAATGGTTCATAGTCTTTATACCCCAAGGAAGACTGCGAACGACTAGACCCCGCATATTGTTAAGTTCGGGCTGGCCACGTATTGTAAAGTTCCGTCTTTTAAACATTTCAAAGGATGCTTGGTGGGCGCTTTTTTTTAAAAATGTAAACAGACCACGAGTCTGACAGAGGTCATCATGACCGAAAACATTCCCAAGTATCCGGATATCGGATGTATTACTTTACCTCCTGTAGACGAAGACACCCAAAAATGGAACCTGGCCCTCATGTCTTCAGTTCTCATTTCCAACACGGTCAGTCTTTTTATTAGTTCCAAACCTTTAATAAGTATTAAGTATTAAATTATGTGCTTAGTACAATAACTCACAGGTATATTTTAAAAGTGGATTTGTCCTGCCTTTAGATAGATGTTTCTTGCATACTAGATGGGGATATCTGCAGTTTTTACCAGTACTTGAAACGTATTCAGATGTTAAAAGTTGATGTCGCTAGTTTTTTTCGTCTTTTATTTGCAACAATCACTGATATTTTATGAATTTCAAAAACATTCATAAGGTATACAAAATACTCGAGGGTTAAAGCATATTGTTTAACATAACGGCTTAGCATATTTTTAATTCAACAATATAATTAGGTTAATGCAGAAAACAAGTGGAAAATAACCAGCAAATAGTGTAATAATTAACAACATAAAAACAACGTTCCGTTGCTGTCAAATTTATTCCAATCATGAGAATTAAATCTAAGTAAAATGTCATGATATCTATGGTCTATGAAACATTCTTATTTGTACCAAATATACGCCAAAACGCACCTCTGACATTCTAAGGTCCAAAAATTTTCGGGGGGACCATGCCCCCAGACCCCCTCTAAATCGGCCTACAAATGTATTCCATCCAAGCTACGCCCCTGGTTGCAATACAATGTAAGCTAGCCCTTATACAACTTTTGCTGTAAGTATATATCAATTGGTGAAGAGTTCATTGCGATGGAAAAATATGCAATCCTTGCCACACGCGTTCGTCTGCAGCTTTTGACCATGGAATAGCCGCAGCCGGCCTAGTCCACTGGCAAATGCATCGATGAGGATAAGGCACATGTCGTAGATAATCAATAGGGGAACTACCGTGTGACAGGATCGTAGTACGTTTTCCTGATAAGATGAACGGCACCTTGAGGTGAGAATCGATACTAAACATGCTGGAGTAAGTCAGCATAGCGTGTCTCCACCACAATAATTATCGCTCTATGGCGTGTTAAGCTTAAGCATCATCATTATCTGATAAGCTGATCAAAAAACACACCCAGCGATCTCAAGAGATGAGACAGAAAGATGACCCAGGACAAACACGCCCCCTGGCGTATTCTACCCTGAGCCATGAGGATTGCAGCATCTACCATGATCACTCTCCGATACCTGGGCGCCGTCTTGATGATTCACTCAGGTAACACTTAAATTCTAGTTTTGTCACCTTTAAGGATAATATAAATATATATCCATATTTGCGCTGCCACTGTGGAGATCTATTTTTGATTTGTTTCAAACCACCTATTTCGTGTTTCCAATGAACACGCGGACTCCCCTATTCTGTTATCTCTGCAGCGTGTATTTCAATATCATCAAACATGGTTAGTGTTGGCGTGTTGGAGATGTGATTACCGAAATATAATAGAACGCCTTACAAACAATTAACAGATATTGTTAGCAGGAAGGTCATTTCTGAACATCTAATTGATTGACTGAATTCGCTAAGCGATGTGAAGCTCTAGCGTTTTGTCGTTCATAATCGTGAATTTCCAAGCGGACTCTACCGTGATAACACATTGTACAGAGGAGCAAACACATTCACACATGTAGGTTATCTATGACGATATCACACAGTATTAAATGAGCGTTTGAATACCATGTGGTGGTGATTTGTGAATGAAGAAACGACTAAACCAAGTAAGGTACGTACAACCGTTCGACCAATTTCGAAGGCGTATAAGGTATGTTGAGACGTCACCATGGTTACACTCGTGTTTGAGGTTAAGGTCGCTTACAGGATTGCCCTGTATCTGGAACAGTTCTAGTATTGACCGACGATATCAGTGTAATCTATATGACTTGTTGAGCGGATTACACATATATACACAAATAGTCGCACGCACACAAAAACTCACATATACACTTACGCTGATACTTACACAAATTCCATGAACATACACAAACTCACATAAACACATACATACCCAAACACTCACACATATACACATACCCACACTCACATACACACACACTCATGTTCATTCTAGACTTTGTCATGAGGAACTCCACAGTTTATCAATGAATTGGTTTCTTTTAATTTAATGCAGCGATTCATTTCATGTTTTCACTATGGCATTTACATCTCTCTGTCTCTCTGTCTCTCTGTCTCTCTTTCTCTCTCTCTCTCTTTCTCTCTCTCTGTCTCTCTCTCTCTGTCTCTATCTGTCTCTCTCTCTTTCTCTCTTTCTCTGTCTCTCTCTCTCTGTCTCTCTCTGTCTCTCTCTGTCTCTCTCTTTCTCTCCCTCTGTCTCTCTTTCTCTCTCTTTCTCTCTCTCTTTATCTCTCTCTGTCTCTCTCTCTCTTTCTCTCTCTCTGTCTCTCTCTTTCTCTCTCTCTCTCTCTCTCTCTCTTCTCTCTCTCTCTCTCTTTTTCTCTCTCTCTTTCTCTCTCTCTGTCTCTCTCTCTCTCTCTGTCTCTCTCTCTGTCTCTCTCTTTGTCTCTCTCTTTGTCTCTATCTTTGTCTTTCTCTCTCTCTTTATCTCTCTCTGTCTCTCTCTCTTTCTCTCTCTCTGTCTCTCTCTCTCTCTCTCTCTCTCTCTCTCGCTCTCTTTCTCTCTCTCTGTCTCTGTCTCTCTCGCTCTCTTTCTCTCTGTCTCTGTCTGGCAATTCCCGGTGTGTGTGGGCAGCATACGGCGCCTGTGACAGCGACTGGGACTTCTATGGCGGGTACTGCTATTACCTCAGTAAAGCCGAAGATTCAGTCTCCTCCTGGCATCAGTCACGTGATTTCTGTAATGACAATGGTGCCAACTTGATCAGCATTCATGCTGATGAGGAGATGGAATTTATTAAGACTTTGGTCTGTACTTTTACTCTGTTTTCTTTGTTAAATTTGTCTCTCTTTATTACACCATTAAGTATGAACGATTACCGAATCTGATTAAGTTCTGCCCGTATGTGTGATGACATTGCATCCGGACGTCCCATCCATGTCAAATTTAGCTTGGTCAACATTAATCGCCATAACAAGTTGGCGGTAAATTTTGGCTGCTCAATAGAATTATCAGTCATAAAGTTTAATTACAATATATTTGTGGTTATAAATTGAAGGCGGAAAACAAAGACTACACTGGGTCTGTATGGATCGGCTACAGCCGGGTTCATGACCGGACGAACTACGTGTGGTCAGATCAGACCCCAAAAGACTACGAGGCTTGGGCAGAAGATCAGCCGAGTGATGGATCGACGGCACAAGAACTCTGCGCTTTCACACTCACCAAGCAGAAAGACAGTGGGTCGAAATAAGTCAATACTTACTGTTTCTTTGGGAAATCGTATATGCTTAGATGAGCGATTAGTCCATTTTCATAAAGTAGAACCCTGCATCCGTATATAATTAATCTCTCCTCGTGGTATCCGACGCAGTATAATGGCCAGGTACTGAACGTTTTGCTACACGTTAGAACGATCTCAAGATGGGAACTAAACGAACCAAGGCCAAGGTCATAAAAAAAGCTATATGATAAGGAAGAGAAGGTAAGAATCATTTTAATAACCTGTGTTTTGTCCATGCAGATTGCTACACGCGCGACCAGAAGATCGATACAGTGATGGGACTTCTCGACAGACCACTTGACGCGGACGGTGTCGACACATTCAGCTTCTTTTTCAGTTATACTGATGACGTGGAGAGATGCGAGCGGGACTGTGGCGGAGAAGCCAGGTGTCGCAGGTGCAAATCATCACTCTCCATCATCAACACTCTCCATCATCAACACTCCATCATCATCACTCTCCATCATCAACACTCTCCATCATCATCACTCTCCATCATCAACACTCTCCATCATTATCACTCTCCATCATCAACACTCTCCATCATCATCACTCTCCATCATCAACACTCTCCATCATCAACACTCATGTGCACATTTCCGAAAACGGATGAGTTCACCCTGATATTTCTCGTTGTGATCATGTAACAAACTGTACTATTCAGCGGATAGTTCGCCCTTGCTAATTCACAATATGGTGGGGATTGTTTCAGCTATACCTTTATTCTTAATTCGGAGCCTAATTACGTTTGGAAAGGTGAATGCTTAGGTCGGAGCGACACCAACCCGTACTCGGCATCCTATGAGCACGCAGTCTCGGGATCCAAGATAACATGCGACGAGACAGGTGGGATCCATGGAGTAGATCATCGCATGAACACCGTATTAAATCACACAAAGATACAACGTATTCAAAATGCGATATACACATATGATTGACCGATTTAAAAATACAGAATAGGCTCCCATGACAATATTTTTACCATGGAAACCTTATAAGCATACCACCAATACATTATTCAAAATGATGTTGCGTTATTTTTGTACCAAGTAATGTATGTTGCGCTAAACTGTGTGACTCACTATCCGTCGTAGGGCTATGGTACAGTGCTAATTGTGCCCAGCCTCTGGGGTATATTTGCAAGAAACAAGTAGGACAGCAGTCCCCTGTCACCGATGTACCTACCTTGCCCGTGGAGGGATTCTGTAAGGAGGGCTGGTTCGATGTTGGTAATTATCATTTCCATTTCAATAAACATTTAAGTAACACTCGTTGTGATGTCACTAGGGCTCATTACTACAAAGCAATAGAAGTTGATGAAGGATGTGGGTGTTGGGGGTGGGGTAACGGTAGGTTGATGAAGGATGTGTGTGTTGGGATGGGGGTACGGTAGGTTGATGAGGGATGTGTGTGTTGGGATGGGGGTACGGTAGGTTGATGAGGGATGTGTGTGTTGGGATGGGGGTACGGTAGGTTGATGAGGGATGTGTGTGTTGGGATGGGGGTACGGTAGGTTGATGAGGGATGTGTGTGTTGGGGGATGGGGGTACGGTAGGTTGATGAGGGATGTGTGTGTTGGGATGGGGGTACGGTAGGTTGATGAGGGATGTGTGTGTTGGGATGGGGGTACGGTAGGTTGATGAGGGATGTGTGTGTTGGGGTGGGGTGGGGGTACGGTAGGTTGATGAGAGATGTGGGTGTTGGGGTAGGGGTACGGTAGGTTAAAAGGGATGTGGGTGTTGGGATTGGGGTACGGTAGGTTGATGAGGGATGTGTGTGTTGGGGTAGGGGTATGGTAGGTTGATGAAGGATGTGTGTGTTGGTGTGGGGGTACGGTAGGTTGATGAGGGATGTGTGTGTTGGGGTAGGGGTATGGTAGGTTGATGAGGGATGTGTGTGTTGGGATGGGGGTACGGTAGGTTGATGAGGGATGTGTGTGTTGGGGTGGGGGTACGGTAGGTTGATGAGGGATGTGTGTGTTGGATTGGGGTACGGTAGGTTGATGAGGGATGTGTGTGTTGGGATTGGGGTACGGTAGGTTGATGAGGGATGTGTGTGTTGGGGTTGGGGTACGGTAGGTTGATGAGGTATGTGTGTGTTGGGGGGGTAGGGTACGGTAGGTTGATGAGGGATGTGTGTGTTGGGGGGGGGGGTGCGGTAAGTTGATGAGGGATGTGTGTGTTGGGGATGGGGGTACGGTAGGTTGATGAGGGATGTGTGTGTTGGGGTAGGGTTACGGTAGGTTGATGTGGGATGTCTGTGTTGGGGTGGGGGTGCGGTAAGTTGATGAGGGATGTAGGTGGTTCGATGAGGTGTTTAAGTGTCCATCATCTTGTCCCCGGACGAGCAATTGAACATGCTCATAATGCTGGATAAAACCATCAACCGAGATAAAATTGGGGAACTCATATTTCTTTTATTTTTTTTTATTATGACTATGATATGATGATGGTGATGAAGATGATGATGATGATCATGATTATGATCATCAGGATGTTAATGATGAAATTTCTGAACTGTTGCGGTAAATTATCTTGGCTACAGTGGCCGGTGGGGATAGACCATTGTATATATGCAATGACCTTACTACACGGCCTTGCCCTGGCTGACAAGATAACCCATAATTGTTGTTGATGAAGGCATGTTAGGCAGGATTACCCGGCGAAACCCCCCGTAGCCCCCACCACGACCCCATCCTTATCCCTAACATGACCCCACCTTAATCTCTGTTGTGGCTGTGGCCCCCCACCATAAAGATGCATTTTTCGGCGATTTGAAGCAATTTATATTTTGCGTAGTTGCTAAAATGACTCGTTTACAATCCTTTCATGTTATTGGTAACACCAAATCATCATTGATTACTCGATAAAGACGAAGTGAAACAGCCTCCGAACATTGTTTACAAAAATATTCAAATGAACAGCGATCTAGACTAGCAACTACGCATGCGTAACTCTGTCATTTTCTGGTATCATCGCTCGAACTCTGCCCGTTTTCAGCTTCGAATGTATTGTGACGTCTACTGTGTGCCATATATGGGTTGGATATCACGTCCCGTCAATAATAAGAATCAAACTTTACACAGGCCATAAACATAGAAGGGGTCATCCATTGGACTTGACTTTTTGAATATCATTACTAACCGTAGTAAGGAATCGGTTGATAATTTTATTTTAAAACAGAATTTTGATGATTTTTGATGAAATGCACCTTTAATCTCCGCTCCGACATTGCACTGATCCCCGCTGTTATCGCAACTTTGAACCGTCTTGATGAAATCATTACTACTGGCTACTAACTTATTAATTGTTTTCCAACAGGTAACAAATGTTATAGGATGGTGACGCTCACATTTAACACTGGTATAGAATGGTCAGAAGCAGTGGAAGAATGCCGAAACGGAGAAGGTCCATTATCGGACATCGCATGTTTCAACACAGCGCAGGAAATGGGTAAGCTCCTATCTAGGGCATTTGATTTCATGAAATCGACAAATTCAAATCCTCAAAAAGGGTAGTTACTGCAAAACCGAAGCGTTTTCCCCCAACAGCTGCAATAAGTAGTCGTATGACGTCATTGACGTTTGGATACTGGGTCGGACTGACGAAAATCACGGGTGAGCCGGAAACATGGGGCTGGACTGACAACACACGCAACGACGTCACCAACTGGGGGCCTGATCAACCCTCTTACTCGGTGAGACCCTGGACCATATGAGTTGGCTTTGGACCAGATCTCAAATCTCTAATCACGATAAACAACAATTGGAAGACTTCACACCATCATTCCACGAGCTGAGCCTTGAATGTACTGGCGCTTGGGCTAGACCATTATGATATTACCATCAATTTCGCGCACAGTAGTGTTATATACATTAAAGAAGAAGTCATCTCCTATATAATGCTACTGCATGCGAGCTTGATGGTAATATCATAATGGTCTAGCCCAAGTGCATTTGGTTGACTGAGTGAATCATCTGAATGCAGTAATTCTAACGATTGATTTATTGTTAGCCACGTTTATCATATTGCCGTGTGTGATGGTTCGTAAAGCAGTGGTCCAATACACTGTAACATGGCTAGGTTGACCTTTTGTAACACAGATGACCTCTTCTGCTCCATTGAATGTTATTTCAGGGGGATTGCGTGGAAGTGAACTACAACCCAGGTCCTATAGGGACATGGTACAACAAGGGCTGTACCGAGAAGAAGGGCTACATATGCCAATATATCAAAGGTAAACCTGATGTTGCATGAGACTTGTGCTTCTGTTGCCAACGGTAATAAAATCTGCATCGGTTAGAACTACTGTCCACGAATCACAACTGTGTAAGCAAAACCAAGCAGGTCTTGAATTGCATGCTTTATCTCTCAATATCTTTTCACGTTAGACTATGACGCCGTAGTTGGTACCCCAGCTTCCACTCCATCTAGCTCATGCGCACCAGGCTACACCTCCTATAAAAACTCCTGCTTCCGGCTGATGGACGCCGCATCGGTGACGTGGTCACAGGCCCGGGACAGTTGCTCACAAGGCTCTGCTGACCTAGCCTCCATACATGACGCTTCCGAAAACGCTTATGCCTTCTTGGCAGCTAAGGGCCAGCCTGTTTGGCTTGGGCTCTCCAAGGTACAAAATTTACAGTATTTCTAACGAGACTCAAATTACATTTTTATGGTTGTAAAATCGGGATGGAATTTTTAAAATTTGTTGCATTTGAAAAGTGATTATGTTTGTAAATTTTACTCATAATTCGCATCACCTAACTGGTCAATATAACCACCTCCACACCTTATACGAACGCTGACATTATATAACAGTCGAACAAGACTTGAGCACCATTCCAGCAGGATGGCTCAGATTTTGAAAAGCATCGATACTTGACAACACCCTCACCTTTCATCAGTACTTCTTGTCGCTAATAACAGGACAATCTTGTGTATGTTTGTACATCACGGGCGCGCTAGGTGAGTAATGACAACGAGTGGCTGTGGTCGGACGGTTGGCCGACACAGTATACTAATTGGGGTTCCGACCCTGGATCTGAAGATGGCTGCGTGGTGCTGAAACACTGACAGAACATGGATGAATGTGCCCTGCAGCACCTCCACGTATGCCTACCTCTGTAAAACTACCATGGGTAGGTGGCTGCATTCACACCGCACAGTGAAACCCAGAACCTTCATTTAACGCGTTTCTGATCAAATGTCATTGAACCCTTTAGTTCCGGAACTATTCATATCTAATGCACCCCGATTTTGCTTGACCCCGCTTTCGCGATGACATTTTATGGACCCAAGCCATCGCGATATTAGGTGTGTCCACTGTATAACGTATTGGCGTACTAGGAATTGTAACACAAATACTTTGTTTAGGATTTTTTTTTTAGATAACAGGTGCTTTGGTTACCAAATTATTTCTTCAATTATTACATCGCCATTCACGTGCAAGTCTCTTGTGCTGAAATTTCCTCATGATTTAGCAATTCGTTCCATTCACCTCAGAATAACGCCATTCACCCCTGGGTGCGCCATTCACCAACACTACATCTGTACATACTATGGTTTACAGATATCATCCCCACAACCCCGTCAAATATACCAGGCAGCTGCCCGGAAGACTGGGAGGAGTTTGGAGGTCATTGCTACTGGTTCGAATCTACCTCATCATTAGCATGGGAAGATGCAGAGCAATCGTGTCAGGAATTGGCAGGCAACACCCACAAGTGACTAAAACTGTGTTCTTTATATTACAAAACCAGAAGAATACGACTCAGTCATGTTTTTGGGGGAGTTTCTGGTTTTGCGCTTAGATATTCAATTAAACTTTGAATTTAGCCAATATAATCACAAGCGCATTTAATTGTATTTGTGTTTATCAATGAACATTTTTACCATTCAGTATAAGGCCATCTGAGTAGGACGGAAATATTACCGTCTTATATGTCTGGTTTCTTTTGTCAGTGGCCATCTAGCGGCGGTACACACCGAAGCCGAAAATGACTACATCTACAACCACTATAAAAACACCGATTACTTGTACTTGGATGTCTGGGTGGGATTGCGCAGGGATGGCATAGGTGAGGAAATATCAAAAGCCTACGGAGTAGCTGTCATGGGAGATCTATAAGCCCCACAGGCCATGGGGTAGTAATATAAGCTCCACAGGCCACTAAAAAATCCTATAAGCTCCACAAGCCACGAGTTAGATCATTAAGCTCCACAAACCACGAGTTAGATCATTAAGCTCCACAAGCCACGAGTTAGTTCAATAAGCTCCACAAGCCACGAGTTAGTTCAATAAGCTCCACAAGCTCCACAAGCCACGAGTTAGTTCAATAAGCTCCACAAGCCACGAGGTAATTCTATAAGCTTCAAAGGTCATGAGGTAGTTATATAATCTTCATAGGTCACGAGGTAGTTCTATAAACTATACGTATCATGAGGTACTGATATGAGCTACATAGGCCACGAGGCAGTTATATAAGCTTCACAGATGATGAGGTAGTTCTATAAGCCCAGTCGATCACGAGGGAGTTTAATAGACTCTACAGGTAACGGGGTAGTTCTATAAACTCCATAGGCAACGAGGGGGCTATTTCAAATTCAATATGTCATGAGGAACTTCTATAAGCCTCACTGGTCACGAGGTTTTTCTATAAGCTCCACGGGTCATAATGTAGCTGTAAACTCGCCCCAAAGAGCTCGAGGTGTTTCGATCTGCACTTGAGGGACAGACTTCCTTGCTTGACTTTTCTGTGTTATTTTCCTTCATTTTAGGGAATCATTTTCGCTGGTCGGACAACTCGGCTTTACAATACATTATTTGGGCACCTGGAGAACCGAATGGTGCTGGCGATGAGACTGTCTGTGTCGAGATGTATATTGGTCATTGGCCGGGCTACTGGAATGATCATTTCTGTAACCAATACCGTCATTATGTATGCAAAGCAGAAAAAGGTATATTTGACATCGCCGTTAATGGAATATGTTAGCACTTCATATCAATATATGTCCTTAGCTTCACAACGGATGTGATGAAATCTCACACACTAAGTGACCAGCATGAACTTATTTGACCTCATCTAATATGACTCATGAATGGTATATAATTGATAAGTGAAATATCAATGATATATTGCGTAATCACTTAGTTATAGTTTGACCTTTGCTCAGGACCCCCACCAACCACTCCACCCTCTCCGGCGCCTGGGATTGGCTCGTGTCCCGATGCCACCTGGCGGCAGTGGGGGGAATATTGCTATTGGACAGACCCAGACATGACTCTGTCATGGGAGCGTGCGCAGACTGAATGCGTGAAAAGAGGAGGCCCAAGTGCCAGATTGGCGTCCATGACGGGCAATGATGATAATTGGTTAGTCCAAGACATGGTTCGACAGAACCCTACTGATGTATGGGGCGCATGGATAGGAATGATAAAAGACGCCATCCCTGAAAGCAAGTTATTCCATAACTGTTCTATTATTCATGAATAATTTCCAAATAATCCCAGACATGATGTCCTTATGAATTGCAGTGGTATACATTGATACTACCACGTGCATTGTCTGTCCAGATCTCAATTTCCGATGGTCTGATGGAACGAATGTGAGTTTCACAAAGTGGGCCACCGGCGAGCCTAACGACCAGACAGGGCGTGAGAACTGTGTGGAGATATACCGCCACACGGGCGAATGGAACGACCATGACTGTCGCCATGAACGCGACTTTATCTGCAAAGTTAAGAAAGGTGACAAGGCAAATTAACTTGGCTTGATTTGCAAGCTTAAGTTTTGCAACAAAACAAATGCATTGTGCAAATACTTTACATTTACGCCATTACATACATTTATTCTTTCCTATGAGCGTCGATATGATTTCAATCGTTACCAATATTTGACAATCGTTGCTTGTGGTGACTTGCTTAAAAATACTGTACTGTTTCAGTTATCCCCAGTAACCCCACCACGCCCGTGTATCCTGCTTTGCAACCTGAACCAGATTGTGAGGCGCTTTTACTGTCGCTTCCAGTCGGCATTTCAGCCAAATAAATAAGACCTAAAGCAAAATATCCTCCAGCCATCAAATGATTCATAAGCATTAAAGTATGGTTATTTCCTGTGAATCAGATTCTGGCTTGTCTGACGGGATGACGGCAGGTATTATCATCGGTATCATGGCTGCCTTCGTCGTCCTTATTGCGGTGGCGGGGTTACTCTTTAGATACTTCACTGCTACTGACAATGTGTTCGGTCGTATGAGTGGTTTTAACGTGGGAGGAAGTGCTGGCGGTCAGACGAGTGACCTCCCATACAACAATATGCAAAAAGATGGAGGCGATGGGCGAGTGGGGAATGGTGACCGTCATCCCCAAATCAGCTGGCAGCACGAAGCTAATGAGGCGGAAGCTTAGGAAAACAATATATTTTCGTTTCTTTGTCTTTTATTCATAAATAAAATGTGTTTCGTCACTTTGTGTCGCTATACTTCGGTACAGTTGTCTGGTCGGCATAAATCTAATCGCCTATGAAGTAAACACCTTTTGTTTCACCAAACAAAAGGTCCCATTTGATGTACTCCTTTCTATAAAATGACACTCTCCTTTCTATAAAATGACACTGTTGCTCTGCTATTCAGAGCAAATCAACTAAACTAACTAGGTTTAACCAAGTCAGCTCAAACACAAGTGATCCAGCAATCACTGTATCCTGCACTTTGGTCTGAACAATCAATTTATGTGGCTCTCACAAGATGATTAGACCTGACCCATTGACCATTCACTATCGTAAAGAAATGCATTGAACATCTACAGTGAACCGATGTGTAAATGCTAAAGAAAGAAAAGAAAGATTATCTATTGAATTACACACGCTGATACACACACACACACACACACACACACACACACACACACACACACACACACACACACACACACACACACACACATATACACATATATATATATATATATATATATATATATATACATATATATATATATATATATATGCATTTATATATATATATATATATATATATTTATATATATAAATGTAAACATATATATTTATATATATATATATATATATATATATATATATATATATATATGTGTGTGTGTATATATATATGTGTGTGTGTGTGTGTGTGTGTGTGTGTGTGTGTGTGTGTGTGTGTGTGTGTGTGTGTGTGTGTGTGTGTGTGTGTGTGTGTGCGTTTGTACTGAATTGTATGTACTACATCACGTGAATGGTAACTTAATATCATTACATACAGCCACTGTAGTGATGTTTGTTACATGGATGGTTCGATACGACATATATCAGATAACAAATGTCTGAACAAACTTGACTTAGACTGATAAGCGTTACACAACAAATTGTGCAGCAATCGACGAAGATGTGTGGTCTGAGAGTAGTTGTCTTCGTCCTTCTCATATCAATCGGTTAGCAACTCATCGTGGAAATATATTTCACTAAGAATTTTTGGGTTTCCACATATCGGTTGGGCCTTTGGAACAGACTCATATCTCTGCTTGCAGACTATGGGGTAAATGCGTGTCATATGAAATGTTACTTCCATGGTGGCTTCTGTTACTACGTCATCAACACAGAGACATCCTGGGATCAGTCACGTGAGTTTTGCAGTAAACATGGCGGAAATTTGGCTAGCCTACACTCCGAGGCTGACATGAACTTCATCGCCGCTTTGGTAAATTTGATTTCGCTGAATTGATGAGCCGAATTACCGACGTTCATAAATTTAATACATTCATATTTAAGGGATTTATTTGTGTCCGTTTCAAATGCAAAGATCGAGGTTAAATAGCAATAATCAAAGTGAAGTTGTTGTCAAATTCAGCTGAGCGGACACACACTACCTGTGTGGATTGGACTCAGTCGTGCCCAAGGCAATGCGATGTACGACTGGTCCGATGGCTCTCTATATGATTACGATGCATGGACCGCATCACAGAGGGTTATTGTTCCGCAAAGCTTCGACTGTGTATCCATGACATTCCGAAACAGCCAAGGTAGGCTTTGGATGTATGTATCTACGGGTGAGGTTCTGGGTTGATTATCCACGCGCCATGGGAAAGATATTAGCTTTAACCTTGCTGATAAGCGTTTAAAATTAGAACGGCGTGATCTAGAATACTGGTCATTGGTATTTCACATTTAGTTTCTATTCGAAAAATAATCTATGCATCAACGTTGATTTGTAAAGCTTCCGTAGTTGTGTTTTGAATACGCACCCTTAGCTTCTGCGTAAACTTAGGGCGTTGGGATATCACAAATTGTAGCCAGCGTCTTGGCTCTCTGTGTCGGGCGAGGAGTGACCATCCCCCGTCGGCAGAACCCTGGCCATCAAGCTCGTCCACCTGCCAGAAAGGATGGACAAATCAAGGCGAGACTTCCAACTCAACTTTTGTACCGTAATGCTGACACGGAACTGGAGGATTGTTTTATAGTATGACATTCTCCTACAGGTGAGAAGTGTCTCAAGGTCATTGAAGGAACATTCTACGACTAGTCTTTCATGGACTGATGCGCTGAATGATTGTCGCGTGTCCGGGGGTCCAAGGGCCGACCTCGCAGGCGTCCATAACGTTCAGGACCTGGGTCAGTTATTACGATATAATTGAATTATTTCATACGAATAATATGACCAACCACTGGCTGTCAAGTGGTTATAGATTTAATTGATCACATTTTCAGTCCGCTATCGTGGTAAGACATCAGCCCCGATGTTAAGTTTCATTATTTCTCTCCAGATGCTGCCATAAGACACGTGTCTTCGTGGGGACACGGGTATTGGGTTAGGGCCTCATTCGACGCAGATGTCGATGGGCGCACACGAAAGGTGGGTTTGATGAACAGAATGTTACGTTGCACTTCAACGTTTCTCGTCAGGTTTTAACGTGAAGATATACGATGGATATTCGTGATGGCATCACGTGTATAGATTGATATGAAGATCTGTTGTTGGTCTTGCCGATAAGGTCGATTTATTGCAGTGAACAATGTGATGGTTGTAGGGGAGTGCGTGTTTTTTACTGATCAGTGAAGGCGGAATATTGACCAGCGCCGGGTGTGACGAAAGCCATGGCTACATCTGCCAGTATTCCCAAGGTGAGTTCAGTTCATGTGACCAGTATTGAAGTGATTCAGTCTTATTCACAGCACAAAACGCCCACCACTTCAACGCGTGTAGTTGACTACACACCCACCCCTTCATGTAACGTAGCGCTCGTTATTGTGTGGGCGATAGGTAGGCATACATAGCATAAGTGTGGTATGCCGTTATCTTAATATCGTATATGTCACAAAAAAAAGGCGCCTTATCTAGATTAAATGTGTGTTGATAACAAACAACGATTTCAAGTATTCACATACGAGTTAGATGAATGGCAAGAATTGATTTCGGTATGATTAAATAAATATTAACCATAGATAGCATGGATTTCATGAATGGAAATGAAGTCGGAGAGAACAGTGTAGCGACTTGGACAACCCCGCAATGCCCTCAACACTGGAGATTGTTCGGCGACTTTTGCTATCTTTTTGAAATGAACTACTTTTATTACACGTGGGACGCCGCGGAGGAACAATGTCGATTACTGTCTGGCAGCGCCCATCAGTGAGTTCACTATGCTCGCACTATCCTTTGCACCGCTGACCTTACTCTCTAAAGAAACATACAATCACTCAATCATAATTTGCTAACGTTCTTACACCTAGAGGTCATTTGACGTCGATTCACGACCAAGCCGAGAACGACTACATCTATAACCACATAAAAAGCGATGAATATATCTACTGGGATTTCTGGATCGGTCTTCGTAAAGCCGGTACAAATACAATCACTTTGTAAAATAACAATGAGTAGTATATATATAGTGGGGGTACTGGCGCAGTACCCCCACTATATATACTATTGACCCCTTGGCAGCTTATAAAAGATTTTTTGCTCACCCTAGGGCGCCTCGGACCCGACCCCCAAACGGGGCCGAGGGGTTAGTTTGTTGGTAAACTAGTGTGACGTTAACAAGGGCGCACCAACCGGACATAGCTACTCGGATTATGGCTACTTTTTTCTCGCCCCTCGGCCCTCCCCCAACGCCCCACACCACGGTCCCCCAAGGCAAGCCAGACAAGGGCCACCCCCAGACGGCCTATTCCATGTAAAAAGGGTCTCCTTCTTGGCAGCCATAGGTGTCCACCATTGTAGGAGCCACAGGCATAGTCCTCGGATGTGCGTCGGGGTCTCTGCTAGCATATTACAAAACTTTCCAGGCAAACACCCCCGCAATCCCTCCATACACCCAGTTTGATCTGGGCAACATATAAAAGGGTCTACTCCATATAGAAAGGGTCGTCCCTAGGGTTCGCCTTGGCTAGTTTTTTCCACTATTGGTGTGGTAGGAGGATGTAGGAATTGTGCATCGGGGTCTGTACTCATATACTTCTTAATCCGCCAAGCAAGCAAGGTCGCAATGCCTCCATACACCCAGTTTTGGATGCGGGCAACAACAGAGCCAACCTCCTTTTCCACCGCAGAGCCAACCTCTTCCTCCACCTCTTCTTCTTCCAAGACTTCTTCCTTTTCCACGAAATCGTCTAGTTTGTTGCCAATCCTATCGATTTTTTCGGCCATATGGGAAATAGCCTGGTAGAAGTCGTACACACTAGGAGTGCCTAGGGCCAAGGATGTCTGGTATACATGTTTTCTCCCACAGGCGGAAAACGTGCAATCTGTTGTTCGTCCCGCCTTGTGAGTACGTTGTCCACTTGGTTTCCACTATTGGTGGGAAGACGGGCAATCTGTTGGCCTCCATCATCTTCGTTGTCCACCTGGTTTCCACCATTTGTGGAAAACGAACTCTCTCCATCGTCTTGCACGTTGTCCACCTGTTGGCCACCGTTCCATATTTTGTGGAGTCTTGTAGTTCCTATTTCATACCTTTTTTGGACCTCGTCTGCAGAAGCGATCCCCTGCAGAGCGCGAATTTCTTTGCTGATGGATAGAGGTTGCCTAAGCATGGTATACCATACCAAACCAGACTTTCAATACAGGCACAGTGTAGTTCGGTCCAGTGGGTGCGGGTGTTGGAAGAACTGGTACCAGTGCTAGCAAACTGGTAAGCGGTGCTAGCAAACTGGTGTGCGGTGCTAGCAAACTGGTGTGCGGTGTAGCAAATTGGTACCGGTGCTAGAAGAACTGGTGCCAACCCTATAACTTCTGCCAGCACAACCCCAGCCCTTGCCAGCACTGTACCAACTCCTGCCACGGTTCTTGGCTACACAAACATATAGAGACATAGATCTGTTGCCGGTTGGTAGAATCTACTTCAATGGAAGAAACATTCCAAAGTTCGATGGAGAGACATTTCTCCATGCACTGGAAGAGTACAACAAGAACCCCCGCCAGAAACCATAGCTCCCAAAGAGGCCAGAGAGATCGTAGGACATGTTCAAAAAGAGATGGCACCTGACTGGAAATACAGCTCCCTATACGTGGTACAATACGATGGTGTGTACGTGCCATGATTGCCGAACGGACATACGTTTGCTCCCGGATCCAGGACCTATTGCCGGCACATATAGACATTCAGGGAAGAGGGGTATATGGAGTGACATCGAGGTATCCCGCCAAGGTTCTCCAACTTTCCCGAAATGCTACGCAGGTAAAGGAGATTCTAGACGAGGACGATCTATATACATTTTTAAAGCCCTGTGGGAAAGAAGCTACTGTGCTCAGTGTTGTCCCAACAGGGAAATGGAACAGACAGGAGCTAGGGCCACCAGCCAGTCTTTCTTTTTCTGTGGCATTGTCCTTTCTTCTGCGAGCGCTGCATAGCATAGGAGCCAGGATGTTTTCCAGTTCGCCAAGCCTCGCAACCTCCTGTGCTAGGAAGTGGTCATAGTCTGGGATTTCCTCTGCCCCTGGGGCTAGTTCGCCGTTCTCCCCCAGCCGGACGAGGAAAAGGATTGGCTTTGGATTATTGCGGGAGGTGGACATGCTGTAGCGGGTGGTGGTGTACTCTCCTGGTCCTAGCGATAGCACCTTTTGCTGTTCTCGGAGGGGCGGGGCCTGGACCTTCGACAGGAACGTCTCGGCAACGACGGTGGTATAACTTTCGAAGTCGTTTTCCATCTGCTGCAGTTCTTCCAGGTGGGATGGGTCTGGGGCCCAGAGCAGCTCCAAAGGGTGCCAGGATATATTTCGGCCTTCTTTGTTTCAGAACTTCCGCGCCAGCTGCACTGCAATCTCCAGGACCGTTGCACCAGTGGAAGACAGGGGAGCAGCCAGTAGGTTTGTCCTTTCTTTTCCTCCCTCTCTTTTTTCCGTTTGCTCTCCTCCTGCTCGTAGTACTGCTCTGTCTTGGCAAGAATGTTCTCCAGACCTTTTGTGGCCCAGACGACGTTTGGCTCCATGGTGCCTGTGTCGGTGCGGAGGACCACTACTCGGGAACTATAGAGAGACCCTTTGCGCCCGAGGATTGTGTACTTTGCCCCGCCAGCGACCCGGTCCGTAGGGCCCTCCAAGGCCTTGTATATGAGGGACTTGGTTTTCTCTCCTACTGGCATAGTGTTGCCGTTTCTCCCAGCTGCTTGGCTCGGTCCCATGCGGCTCGCTTCCACTCTTCCGCGCTCTGGGCGTCTACGATTCTCTCAAGCTGTCTGGCGCGCCCTCGGGTGGAAAGCATTCTGGACCACAAGGTTGCCAACGTTGGTGGAGTGGGTGGGGAAGGCGTAGACTGAGACCTCGATCTGCGAGCAGCCTCTTTCTTGGACGCTGGGGTGCTGGAAGGTCTTTTGCAGGTGGGCGTTGGGGCAGTCTACATAGTCTGCAAGGTGGCCGCCCATAGTTTCCCGGACCTCGCCAGCTTCGGAGTTGGAGACGACCTTGTTGTAGAGCTTGGTCTGGACCCTGTAGCCGTCGTACGTGTGGATTCAGGGTACAGGCGTGTTTTCCTACGCTGCCTGTGTTGTCTAGGATGCAAGGTTGCTTCTCTTCCCAGGCCTCCCCTTGCATGCGGAAGTCGTGGTTGCTGCAGAGGTGTTCTACGAGAGCAGCCCTGTCTAGGACGCTGGAAAAGTCTCGTGTGTAGTCTACGCAGTACAGGCTGTATCCCATCGACTGTAGTCTTCATTCTAGAGCGGGGAGAGCTTTTTGCAGGTCGTCGATGGGGATTTTGGAAACTGCAATCTTCACGACAAAGTATCCGGCTATTGGCGTGTCAGGGTGCAAGTCCTCCCAGTTCTTTTTTGCTTTGCAGGCAGTGTCTCGCGCGATTTTGGTAATGGTGGTCCGGATGGATCCACCGCCAGCCTTCAGGGCGTGGATGATGTGTACCAGCTTTGTGGCTACGGAGCCGAGAAGTTCTCTCGCCACGTTGTCGACGTAGGTGTATCTTCGTTTGGTGCTGCCGTCCTCCCCAGTGCTGCATTGTAGCGCGCCTCCAACCTCGACACACTCTTCCCGATGCATGTAGCCGTAGACGTAGATGTATTCGACGAAAACGGGGAGGCCTTCCAGCGGTTGGAGGAGGGTGGGGCTAAGGTTCCCGGCCTGGTGGTCGACCTTCGAGATGTCTGGGAGCAGGTTGCTGTCGTAGGCGTTTTCGAGGAGGAGGTGGGGTGCCCATGCTTTGGAAGGTGGTAGATATATCCATGTCTATGTGTACCGGTAGCCATGTCTTCAAATGGGCGCATTTTGGCACGTTTCTTTATATGGCAGCCACTTGGGTTGGCGGTTGGGCAGCTTTGGCCGACGGGAGGGCTTGCCTGGTTGGCTGGACCCTGGTTTGCCTTGGGCCGGGTCTTGGGTGGTGGTTGGGTGGCTTTGGATGACGGGAGGGCTTGCCTGGTTGGCTGGACCCTGGTTTGCCTTGGGCTTGGCCTTGGGTGGGGGTTGGGGCGGCTATGGTAGACGAGAGAGCTTGCCTTGGGGACCGTGGTGTGGGGTGTTGGGGGAGGGCCGAGGGGCGAGTATTATTTATAGCGGGGGTACTGCGCCAGTACCCCCACTATATATACTACTCAATGACAGTCATCTGGCCACTGCAATACATAGACAGCGATAGAGTGTTGTGCTCATTTTTTTCTCAATGACATCTATCAGACCATGGCCAGCATTGGTTGCTGTATGTAGTACGGCGAATGCTTTTTTTGTCGCTGTTGACAGGCGGTGATCAGTTCATGTGGGCTGATGGGACTCCCATGGGGCAGTTTAATGCGTGGAGTGACGGTGAACCGTCGGCCGGCGACTGTACCGAGATGTATATACATGACCACCCGGGGCTTTGGCACACGCGTGACTGCAGCGTTAACACGGGCTTCGTCTGCAAGGCGCCGAAAGGTAACGAGCATTGTTGATGCAGAGGGGCACGAAGAAGGCATAGCTGATTAGATTAAAATGACCCGAACCGGTGATGGATAGAGTTCTTGACACAAGAACTCGAAGATCAAATTAGGTGTCAATCAATGATCTTTTCAGATATCAAGCAATGATCTATGTTTTTTTTCGATGTAAATGAATTTGACAAACAAGAGGTTTTTTTGGCTGTCAGTCAATTATCAATCTTTTAAGATGTCAATCATTTAGAAACGGGCAAATTAAGCATGTTATCAATCTGCTCCCTCGTCCCTACCCACATCCTCTTATTTGTAGGACACTTGCTATCTCATCACATACTCAGCACCATTATGGCTCGGGCAACTATAGCTTTATCACATTTGGTTGAATAAAGTATGACACGATTTACCCATGTAAGTTCACGAGCTGACGTATTTAAATTCATACCCCAGTTAGATAAATGCATAATGAATAGTTTTAAATCTTCATGTTCGTTGGCCTATTTCCCAATGCGCCCTCTTCTCCTATCCCTTACCCAGCCATTTGAAGCTTACCGTCCATTTCAAATCTTCGCAAATTTGTTTGGACCATGCAGTCGTGAAGCCGAGTCCATCACCCCCCAGCGACTCTGGTGAGTAGGTCCACAATATGGGTATTTGGGCTTATGTAAAACATCTTATTCAGTTTTTTTCATTTTGCGATGCTATAAGCACACGAACAATTGAAGTTCACCGTGTGTGTGTGTGTGTGTGTGTGTGTGTGTGTGTGTGTGTGTGTGTGTGTGTGTGTGTGTGTGTGTGTGTGTGTGTGTGTGTGTGTGTGTGTGTGTGTGTGTGTGTGTGTGTGTATGTGTGTGTACGTGAGTGATCGTGGTGGTGGAGTAATTATGGTCACCTCAGATTTTTCTTGTTAATGCTAAAACAAAAATACAGTAACTACCGTAATAATTTATAAATTGTTCACATTGCTATGCACCCCTATGCCAGGACCAGGGATGTCCCCGGGCGCTGTGGCTGGAGTTGTGTTGGGTTCATTAGTGGGCCTTTTCACACTTGTCTCATTCGGTATCATTCTCTATCTGCGCATAGCAAAAGGCTACACAGCAGGCGATGTGCTTCAAATGTTTCACCTAAGTCGACCGAAGACGGACGAGGGGAAGTGTGAGTTGGCAGGCGAGCATCCATATGGTCAACTCTAGTAACCAGCCAAGTGGTCAGATTGACGGTTTAAACCGACCCGCGATCAGGGGCACATTAAAATCAAGATGCATTATAAATTTGATGAAGTGGGTGACTTCCTGTTTTATTCTTTACTGCTGTATTTGACCGCAGCTCATATTTGTATCGTTGCATATTTGACTGTGAATTCATCTTTATTTTGTGACTCTCATGGAATGTCCCAAAATATACAAATACTGCATTTTGTTTCTTATTCTGTTGAAGAGTATACCTATATATAGCCGCGCACGACGGTAATATAAATATATACCGTCGTGATTGAGGATATGTGGGTCGTGTGGCAATTTTTGTATTTCGCGTGCATATAGCTTCTCATCAATGTTGTGTACTTACGTAAATATATATGTCGACAAATAAGATGAATATCCGCTAAACCGGACTATTTTGGTTATCCACTGTCTCGTGATTATTTAGCAATTGTCAAATGAACTTTTAGAATCACAACTTTCGTTCACGGCAGCCCCAGTTTAGGAGATATGACGTCACATTACGCAGTTTCATTTTCACTCGCCATGTGGCTGCAGGTCCCGGGGGAGGGGGCACTTAAGTATAAAGAGGTAGTATACATGTGTCGGGGTAGGTTTTTTTCGGCCTCCCGACGGGTTTTGTTGACCTCATAATTGTAGGATGGGGTATGCTCTTGCCATTTTTACCTTGTATGACGGGTACAGGTTTTTGAGATGCCGGTGCGCACCCCTACGCAGGACAAGGCCAAGTGCCCCCTCCAGACTGCGGGAATCAATAAGTGTTATCTTTTTTTAAATGTCAATGTGATATCGTTGAATACATATCGCCCTTCAAAGTAGATATTTCCAAAAGATAATCATTGACAAAATGACACATATACTTAAATAATAAAATTCAGAAAGAAAAAGTTCGCTTGCGAAGAACCTTGTCTGCGCATACGCGCAGAAACCGATCTTGTCGTTCAAAATAAACATGAACTTTTCAAAATTTGTGTGGCTGGATTAAATCGCCTTTGACGAAATCTCACACGTAAACTAATTCAACTTGTTAATATACATTCAATTATGTGAAAAATTATTCTTCATATGTACGTGTCTGTAATAATCGTGTATTATTGGAACTCATGTATTGTCGCGC
The DNA here is from genome assembly GCA_034190875.2 of Urechis unicinctus. Classification (NCBI taxonomy): domain Eukaryota; kingdom Metazoa; phylum Annelida; class Polychaeta; order Xenopneusta; family Urechidae; genus Urechis; species Urechis unicinctus. The sequence continues at coordinate 54,538,321 of CM067358.1, read as the reverse complement.
CGCATTTGGTTACGATCATCGCACGACGTTAATAAACGTCGTGCACGGCTAACCTATATATACATGCTCAGTAGTTTGGGGGATGGTTTGTGTTTCCTAGTGTGAAGATTAAGAAATCATCCACGATCGATGAAATCCCCCGTCCCACGAGCGCCTATGATTTCAATAGTTTTCATACACAATCGAAACAATCGTGTAACACGCTCGTGGCTGTACGCGAACCCATTCTTAGGAATTATGCTAATAATCCATCACCGTGTCAATAGTTGCCGTATCGTCGTGCGCAAGGCCTGGGGACAAGGACGAGGCGGCCTTCTGTTTATGGAATGTCATGTTATGATTCACGTCGGGAATGGAAACCAAAATATTACAAGCGTCTTGGTTATCATTTCAATTGCACGAACGGGTAAAGTCGGTCACTTAACGAAAATAGTTATGTTGCGGTAAGGTTACAAACTTTAATCTGCCAATGCAAGGTTTGTTCGAATAAATTTTATTCGCGCGCAAAAACTTCACCGATCTCTTCTACTCTTTGAATTTACCACGAATCTGCTCCTCAATTAAACCTAGCCAAGGACTCATACACGTTCGTTTAGTCGGGTCGGGTGCATCCCCTTTCAGGGATGGGACCCCCATTTAACGTGATCATCAGGTTTTCACACTTTGATCGAAACCTGTGGGTCGAAAGGCGGCGCAGTCCACGGAAACCGGCTGAAAATGCAAGGGGTGGCGGTTCTATAAATGTATGAATATATGGCCGCATATTAATGGGTAGACATTTGCAGTTGGCCGCTTGTAAGGTTCAAGTGGTCCTGCTTGTAGGAAAATTTACCGGAAGTATCTGGAGCAAACACTATTAATGGCCTACCGGCTGAGGTTAGAGCGTCCTTTGGTGGGCAGCCGAGTCTGACGGGATTATCAGCGAACGAACAGCGCTGATTCTTTCTCCACCTTTCTGCGGAAAGTTCGTTTCACTGCTTATACATAAGACTGGGTTGGATACGATACCACTACCGTACACACTTATGCTAGAGACTGTTAGCATCGTCTTAGAGGATGTGAATAATTACCTATTAACTCATTTCCTTTCTTCTTTGGTATATTAATGGTCCCTTTTTCTCGCTTTGGCTCGGTCTAGATAAAGCCCGGATTTCTTACCACATGGAGGCTCACCCGACCCTATTATTTCACCCCACCCCTAACACCGAACGAAATGCTTCCACCTTAATGAAAATCAATTTGATTCTGATTGAGAAGAGCATGGGTATACTTGGCTTTATTTTTACAATAAGCATCCAAATGATGATATTTTTTGCTTTATGTATACATTCAATTAGATATTCAACAACTTGACTGTAAAGAAGATTGAACAAATGATGCCATTCCTAGTGGTTAAACATTTTGCATATGATTCATGTTGACAAGTGCTGGACATGCGGTCCAGCGCCAAGCAGGTACCCGACAAACGACACGTCTGAGGGAGAGGAGAACTTATTGAAGATGCCGCTGATGAAGCCGCCATCTCGAGCCTTCACTCTCAACGCCACTACATCACCTCGTTGGCAGTACAGCGCCGCCTGGTTGGCGCCCAAGGGGTACGGTCCAACTACATCCTCGTCAGAGCGTCCCGTTACCATGACGACTACCTCGTTGTGGAACAAGAGCAATGGTGCCGCGCCATTTCCGTTAGCACTGGAGGTCACATGGAAGATATAGGTGCCCGTGACTGGTGCCGTAAAGCGAGCGTAGGTCGTGTTGAGGGAACCACCGATGTTGGTCCTGATGGTGGCGAGTTCTAGCTCACGCAGATCACCACTGTATGTACGGACGCCGGACACGCTTGCGTAGAATGCCACCACAGGGGAATAATATCCCCCATCCCCACCATCCCCACCACCATCCCCACCACCATGTCCGCCGTCGCCTCCACCATAACACGAGCACTCACCTGGTCAAACAAGTACAAAACAATCAAATATCTAAATCGACGGATTCACACATTTATATATTTTTTACGTAAAACATGGCTAAAACAAAACTACTGGACGTGCTGACATACCGCGTTCCCCTTTTGGCCCTGGCCGGCCGCCAGCTCCACTATTCCCCTTCGGACCACGCAGACCTGCTTCCCCTGAAGTTCGGTCATATTCATATACCACATAGACATATGTACCTCACAGGTGTGTATATTTTACAGGGAGCACAACTGTTCTACATATATCATTTTAAAACCATGTAAACACCAGATTATTTGACAGAACAGTGAATCGTTACCTGTCAGCCCCGTCTCCCCCCTCAGTCCCTTTTCTCCTGGAAAACCATCCAAGCCTGGGGTACCGATGGCCCCTTTAGGCCCCTGGGGTCCCGGAGGACCAGGATCACCGACCTCGCCCGTGTCTCCTGCACATCCCATGATATCAGCCAGTGATTTAATCGAGCGATGAATGGGGTCAACGATATGTTGAATGTGTATTGGGTGCGAACCTACCTTTGTCCCCCTTCGGGCCTCTTGGCCCTCCTGGGCCCTGTGGACCTTGTGGACCAGGTGGCCCTGGTGTTGGTGGAGGCTCTGCAAAAATAATACATCTCATGAAATATCATCTTG
>CM067358.1:54443216-54530716 GCA_034190875.2 Urechis unicinctus | reverse complement strand
ACAAGGCTCGCTGCACTTATTGATTATAAAGATTTGTCTTCTGAGAAAGAAATTTAGTTTTCTTAATAAACTAATTAAAATATGGTGTTGCTGTTCTTCTTTGTATATTAGTTTGAGGCATTTTTAAATACTTGATGAGTTATCTGTGGGCCATCGGCTTGCCACTATGATCGGCTTGCCGACGGCGGGTCGACGGCTATCAGCTGGTCACGCCACCGGTGGGCCATCGGTGGCTGCCACCGGCGGGCCGATGGCGCAGCCGCCGATGGCCCACCAGCGTTGTGCTATCTGGGGACCCAGTGATCATCGTCTCATCGGCGTGGGTTTCGCAGTCCGGTCTGGGAAACGGGTATGCGGCAAGAGGGAGCACCCACTTATGGGTAGCTGTACAATATATATATATATATATATATATATATATATATATATATATATATATATATATATAGAGATATATATATATATATATATAGATATATATATATATATATAGAGATATATATATATATCTATATATATATATATATATATATATCTCTATATATATATATATATCTATATATATATATCTCTCTATATATATATATATATATATATATATATATATGTATATATAAACATCGAAATCATCCTTATCCATGATCCATCACTGTCACGAGAAAACACCAATATGACCATTTCCTATTATACAGGTAAACAATATATTCAGTGGATTCGATAGCACCGTTTAGATGGTTGGTATTTGGAGTGACACCGATACAAGCCACCACGACAGAGTTTCAAACCCTCCGTCGAGTAACTATAATCGTGTGATCCGTTAAACATTGATAGAGTAAAGGCCCGGTGTAAAGTATTTCCCTCTACCTGTTCAATTTCACTAAATACTTCTCTATTTCTCGTTACGTTTGCGCTTACGTTCGTAATTGAGGACTATAAAGATAATTAAGTTGCAAAAGATCACAAGCCATGAGGAAGGTTCGATAATAATGTGTCTTATGTTCAATCATAAATAGTTGTAACAGCTCACTATAAAGTAGGTTTTCGCCAACAGGTCGTGGGTTCGATACCAATGTGTGAAAACCTGCCTGGGTCCCCGTTATCGGGTGATCTCGTGAAATTGGCCCAGTACTGAAAGAGGATACACCCGACCCGGTAGCTCAATAGTACCGCGGTGGTCTCAGCAGCGTGGGTTTCGCAGCCCGGTCTGGGCAACGGGTTTGTGCCAAGTGGGCGCTGCCCATGAATCATTCTCACCCATCACAGTCGCGATAGCTCCTATGATCTTTACAATAGACACCGTTGTATTTCAGAAGTTTTATTTAAAACTGCAATCACTAACAGACACTTCCATGTGGCGTACAGTTTTTCTCATCCATAGAGCTACATAGTGTGATGTCACATCATTGATAACGGTCCAAACTGGCTCCTAAACACTTTTTCGCTGCAGCATTCTGGTCATGTCTGGGATGCAATATCTCGGTGACTACGAATCGGAGAAATATCAAACTTACATGGTTATTTAGAAAATAACCGGGGATACAGAATATATGATTGACCAGGTAGAAACAATTTTAAGGACAAAATTCAGGGCGTCAAAAGTCCTTATCTTGTATAGCAATGTTACAGAGACCCCTAGCCCTGCAATACATCTGAGTAGTATATAAAAATATCACCGTTCGATCTGGGCTACAGGGACCCCCTGTTGTTGAAGCTGCTGGCTATTTACACATTTTTTTGCGGGCGCAACATGGGGTCGGATGGGATATATGATTATCTCAACCATGAACGGTTGTATGTACGGCTAAGTTGCAACCGAATCCGCCTAGACTATGTTATTGGGATTAATGCTTCACACACTTAAGTCATTTTGTTCCTACAACAATATTCCTCTAACGTCCCTAGGTAAAGTGAACGCATGGTCACTCTCCTATGAGGCATAAATCTCCACGCAGAGGCTTCGGCGCTTTCGGCGACGGAAATTTACGAAGTATTCCGAGAGTGTGTTTATCTACCTGAAACTGATAACGTAATTGGGTCACCTGTGGACAGCGGCGTTATTAAGTGACTTTTCGTCGTTGTTAAATGACTATACATTGACTAACGCGTGCTGGTAAATATATTTCCAATTTATGAGTTTCTGAATATCCTAGCGTCACATGGAAGAATATTTGTTAACGTTTAAACGATCTGTGCGACTGGTGAGTCAGAAGTTTACCTGCAGATGTCTCACCTGTCGGACCGTCGTATTATCGTCCAAGGTTTACCCAAATACCTGTAACTTGTGTCCTCGCATACACTGGTCGAAATCATCTCAAACAAGCAAAGTGACAAATAAATCCATTGGGAAGTCCTTACTGTAAAAAAAAAATCACTAATAGTCAATAACCAACGAATAAGGTATCATTTTCATTTTATTATTTACTCCTTTTCTGTAAAGAATAGGACAGGTTCTGGTTAATTATTCAAAATTCCTCTTTTCTATCCGTCTTGTTATTTCCCGACAAATCATCGGGTCCAGCTCTGGGTGTATAGATCTTGGCTTGCTGTCATTTTCGTTGAGGCACTGATGTAAATCTCACACATGCCATACAACGACAGTGCACACTCACAGGATGCCCGTAGTTTGCTCTCCCCGGGAACACAATGCACATTAGAAATGTATTGGCTTTGTGTTACAGTTTACTTTATTAGATTTCTTACCTCTATTTGCCAGAATGCATGGCCTTGTGACAATTCAACCCAATATTAACACCATCACTTGACTATCGCCTTCACTAGTGGAAAGTTTTACATGTATCTTTGAATTATAATATTCCCCTATAGAAGAGATAAGTTTATAATATGATAGATTTCCCCGAGCTGACGTTGCTCTAATACATGCTTCTTCCACAGACCAGGTAACCCCTGGTTACTAACATGTCTTTGACCCAGCTCGTGTAACAGTATTAGTTTTTTATGTTAAAATTGTCAACAGTCATCACAGCTGGGCACCTGAACATCTGTTGCTGTCGTTGTTTGGATCCATCCCAGAGCTTTCATTATTCTTATGAAGTAGTAAATATACAGAAGAAAACGTCTTTGAAAATTCAGGGCAAAGTGCCATTTCCTCTGGCCAGTCCATAAGTTTAGGATGACATCATGTGCATCGTTAAATGTGTCTGACGTGTTAAATTTGAAAATGTTTGATTATTAGCTCAGAAAAAGCCTGCAACTTGTAGAAGATTGATTAAAAAACTATTTCAAGTAGTTGTTGTTTGAACTAAAGTGTTCTCCGACACAGTGCCTCGGTCACTATGGTGGAGTTAATACTTATGAGATGATTACTTGGCACAAGATAAATTAAGCTGTAAAAGAGCATATTAATATCTCAGGAAGTAAATGATCCAGTCTGTGTTGTTAAGTTGGCGAATGGAGCAGAAAACTAATACCTGAGAGTATTGAGGTTCAGGAGAACAATGTTTGGTGTAGGAATAGGCCTGATTGGACATATCAGTGGATATTTTCATGTGAACATGTAATAAATCTAATGATTTGTTACCCAGTGATAACTTATTTGACTCTATATTGATTTCTGGATTCTTAAATGTTAAAACCCAAAATACAGCTATTATATTTTGATATATTTTCCAGAACAAAGCTTCGGTTTGAGTTGTCAGAAACAGCATCACCATGGAGATGATGTATGCTCCAGCCTCTAACAAGGGTCGGTTGGACCCTGTTGGTCGGCAAGGAGCTGGAGCTACCCAGGAATCTGAGCGGCAACAATGTCTCAGATATGTCCTCTTCTCATACAACCTTGTTGTCTTTGTATGTTATTCACCTAGTTCTAGTTCAGTAGTCTGCCATCATTTAATATTGATAAAATTCTTATGAAGTTGCAATGATATTTTGAATTGATTTCTGTTTCACCATATTGTTTGCAGCTGTGTGGCAGTGTTTTGTTGGGAGTGGGAATATGGATGGCAGTAGATCGGAACTTCATGACGACCATCATCGGAAATGATCTGTATGCTGTGGCTGTGTTTCTCATCCTATCTATGGGGGGCATTGTGTTCTTCATCTCCTTCCTGGGCTGCTGTGGCGCTGTCACAGAGAACAGGTGTATGATGATTGTGGTGAGTTGTCAGAGAGAGAACAGGTGTTTGCTGATTGTAGTGAGTTGTCAGAGAGAGAACAGATGTTTACTGTTTGTAGTGAGTTGTCAGAGAGAGAACAGGGGTATGCTGATTGTAGTGAGTTGTCAGAAAGAGAGAGAACAGGTGTATGATGATTGTGGTGGGATGTCAGAGAGAGAACAGGGGTATGCTGATTGTAGTGAGTTGTCAGAAAGAGAGAGAACAGGTGTATGGTGATTGTGGTGGGATGTCAGAGAGAGAACAGGGGTATGCTGATTGTAGTGTTGTCAGAAAGAGAGAGAACAGGTGTATGATGATTGTGGTGGGATGTCAGAGAGAGAACAGGTGTATGCTGATTGTAGTGAGATGTCAGAGAGAGAACAGGGGTATGTTGATGGTAGTGAGTTGTCAGATAGAGAGAGAACAGGTGTATGATGATTGTAGTGAGATGTCAGAGAGAGAACAGGGGTATGCTGATTGTAGTGAGATGTCAGAGTGAGAACAGGTGTATGATGATTGTAGTGAGTTGTCAGAGAGAGAACATGGGTATGATGATTGTGGCGAGTTGTCAGAGAGAAAACAGGGTTATGATGCAACACTTTTTCAACTAGGATACAATTGGTTCCTCTAGAAACTAGTTATGAAGCTCTTGCTAAATTTTAATCAGATGCTTGATACCATGGTATTTTCTGCGATTTCATTTGAAGTAAGCGACACATTTTTATGTTTAGCTGACTACTTCTTTCCTAGAGTGACATTCTGATTTAATGTGTTCTTAATCAGAGACATTTCTGTGATAGTTGCAATCGTTAGAGCAAAATGGAATTTATAAATGTACTGTCAAAACATTGATTAGGATTAAACATATGCCAGTTACTGGTTGTTACTTACAAATTTCTGTTTCCTTTTCAAATTGGTTATTTTTCAAGCAAGTCATTGCTGTGATTTCAGTTTTTGATTGCGTTGTGTGTGATCACTTTGGGACTTTTTCTAGGAGGTATTTTGGCTGTTGTGTTCAGTTCACAGGTGCAGTTACTACACATTTCAGCAATTTTTATATATTATATCTTATTAAATTTCATTAATTGAATAATAGATTGATGATTTGGATATCTTCCATCATATTCAAATTAATCTGATACACCCAAAAATATGTATCTGAACAAATTCGATTTGCTCAAAATTCAGTAGTTGCCTATGTACACAAAATAACCTATGTGCTCAAAATGTCGTTATAAATGAAGTTTTACATTTTTTCAGCTGGGTGAAAAAGTACGTGATACCATGTCTTCTACTCTGGTTGATCACTACGGTGTTGATTTCCATCTTCGTTACAACAGACAAGTGACTGATGCCTGGGATAAAGCTCAGGAACGGGTATGTAACCCCCACTCCACATATCTATCTCATTATCCTCTTGTATTAATTGCATAGACTCATTGATTGTTGGTTGTGGCACATTCTAACTTTTCACCTGATACCGTTTGCAGTTTATCTATAAACACAATGTCTTTATCTTTTCATGTAATATATTTTCTCAAAAAGTCTTGCCATAACATTTTGCATTTTTAAACGTTCAAATGGCAACATTATTTTAATGAGCAATGACCATACCCTCATCAGTCATGGTACATAATTCTCGCTGGGCTATGACACATGTCTTTGTGCCAGTTACAATGTTGTGGTATTCGTCATGGGGACTGGGCTCTTTATGCAACTTCGAAGTGGTTTGGCGAGCAAAGTTGGAACCCAGGTACTTGGTCGATAGTCGATAAGTAGATGAGGGATGGATGGCTCAATCAAAAGATAGAGAGGAAAGAATCTGATTGCCCCAATGAATGGCTTGAACCATTCTCTTCTTGGCATTTAAATTGCAACTTCTTTTCCTCTCAGGTTGTTCCCACAATCAGTACTTTTCTGTGATCGTTAAGTCTTCTATGTGGTATTTGGCATGTAAGCAACAATCATAGTATCTCACGTCTTGACAATATTTGGTCATACAGGGATGGTCCTTTAACCTGGATGTTTTCCCGTCAAGGTTTCCTGTTGACATTATTGCAGTCTGTTGCACCTATCCCCTTATAAGGTTCACCCTTTAAATCTTTCTATATTGTTGGTGTGTGATAATTTGTGTTTTCTCTTTGAAGCTTGAGTGTTGTGCGGTTGAGACAGAGGACTGGGACCTTTACCAGGAATCCAAGTGGTTTGCACAGCAAGTGTGGAACCCAGGTAGCTTTACGTTGGGTGTGGTTGTTCTCACATGCTCCCCATTTGTCATGAGATCATGAAAATAATTGCAGCTTTTCCCCTTTAGATACAAACCCAGTGACAGCTGTTGCAACCGCATTGCATTCCCCAAAATTTTGGTGGATAGTTTAACCATAATTTTTGTGAGAAAATCCTGCGAGTATAAAATACTAGCAATGGCTCACTATGTAGTAAATTAATTCAATCTTAAGTTTGTGATCAATGCTCATTCCCACTTCCCAAATAAAAAGCCTCTGCCTTTGTGTATATGCTTCAGTTTATATAAGATTATAGTTTACACCAAGCCAAGCACATTTCAAGGGGAAATTAGGTATTTCTCTGTCGCCAGACTGGTGTGGAGTATTCCCTACCGCTATCCAATCTTCATTCCTTCATTAACATCAACATTTTGCTTTTATTTTCAGGTGGACTGGACTTGATTGTACCAATTATGATTTTTCATAAACAAGTTAATGACTTATCGATCAAACCATCAATCACCATTCAAATTGAACTTGATTTTCAGTTGCAATGTTGTGGTGTATCAAATGAAGGCTGGTCACTGTACCGGCGCAGTAAGTGGTTTGAGCTGTTTGGAGCTGAGGATGAGCGCCGTATGAGTCATGGTAGGAGACTGGTTCATCACTTATGGTTGTGCATGTAATGGCTGCATGAGTGCCTGAGTGAAGCACAAATCACCAAATTAACCCTGGCTGGGCATCATCTTTATTTTTTGCTGCTATTGGTGAAAGATTAACATAAGTTACTAAGCATAGACATAGTCAAGGCAATTTTGTGATGACAAAGCTCTAGCTGTGTTTAAAAATGCATGGTACATAACTGTTGTCCTTGATCATTCTCTGGTTGCAGCATTTGTCTTGAAAGAATCTGTATTTATTTGGGCTAATGTAACACTTAACCTGTCTTTGTTGTATTAATATATATTAACTACTTCACTTCACAAAGCTTCCTTTGGTATATATAATTTGGTTTGATTTGTTGCTAAATTGTTCATTAGTGTCACCACTACAAACTTCCATATTTATTGATTGGTGGATAGTTTACCCTAAAGCCTACTAGTATATGTGTTTGACTTTCTCAGTTGGTGCTTGAATATCTCAATTTGATAATAATGTGGTTGTGTCGATTATGTTCCACAAACATACAGCAGTATTTGGAATGTAACATATATTTTGTATATACATCAACACTAGTCCTCATCTTTAAGTCAATGAAGTTATCGGTAATCAGAGCAATAATCAAACAACTTGCTAATGTAATCAGCTATTATTAACATGGCTGCTGTATGGTCCTTGCAGAGGACCAAAAGCCCTATGTTCCTCGCTCATGCTGTGTCAAAGACCGCTTCTGGCGCTACATCAACCTTGACGTCTGCCAGAAATGGCGTTTTGGTCCACCTGGTGCTCCTGTAGAGGGCGCTGTCAACAGGGCACTCTACTACGAGGTAATCTGACTTTTTATGTTATAACCAATATTAGTGCCAAAATATATACGCCTGCATTATCATCATTGATTGGACTAAACGCCAGTGTGAATTCTGTGTTTATAGGGTTGTTATGATGCTGGCATTCAATACCTCAAAGACAACTCTGTCATATTGGTTGGGCTTGGAATAGGAATTGCAATTCTTCTGGTATGATCTTCATTTTAACTAGTTGATAAGAAGTCAGTTAAAATAATTTAGGGAATGAAGTGTACATTTGAATATTTTACCTGCATAGGTAAAGTAATTGGAGATGTTTGGTTTTGCAGGTAGCTGGAATCATCCTCTCTTGTATTCTTCTGTTTGGTGACAGATTTAAACGCAGTCGCAACTGATTTATAAAATTACCAGATTAATATTTTCAGCTTGTATATATTTCTTTTTGTATACATTCCTTTGACCTATTACATATTCACTTGTTTAAAATGAGCTGGTTGATCGATTATAAGATGTGGAGGTTTTCATCGCCAATCTCTTCAACTTTGAATTAGTTTTCATGTAATAAAACCATCACTGAATTACATTAGTTGCGCTTTTTTTGTTCGTTTCAAGCACCAGTTGGTCACTTGCATTTAACAATTTAATCCTAATATAGTCTCAATTCTCTGAATTCATTTTCAAAGAGATTGATGTATCACTAAGTTACTAAATGAGAAGACAGTAGTTACTGATAGAAAAATTACTAGTAGTTTCAATGTTTATTTAGTCCTGTTGATCATGACACAGAAGTAAAAACCAAGTATGCTCAGCTGATTTTATTATAAAAGAGTCCATAGTAGCTCCAGCATTACCATATTTCAGTTAGTTAGATGCACTCGTCACAGACAGAGATCATATGAAATTAATTTGATCGAATGTACACGTCCACCGGGCAAGTTCCTCGCACCTGATGTTCATAAATACACAGGTAGGAACAGCTGTAGCATTATCATCCAATGGAAAAGTTAACAGTATGTGTGCAACATACATACCCGGCAATACCAAACATCGCAAATGATTAAGAACACTAGTTCTGAAGAAATTACCTAATAAATGCAAACCCGTGTTCAAATGGTCAGACGGAAGATAAGTGTTCACTTTATCAGCAATTGTGTCTTTTTGAATATCTTTGGCCAGATAGTCAGGAATAAGACCATTTGGCTAAAATCAGATAGGCCAACTATACAACTCTTCTCTTTAATAATAATAGCTACACTGTTGCTCTTAGGGATACATATGGCCAGGCAGTCAGTAAGATTGGCGCTGGGACTACGTGACTTGTTAAAAGAGTCTTGACAGCCAGTAACAACTCAGCGCATCTTGTAGTTGAACACATCAGTCATCTCAGAGAGCTCACCCTTGAAATCCACGTCTATCTTGAAGTCCAAGTCCCTCTGCATACAATACACACAAAATGTTCTAATACCAGCAATTCCATTTCAATAAATATTGAATCAATAACTATCAGATAAATGCAATCTTAATTTTTAATATTGTGTCAGAATTAACAAGGCAAGCAGGGAAACCATACCCAACATGAAAAGCAGACGTGACTCAATCAACATAAATAACAAACTATAACTCGTATCTACGGCAACCACAGGATTCATTTGTTTGATTTGGTGCCCAGTGAGGGACAGAATAAGTGAACTTACGTTGTTGCGTTTGTTGGCTTTCATTTGAAACACTCCAAATATTTCCTCTCCTTTCTTGACAGTAATGGAATCTTCAGTATAGAACACTGTTTGTTTCCAATGGGTGTAGTGGGAGGAGGGGTCTACGTACATGACAACAGACGACTAAGCGTGAAAGGCAAGTGCAAAGGAAAAGCAAGACAACATGCCGTACATTGCAGCAATACAGAATAAATGATAAAATAGCAAGTTCAGCGGTATCGTGGGAGCATGGCTGTTTTTGTGGTCTTCGTCTTACCTAAGCTGGTAGATAATGGTTTACATGAGAGTAAGGGAACAAGTTCTCAATACCATCACATGTCAGATCTCAAATTCTACATCCAGTTGATCATATACAGACAATCATAAATTGTTGTTTTCAAGATGACCGCCCCCCCCCCCCCCTTTCACATATATTTGGTCTGGGGCCAGAGTTGTGCAGACAAGACATAGTTTTGTGTGCTAGTTGGCTAGTTGTTGCCTCTACATAACCTAGAATTGGGAAAATCAAAAGCTAGAAGATGAATACACACAGCCAAAGCAGAGAAGAAAAGACAGAAAAGAATGAAACTGAACACAGCACACGCAACACACAAGCAGATGCCGGGGTAACGCAGTACGTTGCAGGTGAAGGATCGAGCCCACGTTGGGGGCAGCGACCGTCTCACTTACATTGTTACGCTTATTGGCAGATATGGTCATAGTACCCACTATCTCCTCGCCTGTTTTCACAGTCAGGTAATCTCTGAAATAGAAGACGGTTTGCTTCCAGTGGGTGTACCTTGAATCAGGCCCTGTGAATAAGACAGCATGGCTACTATGATACTCAAACAAAGCAACCATCAAAGAGCTGTACAATTCAGGATGGACTTGGAAGATATCACTCCAGTTGGACAGCAATGGTGGGTGGTTTTTCAACTAATTAAACTGAAGAGGCAACAGAAACACTACAGCTGCTCAAATTAACCCTGAAAAAGACTAAAAAAAAAAGGATTAGCATTGTCTTATGCTGCAGGACCTTAGACAAAGCCACATAAAATCTCACAACTCTCCACTTCCTCCACAGGCTTGTGTGGCAATATTGTTCAATCTGTGTACTATATTGCTAAAGGCAACCAAACAACAGACATGAATGGACTATCTCCCCGGTCAAGCAAGCCAGTTACCTGTGGAGAAACCGGTGCGTTTGTGACACTTGGTGAATTCTATGTTGAAGTATGTGACGAATGCCTGAACGTAATCGTTCCTTCTGATCTGCAGGTGGAATGGTGCTGAGAAACCGAGGTCCTCTTCCTTCACGGTGTATATGTCAACTTCCTACACACACGCACACACAGACACATGAGACTAGCTCAGGGCACACTACAAACAACATAACTGGGAATCACATCCAACACATATGAGCCTAACAGCCAGACCACAGATAATTCTAATAAAGCCTAAGATTAATAGACACGTCTGCTACTTGGCTATCTGTAACTTATAATACAATTAACATTACACATAACAGGGCAGTGGAATTACCTTGATGAGACAGGAGTTACTGACGACCTGTTTAGGGTCGACCACATCAACAAGCGGTTCTGATACAGCCACCTTCCTGATGCAGCTCATGTCAAAACCATACACATTATCCCACCCTGGAGCAACACAACAGTATTGGTGAGCAGTTCCAACTTCACAAACACATCCTCCCACCTACAATGAATAAAATAATCACAATCGTTTGAAATTTGGCGACTCACAGTGGATCTTCTCGTCTTTGTACTGTCTGTCTTCAATTGCACAAACATACAAGGTAGCTCTGTCTGGGAAGATCAACCCACCAGGGGCCTGCAAAACAAACACACTTGGTTACTTAACAATCTATAGCATGTTCTCATACAATGCACCAAAATCATGTGATCAACCAACATGCTACAGACAAAGGTCAAATGAACCACCAGAGTTTAACCCCTAAAAGCTTAAAAACCATAATTATAGTACTAGATTATTTTAATATTCATGTGGATAGCATTAATCTTAGTGACGATTACCAGCCACTTGTCTCTGCAATAGAGCACAGTAGGCAGCATGGATTCATAGAAGAGGCAGTATCCCATCCACTCAGAGATGATGATGTCCACCTTCTCACAACCCTCTGGCATTGTCACTTCCTCCGCCTTACCCTTCACTAATGTGATAACTGAACAGCAACACAGATAAGAATACATTAAGTCAAAGAGCTAATGTTGGTGCAACAACAACACTAATCAAATTGTAATGTACATCCTTTCTACAGAGTTAAATATAGCAGTGGAATACATAGTTGTGATTCTCAGACACCAAATGGCCAATCTGCCTAATACAACTAGAAAAACTTAAAAAAAAAGACATATCCACCAATAAGAAAAGAACCATTTACTTACTGTGGTCTAATTTGTTGGCTTTAATGATTTTTTCGGAATATTCAATTATGTTGGAACATTCAATCTGAAAATAAAACAGGCTTAGAAGAGGGACAACATTTACCAAGTTTTCAATGTGTAACTGAAATTCTTTGTGAGATCAATCAAAAAGGATTGCACCACTCACCCCTCTTTTAGCACCAGCCTTGGCAGCAAACATACAGAGGATACCTGTCCCACTACCAACATCGAGAACAATTTTGTCTTTAAATAAATGTCTGTTGTGGTACATTGAGTTTCTGTAGGTCATTGTCCGTACTTCATCCTTCAGCATCTCCTGCAAAGAGCATCGTAGAACACAATGAGAATGCGTCAAACGGTCCACTGATGTTAAGTATACAGGGTTGTTTTGCCAGGACATCAAGAAAACAGGTGATAACGACTTAGTCTAGAAACAACGCACCTCATGGATGCCAAAGTGGGCATAACTGTCGAAGTAGTAGTCTTTTGATGTCATTTCATCACATCCCACACCTGGTCCGTTGGAGACATCTCCATTGGTAGCCGGTGCTGGAGCTGACGTAGTACTGCTTGTCTGGCAAGAAAACAAATCAAATATTTAACAGAGTGGAAAAAATAAAATGGAAGTCGCAGGGCAAGGCACATTTCAGTTAACTCAGTCTGCTTTACTTTGATGACAGCAGCACCAGGAGTCCACTGAAAAATGCCAGATCTTAACCAATTCTATAAATATTCTAGTGCCGAGTGGCTGTCGGGATTGAACTTATGCAACTTAATTTTGAGCTTAACTACAGGGGTGATCTACAATACACACAATCACCTCTTTTTGTTGTTGATTGTTTCATTAGATTTCTCATACTGAAATGATATGAATCTCCCTTGTGCCTGTAATTGCACCTGTATTAATGGATTTATTCGAAATTCCACAGCAAAGTTGATGCTAACTATATCATGGCAGAAGTGGACAAAACGATGGCTTGTATAGGCATTCCGTAGTCCGTAACTATTCCTGACTTGTGATTTACACACTGTAGTGCATCGAGATAGGGAACTTAAGCTACCACCAACATATCCTCTACAGAATATACCAATGGAATGTTTCAAACACCTGATTGAAAATATAACAGAAATATTCCTATATTAATGTTTGTCAGAACAGATTGTATTCTCATATGTGAAATCCACTAAGGATCACAGAACAAGATTAAGATATACAACATTGCCTTGTATATAAAATGGATAAACTCTGCCATTAAAATCGCAAGGCAGTTTCGTCGTAAATTTCAGGTAGAACAAGTTCGAAATGTCTTTGTTCTTGTAACGAGAACTTCTTAGTAAAAGGTGGTCACATAAAATTTGCATCTATTATATATCAGAGAGAAGAGTAGATCCGAACTTAATGAAAATAATTGACGAAGAATCAGGACCATGCTCTAAAACAAAATGTCCCGCCGATGACGAGACGCATGGAAAACGCGTGGAGAAATCAAATCCCAGGCAAATGTAAATTTGCTTACTCTAACGATCAATATAATATTTCAACAGAATCAGAAAACGTGTTAAAACAGAACTAACTATATCAAGATCTTCAAATTCGGCGCTAATTTGGTCGTCTCCAATTTGAGGTAACATTTTGAACAGTCATGCGGTTTGTAAATTGAAACTACTTACTTCCATCGACTCAGCCATTTCCTCTGAACATGTGCTTGTGAAGTACGTCACTGGATTTGAACTGCACAAGTCCCCGTGATGTCACGTGCTGTCTGTTGTGGGAGGAGCTACTTGCTTATTCAAATTTATATCATGGGAAAGCGTTAAATAATTTCGAACCTTCTAAATTTAACAAAACGACAACCCTTTATGGTAGCACCATATAAAACAAAGTAAATCTGATATCATCCTCACAGCTTTTTCATCGGGATAAGGCTCATAATTCAATAAATTATTCAATTAACTGTTTATATTCCATTATCTGCCTTCCTTTTTACGCTGGTATTATTTTGATTAAGAATGACTCTAACATTAAAAACATTATATTTGATGTGCCTGGTGTTAAACAAAGACGATTAATACTTTTATTACATGGTGATTCGGAGGATTTAGTGCGCATTTCACTGTATTGACAAAAATGTGC
Source organism: Urechis unicinctus (assembly GCA_034190875.2). NCBI lineage: Eukaryota > Metazoa > Annelida > Polychaeta > Xenopneusta > Urechidae > Urechis > Urechis unicinctus. The sequence continues at coordinate 54,516,656 of CM067358.1, read as the reverse complement.
GTGTTATTATTTCCCACAATGCTACCTCTCTTGGTCAAAATCAATTGTGTATCAATTGTGTAAAGTTATCTGCGGAAGGGTCTTGAATAACTTTATTGAAGTCAGAGATGTTGATTGTAGTCAAGAAACAAAATGTGGATGCTCATTGACATTTTCTCGTGCAGTGCCATTCCCAATTTATATACCCACCAACACTCCAAAACAGAGTGTATCTTTGGTCACGTGATAAATCGCTCACCCATGTTTCTATCCATTGAAGCTCCGTGCAGAGTTTGCCCAGCCCGATTCTCGTCGCCAATCATTGGTCTCGTAGTGGATTTCTATCTGTTATACTCGATACTGTTGTTTAATCAACAATACAAAGGAATTTTGTGGTGAGTTTATCGTCAAATTTATGGGAATATACTGAAAGCTCAATTACAGTTAACTATCTGTTGTATTGGACTAGTGACCTGTTTGTTGACGAGTGACTGTCTAAAGTGAAGACAGAAAGCTGGTGACATCGTTCCCGATGATCGCTGGTGGCGTTAGGACTTAGGTGTTACTCGCAGACGAAATTTCAGATGGCCCTTACAAGAGAGAAGGGCAGTAGGCGTATTATAAAAAACCGATGCGCTTTGCCGTCTGTATGTATTGTCATATAGTCTTCTGAGGCGTCAGCGTAATCTACTATTCTTCTATAAAAGGGAATTGATAATTTAACCACTATGTATTATGTGTTTTAAGCAATCATACTTTTTTCAGAAACAAGTTTTGAAATGTAAATTTTCTCTCTTAATTTTGTTGGTATGGTCGCTACAATGACAGTTTTTATGAGGTACCTGTATGCATCAGTCCGACTGATAAACAAATAATTTTTTGAGCATACATAGAAGCCATAATTGTTGCCAAACTCCTTAACAAAAGCTGACTTCGCTGTGACTATGATTTTTAATCTTGAATTTTAATTCAAACTGATATGCATATCATGTGACACACATCATGTTTGCCTTGGTCATGGATTGGAATATCTTCTCGATGTAATTAGCAGTTATCTTTTTCTTTGAACACTGAGCACGTCAATTGAAATAAATTGTCTGTATATCACCCTATACACCTTTTCTCGTAAATGGAACACAAGAACCCTTCACGCTGCCAATCATTACATCCTACCCCTCCCCTTACATGTTTGAGTATACCCCACACCAACTGCTCATGTCAATGAGTGTGGCTGGTGATAAGGTTTTCTTCTGTTGGATTTTTCACCACAAGATGAGCCTTACTGCACCAGGTTTCATAAATGTTCATCGTAGGCACCACACAGCCGCTTTCCAGAAGAATTGCTCACACTTACAGAATTGTATGTACATATCAGGCTGCAGTTTGTCCGTTACTGTCAATGTGTTTTTTATATCACAGTGTAGCACGATAGTCCCAGCATGTAATGGACACCCTCTGTAAATATCTTGTACTTTAAACACATATTTGTTTACTACAGCACATATATTTCAATTCATCCTGTTCCGACCAATCCTACATTGTTTGTTGACAGCATTCTGCAGAGCTATTTATTGTGTATTTGGTTTCCAGCAGTTTTGACCAGTTCTAACAGCTTCAATAAGTGTCTTCTTGCCTCACTCGCATCTCTAATACTAGTAATATCTTCACTCATGAGTCTCATATTGAAATTGTAGCTTATTTCCGCTCCATTTAGGTCTTTTCAAAACTTCACTGCAGCGTCTTACAGCTTCACCATCTTATAGAAATGTAGAATCAACCATGCTTTTTACTTGCTTTATTGGGGTCTCATCAGTATAGTCATAGTTTGAATGATACCTCTTACGTCTTTAAGAATATATTGCATTGCAGTTATATCTCTGGGACCTACACAATGCTGATTTATTAAAGCTACTTTTGAGCATTATCTCAACAAGTGGATTTTCGTATATTGTTTATGGTTGGTGCCAAATGGTTGGTGATATACACGCTGATTAACGAAGGCCTGCCCTGAACTCACCTGACCCAATTTCCCTGGAGCGGTTATGACATCACTGTGTGCCTGACCACCGATAGCAATGCGGAATGGGCTGCCACCTCGGGCGTCGTCCCAACTCTTTCTAATGAAACGGAAGCGACGGCGGAAGTCACGCGTGACCGCTGGCAATCATGTTGTACCGGTCCGTGAAACCCGTCTTATAAGATTTTCATAATAAATCTGAAGCACCCAATATGTCCGTGGGCATGAATTACTGTTGTTTATCATCAGCTACGATTGTTTGTTTTCATCGCAAACCTATTCGTGGCCTCCTTACTTTTCTCTTACTGCCGTTAATGTGCGGGGGCTTCAGTTTGCCATGTCCATTTCATCTTGCATTCACGGGGAGAACAATCTTCCAAGACGAATTCACCGGCTGTGTTCTGCGTTATCTTGCAGTTTACAAATCAATTGCTGTTACCGAAACGAAACTCTTTATAGCGTTCGGTCACAACGGCTGAACTTCATTTCATAAATCCGAATACAAATTCTTCCTGTTTTGTGGCGTCATTGGAGGTTTACTAGCTGGATTCCTGCGTGACTCACAGTCTGGGCATATTATGATATATGTTAGTTGTAACATTTAGAACAATTTTGACCGAACTCGTATTAACGTTTGTATTTCCCTTTAATGTTACCTTGATGGATATTAGCTAATATATTGATGATGTTAACATAAAAGTCATAATGTAGTATTATGACAAGAACTGCCTTGTGCAGTGAATTTGTGGGTCTCTGTTCAGGGATTGGCATCGAAAGCTTGGTTAGTGCACCTGTCCCAGCCATTGGCACGTGCAGTGGGGGTTTTGTATGTATATAGGAGCTTGCCATCTCTATCATACGAGCTCCTGTGGGTGTCTGATGCCGACAATCAATAGATGATTGATAGCTGTGAGTTTACGTTATTGACGAAGTCGGTTAAGGAATGATCTTGTATACACCGAAGCATATGCCATAAATATTTCATCAGCTGTTCGGTTATGATTCAAGCTCGCTTGCAGTAGTATCATATTGTATAGAAGTCTTCTATATAATTCCACTATATGCCAGCCTCATGAGAATATTTACTGTTGACTCCTGTGGTCAAAGGCTGACCTTTGGTTCTATAAACTTCAATGTTGCGAATATACCTACAAGTATACGGTAGCTCATGGATACCTCCATTGAGAAGGTATTGTGCGTCATGGAAAAATTAAGCTCTGAGAAACGTTCCCTCCATTGTTTTGTTCCAGTTATCTACGTACGAGAATTGTGGAATGCTTTTATTTCTTGTCGGCTATCTGATAAACATTGTTGGGGTGAGCCGTGCGCTCATTTTATTCCTGAGCGCGTAAGAGTGAGATTAATGTATGAAGCTATTTTGTTGCTTCGTTGGGGAGAAGTAAGTTGTATTTCATGCACCGCGTGGGATATTGTAGACGGTTACGGAATCCTCGGCTCGCCAAAAGGTCCCTCTGTTGTAGAAGGGTCACATACAATGAGGTCGTGAACGTTTGCTGTTGTCTACGGCTGATATATGTGTAAGAGGCGAGTGAAGAGGCAACTTGTATAGGCACAACGGTCGCGGTGTGTCTGTCTGAACTGGACAAACATTCCGCATTCAAATACCTCTACTTCTCCCTTTCATAATTAATGCTACGCATCCTTGATAAGTTTTTTAAGTTGCCAACTGTAAGCGTGGTTGATATATATTCTCTGACACGCACAAGAATGGGATGCGGTATCTAACTTCAACATATGCATTTCCTAAATAAGCCGCTCGGTCGGAAATAACCTTCCATTGTGGAACGCTAAGGGCATTCGACTGAACAATGTAGGGGACGGTTTTATTGGAAACATCATTTTGTAAGTGGTTGGTGGAAATATCAACCATGGACGGCCGGTCCATCTTTGTGCTTAGTTGGCTGTGGTTCTGTGTCATACTATGGAGTAATGGACATATTTATATCGATATTCACAGTATATTATCTGTGGAATAATGACATGTCGAGGTTTGTTAGCACGCGATGAACTTTGCATAGCACTTAGCGACCTTGTGTACATCTCGTGAGTGTACTCAGTACTCTTCAAACTGTCTTGGAATATCGCCGTTCGTACTCGACCTAAGTCGGTGTGGTTCACTTTCGTTTTTTGTATCCATGGGGCGTAGTATTTGTAGGTTGTAGGACCAGATACCCTGTGCTGGGCCAATGCTCGAAGTACGCTATTTGGCAGATGTCATGAGTCTTCAGAACCACATCCAGCGCTTAGCACGAACTCCAAAGGCGCTTAATATGCCCATCTTTTCCCATATATAATATATTAAGACTTTATATAAAAGAGGAATTTTTTTTATGACTCGATTTCATGTGGTAAACGTATTCTCCGTAGTGACGATGCGTCTGCGCGTCTATCCGTAGTCGCTGTAGACGATGCATCTGCGCGTCTATCCATAGTCGCTCTAGACGATTGACATGGTTGCAAAATCGCCTTGCGAGGCAGCATCGGTTCTCTGCCAAGTACCCCTCGTATTTGCTTTATGTATCTTTAAATGGACGATTGTTTATTGATCTTTATCACCGACAAGCGCATAATCACTGGATCTACAGTCCGAACGCATTTAATCCTTACGGAGATCTACTGAATAAATACTGAGCTGTATGGAGTGTTGTGTCTATAACAATGATGATCACACCAGTTAGCACTGTTTCATGCTGTTGCTATATTTATACCCTGAGAATATACCCTGCAATATCAGAAGCCTTCCGGAATGAAAACTGTACAACCCGCACCATGTCAGCATGTTGTATCCAGTAGCTTATTGATCTACCAAGTCTGTTTATATAGTCTGTGAACTGGCTATTCTGCTTCATTGCTGTAGGCATTTGTTCCTTCCCATGTGTTAGCTTCACTGAAGTGTGTGTGTGTGTGTGTGTGTGTGTGTGTGTGTGTGTGTGTGTGTGTTTGTGAGTGTGTGTTGGGGGTATGTGTTGGGCGGTTCGCACGTCTCCTCAGTCACTTGATGGGCGGTTGGGTGTTTGTTGTTTCCCGGCATGCCTTGTGACTTCATAATCACCACCCCGCATCTGATTTAGACGCGTGAACAGGTGGATTTCGCTTATTAATTATTTACCTGGCAAATCGCTCTAATATAGACACAAACAGCGAAATTGTCCATGATCATTTGTATGGTACTGAGGTCTGGTGGGGTTATTTCATTATACCAATCTCCATCACGTCAGGGGCAAGCATTATTTGTTAGCAAATTTTGAAACCCACCAGAGAAAGATTGTAAGTTGACCATGCGTGCTTATTGTGGTGTTCTGTTTGGAATCCCTACCCCCAACCACAGGCACTCGTGTCATAAAACGTCCCTGATCTCTGAGACCAAATGTATTTATTGGAAGCCAGAGACAAGTGGGGCGTTTGATGACGCGAGTGCCTGTGATCCATACCGCCCTCTGATAGATCGAGTGTGTTACAACGCAGGCCGTAGCCACTCGAGCTTTCGTCCGTTGTGACCTCAAAACCCAGGTTAACTCTGCTGCCCTATCGGCTTATCCGGGTCAACACAGGTGGCAGAGCTCCCTGTGAGCACATGCCATGGGTTCTGAGACAACCCCTTAGGTAAATTAGTCATGGATATTCGTCCTATATATTGAGGAAGATACGGTTGGTATTACTATTGGTATTAAGTGCTCGATTTCTATCCTTCTGTTCTTGATTCAAGTCAATAGGGCAACTTTCACCCAAATAATACTCTATTTGCACTGTGATTCATGCATTAGGGTCGGCTTATTTAAACTGCGCACAAAATGTCATTTAAACAATTGAGATAAAAAGATATGATAGATAGATTTTAAAGAGATATGATAGACTTATGCTTATCATCAATAATACCAGGGTCCATGCAACCTGTTTCATAAATGGATCAGGCAGAGTTTTTAGTAGATAACTGGCCACAAACATCCATTGTAATGACACGTTCCTAAACAATTTTGCTATTCATTCTCCATACTTCTCCCCCGGTTGTGGGGGGGGGGGGCACTTAAGTGTATAGAGGTAGTATATATGTGCCGCGTGACGGGATATGTTTTTTCGGTCTCTCGACTTGTACGACAGGTTTTTGGGCCTCATACTTGTACGACGGGGTATGTTTTTCAGCTTCAATCTGTAAGACGGGTTATACATTCGCACAATACCTTGTACGACGGGGTATGCTTTTGGCCATTTTGACCTTGTACGATGGGTACGGGTTTTCGAGGTTCCGCGGCACAACCCTATCCAGAACAAGGCCAAGTGCCCCCCCCCCCCCCGGGACTTCTCCCATGTATTCTATTATCAACATTTGAAGTGTTATGGTTTTCCAAGGGAGTGTATACAGCAATAAGATTGCAAGCCAAAGTTGGTTAAAATGTTGCAACTCAGTAGATCTGATCACCAGGTATCTGGATGCTGTGTAACTACATTTAATATGCTTTACTCTATACAGGGATGTCCAACAGAGGTTAGAAAACGCAAGTCCATCAGGAAATAGGTGATCATCACAAACCAGAGCTTGCAGATGACCTTGTTGTGACCTTGACCTCTACCATCATGGCCCCACACAACACAGGTGCTGTACGGATCAGTGGGAAAGATGACAGCTGCTGTGGAGTCTTCTTCCTCAAGAATGTCCTCTATGTCTTCAATTTTATTTTCTGGGTGAGCATGGGTAGATTTCTGAAGGATGTGGGCAAGATTTGTGTGTGTGTGTCTCCTCAGTCACTTGATGGGCGGTTGGGTGTTTGTTAGTTCCCCGCATGCCTTGTGACTCGTCTGAGTGATGATAATTCATGAGCAATGTGTAAAATCTCTTTGAAATAGCAGTTTGGTTAATCATCTAATTATTTATATATCTAAGCGTGGTGTAGTTACAGCTATATATTGCTTATCTGTTACTGTGAAACTGTTTGTTATGCTTAGCTGTTATTAAGCTACCCTTTCTATGTGTGTATTTGTTTAATTGTCAGGTTTGGCAGTCCTACCTGTGGGAATAATGTGTATGTTGTAGTTGTCTGGTTTGGCGGTGTTAACTGTGGTACTAATGGTGTGTGTGTGTGTTGCAGTTGTCAGGTTTGGTGGTGTTAGCTGTCTTACTACGTGTGTGTGTTGCAGTTGTCAGGTTTGGCAGTGCTATCTGTGGTATTAAGTGTGTGTTGCAGTTGTCAGGTTTGGTGGTGTTTGCTGTCATACTACGTGTGTGTGTGTTGCAGTTGTCAGGTTTGGCGGTGCTATCTGTGGTATTAAGTGTGTGTGTGTGTGTTGCAGTTGTCAGGTTTGGCAGTGCTATCTGTGGCACTAAGTGTGTGTGTGTGTTGCAGTTGTCAGGTCTGGCAGTGCTATCTGTGGTACTAAGTGTGTGTGTGTGTTGCAGTTGTCAGGTTTGGCAGTGCTATCTGTGGTACTAAGTGTGTGTGTGTGTTGCAAGTGTCAGGTTTGGCAGTGCTATCTGTGGTACTAAGTGTGTGTGTGTGTGTTGCAGTTGTCAGGTTTGGCAGTGCTATCTGTGGTACTAAGTGTGTGTGTGTGTTGCAAGTGTCAGGTTTGGCAGTGCTATCTGTGGTACTAAGTGTGTGTGTGTGTTGCAGTTGTCAGGTTTGGCAGTGCTATCTGTGGTACTAAGTGTGTGTGTGTGTTGCAAGTGTCAGGTTTGGCAGTGCTATCTGTGGTACTAAGTGTGTGTGTTTGTTGCAGTTGTCAGGTTTGGCAGTGCTATCTGTGGTACTAAGTGTGTGTGTGTGTTGCAGTTGTCAGGTTTGGCAGTGCTATCTGTGGTACTAAGTGTGTGTGTGTGTGTGTTGCAGTTGTCAGGTTTGGCGGTGCTATCTGTGGTACTAAGTGTGTGTGTTTGTTGCAGTTGTCAGGTTTGGCAGTGCTATCTGTGGTACTAAGTGTGTGTGTTTGTTGCAGTTGTCAGGTTTGGCAGTGCTATCTGTGGTACTAAGTGTGTGTGTTTGTTGCAGTTGTCAGGTTTGGCGGTGCTATCTGTGGTACTAAGTGTTTGTGTTTGTTGCAGTTGTCAGGTTTGGCGGTGCTAGCCGTGGGACTCTGGACGTATTTCATGAAGCACAGCTATGTGAGCCTCCTAACGACAAGCATCTACACGGCCACCACGTTCCTCCTCATGGTTACAGGTGGCCTCATTCTGCTCATCGGCATCATTGGATGCTGTGGAGCTGTCAAGGAGCATCGCTGTGCCCTCATGACTGTGAGTCGACCCCCTCACCCCTCCCATCATGCCATCGCACTTAGGATCAAGTTAATTTGAATTGACAACTCCCTCTGACTTTCAAATTATGATTGACCGTCAAATACAATCACCTGGGTGCTGATCGAACACATTATATTTGATCATATCACCTTGCTTGTTTGTAATGGCCAGTATCCTCTCGAAAAGTAGGCCCATCTTGATAACAATGGATCGAACTTCCGCAGAAAACAGCAGAATGGACAACAGAATATCCGACCCTTTACTTGGATTTTCTATTACAATGCCATTATAATCTTTTTCTTTTAATCAATCAAAGTTGCAACATGTTTTTGTGCCCTGAGAAGTAACAAGCTTTTCTGGTGGAATATTTGTGTTATTTTGGTGTCTGATAGACTCCAATAACTGTAGCAAACCATATCATCTGTTAATGAATGGTGCGAGCATATCAAAGACAACATTCTAGTTGATTTTGCTTATTGTCTGACGTCAATATTCACGTTTATCATGACTACCATGCATCTTTGAATGTTTCAGTATGCAGCATTTCTGCTGGTGGTATTTCTGCTCGAGGCTGTGATTGGTGTGCTCGCCTACGTCCATGAGGCCAGTGTAAGTTCTTAACATTGTTCTTTTTTATTGCTACTACTCACTCTTGTGAGGCTTCAGTCAACTCTCAAGCTCAGCCACTTATTTTCTTCTTTGTTCAGTCATTGGTTCTCAAGCTCTGCCACTTATTTTCTGATTTTTTCAGTCGTTGGTTCTCAAGCTCTGCCACTTATTTTCTTCTTTGTTCAGTCATTGGTTCTCAAGCTCTGCCACTTATTTTCTTCTTTGTTCAGTCGTTGGTTCTCAAGCTCTGCCACTTATTTTCTTCTTTGTTCAGTCATTGGTTCTCAAGCTCAGCCACTTATTTTCTTCTTTGTTCAGTCATTGGTTCTCAAGCTCTGCCACTTATTTTCTGATTTGTTCAGTCATTGGTTCTCAAGCTCTGCCACTTATTTTCTGATTTGTTCAGTCGTTGGTTCTCAAGCTCTGCCACTTATTTTCTGATTTGTTCAGTCATTGGTTCACTAGGTTATTTTACTCCAATTATTTTTCGTTAAATCTTTGATTCTCGAAGTCTTTGTCAGTGTTTCTTTCTCCCAATTCTTTCATAAATGTCTTCGTTGTTCTACTGTTGGTTCTCTGATGGTGAACACAGGATGATCTTGGCGTAGATTGAGTGTGTTCAATACAGGGTCCATTTTTCAGCTCTTGTTTTACAGGTACATGAGGAGTTACAAAAGGGCCTCAAAATGCACATGCAAGACTACTATTATGTAGACGAAGAGCAAACACTTGCTGTGGAAGACCTCCAACAAACGGTGACTTCACATTTCACAACACATAAAACTTGCATGATGTCTAGATACAACAATGATCATAATGTTGCATGTATGGGTTTTTCTTCTCAGTTCGGGACAAGGAGCATAGGTTAATTAATCTGGCTGTTATTACAGATTTACTGATTATTAGTATTGGAGGATATGGTTGTTGAGCAGCGGACCTCACTGAAGAGTTTATTTCGGTTTGAGTGGCTGTAAAACCTAACATGATGAATGTACTGTGTGCTAACAGTTCAAGTGTTGTGGTGCGGAGTCGTTCATGGATTGGAAGGAGAGTCGTTGGTTCTACATGCAGCCTGGGCAGGTTATCAACCTCACCAACAACGTACCAGACTGCTGCTGCAAAAGCATGTCCAGTAACTGTGCTATCAGAGACCACCCCTCCAACATATACTATGACGTAAGTCCATGATCAAAACAAACCAACTTTGATGGTGTTTAAGGGAATTGTCAATTTTTAAACTGGGGTGGAGTGCTTTTCCCGTTGAATATAATGGCTTAAATGATACAAGTTTGGTAAAAAAAATCTAAACTGCAATACATAGTTTGAACATTTAATGATGTTATAAAAAAACTGCCATTACTGTGACCATGTGTTCATATCTTGATCTTTAATTCATATTTGTGTCATAATGATGATAATTTTACAGTGAATTTATTGTGATGTAAATTAATCGTGACAAATGAAACCATTTTGACCAAACATGATGTTTCAACCCTCTTGTGATCCAGGGTTGTATTGACACGCTGAGTCGGTTCCTTCAAGAGCATCTGATTATACTGGGAGCGGTGGGCATTGGGGTCTGTTGCTTACAGGTAGGTCATATTTCATGGTGTCATTATCTGTAGGGGGATGGATAATGGGGTGTATACAAGTACTAGCACCCTACTGGAACCAGATATGATGGTCCCTGCATGACTTCTGTGTAATATATTTTTTCTGGCCAAAGTTGGCTTGAACAGACACTTTGTTTTCTATTGAATTCTGACTGAGTGTATATTCCTGATCCGTAACCACATTATATTTTCCTTTTCCATTTCCATGCTACATTGATCACTTGATATCTCTATTGTTTGGTGACAGTTATTTGGAATCGTCTTCGCATGTTGCCTGGCAAAGAAAATTAAAGACCAGCAATACTCAGAAAAAGCCAATTATTGGTGATGACATGCACATGTTTGAAATGAGTCAACAAAAGGTCATCTTGAGACTCAAACCACCTTGGCATTTGATGTTTTACCAATTTGTTATTTGGAGTTGTAATATATTCTATGACTAGAGACTTGATCATTCAATGTAAAAGTTTAATTGTTTCAAGCAATGTGCAAAGTTTATCTGTATATATTTTGAGCAAGGATGTACATGTCTGAATATATACGACAGTAGTTGCAGTAATACTGCCTCTACTGTTAATAGGGTCAATGTCACTGTCTGCATTAAGTGTTGACAATTTACAGGTTTTAAAATCTGAACCGATTCAGAATCACAACCAACCATTGTTTGAATGCATTCAATTATTTAGTTAATTTGTATAATTGAATAGACAGTGCCATACAGTTGTTCTCTGTGAACGCTACATAGGCTGCTAGCATATTGATACTACTGTAGAAATCTATATCACTTCACTCCTACATGAGTTGTGTTTACTTTAACCTTTTAACAGTGATATTTATTGAAACTTTTTTTTAAAGTTGTAACATTACATATTTAATAGATTGTTATATCTTTGTCTTTTGCAACTCCACGAATGGATTTTCATCTTATATATTGGCTACATACTGTTACATATTACATATCCATAACCAAATGTGTGTAAGGAAAAAATCTAAATGTTTTGTTTCTGCATATCATCATACAGTAAGTTACCGACTGGTGTAACCTAGTCTTGTAAGTCGCCATGATTTGGTTTATGAAGGTTGGTTTCCCCTGTGTTTGCAGTCATTTTTCCTATTTTGTGTTCATGTTGCCATGGTTTCTTTTGTTCGACCATATCATTCTATCTTTATACTTCATCATTCCTTGTGGGCTCCGGTCCAGCTGCATTGGTCACACTTGATTGGTCGGTTTTTTTTATTCATGAGCCAACTTTGCTTGAACTCTAGAATCATGTTTACAAATTACTTTCTTTATATAAATACTTAGACTCTGTCACATACAAATATGTGTTTGGTCTGCGCCTGTAAAGTTATTAAGTGCTGGGCATGTATAATTGAAGTTTACTATTTACAAGACGAGCACAAACAATGTATTCAATGTTGTCAATTCAGTAGCGTTTTTATAGGTGCTGTTCACAAAGCTGTGCATATTAGGGAAAAAATGTGTTAAACAACCAACGCTCTTTTAACTTATGCAAATGATTTTCTGTACTGAGCATTTAAACTTACATTGTATGAATAATGAGAACTCACAATAAAGGAAAATTTTAACAGACTGTGACAACTTCCTCCATCAGCTAGGCAGGTTTGTGGTACGAAATTAAATGTTTCACATGTTGAAAGTTACTCATAGAAATAATTGCCTTATCATATCCTTATCCGACTGCGGTATTCTTCTAGTGGCTTCAGTAACTGGTTGTCTGTCAGGTAATGGGAAACCCACAATTGGAGTTTCTCTATCATGCTTCATATTTCCAGCAATAAGTTACATCAAACCAGCCTGGAACCCTTGGGGGGGGGGGGGCACTTGGCCTTATTCTGGATAGGGGTGTGCAGTGGGACCTCGAAAACCTGTACCCGTCGTACAAGGTCAAAATGGCCAAAAGCATACCCGTCGTACAAGGTATTATGCAAATGTATAACCCATCGTACAGATTGATGCTGAAAAACATACCCCGTCGTACAAGTATGAGGCCCAAAAACCCGTCGTACAAGTCGAGAGGCCGAAAAAACATACCCCGTCGCGCGGCACATATATACTACCTCTATACACTTAAGTGCCACCCCCCCCAGGCCTGGAACATGATATTGAGATCATAGGGAAGCAAAAAAACACCAGTATGTTGCTATATTTCTTTTTCTTAAAATTCCATACAAGCACACACATTTGATTTATTACCATACCTCAATGATCAATGCTTTAACTAGAGTACATCAGCTTTGGCAGATAAACAGAAAATCACCCACATAACCTGAATCAAGCAGAAACATGGTCAACACATCTAGTAAGGATTTGTCTGGAATATATGGCAGTACTTAACTGATACATATAATGCACAAAGATGACCTCAAGTACCAGCCAATAGTATACATGTATAGTTGAAGATTTAAAGTAGAGCCTTGTACTATTGTTTCAGACATATTGGGTTATGTTGCAGGGACGCTGTTCCAAGCGCGGGTTAACTGATGTTCGTTGTTGAATAATTCGCAGCGAAGCTGTTCCAAAGGCTGGGCAACAGTGGTCCTCATTGATTAAGTTGCAGCGGTAACTGATGGTCCTTATGAATAACATCAGGCATGGTCAGCGAATCGATACAAACAGTTTGTCAACATCTCTCATTGTTTCTGTAGCTGCTTACTGCGACTCAAGTAAACAGCGACACATAAAGTCATGGTCCACTTGACACGCGCAGCTGTTACCTGGCGCCCTGTGCTAGGGTAGGTCTACATGGCCGACTTGTTCATTCTACAGAGGTGCACTAGGCGTAACATGATGATGGAACCTCTGTCCATCTTAACCACACCTTCCTCGTGGTCAATACTGAGCAGCACACCTGTACAATCACGGTCCTCGCCCACAATCACCTTCACCTGTACAACACAGCACGGCACCAATAGATGTTGTTGCATGAAATGAATATGGATTAAGCATCTATAAATACATAACAAGAGGAAATATGTCACTTTAAATTGATTATTACTCTGTCACCCAATTTACACGATTCCAACTCGTTCACAACAACATTTCTTAGACCCCAATGGAGTTATACCAGGGTTTCACTGTACGATCCAAGCTCTGTGTGAGAAGCTTGACCGCAGTAAGCTCACCTTGTCTCCCTTCTCGCTGGGGTGTATAGGTTCCAGATGTTCACTGCCCACACTGACAGTCTTATCTTCCTCAGGGATATACAGTGTGCACATACCACCCTGTAACACGGTCAGCAACCAACCATCATCAACAACGTTCGTATTCCATCCTCAATATATATCATTCCCCACCACACAAAGACAAAATGCATATGACTGACCCATCACATACATAGATGGATAAACGGATTGTTTTCAATGAAAACATATGGAAACAAAAGGTTAAGAAAGCTGAATGGGTTATGCATGATTTGGCTTGAACGCAGGAGGCAGGCGTGGTTACCGAGGTGCTTCGAATGATGCCTATCTGATGGATGAGGCTGGAGTCATCGTGCGTCTCTGTGATCTTCACCTCGATGTCTGTTGTTGTCCAGTCTGTCAAACCAGCCGTCTCTAACGCTGTCATACATTCACAACAATGCAACAGATCAACAAAGTTAGATAGTGACCCTGTATACATGAATCATGGTATGAGGGACTGGGTGTTCTCACCTGCTCCAGGTGTTCCAGGTGTGTACGGAGCACCAGGTGTCATCGGGCTGTAGCCCATAGGTGACGGGGTGCCTACATAGCCTCCCGGGGAGGGAGTGCCATTGAAGTTACTACTTGGGCTGGGGGTGTAGCCCTGTGGACTGGCAACTGGATACACAACATATCATAGATAACAAACAAGTTTAAAAATCATGTTAAAGTTGAGTGTGAGTTAAACAATGGAAAATTGCTTAATAGGAATATATTTAAATAGCTTTTTTTTTCATCATAAATTGACTTTAAAAGTATTGGATTATACAAACCAAGTCTGATTACTGATGTCAAAGTCAGAGTAGTGAGTGAATTAAACAATGGAGAATAGCTCACTCAGAATCTATATAAATATCCAGTTTTCTTTTCACTATGAAAAAGCTTCAATAGTAGTGCATCATACAAACCAGGTCTGAAGTCTGGTGATGGGGTGGGCTGGGCCCCATAAGGTGAGAAGGCTCCTCCAGGGGTCTGTGGGGTGTAGGGTCCGCCCACAGGAGAGCTAGCGTCGGCCTGGTAGCTCGAGCTCTGAGGGTTAGGGGTGTAACTAGGAGACGGGGCGGCATCATCAAAATTATAGCTGTCAAAGTTGTCAGACCTGAATAACATGGTACATGTTAATTGTTATTGCTATAGGTGATTCAAGATCTGTACAGATGATATATATATTTATATGTCTTATCAATAGTTGTGGCGATGGGTTGCAACATCATAATCTATGCTATCACACAATAAACAAAAATTAGATGTTTTGAAGACAGCAAAAAGTTCTATTAACATAGTTGCCAAAATAGTCGCGAAACTACCCTAGCATAGATTATCATCTCAAGCTGAAATCGACCAAGCTTCAACTGCAGTTTATCATCAGCCAACATCTAGTCACAAACCTCTCTATTCCGGGAGATAACCAGTGATTAATATCTACAGCTGACCTGGATGGGGTATTGAAGTTGGATGGATCCCAGGCGCCGGCGCGGCCTGGGGTCATAGAGCCAGGCTCGTGATTGGGTGTCTGGCTGCCGTAGTGCGGTGTCCTGCTGCCATCATGGAGTGGTGTCTGAGAGCCGTACATGGGTGTACGCGACGAGTGCATGGGTGTCATGCCAGAACCTGTACCTGGGGTGCGATCATAGCGTGTGGATCCCCCACCTGGCCTCTTACCTGCACCCCTGTGACACAGAGAGTAGAATAGTTCATGACACTGGTCAACTGTGACTGTAATATTTATGTCATCAAGTGATTCACAAGAGCGATGACTCACTGTATGACACTGAGGCGTTTTCTGTCGACTGGAATGGTTTTACATTGAGTATGCAGTTCTACACGAGCCGTCGACTCGGTGGCATCTTTCACAATGCCAATATGACCTACAACAAATAGTACAGTTATTTTGTTAATCAAGGTCCGTCTACTAATGAAAGAGTGTGGCTATTGAAATTTCTCCATAGTCTAAGTAACCAATACAGCTCAACCCACAGAATCATTTGATCCAACAGTAGTACCCTTCTTGGATACCAAAGGGAGATTTGATCTCAGTTCAAGTCATTGGCCACAACTTTAGACAGGTTTCATAATGAAGAACCCATCACACACCTTTGAATGGGCCCTGGATGATTCTGACAGTCTGACCAATCATCTGTCTATCCCTGGTGCCCCGCCCTCTTCCACCCCCACCACCTCCAGGGGTGGAGCCACCACTGCTGGGATGGGCGGGGCTGGACAGACGTGGGGACATGTAGCCTGCCACTGGAGTCACTGATGAGGCTTGCTACAATCCATAACAATACAAAACTCTCAGTGGTCACGATAATAACAAATAAAGCTAGTCTGTTGTTAAAGTACGAATGTTTTTTGATCGATCTGCATTCAGAGTATTCCCTCGAACATCATTCACCTTAGATCCGCCAGCAAGTGATAAATGGCGAGCCTTGCATACAAATATACCACCATTGTCTGTCATCATTCGAGAATGTAGGAAAGCAAAACCTCTGAACAAGTGCCGAATCTCTCCTTGTCGACCCTGAAATCAACCACAGGACACATCTAAATTCATACAGGGTACTAAAAAATATAATAGGAAGCAGTTAATTAAGCAATATACACAAATTCAAACATTACAGAAATGCACAACAAAAAGTGCAAAGATATTAGTTTGTTGCATTTACTAGAAAAATGTGAAAATACTTTCCAGCCTCTTTTATTGCAGAAGAAATGATAAAGAAACAGGTTAAATTTGTTGTTACTCACTGAATGTGGGCCGTCTATGACTTTGACGATATCCTTCACCTGGACATTGTTGTTTTCCGAGTCCAGAGCCACGGCGTTACGAGAGTCTTTCTTTTTGGTGACGCCCGTCTGTTTCACGTGTACCAGCTGTTTACAAGGCCAACACAAATTGTATAGACATCTTATTAATAGAAATAACGAAAAATATATACACATATCCATCGATGATGAAATGTTATATCAGCAACATTTACGTGTGAGCGGGCAGTAATGTACGTTATGCTGAATCATATGCATTAATACAAATTTAAAGTCCACAACAACTTAAGATTAGTTATGTGGATCAGAGAGTAGCGTTTTTTTTCAATGTTTGATTACGTAAATTTTATGTCGGGTTGCATCTGTCTGGCTTAGACCCTGTAACCCAATTGTGTTGCTTGGCTTTGCAGAAGGAATGTTTTCACATCTCAGCGAGAAACCGGGGAGATACCGTGACTTCCCAATGAGCAACACGCAACCAGATTAACGTTCAGCAAACAAAGGTCTTTTGAGAAAACCTCTGTTATAACACTTGCAAGGTGTGAGTGATACCAGGTGCCTCTAGTCTAGCTATGTCAAAGCTGCGCTGCTCGGTGAGGGACTTTCTCAAATCAACAAGGAAGCAGGGTGATATTGAGACACGGTCTCAGTTATTGCATGGTCTCAGCTGATTGGGCGAGAGGAGGGTGCCATACGATAAGAACAAAAATCATCCCTACAAGTAAAATCTAACCCTGCACACAATCACACAGTTTACCTTTCCAAACATGTTAAGAACTTGGAAGTTCTCCTTTTCCAGACGAACAATCACTCCAACACTTTGTGGGCTGAAACAAAATTCAACTGTTATAAACCAAGCCATTAAAGTGCAGGTGTTAATTAGTGTTCTGCATCCATATGGACAACATGAGGTGTGGTTCCATGACACCATATAACAGGATCTCACTCGAGCTGGACAAGGTCTCCAAACTGGAACTGCCCTAGAGAATCCACACCGGTAGCCATGTCTGAACACAGCTGTAGGTCTTTGGGAAGCACTTTCAACTGCAATATGAAGCAAACTTGTACAATGTCTGGGTTCAATGTGATATCACTTTTACCAACTCATTAAACAAGGCTCAACATAGATGATGAACGAGAAGAGAACACTGCCAATAATTCTGATCGTAACAAATAAAATATAGATAAAGAATAGTTATTTCTCCATATAGTTTTGGGTGTTGTCAGAATACGCACCTCATGCATGGTGAGGTCCGAGAAGAGGACCACCATGTTATCCTCAACTCTCACAATGAGGCCTGTATCACCCTCATAGCGCCCTCGTAACACCTTCACATGGTCTCCCATCTTAAAGTACTTTTTCAACTCATGTGCCGGGAACTCGAGAGGGTCCTAAATCGTAGACAGAAACAGGATGCCAACACACACTGACTCGAAATGAGGTTCACGCGAACACCTCATGTGAATGAGGACAATAGGACATAAGAGGGTCATGTGTACCTTGAGGTCCTCGTGCCTGGGCATCATGGTGATCTTGTTTCCATCGACACTGATGATACTACCCTGGAGATGGATTAATTCACCTTCAGCAACCTGAACTACATCTCCGGTCGCCAGGTTGTGACTGGGACCAGTGCTACTTCCCTTCTGCTGGGGTGCCACTGACAGTTCGGTTAAAGAATTATGTTACATGCTGACAGTCACAACAAAAGTACTCTTGTGACACCAAAGTCTAGTGCCCTGTCCCATCAAGTTTGGAAGGCTGGCAGTGCCTATGATGTTGATTTTTGTATTATTATTTACCATACCAAATAAAAGAATGTGCTGGTTTTGATTCTCATATATATTTGTCTCAAAACCCACCGGTCACTTAAGCTAATAGAAAAAATTTAAATAAAGAATAAATTCCTTAAAATTCTCTGCCAAAAGCTAGCTCACAGCAGGTAGCCGACACATTATAAGAACTGTAGATAACATGTTACCCTGTTAGCTATGTATCAGACTGCCATATCTATCACCAATATGAAGACAAGGATACATTCCATATCAATGCCTTCAGGTTGATCTTCAAATTTCCAGCTCACCAAGTGTAGGTTTGATACCTTCGGCAACCTTATACAACAAGCAATTATGTACAAAATACAAAGAAATCATTGAACGACCAAGTCGTTTGAGGTTATCAAATATTTCTTAAAATGCAACTTACAATAGCTGACATGACAAAGCTCTTGAAAAGGAATCCCTTCCGACTGTATCTGTTGTTTTCAAAGATAAGGAAATCTCCGTCTGACGTCACTTCACCCCCGATAGCCCGGACGGCATCCACATCAAAGAGCTTCTGCATGGGGCGCTGGAATTTCTTTCTTTTCTCTGTATCCTATGAGGTCATAAATACATCACCCATTTGCAAGCCTCATATACAGCAGTATGGGAGCTTAAAACATTCAGCATTATCTGCTCATATTTGCATCATATGCACAAGAAACACCCAACAAACATACAAAGAGGGTTCAAATAAATGGCAAATATGACAAGCTGGCCATGAGCAGTATAATTTTGTCATGGTCACATTACCATGATGAGATACAAACCATGACAAATAAGCATATTTACCTTGTCCGTTCCCCGCAAAGCTCCGCGCATCCTTGAGTAATCCACACGCGGGATCAGCTTGAGATTCACTTGATTCTGTGAGGGCTCAACATAATCGACCTGAGCTAGATCGTCCTTGAAGATGCCCCGCTTGAGGCGCACCCACTGTTTGGGTTTCAGGTTGGCTGTCTCCCTGACCACCTTGAGAACATCAGTCATCTCTTTGATGGGCACCATCTGTTGCTGCCACTGACCAATACGTAAGTTACCCACGCCCTCAATGGCTTGTTTGACATGGGTCTGTTTGTAGGCTTCCACGTACAGGTAACCCTTGAGACCTTCCTTAGCGATGATAGACTTGATTTGTAAGGGCTAGAAATAACCAAAAAAGGGGAAGATAAACATCACATTTTGCTGCTGAATGCCTCATATAAAATATTTCTTCTAAGTACTGCGGAGTCATAAACCGGCTGATTTTTAGGTTTATCAATTAGTGTCATCACAGAAATTGACCTACCTCGTCTGTGAACTGATAGGCAATGAATTTACGCATGAGGGCAATAGCTGTTGCTTTCTCCTCACCCATGCGACACTTAATCAACCACAAGTTGGGATCTCTGTCAAATAACAAAACCAAGGAGTGATTGATATCACAAAGACTTAATATTAAAACAAGTTGTAGAGCTGCAGCCCAGATAGCAGTGTAATGTGACAAAGAGACTTACTTGACACCAGGGAGGAGGCCCTGCTGTGTGATCTCATCGGACATTTCCTCTCCCTCCCCAAACCGCTCACCAGCTGATGTCTCGGCGTATTTACGTCTGAAATACTCCTCCATTTCATCCTCCCCACGACTGGTACACAACCAAGCACAGGATCAGCTGACACCTTGTCACAAAATTTTTGAAAATGAAAACAATGAATTAAGAATTTGTGTTGTTGAGAGCAACAACTAACTTGAGTTGCATTTCAAAACGTCTTCGTCTGCCATCAATATCAACAGCGGTGGGTCCATCTTCTTGGAGGTAGCCAGAATCTCTGATGCCAGCCACCTCCTCAAACCCTTCCTCTGCTTCTTCGTCATCATCATCATCATCATCAACCTCTATTCACACAAAATGCACCAAATCTTGAGAATTACAGCAGTAGTCAAATACATTGGAAAAACATAACCAAACAAAGGCTTTGTACAACCATACCAGCTTCATCAATGATGAAAGTGGATGCCCCTTTGTGTTTCTTCTTTGGATGACTCCTCCTCAATTCCTCATCTTCCTCAGAGTCATAATCATCTGCCTCTTCAGCATCTCCACCATGATCACTGCCTACATCACTTCCTGCCTCACTACCATCATCACTTCCAGCTGGGCTCCCTGGTGGACTCCCTCCGACACTCCCTCCATCATCATCCTATGCAAAATTAGTGCATAATTAAAGGTGCATTTCATCAAAATCATTGAAACCGTTCGGAAAATCCGTCGATCAATTCCCCACAAGGTTAAGTAATGATATCCAAAAACTTGAGTCCAATATGTGACCTCAGCTGTTTATGGCTTTTCTTATTTTGGACGGCACTGAATTTTGACCCAAATATGTCACACGATAGACTTTAAAATACATCCGAGGCTGAAAACGGGCATAGTATTAGCGATTAAACCAGAAAATGGGAGTATCTGGTTCAGTTCACTATTCATTTGAATATTTGTGTAAACAAAGTTCTGAGGCTGTTTTCAGTGTGAATTTATCAATTAATTATCAATGATTTGATGTAAGGATTATTAAGTCATTGTAGCAACTACACAAAAATGGAAGCAAAATAAAAATGGTACAAAATTGCTGAAAAATGCATTTTTAAGTGATTTGTGACACCAAGCAACATGCATAATGAGTGCTAAGAGTATATGAGGTGAGAGGCGCAGGGTTAACTAGAAAAGAACCCACTTCTTCTCCTGGATTGTAGTCATGGTCACTTTCACTGTCACTGTCTGAGAACATAATCATCTTCTCCATGATGGCAGATTGTCTTTCCTTCTTTTGCGCTATAATAAAACCTGCAATCAATCAACAAATGTCAGTAAGTTTGGATTTTACAATTGCAACAGTACCAGAGATGTGTTCCAGGCAATCTCTTTGATAAATGTTATTGTTATTGGCATTATATATACAAGGGTCAACATGCCATCCACCTGTCTGGAAAGTTTTCACCTGCCAAAATAATTTTTCACTGGTCAAAACAAAACCCATTATGTTAAGTGCAATCAAATATTGTTTAGGTGCCATGACAGATCTTTTCAAATGATCCATTACTCTGACTGCATGTATAACAGGAATTCTGTGCAGGAAATTTGGTTTGGGTGAATAAGAAATACAAACAGCATTGCGCCAGCAACCATCTAGGCCAAGTGCTGACGTGGATGTTGTTTATTGTCATTTGGTGGTTGTGTTTTGTTGAATAAGTGGGAACAACTCACGAGACGCACCACCAACATGGTGCTGGGGCTATGCATGACTACAATCACTGACAAGTCAAATTCAGTTGAATACACAACTGATAGACACACATGCATATTGGAAAACATATAGAGGAAACAAATAGCTTGCGAGGTTTCACATATTCAAGGCGTCTGATTTGAATTCTGGATTTTTGTATTGTAGTGGATTCGTTCGTGTTGGACGTCACTAGACGTCCTCGATAGAGAGCAGCAGCACATCAGTTGACAAACACACATGCCCAAATTCATACCTCCATAATTGATGAACTCGCTGAGATAAGTCAATGAAAGTTCTTAAATTTAGTGTGTAACATGAGCAGTGAAAAATCAGCTTTTTTCAGTAAAAGTGGTGTTGCGTTCACCGAGGATACTTTGTTAGTGACACAACATATCCTGTAAATTTGGTGACTGTTTCTAATGCACACACACACCGATCTGCCAGTTACAGAGGTTGTAATCCTATCCCCCAACGCCCGGGACTAGTAGATTTCAACATCAGACTGGTGCTCCATTCAACATAGCTTCTGTGGCATCTTGAATCGTACCCCTTTTCCTAAGCTTTTTATAGGCCTATTAAAACTGTGAAAAATAGCAATTAGCCGGGGTAGTACATTGTGACATAGCAACAGTCAAAGACAGTGAACTGTCAATTTCATGCTGGTGGGTGGTTGCGCCAGATTGGACCATTTGGGGAAGGGTGTTCAGTACGAGCCAATCTTGGTATAGTCCTAAAAGGCCAACAACAGCTAAGATCTTAACCAGCTGATGGGCAAGTTGAATCTTTCTCTCTTTTGTTGTTTGTTATGCAAAGGTTATGGGCTTTAAATGTTTGCCCAACTGGACTTCGGTCTGATACAGTTTTAAGAATGAGCTAGTTCATCTTGCTTCCCCTCATATGCAAGACTTCCCATGAATGCTAAGGCTGGGAACTGGGTATAGCAGAATTTGTAAACATCTCTGTTCTATTAATGACAGGTCAAACTGTTCATTGGGATCTCTTAATAAGCAGCAGGGTCTTAGCCAGGATTTCCAACCTGCCCCTCCACCCCCCCCCCCCATGTCCTCTAATGCAATCAACACAGCTAGATTGCCCACCCACCCGCAAACTACTCCCCTGTCACCTGTTAATGCAACCAGCCACTGCATTCTGAATATGTAACATCAGACTATCATTCAAACCAAATATAAATGAAAGGGAAAAATTCATCTGACTGGAATCCCTCAGACCGTCTGTCATGCTATCGCGACACAGCATGTCAGAGCGCCACACCAGGACGCTCCGCCTTGCAACAACAGTTTACACCAGTGCTTTTCTTTCACAACACCCTTATCATGATAGTGACAGTTTGGGCCACTTCAACATGTGCAGGCACTTAGTCAAAGACTCAGCAATATATTTCATCAAATTGCAATTTGTTAGCTTCATGCGCGAGCCAACAGTGCAGAACAAAATTTTATCAGATCATGGCGAAAACAGACATTTCAGAGTGATAATCCAATCGACCATGCTCAATGTAGTTTTCATTATTCTTACAAACCTCGAACACATCATGTATCATTTTAGAGTAGGTATAAAATTGACATGTACTGGGACCTTGTTTTGCAAGGAGACGAAGCTGGCTGTCACTCTATTCACCACCATTAAAGTATTATGACGCTGATTAAACCCCATGCATCATAAAAAGTGTTATCAAGCAGAGCAGTATTTATCTTGATCGTAGATGAGCGGACAGCCTGCTGCGTCGCCGTTTGTGTTTAAATGAGCTGTTTATACTGACTAGGTTAATTTCTGATGTCTGGCCTGGGAGGCGCAGGCAGTGTGGACTAGGGAAAATTCCAGCCCATTCAAATTGACAATCATCCGTCCAATGGACGGGTCTCTGGCTAAGACCCTGATAAGCATATTGAAGGAATGATATCTCGGTAATAGGACGGTAGAATTTAATTAAGGTCGGTTAAGTTACAGATTAAAGCCTCGCCTTTACGATAAAAGTAGTCCCAACTCCGACCGATGATTTGCTAGATTTCCAGAGATGATAGAAAGTAAGGATCCCGCATCTGGTGACGCTTTCGTGCATGAATTTAGCCACTTCACTTCGATTAAAAGGCTGTTTGTTTGCTCTACACACGTAATTTTGTGATTTTGCAGTTGGTCCCTTGTGATTATACCTCTCAACCAATCAAAAACATGTTAACATATGCAGGGCTCTCGCTAGCCAAAAATTATCAAGGGTCCAGGACCCTCAGGTTAAAATTCCCAAGGGTCCCCAACACATTTCTGGGGTCCACAAGAAACTCGAGGGTCCAAATAGGTTTTTTTGATAACTGAACACAACACCAAAAATGCCTATGTACAAACATTGCATGCATATTAATTCGTTTATCAGCAATAAAGTTCATAGCTGATTTCTGACTGTCAAAGTTTTGAACTGCTGGAACCTCAATCTTGATGCGCATTAGTATCTCCAGCACTCTTTCTGACAACGAAGCACGTTTGCGAGATTTTGTGACTGACTCGACGCTACGCGAAAATGCGCGATCGCCCTTTGATGTCCTTTAACTGAGTTTCGCTAGCACAGCGCCCAGCGCTGCCATGGTAACAAGCCAACTGTGTGAAGTTCAGTTGGTAAAACACGCTGTGAAAACGATTCTATCTGCATATCTCTTCCCAATAGAACATCTTTCGCCAGATAATGTCAATAGTCTGAAACCAAACTTTCTCATCACTATCATCTAGACCAATGATTGAATTCGCTTACATTCGCCGAGTAAAGAAAGCGTAACACCCGTATGCTGTAGCGCATTTCTTGGCGAGAAAAGCTGTCACCACTGCGTTGACCTGGCAGGCGCAGATTGAGCTTATCAGCGTGCTCTTTTTATTCAAACAAGTCAGAAGACGCAACTTATTTTAGTCGGTAGTTTCAACTTGGACTCGCCAGTCGGGTGACGACTTTTGTGTTTTCATTTCACCTGCAGGCGGGCCAATTAACGATCTCGCGAATTTTGTAGCTTTGCGTAATGGATGCACGGCATCACAAATCTCGCGCGTCCACGGGACCCGCAGGCCATATTGACTCGGGTCCACTGCAAGAATCGCGGGTCAGGGACCTAACAGATGGGGTGATTTGCTGGCGCAATGGGTTCTTCGTTGTAAGTCACTTCGATCTAAGGGTTTTCCTTCGATCGATGTATATCACTTCAATCGGCGGTCGTCCCCTACCTGTTAGACTTTGACAGCCCTACCTTGGTGATGTGAAAGGGCTGGTGAAATTTCAGGGGTTGAGTCGGTTGGATTTTCGGTTTATTCCACACTGCAATCTAACCTTCCGGATAATGGAAGTGTCGTTACGCATATCGAATTTTAAAACAATCTTTGACGCCCACCCTCTCTGCAACTGGCACAGTATACTCGGATGTCTTGTACTGTAGTTGTAGTGCTAAAGTTCCTAAACGTAGTCCTGCTCTGCTGACAAGCGACAAGGCTGTCACTGTCAGCAGTCAATCGTTATATACATTACACATAATTGATGATATATTTCAAATTACCTAATGAGAAGTATTAACAGCTCATCGATGTAACGGGTTATAATTTCGTACGATAACGCATGTTAATATTTGTTATAAACTCGGAAAAAGCAGCGATTGCCTTCTGAATCGATGCAGAGCTAGCATGATTTCAAGTTACTCGGACAAAACTGCATTAAATGTATGCTTGTAAATATGTAAATACATATATGAGTTTTTTTTAACAAACAACACCGTTAGATTATTAGGCATAAAAATTGCAAATTAATGCATAACAAACAGGGGACTAAAATGGTCGAGTAATATTGTACAAATAGCTCTGCACGGATGAGATTCCTTATTTGGTATAATGAGATGTACATATATTAATGTATATTTTGTATTTCCTTGAAAATTTATGTGTCTATGTATACCAAAATTTCACTGAATTGGTTCAAAATATTAAATTCTTAAGAAATAGAAGAGGGGAAAATGTTTCAGTAGTCAAATAGTCGAAAACACAGTAACTCGCTTTTTGTCGACGTCACAATGAATCTCATTAGCTATTCATAAGCCGCCATGATGCTATTGGCATGAAACGTGTCACTTTGATACTGAGGAGAAATTTGCCACAAATCACTGGATAAGGATACCATAACCTGGTCAACTAATCATATCCTGTATGTTGATGCTGTATAGACCATCTAGGTTTTGTAATACTGTGCATCGACCCTTACTTTGCGCCAATATGTCCCATGAAAAGTAACCTACCATTCTCTGGTGGTGGGTGAACAAAGAGAGTGGGAAGGAAGACATATTAGACCTTGATGGGTCGTTTGACAACTGGAAACAGTCTGATGTGACTCTGCTTTACCACAATTCATGCCTACTAAGTATACTACATTCGTTATCTGGATATTTGTTTCAGAAAGCAGGTTGAAGGTAACATTTTAGGGGGGAAACGGCAAAATACAATTGTGGACAGCAACGGATTACTCATAAATTATTATAATGAGGCAATGGCGCTGCCTTGAGACGGTTAGATTTACTGTGGCGTAGATGTAAATTCACGCATGGGATTATGTTATAAATGCATGTATAGATGTTGTAGTGGTTGTCGTTGCATTACTTTTCATATGGTTGGGTTAAAATGATAGTATGGATAGGGTGTCGCCATTTACTCGTTGGTTCTAGGAACGAGCTGTGAATTTTTTTTGAGAAACCGTTGTGGCCATATTGGTTGAGTCCATTTTTCTCGCTTTGATATGAGGGAAGTTACACTCAAGCTAGGCCTGTTAGTATATGTGCGCGTGGGCCATGAAAAGGGAGGGGGCACAACACCAATTAAACAACATGTGGTATCGCTCAATTATAGTGAGCATAATTTGGTTAAAACCAGTTCATTGTATTGATTTAGACTGAAGGAATTCGTTTTTCTGCTTGTGAAGCTGTATCTGGGATTCAATGTCTTGAACTGTGCCGACAATATGTTAAGACGTTTGGCGTTGACATGAGTTAATCTCGCCTTTATTTTCCTTTGGTCTTTCCTGATATGAGATTTTCAGTTATAAGGGCAGCCTTTCTTTGGACCACCCAATCGTACATTCGTCCGTTTAGTTAACCTGCTCTGGATCATTTACACTGAAGGGCATTTCCTGTTAGTTATTAAAACACACATTCTTAGTCTCTGGTTTAATGATTTATAATTGTTTTATGAGAGCCAAGGATATATGCCATATTCTCATCCCAATTATCCAATTGCACTGTCAAAAGGGGGGAAAAACATGTCCGTTACATCAATCGTTTTGTTATGATAGGGTTATTTTGATTACTATGATAATGTGACGTACAACCATATCCCAACTAATTTGTGTTCCAATCTTGACCATTTTTACTCATTGTATGAGTTGCCCCACCCATTATTTTCTATTTGTGCCCAGTGTGCGTGATGCCTAACACCCCCTCATGTTGGTATCGTCTATGTTTGGCAAGCCATCATCCATAGATTGAGCGTCATGAGACAGGGCGGTGTTTGGGAAAACTCATTCTTAACCTTTGTATGCCAATGAAAATGTATGCGATAACGAAAATGTAATGGATACTTTCCTCAGGACATGGGTTGCGTTGACCTTTTATCGCGAATTTTAGTCTAAAGACATATACATACAAATTTGGATTTGTCTTATGACACTTCGACTCGAATCGCGGTGTGTGTATTGGTTCTTGCCAACAGCTGCCCACGTTGCCACATCGTGAATAGGTTGGCGTCGTTCCATTCATTATTTGATTGCTCTCGAACTGAAGCAGTTTAAGATCAACTTTCTGTATGTGACCAAGGGGTTCTTATACGTGAGTTCTCGGCTCGCGAGGTTGAGCATGAAGTTCGAGGCCCCGTTCCACGAACAATTGTGAAGCAATGAGTCATGTGATGAACTAAGCACTGCGTATAGCGCGAACGACTATCACCAAACAGGAAGTGAACGCTACTGATATAATGGAAAAGAGGAAGTGATGACATACGATGACGAATTGCTCGCTTTCCTTTGCGTTACTACTATTACTTGAATGCTATACTTTTCTAAATAACCCTTAATGACGAGATTTACTATTGGAAATGATTCACTGAAAACCTCACACGCTTATTATGTAGCCGATATGTCAGATATACCAACTACTTTCTAGGTAATTTTTTAAATAGGTAATGCAGAACATAAGTTTCAGAGAAGGGAACATTTGCAACTGTCTGAAATCTTCACAGCTGGTACATTTCTTCAAAAAAAAATTCAAAACGTTTCGTCCGAGACTTTATTTACATCAATTAACTCTGATGATGGACAGAAAGTATTCACGGGTGTCATAATAAACATCATAACGTTTATATGCCTCTAATGGAATATTGGGTCTGTTAATAATTTCATAACGTTAATGCACTATCATAGCGGTATTTCGGCAGAAGTTGCATTAAGTTTTTGCTTCATTGTCTGCAGAACTATGTCTGATGAAACTATTAACCCAGAAAACGAGCCAGCTGATGGCGAGGAGTTAGAAGAGGGTGAACTGAGTGATGAGGAAGACAATGATATTGCTCCCCCACGCCCAGTGCAAGAGAATGAGAAAGGGCAAGGTGGGCCAGCCAGTCCTGACAAGACAGGCATTCAACAGCGGTTGCTGGATGAGGCCAAACAAAGCACAGGTATGCAAAAGTAATAGTTATATTAATAATTTATATATATATATATTTATATATATATATCTATTTACATGTATGTATTATAGTAGAAGCATTTGTTATATGAAATAAAACATTTCGGGAGTTTATGTAATGTACACTATTTGAAAGAGATCACAATGTAAATACTTTGCAATCAAAGAGATGGTCATTGTCATTAATGTGGAATTTTATTTTTTTTTTCAATTAATTATTTTCATTGAAATATCTACTTATTTAACATCCTATTTACTTGCATTAGCCAGTTAATGCCAATGATCCTACACATTCCTGGTGACAGGTGAGAAGCCTAATGAACTGCCACCAACTGATCAGCCATCAAACGAGGAGAGTGATGATGGACACAAGCGTAGGAAAAAACGCAAGAAGGAAAAGGAACGTCGCAAACGGAGGAGAGAAGAGGGTAAAGATAAGGTATGCCCATAAGAGGCTCTTATGCATTCACAATTTACCTCATATAAGCTTAAACAAGTTAATTATTGATATAATTTAATTTCAGCAATGAGAACTGTGTGATATAGTTTTTATATTTTGCAGCAAAAGAAGAAAAAACGCAAATATGTAGACCATGACAATGTAGAGGAAGACTTCCCAGCGAACTACCAGGAAGGGCAGGGGGCATGGCCTGGCTTTGCTGGGGGCACAGCGGGCAGGTCTCCACCTGGCCCTTATGACTCCCCCCGTGACTCAGGCACTGACTCATTTGATGAACATGAGAGGTGGCCTCGTGGTCCTACGGGGGGCTATGAGAGTCGTCCGCCCCCTGGCCCTTATGACAGCCCCTATGAGAGCCCTCCAGGGGCCTATGATAGCCCCTCAGATGATGAATATGGCCCTCCTCCCAAACTCAAAAGGTATGCACACGATCAACTTGCACCAGATACTTGCTACTAACTCCTTGGTGAATGGACATTGAATCAGATGATGCTGCCCAAATGAGCTGTAATCAAACATGGAAAAAATGCACCTCATAGTTCCATTACGTGAAGGATGTAATGCTTTTCTGCCATTCCAAACAGAAGATTGACTATATTTAAACTGTAACTGATGCTCCTACATTTCACCTATAACTCCACCTAAGAAATGAGAGGCGACATGTTTGTGAGGGTATGGCATAGAATAAGAAGAAGGCGAAGCATTACCTATCCTTGTCCAATATTTAATTTGAATTGACTATATGCATAGAGTGCAATACAGCCATGTTAGAATCAGAAACTTCTCATAATACATTACTTAACAAGTGTTGACCTCCACGGAACTTAATCTGTCAAGAGCTTAATGAAGAAGCTTACATTTGCCATCTTAATCTGTGGTTTCTGCAAGTTCTTCTATAGGCCCCACCTTACCCCCTCATCATGTAGAAAAGTTTGCATCTCGTTCCCACAGCCATATTCAACAATTTGCGGAGACTGTTAGGGATTAAGAGCAGGCTGAATAGGTAGCAATGAATACTAAAACATCCTTATGTCCCCATCAGTTATAATTCAACTTATTCATTCACTGTTGACCACTCAGGGCTATCTTATAAATGTAGCGGCTTGTTCTTGTTCATTTATCATGACAGGAACAAGGACAATCCTGTGGCATATAGAGTTGTTCTGAAGTTCACAGACTGAGTAACCAACTATGTATGAATGTGCAAAGTTTCATTTTGTACTTGTGTGTTTTAGGATGGGTAACTCTGAGGGTGGAGGCAAGCGGGGCATGCTAGGGGTTGTAGGGGACGACTATATGGACACCCATGTTGCCAACGAACGGGAGGTTAGTTCGAACTTCTTCATCTTTATGGCTGTTAATTGAATCCAAGTTTTCCTGATGCTGCTTGTATTTAAAAGAATAAAGTATCAGTCACACTTGTGTTGCAGGATATATATGACAGGGGTAGAACTCATGGCCCCAAATCTTCCAAGAAAATGGAGAAATCTCAGAGGTACAAAGAGATGAATCGACAGAGGGATAGGGATATGGGCAGTGGTCAGATGGGAGGAGCACAAGGTGGTAAAAAACGGGAATTGGAAAAACCTGCCTGCCGCTTCTACATGGAGGGAAAGTGTTCGAAGGTGCAGCTCCACCAGCATTTTGTTTGAGATTAATGAAATGCCGTTATGCATTACTTACTCGGACAACTTTCCCTCATTGTCAATGATGTTTATTTTGCTGCAGGGTTTCGACTGCCCTTTCAAGCACGATTTCCGCCCTCCTAAGAAGCCAGAAGTGTGTAAATTCTACATCAGTGACAGTTGTACCAAAGGCATGGAGTGCCTATACCTTCATGATATCCTTACTCAGCTGCAATCCAAGCTTTCCACCTTTTGTTGGCTTTCCTTTTTAAACTTTTTGAAACTATTGTAAATTGATTTTAAACACTGACTGACTAGTACAATTATGGAAATCACTCCCCCCTAGAAGTTGTCATTACATATATGGAACTCACTCCCCCCTAGAAGTTGTCATTACATATATAGAACTCACTCCCCCCTAGAAGTTGTCATTACATATATGGAACTCACTCCCCCCTAGAAGTTGTCATTACTTGTATGGAACTCACTCTCCCCTAGAAGTTGTCATTAAATATATGAGTAACAGTTTTACATTATTGAGACTTAACCACATTTGCACGTGAATTCCCCTGCCGGTTCTACCACAATCTCGGCAATTGTGCCCGTGGGGAGGGATGCAAGTTCTCACATGGTGACCTTAGTCCTGACAGTGCCTGCTGGCTGGAGAAGGTAGGCCCCATCATTGACTGGATGGTTTACTCTTGAGGCACGGTCCTACACACAAGACAATGCTGACAGCGTTGTCTCCAAACCATCTTCATAATGTTATTGAAACTTTCCCAATTATCCATGTCACTCAAGTCATGAACTTGACTATGAATCTCATTATAATCAACATTGCTATTTTGACTAAATGTCAATGCATTTCAGATATTCAACATATGATATGAAATACATGGATTGAGCTATGTGTTGAGGTTGTTGCTAACTATGATGTATGGGTGTTTGGCAGTCTCAGACATTCATTGAGAGAGAGGAGGCCAAGCTGGAGAAAGATGGATTACTGCCACCTGGATCAAGCGACCCTGTGCCATTCAACAAGTCCCTGCTGTGTGAGTCGCTCTGTCACTGTGTCACTAAATTTGCTAGTGATAACCAAATTACAAGATGGTACAATGGTTGACCCTGGCTCATGTGTGTGTGTAGCTGGGTACAGTGGGATGCATCATGATGATGGTGAGGAGATGAAGAAGATCCCATCCCTCTTTGACATTGAGGTGTTTCCCCCTACTAGTCAGAGTGGTCCACAGAATCAGCCACAGCAACAACAACCTTCCATGTCATCCAAACAGAATGGCCCTCCCTCACACCAGAACTCAAACCAAAAGTGAGTTTGCCATGGAATTTTCTATTCACACCTCATTGATTGCCTATTTGAGCTAATGCCACAGTACATGCAAGTTACACCCTCCTTTCATTGTGATTTATATGAAATAATTCTCTCTCAACTTTACAACATCATGTTAGACAACAATTATTGTCTGTTGTGAAGTAGAAAATTGAAAGAACCTTTGCAATAAAGTTTCCTCCTGCAGTCTTAACTGTTTATGATCTTCGTGCCCCCATCTCAATGCTACCGAGTACTGTACAGCTGTTCTTTCTCCAACCTCCAGCTCCAATTACTACGAGGATGAGGAGCATGGTAACCGTAACAACCAGTCCGCACCTCCGGCCCCACCTCCCCGGCCTAGTCTACTGGGTCCAGGCCCGGGTATACCCCCAACAGTACCTCGTGGCCCCGCCCTACTACCAGCCCCGCCCCAAATGTCTGGTCGACACCCCCACAATGGACCCATACTCCGGACCCCAGGTTCTGGACAGCAGGGATTCTATAATAACTACTATGGACAAAACAACGGACCTGGTGAGATTTGTTGGTTTTGCTTGAGAAGAGGGACAGGTTGTGCAAATTCACTTTGTACAATCGATGTGAAATTGGAATTTTATATTGTATGTTTCCAATGCTGTTGATAATATGGGATTGCGGCTGAGCCAGGTATGATAATGAGTTGGGTGTGTCCACAGGTGAAGGATCGATGGGTCATGGTGGAATGCCCTCACAGCACTCTTCCAACCAAGGCCCAATGGAACCTCCACACCTATCTATGGAAGCCTCACAACCCTCGCAGCCTCCTCTTGGTCCTTCGTTTGACGTCAATCAACTACCTCCCAAACCCAGAGAACTCTTTCTGCGCATTCAGCAGCAACAGAGGAGCAACACAATCACTCCTGGAGGTCCTGACGGCAAACAAGGTAAATAGCTGGTCATACATTGCCAATGATAGGGTGTCTGTTGGTGGCTAGGACATGATATACCTGGGTCTGACATCAGTAGACCATTAGCCTGGATTGGATGACCTACCCTGTGCTATGAATCTTGATGTGTTGTATTTGATGATAGAGCCGGATGATGATTGGTACTCCGATGAAGAAGACGAGAACAAGAAACAGAACCCTCCTCTCCTTCCTAAGCCTCCTGTAAGTCTTGATCCTCCATCTCACCCTCTCTGCTCAATCTACCCCTGTTTGTGTTACTTAACTAAGCCTTGGCTCCTGTGTGAAGCAGGATATGATGGGGCAACCTGGACCACCCAACATGTCTGGGCCTCCCAATATGCCAGGACCACCCAATATGCCTGGATCCACTAACATGACTGGCCCACCTAACATGGCAGGAGGGCCCCCCAACATGCCAGGAGGGCCCCCCAACATGCCAGGAGTACCCTCTATGGACATAGCTACCATGCTTTCTGCCATCAGGCAAAGCATGGGTCCACAAGGCTCACCAAACATGCCCAGGTTAGTTGTGGCCTGCCTTCGTTTGCAGTGAAATACATCCATATGACAGTGAATGTTGTAGGTTATAAGGGGTTGTAATGTGCTCGTGTGATTGTGTTTTGCAGCGCTGGACCAGGCCCTGTACCCCCAAGAGACCCCAGGAGTACTCCTGCTGATCCTCGTAAAGCCAGGAATAGCAACCAGGCCAGCGACAGTGAGCTCGAGATCAAATGCTTTGGTGTCAAAGTGAAATACATGCTGCGTAGGATCACTGTGGAGGGTCGACCTAGTCTGCCTCCTCACCTCATCAAACATGACCCCAAGTACAAAGATGATCCCAGAGTGGACAAATATTACCAGCCTAACATTACCCCTGTACCTCGCTCCATGTCTGATCGTCATGGTCATGGCAGCAAGCCCCCTAAGGCTGACCCTCGCTTGCTGAGGAAAGCCAGCAGCTCCAACATAAGTTCAAAAGAAGACCTTCCTTCTCCAGCCACATCTGTGGTAGCAGGCAACCAGACTCTAGCCATGGGAATGCCTCTTCCACCTATTTCCATGCAGCGTATGAGTTCCATACCTGGGAGCCCCAATCCTGGCATTAAATCTCCCCCTTCACGCATACCACAATCACCTCCTTCTATTCCTGCTGAGTTGTTAAAACCTCCTCCCACTGACCTCAAAGTTCAAAGAACTCTGTCAATTGATGGAGCTTTGTCGTCTCCACCTCTCCTCGTTGAACAGCCCAAGGTTCCCGACGCTCTCAAGGAGACCAACAAACCGGCTACAGCAAGACAACGTTCCAACTCGGATGGAAGCAGTGGTAATATCAGTGACAATGCTGTGACTCCGGCCACACCTCCCACCTCCAAAACAGGACTTGACTACCGCAATGATCCTCGCTTCAAGAAAAAGAAGACTTTATCTAATGCTGGTGGTATGGGAGGGAGTGGGGGTGAGAGTGATTCGGGTGTGACACAGGGTGGGGGCAGGTCTCCCCTGGACACTGCAGCCAACACCTCCCCCAGTCAAACTCGTGTGGATGAGGAAGGTGATATGGGTTATAAACCGGCCAGCTCCTTCTCCAAGTCTCGGAGAGATGAAATTGAATTTGCTTCCCCCTTGGCAGCTCAGGATCTGGCTGACTTGAGTAAAGACTCTAGCTTTAGTGCATACAACAAGCCACCCAATGAAAATTATACCAAGTTACAACAGCAGGAAAGGCAGCTGAGTAAGGTGGACCCCAGGAGAGGGGGCGGGGCTAGTTGGGGAGGTAGAGGAAAGGGGCGTGGCTTACTCAAAGACTCCAACAGCGGTGGGAGTAGCCCAACTGGAGTCAACAGCACTGTCCCTTCTCACTCAATGGCATCCATTCTCCCTGACCACATGGACACTCCCCCCTCACTCAGTAGTACATCTTTAATGTCTGCCTCGGAGCAATCACTCAAAGACATGTTCAAAACCATAGACCCTACAGCATCACCGTTCTGCTAGCATTGTTAGACTAATTGATAAGAAATTGTAATTTATAATGATGATGTCTGGTTGTGTATTACAGCTTACACTGCCTCACCTCGCGGGATGATGGACTTGTTTCCAATGCAAGCATAGCCAGGCTTGCCCATGTGGTACGACCGTGAAAAAGAGTTAGTTTAGAGTATTGGCTGTTAGAACAAAGCATTATCTGGCATTTCAATTTTCAACTGAGCAATACCCACCTAACTTTTTTTTCACTTTTTACTCTTCTTTATATACCATACTAGGGAGGGTTTTTTTTTTAATACAGATGCCAGATAGACTACATTTACATTAGTCTTGTTTGTAAACTTGCATAAATTACTGCAGATGTATAAATTGTTGAGACCACCAGTAGTTAAATAGACTTTTTGAGTTATGTCAGGTTTCAATCCTAGTAGATGGAAAAATTCGCCAAATGGTCTTTGAGAGTGAGGGTGCATAGACCTGGATACACTATATGATGTCAGCATGCGTTGATTACAGTGGTCGATATGTTCCGCTAAGTCACCCGAGTGCATGTTAACGTGAATGTCACTTTGGACCTGTATGACTTGTTGTCGAGTGTTGTTGTTTGTAAGCCTGTCACGTGCTTCCTTTATACGTCATACTGAAGTCAATAAAACAAAATGCTAATTACCGGTGCTGTTAACCCGTGGTTTGTTACGTAGTTGCTGGATCCAGCAAGTGAATGGATGACTGCTCTTGACATAGCTGGTTAATTTAGAAAGACCCAAAGAACTACCAACATAAATCCGGGGCATAGCATGAATTACCCATGAAGAGTATTTTGGGCAACAATTTGCAATTGAAAGAACTTGGATAACAACAGCAGCCTTACTATAGAAGGCAAATGGATCTCGGAAAGTGCGTTAAGTAAAAAACAAGATAACAGATTTTCTGTACATATATAACATTCTATATCTTTATTTTGAAGACTGGGATATTTGACCTTCAAGGAGAAGCAATATACAGGAATTTACAGTAAAGTTAGTTTTATATTTTACAACACGCAGCTGATACAAATCAACAATAGTATACATTTTTACAGCACAACTTTTTGGCTTCAGTAACAGTTGATTGAATGTCCCTTAGTCATCAATGTTAACATGTGCATGACACCTTAAAATGCAAATTGTAAGGATGAGACCTGTTCTATCACCAGGCTATGAAAAATATTCTGCAAATCATTCTCTTAGTTTGCCTGATGACGCCCTATTGGCAGCATTATACATCCTTCATTTTAAGAAATAAAACAGAAAAAAAAACCCAGACCAACATGGTGATAGTTACAATGGACCTGAACTGCTGTTCCCATCAGCCTTTACACAATTAGGAAGATAAGCACAGAGAAAAGAACAAAAAAACTCTTCCTTTAATTACGCCAAAGCAATAGAATGACAAAGTCGGCCTCGTCTAAAACACAGCTTACAGTTGAGAGGATGATATTATCAACCTAAGTGACCCCAGTAAGCTGTAATTCAAATATACTTCAATATCAGCATGATCCAGGTCAAGATTGGTGCTGTGTTAATGGGAGACAGCTGGGAAGAATCCAGAGCAATGCTTGTCCACAAATCCAGTATGTGATCTTGTGCACTTCATGTAAACAACATTGACTAGATTCCTTCAAATCGCACATAACTACACACCGACTCTTGCGTAATTTTACAGAGAATAACAGCACAACAGAAGCACAAACAAACAAGTGTAGCTTTCTAAGACGAATAATTCTTGACATATCAACTGAATGACCAACCCCTGAAATTCATTCAATGCAAATAGCAATCACAATATGAATAAATTATGATAAACTGCTGATATCGTCCAATCTTGACACAGTGGTAGCCTCATGATGATGTGTAACCATAGCAACCTATCCTCAGCAGCTAGAACCCACAACATTGTCATAAGGGTGATATTATTACCCCAAGCCACTTTTTGATTTCATCATCTAGCCATCTATAACATAGACTAGTTGAAGAGGTGTTCCCATCACAGCTACAATGACTGCTTTGATAGCAACAAAAAAGAAGGGCCTTGTGGGAAGATGAAATCCCTCCGAGGTAGTCGGTTACGGAAACACCAACAAGAAGAATGATGAGATAGTTATGTGGATCAGCACACGTCATCTCGCCTCAGTTAAACAGCAAGTTCATAACAATCCTATCATGCATAACCCACATTGTTACTGTGAAAGAAGCAACCCATCAAGCAGCTTTGTGCGTGACATCGAAGAAGTGAACTAAAATCTGTTTCAGTAGAGTGATTGTGGAGACTGCTATCTCCTTAGCAAGGCCAGGTTACCACAGAGTAGAATTGATTAGAACCTCAGCATATTGGCATGATTTGTCAGCCCACGACTTTTCAATATAATTATGTAATAAATAGATTGTCATGTTACTTCATGACTCTCTAGCTGTGTTCAACTTTTAACCATCAACCGACATGCTCACAAATTCAGATTCGCAAGAGTAGCTGGCGATTAAAACTCTATAATACCATAAACACAAGCTCAGTTGGCTACATACCAATATACCAAGCCTGGTCAGAATCACATATATTAAAACAAAACAAATCCCACATGCACACAGCTCAGTGTTCTGGTTCAGATTCGTGCTGAGCATGGGTCCTGTCTTGGTTGCCGGTCCAGTTGGAATGTAAGAGTACATTATTCACATGGCATTAGCAGCATTTGATGTGGGTGGAGCCATGCCATAGACGGGTGGGGGTTCTGTATTGAGGCTGCTGCTCTGTGGGCTGTGATGTGACAGCTTCCTGTGAAGGCCCACCTAATGCTATCACTGGCTTCCCCTGGTCATCATACTGCTGTCCTCCTTCTGCCCCAGCAACTTGTTCATCTTCAGGGCTCATCTCTGGACTGCTAAACTCCTCCTGTGTTCACACATATCGGCACCGCGATAAGAGCAGGGCTGTATTACAAGGAGACGGCTACTCCATGCACAAGGCCATCATCAAATCTTAACTTTTTGTCATTTATTCATGATCTGATCAAGCTGAATCTGCACACATTGTGCTCATACAACCCAATAGCAGGGTTTGTTTTTTTATATTAAGTATGTTAAATTCAATTTTTTACACCACTAAACATTGAAAAACAAAATCCTTGTCAGGTGAATTACTAGAAATGATGATGTAAATAAAGATACTAGAATACTAATCAAGTGTGGGTAACATGATCTTAAATCTCACAAAAAAAAAAAAAACATTGAGTCATCTTGCCACAAATGCAGAAAAGATTACTCAGTAAGTCATTCCCTTCGTTGTCACAAGCGTTGATATTTTGTAGCATGACTTGATTTCCAAGATTGGATAACCCAAGCATTTGATTCCACCAATGATTGCATCAAACCATATGTACACCAACACACAATTATTACTGTGTCAGCAGTAATTGTACACTTCACCCAGAGCAGTTTTAAGAAGCTGGAGATGAGCATTTCTTACCAACCATGATTTGACCAGTGCAGAAACTCTGTATTGATTACAAGAGGGCTGATATGGGGACTTGGGACAATTCATAACATATAATAATTCCAAAAGAAATTATTATATCCAGGTCAATTATTGCCTACAATTAGTCTAATAGTGACATAAGGGATGCATCAGTTCTTTATGCTTGCAAAACATTCTGTCACAAATGCTGATTTAAACATACTTCTATTCCATCATTGTTTACCTACATATGTCAAGATACTGATCAATTTGGATATGATGTATACGCTAATGAATCAACAAGTAGCATTACTACAAACTCTCACACACATACATATTAATGTAAATACATACACTGCCTATTATGCATACAATCACACAAAATACAACCTAGTTCATACACACCCACACAAATACAAGCCAATTCATGCACACTCACAAAAATACAATCTTATTCATACACTCACAATTACAACCTAATTCATGATCACTCACACAAATACAACCTGATTCATGATCACTCACACAAATACAACCTAATTCATGATCACTCACACAAATACAACCTAATTCATACACACTCACACAAATACAACCTACAACACACTCACATTCCTAATTCACACACACTCACACAAATACACCTAGTTCATACACTCACACACACCTGAATACACACTACAAATCCTGTTCATACACACTCACACAAATACAACCTTGTTCATACACTCATACAAATACAGCCTAGTTCATACACACTCACACAAATACAGCCTAATTCATGCACACTCACACAAATACAACCTAGTTCATACACACTCACAAAAATACTACCTAATTCATACACACTCACACAAATACAACCTGGTTCATGCACACATACTTAAATATGCAAACGCTTTCTCACACACACAGATACATGTATGGACATAAAAATACATCCACACCCATACACATTTGCAAACACACACACCTACACACACCTCCAC
Source organism: Urechis unicinctus (assembly GCA_034190875.2). Taxonomy (NCBI): domain Eukaryota; kingdom Metazoa; phylum Annelida; class Polychaeta; order Xenopneusta; family Urechidae; genus Urechis; species Urechis unicinctus. The sequence continues at coordinate 54,477,600 of CM067358.1, read as the reverse complement.
TACTATACACACAACAGGAGCTTTCAATTCACTATCTACAATCTGACGCCCTTCCCTTTACATGAACCAGATGATCTCAACTCCGCAGCTCTAAAATCATAATCCAGCCCAGTAGTCACAGATCAGGAACGAAAGTTAGACATTGAAGTATCAGGGTCGTGGAGGTGTCGGGGGATGGGGGTACAATATATACAGTAATCATAACAATTGCTCAATGATGATATATATAAACGGTGACGTCAGCAAGCAAGTAGGGGGTCGACAACGACCACTAGCCACATTCACAGGCACTGAGTAACAACATAACACCACAACCACCTACAAGCCGTCCTCCTTACCGCCTAATAAGCAACCAAGCCAGCTTTGTCAGGTTTAAAGAGAGTGCTGTGTGCAGATTTGAAAAGATGAAACATATGGCAAAGCTGACCTTTCCTGGCTGGGACGTAACAGGGGCTGATGCTGCATTTTTTTCCTCATCCCTCTGAAAAATCATATGCTCTCACCTTATAGCTACTCATATACCAGACCAAAGCAAAACAAAACAGAATGGCCGAGGGCTTGGGGAAAATAAAAATGAATGGTGCTGTGGTGTGCCATGAGATATTATGGGCTTTGTGACAAAGTTGTAACTGTGAGAAATGGAGGGGTAGGGGAGCGTTTGAGCTGTGAGAGACCGTTTGGATGACACATTATGAGCTATACAAAATACTTGAATATTTGACCTACACAGTTTGAGCTGCAGGTTACACTATGGGATATATGCCACAGTTTGAGCTGTGAGAGACAGTTTGGATGACACATTATGAGCTATACAAAATACTTGAATATTTAAGCCACACAGTTTGAGCTGCAGGTTACACTATGGGATATATGCCACAGTTTGAGCTGTGAGAGACCGTTTGGATGACACATTATGAGCTATACAAAATACTTGAATATTTAAGCCACACAGTTTGAGCTGCAGGTTACACTATGGGATATATGCCACAGTTTGAACTGTGAGAGACCCTGGATGACACATTATGTGCTATACAAAATACTTGAATATTTAAACCAAACAGTTTTAGCTGCAGGTTACACTATGGGATATATGCCACAGTTTGAGCTGTGAGAGACCGTTTGGATGACACATTATGAGCTATACAAAATACTTGAATATTTAAGCCACACAGTTTGAGCTGCAGGTTACACTATGGGATATATGCCACAGTTTGAGCTGTGAGAGACAGTTTGGATGACACATTATGAGCTATACAAAGTACTTGAATATTTAAGCCACACAGTTTGAGCTGCAGGTTACACTATGGGATATATGCCATAGTTTGAGATGTGAGAGACAGTTTGGATGACACATAATGAGCTATACAAAATACTTGAATATTTAAGCCACACAGTTTGAGCTGTGAGAGACAGTTTGGATGACACATTATGAGCTATACAAAGCACTTGAATATCTAAGCTACACAGTATGAGCTGCAGGTTACAGTATGGGATATATGCCAGTTTGAGCAGTGAGAGCCAGTTTGGGACGTATGAGAGAATTCCAGCTCGGAGAGATAATTAGGGTCTAGATTATGTGGGAACATTCTGCGACATGTAGGATGATGGCAGTGGCTGTGTGAGAGAGAGTAGTATATGAGAGAGATTGAGTAGAATGGCGTCCTGATGGGCCAGCTTGTAGGGCTCCTGTCAAAGTGAACATGCTTAACACCAGTGTAACAATACACCATGGCAACAAGCAACACATCTGCATGACAACACTCAATAACAATACTCAGTTCACAAGGTCAGTCAAAAGTCAGTCTACAATTCATAACTGGCCTCACTGGGTACTCCCTTACTGGCCAGGTGATGTCACTGCTACACCCAGCAGCCATTTAACAAGTGACAGGTGTGCAGCTGCAGGTGTGTAGCGTTTTTATAGCCTTCTTTACTTACCATCATAAAGGTTGTATGTATACCCTAGCATACTAAGGGTCTATATTTCATATCAGCAAATACACTTAAAGCTTCTGAGCAACTTAAGCAAAAACAAATTATAAAACCCAATAGAACAAGGCAAACCCATGAGTGTGGCCAATGTATGCTGAAGGTAGAGAGGTGTGCTGAAGGTGCTATTAGAGCAATACAGATGCCCCAGAATGGGAAGATGTGCTATCTATAGTGGTGCTGAAGCAAACCATCATCACCAGTGACCAGTCAACCAGAAAACACTAGTTACCAGTCAACCAGACATCATTAGTGACCAGTCAACCAGAAAACACTAGTGACCAGTCAACCAGACATCACTAGTGACCAGTCATCCAGACAACTCTAGTGACCAGTCAACCAGACATCATTAGTGACCAGTCAACCAGACAACACTAGTGCTGAGGCAACCAGACAACACTAGTGACCAGTCAACCAGACAACACTAGTGACCAGTCAACCAGACATCACTAGTGACCAGTCAACCAGACATCACTAATGACCAGTCAACCAGACAACACTAGTGCTGAGGCAACCAGACAACACTAGTGACCAGTCAACCAGACAACACTAGTGACCAGTCAACCAGACAACACTAGTGCTGAGGCAACCAGACAACACTAGTGACCAGTCAACCAGACAACATTAGTGACCAGTCAACCAGACATCACTAGTGACCAGTCAACCAGACAACTCTAGTGTGACCAGTCAACCAGACATCACAAGTGACCAGTCAACCAGACAACACTAGTGACCAGGCAACCAGACATCACTAGTGACCAGTCAACCAGACAACACTAGTGACCAGTCAACCAGACATCACTAGTGACCAGTCAACCAGACATCACTAGTGACCAGTCAACCAGACATCATTAGTGACCAGTCAACAAGACAACACTAGTGACCAGTCAACCAGACATCACTAGTGACCAGTCAACCAGACATCACTAGTGACCAGTCAACCAGACATCACTAGTGACCAGTCAACCAGACATCACTAGTGACCAAGTCAACCAGACATCACTAGTGACCAGTCAACCAGACATCACTAGTGACAAGTCAACTAGACATCCCTAGTGACCAGTCAACCAGACATCACTAGTGACCAGTCAACCAGACATCACTAGTGACCAGTCAACCAGACATCACTAGTGACAAGTCAACCAGACATCACTAGTGACCAGACATCACTAGTGACAAGTCAACAGACATCCCTAGTGACCACAGACATACTAGTGACCAGTCAACCAGACATCACTAGTGACCAGTCAACCAGACATCACTAGTGACAAGTCAACCAGACCTCACTACTGACTGTCAACCAGACACTGATAATAAGTGTGTAATTTTATAACAAGTAATGAAGCAGAGGACTTGTCTAAACATCATCTGTCTCCTGTTCCATGATGATGATAGCAGATTTCACCACAACCACACCATACATAGTGCATATGTGATCATTCCCAAAAACCGCACTTCACAAACTGCAGCTGCTTGGCTTCATAACTCAATCATAAATACAAGCTAATGGTTCATTATCAATTGACTATAAACTATGAGAGTTCACTACACCAATGTACAGAACACCCACGAACACACTGGTGGACAACATAACCCGTGCTGGCGCGTCATCTCACTCACATGGAGGTTGGCGTAGCTGCCGTCCTCATCAGGGGGGCGTGGTTTACACTTGCCGCAGCAGAAGTTACAGCAGCAACAGAGGCAGCAGCAGCAGTAGCATCCGGTGACGACGCCACAGAAGATGAAGAGAGCCTTCACACACACACACAGAAACGTTCACGAATGATACGGGTATTGGAAACGAGCAGTGCAGGGGGAAGGGGCGCTGACAACAACAAAAAACATACGTCAGAGCGCACGAGCGGGCCTGTGCCAACTCCCGCATCTATTACAACAGTTACATGTGAGGGCGCCCAAACCACTTGAGCAACTGGGATGTACAAGTCACTGTACACTTTGCAGTGACTCGACCGTGTTTTATAATGACACTATACGTCTATAAACACCCATACCTACATGCATACAGCCTGGCTACAGTCATAATTCCACCGTTTCATTGCAGTTGGAACTTACATACCTTATTTGATACTTATCTCATACATGTTAAATCAAATTTCAGCGCCTCACTACAACCAGTGGGTCTTACATAAGTAAATATTGGTCACAGTTGGTCAACAGAGATAAACAAATCACATCACAGCTACCATAGCAAGAAAACATGAGCAGCCGCTGACCATGAAGCACATGGCCGATGAGATAACACTATGTCGGACTTGATTGACTCACGCGACCGCCAACACACGAGATTGCCAGCGAGCATGCGAAATCCGACCATTAAATCTCGCATTCAGAAGCATTATATGGTATATTTCATATACAATACTATGTCATATACCTGCATGATAGCATGATCGTGGAATCATGGGACAACAAAGTGATGTCGTCATAATCCCTTTCGACCCCACGTCGCGCTCACAAAAAGGTGCGAAAAGAGCCAGACCGACTCCAACAGCAGAGGGTACCTGTAGCATTGCTACACAAGACAAGAACTTTTGACGCCTTGCAATTTGTCCTTAAAATTGTTTGTAGCTGGTGAATCACCAACATATTATATATAGCCCCCGTGATTCTCTAAATAACCATGTAAGTTAGCTATTTCTCCGATTCGTAGTCACCGAGATATTGCCCCCCAGACATGACTAGAATGCTACAGTGAACAGGTGTTTAGGAGCCTCTTTGGACCGTTAACAACGATGTGACGTCACACTTTGTAGCCCTATAACTTTAAGCGCCAGCGACCCCATACTCGACTGGGGCGAGTACGGGGCGTTCATCTTGAAGCCGTATCCGGTTGACGGAGTGAGATGGGATGGAGGGAATGAACCAATCAGCGGCAAGCTTCATGTGCTCCTACTGAGATGCACCTCCAAGATCAACAACATGGCCTGACGACCGCGCCATCAACTTCACAGACGAAAACATATAATATACTATCTGCTACAACCATTCAACGACATCCTGACTCCAATGTTATTTTTGACACTGGCCGCCGGTTTCAAAAACCAATGCCCCCATGATACTTAGAAATATGAAGTCATCAATGCATGTGTATACTAGTCAGGATATGAACATGGTGATGACAAAGGCTTCGTGACATAATGACGGAAGTGCATCACAACAACGAGCGGTTAATGTGACATATGGCGTAAGTACTGGGGCAGCTGCCACGTGACGTAACTTATATTACCACACTGACAGGCGCTATTGGACGCAGTGAGAGATGATAGGTGCTAATTAGGTGATATATCATTCGGCGTGCTGGGACGCCAGTACCGCCCTGATGCGACCACCACTTACCCCTCATATCACCTTTACAGAACCGTTGTCATGCGTATAAACCCACAACGACGTAACGCTGAACAACTGCTTGATATTTACACGATATAGTGATTGGCGGTACTGAGCGATTGACGTAGAAGAGAAGTAGACGGAATAGAGAGGTATTTTAGTCATGATTTGACCGCTTAAGAGAGGTGACGGCTCAGTGAGGTCGACGGCATTGTGATAGACGGCGCAGTGTTGTGAGGGAGAGGCAGACGATGTGGGAAGATGTCCGGTATAGAGAGGCAAAAGGTGGAGTGGTAGAGGAGGGCGTTGTAGAGAGGTAGATGGAATGGAAATAGAGGAGGGTGGTGTAGAGAGGTAGACGCAGAGGGGGGTAGTGTGGAGAGAAAGAGTGGAAGACTATGTAGAATGGTGGACGGTGCCACATGGGGTTGCTTTGGCCCGGCCGAAGAATGCCATATTTTAATTTTTGATACAATGGATATGAGGCGCAACAAAGATCGTAAACGGGACTTAAGATTGTTAAGGCGAGATTTTAGACGAACTGGTGTCTGATCGTTGTCCCTCTTGGGTTTCTTAAGGCACAGAAGATAGCTGCGGCCGGGCCAATTCTAACCCTTGTGGCCGGTGAAGAGAGGTAGACGGAGGCGGTGTAGAGAGGTAGACGGTATGGCTAGGTAGAGGAGGGCGTTGTAGAGAGATTGATGGACTAGACGTAGAGGGTGGTGGAGTAGAGATGTGGCGTGTGTAGAGAGGTAGAGCTATGGAGTATGCTGCGAGGCGGTTCGGCCACGTCAACAGCAGCTTACCATTATCCCTGCTAACCCCCCCCCCCCCCCCCCCCACCGCACCTACCACCACACCGGTCGAGATCACACAAGGAATATCACCTAGAGGGTGAGGTGGGTACTTGAAGATGATGGCTCACTTTAACTCCAGCCTACTCCCCAAGCAATACCAGCTCTGTATGCCCCAAATAAGCTGGATGGTAGCGATATAGACTTGGCAGGCGGGTGAAGTTAATGGACCAGTTTCCACCCAACTCCTCAAACTCCACGTCGCACGTTGATGACGCCTCACTGGGTACACGCACAGAATCCAACTCGCCTGGCAAGGCTGCTGGATAATGGCCACCATACACGATGTGCTCAATGGCGAGTTGATCGTCCTATTCCAGCTTCATTCGCCACAATAAAAGACAAACAAAATGAAATTTGTGCGGTTTTAGGAACAAAAACCTTCTGTCATTAGGCAAGCACTGCAGTATTTTTCAACAACGGGGAGTAGAAGCGATCTTGTCAACCAGTCAGTCTTTGTTTCGTGACAGGGGGAAATAAAGTGGGACCAACTGGTCCCTATTGTAAACAGCAGGCGCAGGTGACGGCGTTCACTCCTAGCAAGTTTACATACAGACAGCAGCTCCTGCGCTACGGCATGGCTAACTGACTCTAAGTGTTACATACCAATCACACATTACACCCATTTTGTCCCGTGCTAATCCTATGACATTTTGTCCCACGCTAATCCTATGACATTTTGTCCCACGCTAATCCTATGACATTTTGTCCCAAGCTACTCCTATGACATTTTGTCCCAAGCTAATCCTATGACATTTCGTCCCGTAATACCCCTATTACCCTTTCTTATGCACAACTATTTACGCTGCTAAACTATCTACACATATCGATTCGTGACACTGCATTGCGTGAGAGAGTGAGTATAGGGTTTAACGGCACACCAACACGTTATATGTGTTATATGGCGCCTAGAAAGGTTAATAGATAAGTTTGACCTGATTAAGCAGCAGCCTTCTAGGATAAATGAAAATTGAGATGGAAACGATTATCCTAGGGCAAGTCACCACCAGCCGATTGACTGGACCAGGCCATTCCAGCCTCTCGTCTAGACAAAATCCGGGCCAGAGTAGTGTGTTGCATATATGGCCCTCAAAATGATGGATCCGCTCAACCACCGATACGAGTAGCACCTCACGGCCGACGGGGTGCCCCCTATTAGTCGCCTCTTACGACATGCAGAGGGATACAGTGGGCTTATTCTACTTCCGGACCCACAGAGGGGGGGGGGGGCACTTGTACATGAAATATAGTAATATAAACATACGATTATTACTACAGAATATTCCTCCGCTCCTGGGGTGGCACTACCTATGCCATCCTATCATTTTCGTCTCATTATCTTCAATATATATGGTATCTAACCAATGGTAATCCTCAATTGATATCAGCTAACTCATTCTTTCCATGTCATATGGCATTCTTCTTGTAGCAATTGATCCCTTTCAATCTAGCCCCAATAGACGTACCTGTTTCGTGAGCAGGAGACAGCCGGTGTGCATGAGTGAGCAGCTATCGTCTACCACCATACTCCCTTTACCATCTATCTACCTCTCACACCCATCCCTAACAACGGAAGCAATCCAAGAATGACACCAGCTCAGTCGGCATGGCAAGCAGTATTCACAAGTGCTGGTGACACAAGAGAGTTACAGCAAGTTTGACGGCGACGCTTCTGTCATCACCGGCGTAATGATGCCTTCAAATACAGCTACACCACCCTTGTCGCCTCTACACTTCTCCGGCTTTACACGAAGCGGTCTAGCCGACCCCGGCTGTGATCTCATCAAAGCCTCGGATATGTGGAGAGGGATATTTAATCCCACGACATCCTGGTTGCCGCTTAATGTCACAGCTTTGCAACACGACTCTTCAGTCTTCACAATATGGTCACTTCAAAACAAGAGGTAATGTCAGTCTTGACTTGCACGTGCCTTACCTGGGGACTGGTGCACAGCCCTGCTATTCGATCAACGACTCTCAAACCAAACCTACCTCGCTTAAAGAATAGTACCTTGTACCTTAGTCAGAGCAGGTTTGGACACTGCACCTAACAAAACCTACCTCACTCAATCCCCACCCCCTCAACAAAAAACATACACATTTACTCACAAAAATGATAATCTTGAAACCAATATGAGAAACAGCTCACGCACCGACTTTCCACCTCCCAGAGACAAAACCTCCCCACGTTACACAACCCGGCTCGGCTCCTACCACATAACCGCCATCACGAACAAAACAGATCACATTTCCCAGACAACTGGTTTTTTTTAATATGACCAAACGTTCATCGTAGGCGGGGTAACATATAGCCCCATTCTCCCAAGCAGAGGATATGACAAGTACGATAGGGTGGGTACAAGCAGCTAACTCGATAGGGAGATCGACGCCGTTGTGGTGTGAAGCACCGGCCGGATGACGATAGTCCATCCGCTAAAAACAAGCTGACAATCTACACGCCATAACAGCTGGCGACTACAACTTGATCGTTACATCGGGTTTCCTTGTTTGTGAGCCGCGATATTTCTTGTGACGTCACGTCACAACCTACGCGCCAAACATAGACCCGCACCAAGAAGACTGCAATACGAGGTGTTCCCCACAGAGAGTTTGTCTTAGTACACCCCGTGGCTGTCTATGAGAACAGGTGACTAACCACGTGGATTGTATCCAACCCCCGATGAGGTAGGCTTCATTGCAGACGGTGGGCGGGCAGCCAGCCATACACTGAGTGGAGACTGCATATCATTATCAGGTGACCCGCTCTTCTGGCCATTTCTAGGTCTCCCACAGTGGCCAACAAATTATCAATTATCAAGCTTTAGAAATAAATAATATATAAATAAATAAATATATATATATATATATATATATATATATATATATATATATATATATATATATATATATATATATATATATATATATATATATATAGTGATGAAAACAATCATTCGTTGACTCCTAGCACATTTGTGCTATCATTAATAATCAATTTGGCATATTTAAATTGATATAATGAAAAAGTTTGTCACTTCTTATTCAAAGTATATACTTTTGTTCCTCAAAAGGTAGTCCACCAATGGTCAAGATACTAATCTATACATACATAACAAATCCAACCTTTCGAGACCATATATATAGTTATCATGTTAAAATAGTCAAACCAAAATACTTTTGAACATTTTCAAATAAAATGGGGATTGACTTTATGTGGACACAGTGGTATATCCTTTCGTGGACCCAAATATATATATATATATATATATATATATATATATATATATATATATATATATATATATATATATATATATATATATATATATATATATATATATATATGTGTGTGTGTGTGTGTGTGTGTGTGTGTGTGTGTGTGTGTGTGTGTGTGTGTGTGTGGGTGTGTGTGTGTGCAATGAAGACCCCCACAGCCCCAAGACATAAGCAAAGAGGAACTGCTAGTAGCACAGTGCAAGACATATTCACCTAGTCTTGAACTGTGAGAGCAGCCAGTCACCAAATAACCCCACAAACCACAGCCCACAAATGGTATCAGGTTATGCAAAGCACCCTTAAAGTCAAATGACATTCAAACGAACTTGACACACAACACATGGTCTATGTCACCCGACAAGACACACCGTGTGTTAGGCAGGGTTAGAATTCATGTCTCAACTTATGCACCATTCATGAGACAGCATAGTGCTATCAGCAAAGCATGTCCTGGCCTTGCACTATGATCCACAGTGCTCCTTCACACTGATCAATAATCAATACAAATATCATTTGCAGGATAAAAACATACAACAGCAGCACTCAACAACTACCCCCTCCTGCCCCTATGATATAGTGACCCCACATATAACATTATGTTCATCCCTTTTGTTGGCACAACATCCCACATGATTCTTATCGAATCAATACAGAAACTTGACAGCGTTCACTTCAACTTTGCCTTCTATGGCAACCTCAACTAGCCAGACTCATCTGAGCATGAATATCTTAAGGAGCGACAATTTCTTTCACCCCAGAAATTTACACCAAATCTTCAAATAGGTACTTACTTTACACCATGGACTTGTTAGGACAAAGTATGTGTTGACATTTTCTTCTCCAAACTGCAGCCACATAAAGGCCTAATGACCCATAGCGATCATAAATGCCTCTCTTTGTGGTGTCGCTCAGTACAGAGTTGGCATGGTTGATCTCTTTGAACTAGAAACATAACAAACATCAACCCATGTGTATTGTTTCATTCAAATACAAATTAAAAGCAAACATGTGGAGCTTCAAATGACCATGGCAAAAAATAAAGAGAAGTATAATGATAGATTAAAGAGGTAACAGCATGCATACAGCAATTGTAAGATTGTTTCATTAATATAATGTTACTTATATCAAATAAGCAATGGTTTATGTCATTCCAATATCTTGCCATATTGACAGGAGAATATGTTCACCTTTTCTGTTGCCTCAGGGCTGCTGTTCTTGTCAGGGTGAAACTTTAAGGCCAACTGAACACAATACACATTGATCACATATCACCTGCTTCTCCACGTGCTGTCATGCACTCAATCATATCATCAAAGAAGAAGCACCTGTTGAAGGGAGACCAATACTTACTTTTCTGTATGCTTTCTTGATGGCATCTTGGGAACATGACTTTTCCAGACCCAGTGTTTCATACAGTGTCTGGCCAGAGGCACTAAACAATACATAAATAACATGCATTTTAAGAGGGCAAGTCAACAAAGGTGGTTGATTTTTGTGTGTCATAGTAGGTGATATACATCAGGAGCTTGAAAACTCTACACCTTATCACTGCTAGGCCCAATCACAAACCTCTCAAGCTCTGTATTCAGCACCTCTTCCACCAATACCCCTAAACTGCATACCTTTTCCACTTCCAGCCCTAAACTCTACACCTCTACTACCTTAAGCTCAGATATCTGTACCCATTTGACCATAGACTCAATACCAACACCCCAGCCTAGTGCTAAAACACCCAACCATCACATCTAGCCCCATCTCCAAAACACTGCACCCCACCATCCATATCACACCTCATCCCCACACCCATTTAACATCACCTGGGTTACAACACAAGTTCCATACAATGCAAACCTACTTTAAGATGATTAGTTTTTGATAATCCCCAATATACAAATCACTGCACCTGGAATGAGAAGTCGTCTTTATTTATCTACCTTAAAGAAGGAAAACCTATCAATAAATATATGTTGTTTGATGTTATCTTGGTAAACCAGTTGTCAAAAAAATGAAAGTATGCTGGTCAATTCACTGAGTGCATGAAGCTGAAGAAGCTAAAGGTTACAAAATTTGCATATTTCTTAACATTCCTCCATATTTTGTTGAATAGTGTGTCTGAATTCAAATTGTAACAAAAATAACATCAAAGACGAGCAGGGTCTTAACCAGAGACCTGTCCACCCGTCAATTGGATGGGTGATCAGTGATTTGGATGGGCTGGAATATTCCCCTATAGACCTGCCACCCGTCCGTGCTTCCAAGGTGGTCAGGTGGGAGATTGCAACTTAAGAGGTATTGTCCAAGTATCAGAATCACACAATTGCTTATGCTAATCGATATCACCTTGTTTGGAAGAGCAAAATTACTTTTCATTCCATTTCTTTTACCTTCAGAATATACTAAAGCTACTGTAAAATAAACTTTCTACATACATTATAAGCTTACTTTTAAATATAAGCTTGTTAACTTGGAAAGTTATCCTTTTCCCAAGTGTCAAGGGCATTAGATGATTAGTTGACTAATATCAGGGCTCGAAACTAACGCCCGTCCGCCCGCCAATGGCGAGTCAAAATCGGCTCGGGCAGGTAGAAATTACAAAACTGGTCGCCCGGGTGGCGAGTCAACAAATTGTTGTATTAAGTTTTTATGATGCGCCCGCTCGCAGCACGTTCTGAAGCGCCCGACCTTTAATTTAACACGCACTTGAACCCCGACTGAGAATACCAGTGATTGTTTACTCCAAACGCAGCGAGTATTTATTTAGAGGGTCTCTGGTCTTCATTGTAGTATTAAATATACAGATTTGGACACCTTATACGACTTTATCGATGTCCGGTTGGTATTGTTAATTGGGCGCTAATATACCGTCGCTCACTTAGCTGACGACTTGTTCATGACGCATCCTCATTCATATGTTTTCTGGTCTTTTATATATAATATAACTGTGTTTGTTTTATTCAAACAATTTCATTCTTCCATTACCATATCCGAAATCGTAAAAACACTCCTCACGAGCAGCCGTGAATTTGTTGTGCTAGAATTGTATTCGTGTGCTTGTTTATCTTTGCAGCATGTGTCGCTGTTGGCCAGGATGTGTCAATTTATTGTTGTTTTTTCAGGTAATAATGTAAGTAGGTGCACAGAGGTATGTGACAGGAGCTCGCGCTTTCAACTGGTCAGCGCGTCTCGATCCGGCGCGTGCTGTCAACGTGTCACGTCATGACACGGGCGAAACGTCGGTCGCTGCGTAGCGTCGCGCGTTGCGTTTGGGTCTCGGCGAACTTATGTGGATAAATAAGGCTTCATTTGATCATGATTAATCATCAAGCTCTGTTCTGCGAGTCGACCAAGTCAAATCGTCAGCGTCCAAATCCCCAATATTTCTACACTATGAGGCATTTCGTTGAAGGGGCCAAGCTCCCCAGCCGAGTAAGCGCAAGCTACCAGAAGAGCTAAGGCTTCAAAGTAAAGAATATGATAAAAAAAAAGGCAGGAAATGGAATTCTAGCTGGCTGAAAACAGACTGCGGAGAAGAAAGAGGTTGGCTGCGACACGATGAAAAGCAAGATGTAATGTTTTGCGATTGCTGCAGAACATATGCAACCAAAGATATGCAGCTGTCAGAATATGCTTTCAGATTTTGGTGATCAGGCAGCAGCCAAACTCGTTGAACATTTTAGTGTTGTACTCTCTGGTGCAGGTGTAGACACTGCATATATCCCAGACCGGTGGGCAATGCGTAAAACACCTGAGCTGATGCTGAATAAACCTATTTATCATTTGTGTTATGTAAATAATCATTGCCTATAGTGTGCTCATATGTCTTGTGCAGATTCTCACAGACAGCAGCAGAGGTCCAGGAATTGACTAGATGTCCTGTGCAAGCATCAACAGGGCACATATGACAGACAGTTGTGATGTAGTAGCCCTCATGGACCTCATTCTGACCCTTCCTGCCTCTACAGCTGTGTGAAAGAGGATTCAACATATAAAATGACTGGAGGTCCAGTCTTGGCGCAGACTCCCTCAACGACCTGATGACTGTGCTTCTTGTGTCACCCCTACCACTGACTGCAACCCTGAGCATGCTATAGAACTGTTATAGATTACTTGGACCTGGTATTGACGCTCCAGTTACAAGGAAAACATTCGATGTGAAAGTGAGGAGGAGGATGGACCAGAAGAGGACTTTTTATACATTAGTTTGTCCCGGGCGCTCGATGCCACATACCAGAAAGTCCGTTGTTAAGTAGGGTGTTATTGTTGTGTGTATTATATGTTCTTACCCGAGTGTCATGTTTTTAATGCTGTGTTTATCAAGTGATTGAATGTGGTGCAATTTTATTTTATTTTTTGCTCGTGTATATTGTTAGTTATATTATGCGGGTTATGGGTAAAAAAAATAAAGTATTCATAAATATACATAAACTTGTGTTGAATTTTGTTGGCTGGTGGAATTTTTTCTGGGCCGGTGGATTTTGGGAACTACCAGCCAGGTTGGCTGGTGGCAAATTTTCTAAGTTTCATGCCCTGAATATTTATTTTTTCAATCACAGAAATGCAAGGTAACCTTCTAGTCACAATACCTCAAGATTATTCATAAACATGAGATCACAAATATACAGTTTGCAAGGTGACTGGGCCTCTAGAAAATAGCAATGGCGCAAAACAATTGAGCAATATGCTTGCTACACTCAATAACTATTCATCAGTTCATCAGATCGCAAGCTCCACTTGGTTCAAAAGAGTCAGTATACTACGATCACTTCTAGAAATTGATGGTGGAACGTAATCGTGATTAAATAATATACTTACGACATACTACGAGCCCTATTAGAATTCATATTTATTTTTCCACTTCCTTTAATAATAGTTTATATTTATAAATATCAGGAACCATCCGCCGACACCTTGTCAAATAGTGGCAGAGAGCGGTTCCATTTTAACTAATGACAACAGTGCGCATGCTCTGAGAAATTACGTCACGTGATTCCTGCAAACAGGAAATATCCATTAAAAAGTAGGCTCGGTAAATTTTGCCGAGAAGACTATTTACCTGATATGAAGAGGGAGCATTTGGATGTTAGGGTTTGAAAATTCTAGGCAAACATAGTCTCCATCACATTATGATACTGTGACACCATTTATAGTTGAAATAATAGTGAAATCATAGTTAGTCCAATTATGAAGACACAATCAGTGGCAAATAGGTTTCCTATAATCCTAATTACATATGAAAACTGCACATTTCGAAAAACGGGCGAATATTTTAGGTTCTGTTATACAGCGAACTAAGTATGATAAAATGATAAAGTTAATATTTTATGAATGTTCCTGAACGTTGTTATGTGGTGTTTTAGTGTGATCTAATACGTTATACACTACAGTTTAACCAGCTCATTCGATTCTACCACCTGTAGCCATTCCGATATAACCATAAAGTTATTGATATCGTAGGTTTAAGGTTGTTATCTCTTGTTTCAATTATCTGTATAATGCCACCAATATAAAATACCACCAGTTCGTTTCGCCATAACGTGCCAGACAGGATACCGTTATGACATGCTCATAACATACTTGGCACTTGGCAAGCGTCAGACAATGATCGTCATGCGTTCATAGAGCCTGGTAACCTATACGCATTTTCAGCTACTAAATCACAAATCAGCTCGATCATATTTGATCAGCAAGGAAAATCGTACTAAAATTTCTATATACATCAAAACACTATTGCACGTTTGCTTAGATCTAATTTTTCCATAATCCGAACACGTGCTGTCAACTTCTGCATTCCCAGTACCTTTATTGCATCAAAGACCATGTTTGATCATACAAATTCCTTGATAGCATGGACTTTTTGCCTCAACGCCCCATACTCGCCCAAGTCGAGTATGGGTCGTCACATCATAGATATATATATATATATAGCATAAATATGTGTGTGCGTCTGCGTGTGTGCGCGTGCGCTCTGTGTGTGCGTGTGTGTGTGCGTGTGTGTGTGTGTGTGTGTAATATATATTTGGCCATAAGTACTGCAGTACAGGTGTAACTTAATAAGAAGCGTCGAATGTAGAGGTGTTTAAGGGGCGTGCTTGTTTTACTTCTGGCAACATTACTGCAGAAAATCGTGTCGTCTTATAAGTAGATCTAACGTTTTCCACTTGACCGTGCTAATGCTCTAATGTAGTCAACGGAATTTATTTCAGTAGTTCTAGGTCGTTGATAGAGCTATGTAGAGAAGCCTGTTTCAATTTCCAAAGGAGAAAAACCATACAATTGATGAAAACCATCAATGTTCATTTTGAATCATGCACTAGACCCAATCCTAAACTGGCTTCAGACGAATTTGTGCCACATGGGCAGTTAATAGCATCCGAACGGTGCTGTATCTTTATACAGGATCGCTTTTGAAAATTGCACGTGGAAACGCTATACGGGGCTGTCACTAAGTGGTTTATGACATTAACCTACTATGTGTGTCTACCGAACCAGCAGCGAAAATCTTTCGCCCATCTCATGATTTGATAACCTAACACCATAGTGCTATGTTTGCGTGTGAGCAGTTGGGACTTGTCCCTTCAATTCAGTTTTCTCGATTTTCAATGTCAACGCCGAACATTCCGAAAAAGCCAAGTGTATCAGCTTTCATCCGGGTAAGATACGCAATAAATGCGAGGAATAACGAGCCCAAGTGAAATATTAACGAATCCACCGTAAAGTACTTGTCCTTGTTCTGTCCATCATTTGTATGTGGGTTATCATCACGTTGATTATAGAGAGAGAGGTTATCGTAAACTTTTTATGGTCAAATCAATACATTCTTTGTATATCAGTAGAAAACGCGTCAATTATTTCATTATATATGAAGCCTACACGAGGTTCTTTATTTACTCCCTTGAACTGAATCTTGTTGTTGTTGTTATTTTCAGGTAAGCAGTTCAGCAACTCTAGGCCACGTACTGCTAAATAAAAACACACACAAAATAAAGAAACATGTATGAACATGCCATCAGAGGGCGCCAGATAGGAAGGGTTGTACGAGGAGGGAGACAGTTGATTTATATTGTATATCGAAATACAGAAAAGATTAATAGAAGTGAGACTAACATGAAGTTTTGTTTTTTACAGGCCCCGCGATTTTTAATTTTCAATGTTAATAAACTAAAGTATAAAATGAAATTAAAGTAATGAAAAATTATATGAGGTGCTCCTAATTAGGGTCATGAAGGATGCAAAATATAGATGGTTTCTCACACTGGGGACAGCTCCAGTGGATTAAAGTAAGAAATAAATTGGCCCTAAAGTACACCATGTCCTTATAAGGACTTGGGGGGGGGGGTTGGGTTCCTGGATAGAAAAAAAATAGTGAGGGATAGAATAAAATAACTAAAAGGTGAACAGAAAATGATTGAAGAGTGAGTGAGTTATGATGGGTATGATGAAAGGGGGGGGGTCGATACAAAACGTTTGCTATTGTGAATGTATGAGATGGTGTATTTAATGATATCTTGTTGGAACAAGTTATGGATGTTAAGTGAGTAATTAAGGGAGTTAAGTTTGTTGATGAGTGGGGTGCGGAGGTTTGAGTAATTGGGGCATTCAAAGAAGAAGTGATGAGAGGTTTCTGGCAAAGGACAGTAATGACAGATAGGGTTGGGATGTAAGGAGCGATATTGTTTGCTTTTGTAGTATTGTAGAGGTGGGGGGTTATCTAATGCTATTAATGTTAAGATCTTGTCGGAAAATATGTTATTACTGAAGGTATGGGGTGTATAGTCTATTGTGGATTTAATAAGTTTGAATGTTGAGGAGGAGTTGTTCCACTCTTCCTGTCAGGTTTATATTAAGTATTTATTTATGATAGAATAGTGTGTTTTTCCTGTATTCCGCAATGAGCAGGAATCCAGGTTATTACGGTATTTTAGTTGTGATGAGCAAGAAGAGTGGAAAGATATTTGATTTCATGGATGAAGGGATTTAGGGGTTTTTTTCTGAGTGCAATAACAACTGAGAGGGAGTCCGTGAGGATTGTAGGGTTTGGAAGGTTAGTATGAATAGCTATATACAGATAATTTATGATGGCTAAAGCTTCAGCTACAAAGATGGAAAGAAAGGAATGAATACGTGAGGATTTATTATATTTTAGAGATGGAATAGTAAGGGCATAGGAGGTACTTGTGTTATTTTTGGAGCCATCTGTGTAGATAAGTGTAGAGTTTGAGGGGAGTTGACTGATGAGCTGAAGAGCTAAATTTTCATTGTATGCAGGGTTGTCTTTAATTACTTTGTTGGTTAGTTTAGTGTTTAATAAAGGGTTTATTAGATGCCAGGATGGAAAGGGGTATGCAGGTAGAGGGGATATGATGGGATGTGATCATATGAAAGGCAGGTTTGAGCTGCTGGTAATTTTACGTTTATGTTTAATTTTCTTAGGCCAAGATTCTTCAAAAATATGTTGGGTAAGAAGATTATGGTGTTTTCCACACTACCGGGAATAAACACAGACGCGATCGTAGAGGCATGGCAAACAACTCCCAATCAGTTCTGGGCAGAACCAGGTAAACTTTGCTGTGTGGTGCGCAACAACAGGCAGCGGCGGTTCCGCCAATGATCTCATGAAGGCTAGTGACCCTCTAGAACGTTCATTGTTCTACAAAATTCGTCGGATTCTTGCAGAAATGCAGATCCCATTACCCCAGGACAACGGACGCGACCCACTCAACAACCACATCAATAATCTGGCATACGAGAGTATTAGACACTTACTGAAGAAAAATTGCCTGTGGAACAGGTTCAATGGACAGTTTAAAGCGTAAATGAACTCATGAAGTTTTAACTCCATTCAACAGATATAAGCTCCCTGGACGATGTGTTTCTCTGCAGATACTGCACCACACCGACAAAAAGAACACCTGTTGCTCAGAAAGGTGTCAATGTGAAGCCCTCTACAGCTACAATAGTTGTAAATCCTCTTCAATATGTTGATAGCCTTGTGTGTACTGATACTGTTGACAAGTCTACTGTGACATAATCTGGACAGCCATGTCAAACTGCACTTGGTGCATCTGAAAATGACCGAACAGATAAGCGGGACTAAAAACATTAGAGCTAACTGGCAAATGATCCTGACTATGAACCCATGGACAAAGAATGTGAAGATATCACCACGCACTCTCATTCTTCTGATTGGGAGGAACTTGCCGTTGCAGACACCAAATGTGGTTGTAGAAGTCTCCGATTCAAATAAGGTTCACTTTTGCAAGGTGTATATGCATATACTAATGATATCATGAACAAGGAACACCAGTTGTCTCAGCCATTACTCGGAGGAATGGCTGCAGGAGCTTGTTACTCTCTTGTGCCATTCTTTTCTCTGGTAATACTTACGAACGTGTGCATAAGCTGGCTGAATGTTTGAAAATCCCAATCCATGTTTTATCTTGTGCAGTCAAAATGTGTGGTCCGTGTTTTCCACATAACAGAAAGAGTCCCTGATAGCAGCATTCGGAGATGAATCTGTCACATTAGTTGGTGATGCCAGAAGTGACCCAGGTTATTCGACCTACTCCCTCATGGAAATTGAATCTGGTCAAATCGTTGATTTTTAGTTGCGTCATGTTGGTTTGTCCACGTTCTCTGTTACCATGGAGACAGATGATTGTCATGAAAGTTTGGTTAGAGTTAGAGTCCTATAAGGAAACTCATAAAAGTTTCGCTCTCACAAATAAACCACCAGTTTGAGCTGGCAGGCGGTAGGCTCTGAAAAACTCTGCATTGTCAATATTATATTAATTAGTGTTTGGGAACAATCATTTATACGTTTGCCCGCCATGTTGTATAGCCTATCATGCTGCTATTGTTGATTATATATTCTAGGGAATTGCCTCAATAAATTTGATTTACTTCTTAAAAGGTTTAACGTTTGATTCAGCCCAATATTAGCAAGATTTAGCACTGTCAATAAAACAAAGGTATATTGAGAGATTTTATCATTATAATCATGTGATATTAGATTGGCTTAGACATCTCCTCTGTTTAGAGTGGGGTCACTGAGTGGTCCCTTGTGCAATGAATTGTGGATAAGAAGGCGGTTGATGGTTAGCAAGTCTTAATCCATGTATACTGTGTCGAACTTCGTAAACATTGTAATGCAAGTGTTCCCTGAGCCTAAATTAATCTTAACCAGTGGAGAACAATAGATCGCAACGGCGGCATAGGAGTAGTATACCCTCATTAACAAAAATCTGTGAAAAAGTATGTGAACGTGGATGTTTATCCCAATAACCCAGAAACAATGTCGTTCGAAGACGAAAAGGATCAACTATATATTGTAAGCACCTAGCAAACCTTTGGAACAGCACACACTGCCTGGAGTAAATTTATACTTAAAAACTCTGTTGGCTTAACACAGACTGGAGTTCAGAGGGTTAACAAAACAATAAGGACATATATGAGGGGTATACTAGGGTTACAGGCCCAAACTCGCAGCAAAATAACAGGCACTGGAACTACCTTTGATGCAATAAAGCAGTTCATTGCTAACATGGAGGTCGCTATTCATAGTGTTATTAACACACTTGATGACATTGCTCGATACGAGATTGTTCATAAGAATGCCGGGTCGAAGCTTGACTGTTCGGCATTAGTTTCTATATGGCACCTAGTAACATGGTATTTTTTTATCCATTTCTGTCTGTGTACTCACATCTACTTTAGCGTTATGAACGCCCTATATGAAGCTTGTTTCAACCACACAATCTTGCCCTGTCACGGCTTCGGGGCTTCTCATTGATATTTCTAACTTTTCCTTGGTTTCAACTGCTGCGTGGTCAACGCCTTAAAGGGCTGCTGCTGAGGAATTGGCTAGGATTGTCCTTCCAGGTCAGAAGCTTCCACTCGCGGCCCTATTTAACCAAAAGATCACCCTGCATGAGCGTGTGCTCCGCCACAGGAAGCTTGCATATAATAAGTGCGACACACTATGGAACATCAACCTGAACGTAACGGCTTGGAGCGTGAAGGGCATCCTGCTGCTCTTTGAATACCCAGCCAATACATCATTTGCGAGGAAGACTAAGTCCTTCTTTAACCCGAAGATTACAAAGGTCGAGGTGACCATCGAGGGTATCCCAAACCACCTGTATGCCCAGGGCATGCGCGCCTACCGGCAGTGGAATGAGCCTTTCCAGCAACGAGTAAACGTAACCCAAGCGTGACCAGGTGAAAATGTCTGACCCTGCAGATCGCTCTACCTCTGAGCTACTGAGACCTGTGCTTGATGCCAGCAGACACTTGTATCGTTCAGGGGCATATGAAAGTGGCAATGGCTGCAAAAGACCGTGTATTGGCGGACGTGTCCCTATGAGAGCTCCTGACCAACAAGTAGGCCCTGTGGCTTGATCGGAGGACAAGTGACGACAACCAGCTCCATGGCAGTGGCCAGCGCATGGAGAATGTGTTTGAGGGTGTCACTATCCAGATCACAAAAAAAGGCAAAGGCGGCTGGTTCATTGGCGTCTGTATGTGGTTATGGACGCACAGCCGAATATTAAGGATGGCAATTTGCTTATTTACAGGCTCAGCCAATTATTGTGGCTAGACTGGGTGTGCTCGATCTTCTTTTGCCGGTCGCTTCCAGCATTTTGTTATCCTCTGCCCCACCATCCGTTTCAACCAGACCACCCAGACATGGGGCTGTGTGTGCAAAGACCCCGAGGTGTATATTGGTGATACTGGCGAGTGGCTACAAGACTGCTTGAGGGCTTTCTATCAGCGGTTTCAGGGTGAGCCCACACTGTACATTTTTGAAGACTACTCAGCCACAAAAGTACTGACCAAGAAAAAAGTAATGTTTTAAGAACTGGCCTTAAGCGGCCGCCATGTCGCAGTACGCCAGCTACTGGCAGAGATCAAGAATGCAAAACTGCTGCTGAAGACTGATCAACCTGATGTCAAATCAGCAGGCTAATTTGGATGCTGTGCACTGAAACTATCTTGCTCCTTGCCACACTGACCACGGCTGTATCATCGGTTCCTGGGGTCCTCTTTATGACCTGGGCGGTGAACCAATATATTAGATTTCATCGGCTTTTATTAGAAATAGCAAACAATATGGATCCTTAAAGTACGTTTGACCAACTCCTTGCAGAGCCAGACAAACCCCATGCTGCTGCGGTACCAGCTACTGGAACCATGTGCAGTTGACATGACTCTGGGGAGAGATAGTCTTGCTGCAGTCATGTCAGGTGGTTAGGCTAGCCAGAAATTCGGTGCGCAACGTCTAACAGTTGACCAGGTTGAATCAATGCTTGACGAAGAGATCCTCAAGTCGATACAAGGCTTATCTAGCTGCAAGCATGACGCCTAGTCTTAAACAAGCAGCACTACAGCTGTTGGCATGTGCTGTTGGTACGTTTCTTCTGATCCCACCAGAAAAACCGACAAAAGCTTGTTGCAGACCTCAAGGCTCACCCATTTGGGCATGCAGTAAGCGCTGTTACTTGTATGCTATATCACTGCTATGGTATGTATTCAGCTACGCTAACCGCGGCCTTAACAATAGCCAAGCACTCTCAATTTAGACAAACAAGTTTAGTACTCAAATATGTAATTGGGACAACGAGTCGAGTAGGGTCAACAATCCAATGTCTGCGGAGAGGGTGACTAGTTAACCCACAAAAAATCCGAAAAAGGTTGCTGCAGGGCAGAAGGCCTACGCACCTTGAAAAGCTAAACAGGATAAATTTTGAAGTGAGCTCCATGAAGCCAAGGCCACGCTCAGAGATGGAGCCACATTGGAAAGGCCTTCTTCATCTCATCCAACTTAAACAGCGGTGGTAAAAAGGCCTTCTTCACCTCATAATTTTTGGCTGACAGCAAATACTACATGAGCGCCTTGGTTTGTCGGTGGCGTCGAGTTGTTTGGACTAGCGTGGTGGTTGTTCAGCAAACACAGGGTAGTTCATGCACCTTTTGTACAGCAAAGCCAAGTCGATAAAGCACAATTAAAGAATCTCCCCCTTTTTCTTTTTCTGACTGGCCCGTGTGTGGCACTTATAAAGGGTCCCCGGTCAGATTGGGGATAATTAGTACAAGTCCGTTTTTGAGTAACAAGTCTCTTTATTTTCGTGATCTCTCGCTCTCAAGCCTCGTGTCCCGACTCCCTCGCACCTCAACTGTACCACAATTCTTTTCTGGCCCTCCAGCCAATCACATATTGATACATATACATTAAATAACATCTATCCAATCAGAGGATGCGAGGAGCAGGGTCCATCTCGGCTGATTGTGGCAAACCCGCCTCAGCATTTTTACAATGGGTAATCCCAACTGACCGGATGTTATAAACATCAAATGCACACAGGCGACTGTGCATGTCCGGATGGGACCGTTACAATTAAGAAAACATCAAAGGTACAACGATGGTCAGAAAGACGGATGTACCATAGAACACATACAACGATGGCAATAAAACAGACAGCAATAAAGACGGCCAGCTAAGATGAAACACTACATATTCAACCCAGGAATATGACAGGACCTGACCTTTCTGTTCGCTTATCATGCCATAAAACTTTGTTTTTGAAACAACGCAACCACGCTGGCTGATAGGACCAGCCACCATTGACCCAGGGGATTTGAGCAAACACCCAATATCCATTGCTATACTCGCTGTCAAAAATACGTACCTGTTGGTATACCAGGTCATTACCCAAAAAACCGACCCATTGCTATACCTGTCTTCAAGATAAAACGACCCTTATGTATACCAAAATGACAAAAAAAACGACCCAAATTGGCGGCACATCCCCACTAACCTCCACATAGTGAGAACGTCCCCCCCCCCCCCCACGGGTAAAAAAGCGATGAGCTTTAACTTAAAACGGTGAAATAACTTATTGTAACTAATTTAATTATTAATTTTGGAAGAATTTAACTAATGTCATGAAAACTAATTATACAAAAACAATGGACTAATGCCATGGAAGTTATTGAAATTCATGGATTTGTTTGGATGCTTCTTGGAGATAAAATCTCTGAAGAGCTGCCGTATTGGGTTCGCCAGGTGTCGCTTGGAGTTGAGGAGAGATTTGTATTATCCGACGCTTGGTTGAGCCGTTCGGTGTCTCCATTGTATTCCTGGTCAGGAAGACATGAGCTTCGGCTTACAAGGTGTTGGCGCGTCAGGTGAAGGCGCTAGTTCCCTATTGTATGGCGTAAATATACCTGGGAACAAAAGAACTTACGCTAGCGATCAGTGTGTCTTGATGATGGGTAATGTAGGAAATATTAAAAACATGAGTGGTTAATGTGTGAGTTTTAGTGAGTATGTAACTTATGTGTGATATTATAACACACGCATGACATTACGTAAGTTGGTGGACCTATCGTTCAATGCAATAGAGTGCACTGCAATCGCAAACACGCGGGAGAAAAGTCACCAAGAAAGAAAACAAGGCGTGCGCGCAAGGGTGATGTTGCGTCTTTCCGTCGCGTCATGCACAGTAGATAAGCCAGTCACTTAAAAATATTACTACCACAAGAACAGATGACTTGCCTACTTTCAGTGTTGCATGAAGTTTATTTTGTTGCGGTTATTGTCATTCTACATAATCATTGAAAATGCCTCTGAATGCGTGAACCCCACTTTTCTGCATAACATATGAGCCCGCTAAGTGCATAACCTAGTATTTATCTGAATTCTTATTAATACCAGTCACAGATGATACAAGCTAAATCGAATTAATGAGTTCAAATAAAAATGCCTTTACGCGATGGAAAAGCGGCATTATAAAATTGGTCGAAATGGGGAGTCTGGTTGATTTGTTGTTGCCAACAAACTGTTCAACTTATCCAGATCTCAAAATTAATACCGACTGCAGCCAGCTGATCACTGATCTATGTATAAAGTTTTCACCAACAATCGAGGCACGTTTTCTGTGAGCTTATTCTATGCCATCGGTTTATTTAACAGTTTACTTTCAGTTTAAAGACCATGGGTCAATAAATGTAATTACATAAGACATGATAGTTAACAGCTGGGAAGCTTTCTTATCTTATGTGTTTGTCGGGTTTAAGGTTCAAGCTGCGCTTAATCATGCGAGCCCTGCTGCTGCTGTTGTATTGAACCTGGACGCGAGGTGTATGAGTGGAAAAAAAATCTACCCGCCAGCCGGGCCGCTTAGTCTGCGTCCCAGACTCCAGGGGTTCCGCTGCGCTTCTCGCCCTTGAGTCTACGACACGACCAGCTCTAAAAGTGGCGGGTCCGAATATTCATTAGACACGTTCGTTAATCTTCGTGACCAATCAACGCAGAGGTTGTGACCCGGATTGACCTTAATTGCACGTGTCTGGCTCATGGAACTGGCTTGTGATACGCACCCTCGGTTCTATGTGACGTCTGGACATTGTAGTGGTCTGCTGCCAATGAGAACACATTGAATGTGTTCTGGAATTATGGGGCGTCTCAAAAGTTCAAATTGGCACCACAACAAGCTCTTTAATCGCTTAGCTGCACGATAGTATGTTTACGTGATAGTAAGTTAAAAAGAACCAGTTGTGTGTCTGCTTCTCTCGCCGAATGTGTGATTAACGGTGCCACTCAGCGTGAAACAACAAATCGGAGTGTTGTAGAATGTGTGCCCAGCTCATAAAAATCACTCGGCCAGTTGGACAAGTTCTTCGGAAATTGTAGAACTGACCAATGAGAGACAACGAATCAAAGGTACCCGAGAGTGACCGAGAGACACGGCTTGTGATTGGAGCATCCCAAATCTGGGATGCCTGTCCAGTTCAAGATATTATGGTCCCCTAGACCTGAAGGCGAGACTAATGAACATCAGTAACTTGTAAACAGCGCCCGCAGCCATCAGGCTAGGGGACCTTGACTACGGGCCGCTAGTTGTGCTTCGAACCCGATTGCAATACTTGTGGAGGTGCCCTTGTTAACGCCCTTTGCATTTTCTTGGAGCAATTTTTTATTCTCAAAGTTACAAAGCACCCATCTGGAAGCAGAACGTAAATGCGATGATATTGCTATTAAGCAGCTTCAGTCTGTGCCAGCATGAGTGGCTAGACTTCAACAATGAGGAGATCCGCTGCCGGGGACACGCCCAGGACACTTTCAAGTATGTCAAGGGTGCATTGTGCGAGTACTGTCTGATTACAGGCAAATCCGTCAACCCACCAGTCCCTGTTCACAAATAAACAGTTCTGCCATGGGATGAACAGTGCGCGGACATATGCTCACAAGACAAATGCTCACAGGACAAATGCTCACAAGACAAATGCTCACAAGACAAATGCTCACACCCTTAACAGATTTTCGGACAAATGCTCACACTTTTTTTTAATTATATAATCTTTATTATAACAGTATAGCATAAATAGATTACATAGCATAAATCAAGAAATTGAATAGCATAAATGGAGCAATGGAATATAACATCATACAAGGCATTACCGGTAAATCGCATCACTCCAAGCGGATGCTGTGTCCCACAGCAATGAGGAACTCTACTGTGGTTCTGTTTCCCTCCACCAAGTCCTTGCAGAGTGTCTGCAACCTCTTTTGTAATTCCTTCTGGGCCCTACGCTGGCGCTTCTTGGGCAGCTGACCTCTGGAGTACTGCGTCATCTGTGTTGTAGCCAAAACGTAGTCCTTGCGTAGACCTTCAACAACTGTCCAGAATGAAGGATGATGATGTCCAACTAGTTTGAAGAATGAGGTGTTCCATCCTTCACAAGCGTTATTAGTACGGGAACGAAGGCTAACACCTGAGGTGATTCTAACGGTTCGATTCTAACACCCTTTAGTATTGAGACGAACTGTGAAAAGAGGTGTGACAAGTGAGAACATTTGATGTTACACCTTAGATTATTTACATAGGCAACAAAGCTTTGTCATAAAAAGATGTCACACATTCTCCTATATCTACAAAGACTTGATAGACCACAAGCCAATAATCAGAAATATATAAAAAATATATATATAAAAAAAAGGTGTGAGCATTTGTCTGAAAATCTGTTTGTGAAGGGTGTGAGCCCATTTGTGATATTTTGTCGTGTTGAGCATTTGTCTTGTTCTCAGTTACCTCGATGTCACTAGGTGGCCCATTGGAGAAGTTGTTCTTTGGAAACTTATCTACCAACGGGGTATGGGAAAAGCCTGATATACCATTTGCACCCAGATTTGCTGCTCCCCCCAGCCCTCCGATGGGAGTCACATGTTTTATGGAAAAAATAAAAAGACACACAACAAAAAAACTTGGACTGCTAATGTTAGAATAAGATTTGCCCAAATTTAATACTTGTGACTGCAGGGCCTTGGTTATATAACCGAAATAACTGCAGCGTATAAAGTAAAGAAAGTTCATAATCAAAGACATCAAAATGCGGCCTTTGTGGACAGTAAACACAGCTTACTTCCGAGCTTCCCCGATAAGCTCCATTCATGTTGACCATTCTTGTTTGTTTATGTTTGACGCGCGCTGCTTGTTATCGCCCGGTCAGAGGTTACAACCGGGTCAAATCGCATGCGCTCCGTGAACTATTGCAGAGATATTATGTTAGCATTGCGTCAAACATGTCTGCCATGGAGAGTGCGATCCAACGTCTTGGTGCTCGGCGTCTGGCTGCTAATGTAAAGGATATTCAGTCTTCTCATTGGTCGAGTTGACCGCGTCCCAGAGAAATTCCCTATGGTTGAAGTTATCACATGGTCACACGGATGATCAGATGATTTATGGAGACATTCGCCATAGCGAAGCTGGTCGCCCTACACACCTCTGCCGCACTCTATATTGGCGTGGGAGCGCCGAGCCCGGTTCGCGCGCTTTGTAAAGCGGGCAGTTTCGGTCCGATGTGAAATTTTGGCAGCTGAGTTGACTGAGGTCTTTGTTTGTAACTGTCCCGAGCCCATTTTGTTCGTTGAAAAGTAGAATATGTGACTAAGAAACCGTCATTTATATGTCTTGGCAATAAATATAAATCTTTAATTCTCTTTCAATACGAATTCGGTAAATAGGCGATGTCATCATAGGCTTTGTTGTTGTTTTGAACAGTTTAACCGAAGCGTTAACACGAGCGGTATCACTGACGCTTACGCGAAATAGTCCCAAAAATATATGCAGAACAGTAGCCATTTGGGGCTGGTATATTGTAATAAGTGCATAAATTGGGGTAAAATCTCACATGCTAATTAGATGTTACCATAAAAATGAATTATTCGGCAAAAGACGTATTAATATCTTGGGACACTTTCAATGGCCCTTTTAGGTCATCCATCGATCTCCTTGCGCATCGGCTTCTGCGCAGGCTAGGATTCGCCTCGTAGATCACTTTGGGGTAAATTCGGGCCATTACGCGAGGAAATATTGATACGAATTATCAACTCTCAAATGTTACCAAAATATATTCTGCTGTGTTCGGTCAGAAGAATACATTTTGTAATGATAAAACTTTTCTGTAGGCCCGAAATGAGGCAATTATCGGATAAAAAAAGTTCCGCAGACGTTTCATGGCGGCCAAGCGTTTCTAAAAATG
This sequence comes from Urechis unicinctus, assembly GCA_034190875.2. Taxonomy (NCBI): domain Eukaryota; kingdom Metazoa; phylum Annelida; class Polychaeta; order Xenopneusta; family Urechidae; genus Urechis; species Urechis unicinctus. The sequence goes on along the minus strand of CM067358.1, from coordinate 54,449,593 downwards.
GCGGCAGTCAGATGTGAAGACGAATTTGTTATCGAAAATCGACAGAAAAAAAGCAATAGAGATTTATAAGTCGGAATTGGAAATGACAGACAAGCAACGAGAGTGTTTGGAGAAGTTGTTTGTGGGGAAAGACGTTGTTGCTAATCTACCCACGGGGTATGGGAAGAGCGTCATATACCTTTTGCTCCTAGATTTCCTGCCCTCTCCCAATGGGAGTTCACGGTTTTATGGAAAAAATATTGAGACAAAAGTGTCTAGTGACAGCTTAAATCAATTGGTAATATAACCTCATATACACTGCTTAAAGACGCACAACCAAGAAAACTTAAACAGCTAATGTTAAAAATAATATGCCAAAATTTAATACTGCAGGGCCTTGGTAATATAACTTCAATAATTGCAGCGTAAAAAGCGAAGAACGTTCATAGTCAACGACATCAAAATGCTGCCTTTGTGCGCGGTAAACACAGCTTTATTTCTAAGTCACTGGTGGTGGTTATCCTACACCTTAAATGTTCGATGTACCGAGAAATAAGTAAATTCAACCTGCAAATCAGTGGTTGACAGCCATTTGTATTTCCCACAGCTCCGTCGCGTAGGGTTAATTTCCGAGCTTCCCCAATAGGCTCCATTAATGTTGACCATTCTTGTTTGTTTATGTTTGACACGCGCTGCTTGTTATCGCCCGGTCATATGTCAAAACCGGCTAAAAAAATCTGAAACTGAAGAGACTTTCATCAACGACAGCGAGCGCCTGCAGCGGAGAAGAAAAGTTTCAGGGAAATCCGATTACTTTCTCCTACCTGCTCTGGACTTTGTAAGATGTCAAGCGCTTGATCTTTGATAACCAGATGTGTCTAGCTACAAAACCGGAGACATGTCGTACTGATAATTAAAAGGGGCAAACGCAGATTAGTTTAATACCATAACACAATCCGCTGAATACAGTCGTACGTCAGTTCAACGCCGAGGTTGTAGTATTCTAAGTCAAATTTGAATTAACTCGGATGTCAATATGATGAAAGTATCCAAGAACAACGATTTTCAATTCTATTTCTCTTTGTTGATTGGTAAGTAAAACTTATTTTCATTTTCCTTTCCTCACGTGCTTTATTTGTCTGCGTTGCAATACCATATTTCTGACCTGTAAGTTAAAATCAGTATTTTTCAGTATCTCCTCTTATGGTTAGCAGTTAATGCATCAATTTATACCACGTGGGCATCTTTGATGATTTATGCACAAGCTATTCTAATGCTAGTTTTATTTGAACTCAATCACATTGCAGTTACTACTTACTGTGGATCAATAATTTGATGATTATGCTGCATTTTTCCGAAACGACCTACGAAAGTGACTTTGACTGTCATAATATTTAATCTTTATCCACACAGCCACAACAATATACATTTACTTGACGAAATTGTTTTAGTCGCTGGCATATTCAGCCGATGTTCAACTGCCAACGCCCGGTTGGACGATTGGGATTTAGTGTTAGAATACGATTTTACATACAACGAAACGATCCCCACCGCTACGCCAACATCTGATCAGATCACTGCTGCTACGCCAACATCTGATCAGATCACTGCTGCTACACCAACATCGGATACGGTCACCTCCGATACGTCTGCATCTGTTCCGATTACCTCCGACACGTCTGCATCTGTTCCGATTACCTCCGACACGCCTACATCTGTTCCGATTACCTCCGACACGCCTACATCTGTTCCGATTACCTCCGATACGCCTACATCTGTTCCGATTACCTCCGACACGCCTACATCTGTTCCGATTACCTCCGATACGCCTACATCTGTTCACCTCCGATTAACATCTGATACTCCAATACGACATCTGATACGATCCCTACATCTGTTCCGATACGATCACCTACGCCTACATCTGATACGCCCAATACATCTGATACGATCACCTCCAATACGCCTACATCTGATACGATCACGCCTCATCTGATACGACCTCCACGTACATCTGATACGGTCATCTGATACGATACACCCTCCGACACGCCTACATCTGATACTCACCTCCGCATCTGATTACATCTGTTCGATTACCTCCGACACGCCTACATCTGCATCTGATACATCTGATACGATCACCTCCGACACGCCTACATCTGTTCCGATTACCTCCGATAAGCCTACACCTGATCCGATTACCTCCGATACGCCTACATCTGTTCCGATTACCTCCGACACGCCTACATCTGTTCCGATTACCTCCGACACGCCTACATCTGTTCCGATCACCTCCGATACGCCAACATCTGATACGATCACCTCCAATACGCCTACATCTGATACGATCACCTCCAATACGCCTACATCTGATACGATCACCTCCGATACTCCAATACGTCTGATACGATCACCTCTGATACGATCACCTCCAATACGCCTACATCTGATACCTCCATCACGGTCACCTCCAATACGCCCTACGCCTACATCTGATACGATCACCTCCAACACGCCTACATCTGATACGATCACCTCCAATACGCCTACATCTGATACGATCACCTCTGATACGATCACCTCCAATACGCCTACATCTGATACGGTCACCTCCAATACGCCTACATCTGATACGGTCACCTCCAATACGCCTACATCTGTTCCGATTACCTCCGATACGCCTACATCTGATACGGTCACCTCCGACACGTCTGCATCTGATACGGTCACCTCCGACACGCCTACATCTGTTCCGATTACCTCCGACACGCCTACATCTGTTCCGATTACCTCCGACACGCCTACATCTGATACGATCACCTCCAATACGCCCTACATCTGATACGATCACCTCCAATACGCCTACATCTGATGCGATTACCTCCGATACGCCTACATCTGATACGATCACCTCCAATACGCCTACATCTGATACGATCACCTCCAATACGCCTACATCTGATGCGATTACCTCCGACAAGCCAACATCTGGTACGATTACCTCCGTTGCGCCTTCTTCCGTTACTATCACCTCCCCTGAGCCGGGTCCACCCTGGCCTAGGTTGATATGTGACTGGTAGTCTTATCTTTAATATATCTCATAATTGAACCATGGAACACAAAATAATCGTTTTGTATGCACCATTAAGTAGAATAAGTTGTTAGATCGATTCGACTAGGCCACAATTATGTTTAATGTTTCTGTTTTGATTAATTAATTCGGTATATATAGTACGAGGGCATTTTTTAAAAAACATGTCGGTTTCCTGAACGTAACTGCTGTTTGGTTGTGTGATTCAGGACCGGATCCGTGTGAGGATTATGATGCACTGGCCACAAACAGGCGGGGACCACTGGACCTCTACGACACGACGAATCCCACTTGTGACGACAACATTAAAGGCGGTGAGTTGACTTGCAATAGGCACACTAAGAGATGTCGCCTTAGTTGGTTCGTGTTCCATACGTTGTAGCCCCATTCAGCCATTTGTTAGCGCATCGTTTGATACGAAATGGAAATGAAGCGTAAAACTCATCAACATGAATAGATAACGTTCGATATTAATCAAGATAACGCATACACTTATCTACTTGAATACTGAAAGAGACAATACTCGTCCTCTGATTGTAATCAGTCGTTAGTATTTGGATAGCCCTACAAGACGTCTGAGTAGATATAAATTCATGTTACCGTTCGCCCGGAGCTAGTATTTGGAGTGCTGTCCACACTCAAGAGTACTCGCCAGAGTCTCCCGTTTTTTACTGAGCATGGAATAAAGACGCCATGTTTTTATCAAGATTACACAAACTCGTTGTATTATATTGGACCCTTGTTTGTAGTCTGCTCGTAACAGGGAGTGCCGTCTTAGCGCTAGATCACACTTCAGAATTTTCATTAAGCTTTCCAATTCATCGTAATTTTAGTTGGTTTTCCATTACCAAGAGAAATCAAACGGCAATAAATCGTATAATATATTCATTAACCACGATAAGATTTCTTTTCAGACTCTTATTATCGCTTCGGATCTGAAGGCAACTACACTATACCTGATTACCCCGTGGGGCAAGGACGATGCGGAACACTGAATGCAATTTATCTCAACGAATCTCACCCTCAAAGTACGAAACTCACGACATCACAGCGAGAGCTCATTAAGCAAACTGACAGACGGTTGGGCTTGACCAATTCATGTTCCTACCATGGAGATCGCATGCAGTGCTGATAGTTCTGCTGCATGTGATTTTTCGGTAGGGTCATAATTGTCTAGCCCAAGCCCCTGTGACAGAACACATTGTTGACGTAGCCACAGCTTACTGACTTTCAAGATGGTGGTGACTGTGAAGGTATCGTGAGATCGACTGACGTGAACGCTGATGTATGCAGCGATGGGTGCGCATGGAAGGCTACGATAAAAATCCGCCAGTGTAACGACTTCTTCGTCTACTCCCTGGTTGATGTTGGGGAGTGCGATTCTGCGTACTGCGCCGATTACGCGGACAGACGAGATGACCTCTGTGGTAGACTATTTTCATTCTTGTACTATATAGCAACACCGTATTAAAATTCGCTTGCATTCAATGCCTTGGAGGTGTGACACTTGCATGTATAATGACAACCATTCAAATCTAATAGCTTCAACATATGTATCGCGATTTCAGAGGCTTAGATCTGTATGTCAGGTTTCCGAACGATGAACGGTTCGGTGTTCAATGCATTTTGCGGATCAAGTCGCCCAGCGTTCTGAATCCTGAGTGTCTTGTACCACAGGTGATGACTACCCGTGTCTCACCCAGAACCCAGAACTGAGTGAACCCTACATCGCTGACACATACGACATCCTCGATCCTCAAGGTCACCTTGTCATTACTGCCAAGTATTTCGCATTGAACTGTTCCATCCGTGGGTATCAGCCAATCGAAAATAAAAATGAAGCACGTTTCGAAGTGACGTTCTTGTTCGATGGACGTGATGATGGGATGACGGCTGTAGTGACGGACCCCTCATCCCTGGTAGTGAGCATCAAACAGGATGACGTCATGGGGCGAATGGGTCAAAATGTAAGGTTCACTTGCAATCATTGGCCACATGGTCGCGTTCAGCTATTAGGGTTGTTATATGTTTTGACATTGGTGAACATTTTGCAGATTTCGTGTCGGGTGCGGCCGTTTTATGAAGTCAATGAAGGGAATGCTACCTATGGTCCAGATCGTGTCAGCAACTCCTACTGGGCAGGCATACAACAAAAAGTCGCGCAACATTCTTGGTCATGCCTTCAGAATATGCAACTTAAAAGCATTTAAAAGCATTGTTATGTATGAGGTGTATTGCTATGTATGATAGATGCCAGGCGAGGTGGTCATTGACGAACAATCCTTGAATCAGACGGTTTCCGTTGCACTTCACTCGACTGTACCTATAACCTGCTGGCATTGCAAGGCCCTGGAGAATGATCCTAAGATGTTGGCTCTGTACTGCAAACAACCGTGTCAGTATTCGACTCGGGTGACGAGAACAGCAATGGGCTGGTCTTCCTGTTCAGTTGTCATTGACAGCGAGCAGCAAGGAGGAGATGTCACATACGAGGTCGTTAATTATACCTTCTATTACTACCGCTCTATTACATACCTCCACACATGACCCGGAACTGCATAAACAATATATATATATATATATATATATATATATATATATATATATATATATATATATATATATATATATATATATATATATATATATATATATATATATATATATATATATATATATATATATATATATATTTATGTGTGTGTGTGTGTATTATTCAGTTGTGTTAATTAATCGTGAATCACTTCTTTGTTTTAAATATGTGTATATACTGTTCAATTCAGATCCAGTCCAGTCCTTATCTCTTCCAATACAATTTGAAGCTTGAATTCATGGAGTTCCCTCCCCGGTTCAAAGATGAGTTGAATTATCCGCTAGTTGGATACAAAATGGGTGATATTCTGGTGAGAATTATCCCCATGTCCCCCACATCTCATTACAGCTTATGATCTGATACCAGATTGGTTTCTATTTGGCAGTGATGTTTCAGATCCGCGTGGTTGATGATGATCCCGATGCCACGTGTCAATCTGTCACCGACCCCCACATGGCTACGTTTGATGGCAGGTATAAACACTATTTTGATCTTTGTGTTCCTTTCTTGAGATATGCTACCACATTTTAACTATCGCCTTCACCCTCCTCAGTACACGGACGCTTAAGCTACACCATTATGAACCTACCACCAAGCAAGGGTGAAGTGGGGTTTTATTGAAGTCTTCTACATAATGGACACGCTCAACCTCCTATGTTACAATATAAATACCCTATGCTCCCTTGTGTTGGTGATCCTTGGTATTGACAA